>JALAZF010000794.1:0-1200000 GCA_022829125.1 Lathyrus tuberosus
TACAAATAGACCTTCAGCTTCATATCTTTGGGCTTTGAACAAGATACAAATCACCTTTCGCTTCATGTCTTGGCTTTGAACAAGACACCCAAAAACACCCATTTCCTCCCATAGACTAGGAGGAACTACGAACGCTCTGATTTCCCTGTTTCGGTAAACGGGATACGTAGGCATAAGATTGAAAGAAAAAAATCTTAGCGAGCTCAATCAACAAAAAAACCCAAAATCCCATAATATGAAGCAGTATCCTAACAAAATCCCAGAGAGACATCAGTATTGGCGAAAATACAAATAACCAATACAAAGGCCTCCCACATTGATCGCATCTATAACCTAACAGACCGATGTTTAAACTCAGTATGCAAGCCGGGTTAATTGGAGACATCTATTTCCCATTCCTTCATCAGCTTTAATAGGATAAAAAAATGAATCGACATGTAGTAAACTCAACCGCAGAGAGCGACCGCGCTTAAGAACCCCGCATCCAAAATCGCTCGCTACAGTATCACAATTATACATGACTTATGGAATTGTCCAGGTCCTAGTTTTGGTACATACTTGTAATATCTTTGGAGATTGGTTTGCCATGAGAATGTTGGTGTTAATTTGAGATGTTTGCACATTCAATCATGTGGTTTTGCTTTTGACCTAGATCCTTTATTAGTTCATGTCATGCTTGTTTGCTCATTATGTAATCATGATTGATTGAAACATGCTTAAGGTGACATATTTGTGCATAACTTGCAAACCTCTTGAACATGACTCAAGCTACTTTCATGATCACTTCTCACTACTTCAAGCTTGTATTTGACATGTTTACATCACTCGAATACATGATTTAGCTTCCATTTGTGGGACTTTTAGAAGTTAACTTGACATAGTTTGTGGATGACAAATGTTTGGGTGTTGGTGTAGGATATAGCTTGCATTCTTGTATGCTTTCTTAGGATATTGACATGGATATGATTTGGTAGGTTTAGCTACTGCTCCTATTAGGTTCATGAACCTTTGGGACACATCTCAACTTGTTTGTTGTTTGATATTCATCCTAGTGTAGTCTTAGGACTCTAGCATAGTCATAATTGCATAGTTTTGCATTTTACTTTCAACTATTCATTAGTTGAGCTTGGCTAGGAGTTGGTAAGTATTTGGTGGTGATTTAAATTGATGTTTACACTTACATGAATTCCTTTTTCATGTCACTTCTTCTTTAATTCTCTCTTTGGTGATTGATTAGTCTAATGTTTACTTGTGATGTTCACATGATCCCTTAGGATTCCTAGCTCCACTTAATTTCCGATTAAGTTGGAGGTAGGAGAGACATTAGGTTTGCAATCCATGTATGATAAAAAGTAGGATATTCCCCTCTACCTAAAACTTAGGACCATTGTGTATGACAACATTAGGACTTAGTCTCCCTTAGTTGTTTTCTTTGCAACCTTCGAGTCCTTTCTCTTCTCATCTCTAAACAAGTTCAAAGCACCTAATAAATACAACAAGTATTGTACGCCATGAGCCTTAAGTACATGGAAAATGGAGAGTGAGGGGGTTCCCTTCACTTTTCTAGAGTGTTTAGTATGCGTCCCGTCTTGGATCGATTTGCGATGCATTCGATCCTATGTCATAGACTTTAGTGCAATACAAGTTTCAAAACTAACTTAAGCCACTTTTTGTCTAAAAAACACAAACAAAATTCAAATCATTTAATCCTTTAGGATTAACTGGGTTTCAAATCATTTTCGGAAAAGCGCACGTTACTTCCGATTTGTCGCAAACAGGCATCGACCCTAATTGCCGGACACGAACTTAACGTCGCTCATAAAAAACTCTTAATGACCTTGTAGGTCGAACTACGACTGCTCTTATTTCCTCTTTCTCATTAGATTTTGGATACGTAGGCACGAGACGACAATGTCTTGGCAAGCAACCTTCCCCCACAATCACGTAGTCCTCCGAACTACGTTGACTCTGATTTTAACCGTTCCCAAGGGAATACGTAGGCCTAGGACGGCAATGTCCTACTGAGTCACCTTTTCTTTTTCTTTCTAGTTTACAGTTGGCTTTAGGTAACTCACCCTTTGATTAGATAATAAGCGTGAATCCCATCGAGTACGATGGACGCGAGGGGGTGATAATACCTTCCTCTCGCATAACCGACTCCCGAATCCAGACTATGGTTGCGATGACCATGTCTTTCCCTTTTGAGGTTTTCTTCGGTTGTTTCCTTTCCCTGCGTCAGGATAAATAACGTTCGGGTGGCGACTCTTCTGTCTTTTTCCGCCGGTTGATTTTCGCAGATGCGACACCCCGCGGTTGCAAACGTGTTTATTTCTTCATTCTTATTCGAAGAGGAGTGTTAGAGTGATTCAAGCATGAGAATTTAGTTGTTAATGAAGCATTGCATGATATTTGTTTAAGAACTAAATTCTTTTTCATTGTTCGATTCTAGAAATTGGTGAACATTGCTTGTGCGCATTTGTTTGTTTATTTGAGCCATAAATCCATTCTTGAGTGAATTAAATGCTTGAGCAAATCCTCTTGTTTTAAATGAGAGACATTCTTTACTTGAAGACAAGCAAATATCTAGTTGGGGAGAGTTTGTTGAATGCCAAACATGCTTTATATTAGTCCATATTTATTGGCATTTTTCTTCTCAATTGTCATGTTTTGTTGGATTTACTCCATGATATCATGCTATTCTTCAATAATGTGAAAATAACTTTGGTTGCTTTGATTTGTGTGTTATTGTGCAGAAATTAGGCATAAAAACATCAAAGTGTAAGACACAAGTAATTGGACAAGGAAGCCAATGGAAAAGAAGAGATTCAGCATGTTCGCTGGGCGAACTGCCAGTGAGGAGTAGCAGCGAATGTTCGCTGGGCGAACTCATGGCGAAGCCCCTAGCGAACCATCTCAGAATGATGACAGTATGAAAAGGGCACTAAGTTCGTTGGGCGAACTGGTAGCGAATATTCGCTATGGTGAAGAATTACTCGCACAACAAACTTCAGATATTTCTCATAGGCAGTTTAAATTGTTCAGAGGCACTTTAGGTGCCTAAAATGGAGTTCGCTGGGCGAAGTAGTTTGCTGGGCGAACTTGACAGATTCCAAAAGTACTATATAAGTGCTTTTCACATTTTTTGGGGATAATAACCCATTTTCACACCAAAAGTTCATTTCTCTAGCATTTCTTCACCAAAAGGTGATATTTTGCAAATAGAAGCTGGATTCGCATCCGAGTTCGATTCTTCGACGTGATGCTCATTCATCTTCTTCCATTACTTGTAAAGCAAGCTACCATGGTTATGGGTAGCTAATTTCCTTTGTATCAAAGGTAGAGGTAGTCTACCATTAGCTTTTATGTATTTCTTTTTATTGGCCTTGTATGTGAACAATTGATGATTAATATATAGTGAATATTTTTGTTCTTTATGATCCATTCTTGTTTTGTAAAACTCTAGACATAGATTTTGTGAAACTTGACCTAAAATATTCATCTATCGATTTATAGATTGGAGAGATCGGTCTATGGTCGATAGTTGCTTTGTGTTGAACTTAAAGCTTACTATACTGGTTGTTATATGGAGAGATCGTGTAGCGATGAATATGATATTTCTCACGATGCCCGCTTTAGAGATAGATAGTGTTGAGAGAATACGTGACAGTATTAATTGGATCCGACTTCACATGCAAGATTGAAATAATACATATAAGTTAGGGTAGATGAAAACTACTTTTGATATACTTTGTTAATCAAACAATTTAGAATTTATAAGCTTTGCTACTAAAAACGTGACAATTTTATGAAAAAAACTTTGAAAACCATTTTTCTTGAAACGATAAACTATTGAACGACAAGCATTAAAATATCTACAATCCCTGTGGAGACGATAACAAAAATCCACCTATAGTACGATTCGAACACGTACCTGCGAATTTCCAAAAATAATCAATGTCAGCAAGAATCAATGTTAGAAATAATCAATGTTAGCAATTTAAATTAATGTAAAAAAAATATAGTAACAATGTGACTAATGTTACCTCTATGTCCCAGATATGTGTGGCAGTGTGGTTTGGGTACAAAGGAAGTAGGGGCATATCAGATGGACCCCCTCTGAAAGCCATTGGCTCAGCATCAGCAACACCACCCTCCGGAGGTGGCACCGATGCATCCCAATAAGCAGGTACGATTGGGTCAATAGGAGGTGGCACCGGATCAACAAGAGGTGGCACAGAAGCATCTCGTCGCCTGCCGGAGGATGGAGGAAGTGACACGTCAGCTGATGCATCTCGTGGTCTACAGGTAGAAGATGAAGAAGGTGAAGTGGGGGAAGATGTTGATGGAGTGACCTGAGATGTAGCTGGTGTTGCTTGAGATGTAGATGGAGTGGCCTGAGGTGAAGGCTGAACCACAGGAGTGGACTGAGCCTCAGGAGTAGACTATACACCAGCAGTCGATGCCTCTCCTTGACCAGAGGTACCTACTGCATCCGAACCCAGCTGGCTCCGCTCTCGTCTAACAGATGCGTGCTGGGCAACTCGTCCATGTCTCAATCGGTCGGCTCTGTCAGCTATTATGCCTGCAAGATATAATATAATTAATCATATAATGAGTTTACGAAATAAGAAAAATTATAAAACAAAAAGAAAAAAAAACAGACTGAGAAATTCTAGAAATACATCTTTGGAGAAATTCAACGTCTCATGTACTATGGGTGATTCAAAAGATACAACTACAGAAACATTCCGCATATGTATCTCCGGAATCACCCAGAGTACATGAAACGTTGAATGTTTCCGGAGATGTATCTCTGGAACATTCTGCAACTCAAAGGTCGCGCCAATGGGGGAGTATTGCCTTTTATTGTTTTCAATATAGGAAGTGATGTGTTTAAAGTGGATTTTGAGGTTTTTGGGGTTTTTGAAGGGTTTATGAGTTGTTGATATTTAGGGGTATTCCTGAGGATCGATTGATGGATTATTAAGGGTTGAATTGGTTTGGGTAAAATAAGCCTTCGAGGCTAAACCTTTTTTATGATATGTGGGATCTTGTATGAGAAAGGGATTTATGGGGTTTATGGGAACCTTGAGAGTTTGTGAAGGTTTATGTGATTTTGAGTTAGGATAGTGGAATTAATCGACCTAACCGTCGTAGGTTTTATGCCTTTGAATTGCCAAGATGTCTTGGAAATGTTTTGGGGATGTTTTGGGTGAACTGGGGTTGAATTCGTAAGGTGTTTTGGGTTTGTTATGCTACTGATGTGTAGCAGCGATTTCCTGCAATCGCTAGTTTGCAAAGCGAATGAATCATTTGCAAGGCGAATGTTCGCCCAGGCTCACAAAGCGAGCAACGCAGCGAATGCGCGATTGTGTTGTTTGATGATACTGAGATGAAGTTGAGAGTGGTCCTTGAGCTCGCATGGCGAACGTTCTGGCGAGTATGTTCTCAAAGCAAATAAAGTGGCGAAGAGAGGCAGAATGGGGGCTTTGTTGGGATTCTGGGATTTACTGGAGGTTCGCAAAGCGAACATCCCAACGAATGTGTTCGCACAACGAACTCAGTAGCGAACTGCTGCTGTTCGCGAAATTTGTTTATGATGCTGTGCTGTCTTGATGTTTTGATGCTGTGATTTTTCTAACGATTTACCATGATGTTATTGATGATTATGTGATGATGATTTCGTGATGTTTTGATGAAATATTTGATGATATGAATTACCCGTGATGTATATTAATGATTATGAGCTGTTTATATATGATGAGTGATGATTAAGTGATGATATGAATTACCACGAGTGTAATGATGATTATGAGCTGTTTATACCTGATGTTTGATGATTAAATACTGATGTGAATTATCATGAGTTATACTGATAACTGTAAGATGATGATGCATTGATGTTTGAATGAATAAATGACGATATGACGAATATGAGATTGTGATGAATGATGATGCATATAATGATTTTTATTGACGATGATGATTATTGACGTTGTGTATCATGCATTCATAGCATATTTTGGTGATGATGTTAGGACTTCGGTCCAGTGATGATGATGTTAGACTTCGGTCTATTTGTGGCTTCCATCCCATTGTGTGGATGTGAAGTGGTTTATGACGTACTCTGGTTTCTTTTGTGGAACCGATCCTATTTGACGGGGATCTTTGGAGGGTGATGGCCTAAGTGTCCATCGATTGTGACGATTGGTACCCACATGCATGAGTCTTGTAGTGCATTACATTTATGTGGCATTTGTTGTGATTTATGAGGACGTGTTTTGATGTTTGCCTTGTGATGACTCTGATGATTGTTGTATATGATGATGACGCCATTTTTATGCATATCTTATTTTATATTGTTTATAATGAATTGTATTACTCACCCTGCCTGTTTGAATGTTTCCTCCACGTGGGTAACGTGCAGGTGATCAGGATTAGATGTGGATGCTTTTGAGGACTTTTGAAGTTATTTGCATTTTGGTCGATGTAGAGGGTCTTGCCTCTGATAGTGTAACATCAGGTATGGGTCATTGAGTCGAACTATTAGTGGCTTTCTGTTGGCTGTTATTTTGTTGTTATTTGATGACTATGGTTTTGTTTTAAAAACCCTTTTGTGGGATTTTGTAGCTAAGGTGGATCTGCTGCCCTTTGAAGGCACCTTGATTTATTTTGAGGAAAACCCGTTGTTTACGGAGCAACTTTGTTGATTTGATTTTTATTGAGAAATGTGCACCCTTTTGAGGTGATTCTGATTTATTTGATGATTTTATGTTTAATCTGCTGTTATATCTGTGGGGGTAGAAAAGGGTGTTACATAAGTGGTATCAGAGCAGGTCGGTCCGTCCGTCCAGGTTGTCTAATGTTGTCTAGTCCCTAGTGTGCGACATGTGTGTGAAAACACTGTCAATGCTTGTTTTGTTTTCCATTGGCAGGTTGGGAATGAAACAAGTGGGGGGAGAAGATGGTTCTTCTCCAAGATGCTTCAAGTGTGGAGCGATGGCTAAGTGTGGTGTTGGACGCTATGATAGTTTGGTAAGATAGTTTGTACCGCCTCTTGATAGTCGGCTGTTATTGACAAATTGAGGAACTAATCACCCTTAATCTCTTGTTGATAATAGAGGGGATCATATTGGATGGGATAAACGTGTCTTGCGAACTTAAGCGGTGTGCGCAGTGAATCGTTTGGAGCTAAGCCAAGTACTTACAGACGGGTTTGATGAGTCGATGCAGGATGGTGCTGAGATGTTATGTTTAGGGCAACCTTGAGTATTAGTGAAGGTGGAGAAGCTTGTGTTTTGCTTGTGAAATTTCGGAAGTGTTTCATGGTGACGTAAGTGATTGGCCTCCAGAGCGTGAGATAGAGGTTGTGGCGGATTTGATACCAGGTATGAGTCCGGTGTCAAAGGCTCCTTACCCGGATGTCTACATCTGAGTTGGGAGAATTGAAGAAGTAATAGGAAGAGTTGCTTGGGATGAAGTTTGTTCGACTAAGTGTTTCTCCGTGGGTTACTCCTGTGTTGTCGGTGTAGAAGAAAGATGGTACTATGAGATTGTGTGTGGATTATAGACGGTTGAATACAGTGATGACCAAGGATAAGTATCCACTTCTGAGAATCGACGATTTGATGGATCAGTTAGTAGGTGCTTGTGTGTTTAGCAAGATTGATTTGAGGTCTGGTTATCATCAGGTTCGTGTTAAGCCTGATGATATTCCGAAGACAGCTTTTCGGACGAGGTATGGTGACTATGAGTATGTTGCAATGTCGTTTGGGTATCTAATGCACTTGGTGTTCATGGAGTACATGAATCTGATTTTTCATGAGTAATTGGATAAGTTTGTGGCGGGTTTTATTGACGATATTCTGATATAATCTAGGCCTGAAGAAGAGCATTCTGAGCATTTGAGGACTGTGTTGCAAGTGTTGAAAGAGAAGAAGTTGTATGTGAACCTGTCGAAGTGTGAGTTTAGTTGAATGAAGTGAGTTTCCTTGACCATGTGATTTTAAGTAGTGGAATTGCTGTAGATCCTTCAAAAATTGATGTCGTGTTGCAGTAAGAGACTCTGAAGTCTGCTACTGAAATCCAAAGTTCTGGGATTAGCGGGTTATTACCGCAAGTTTATGAAGGGCTTTTCTAAGTTGGCATTACCTTGA
Organism: Lathyrus tuberosus; assembly: GCA_022829125.1. Lineage (NCBI taxonomy): Eukaryota > Viridiplantae > Streptophyta > Magnoliopsida > Fabales > Fabaceae > Lathyrus > Lathyrus tuberosus. The sequence continues at coordinate 8,157 of JALAZF010000794.1, forward strand.
CTCAGTTGACTCGAAAGGGTCAAGCTTTGTGTGGGATGAAGCTTACGAAGAGAGTTTTATGGAATTGAAGAAGAGGTTGACGGCCGCTCTAGTGTTGATTTTTTGCCTAATCCGAGCGAATCTTTGGTGGTGTATGGTGATGCGTCGAAGGTGCGTCTATGTAGAGTATTGATGCAGAGTGGACAAGTTGTTGCTTATACTTTGAGACATTGAGAGTTCATGAAACGAATTATCCTACGCATGACTTAGAGTTGGCCGCTGTGGTGTTGTGTTGGAAATTTGGAGACTTATCTGTTTGGCTCTAAATTTGAGGTGTTTGGTGATCATGAGAATTTGAAGTGCTTGTTCGATCAGAAAGAATTGAATATGAGGCAGAGAAGGTGGTTAGAGCTGTTGAAGGATTTCGATTTTGATTTGAGTTCTCATCTGGGCAAAGCAAATGTAGTGGCCGATGCATTGAGCAGGAAGTCATTGCATATGTCGATGCTTATGGTGAAAGAATTGGAATTAATTGAGCAATTCAGAGATTTGAGTTTGGTATGTGAAGAGACTCCTGACAGTGTGAAGTTAGAAATGTTGAAGTTGACTAGTGGTATTCTGGACGAGATCAGAGTGGAACAACAATCTGACTTGAAGTTAGTGGACCAGTTGGCTTTGATCAACCAAGGTAACGGAGGAGAATTCCGAATTGACGAGAATGGTGTGATGATGTTCAGAGACAGGGTGTGTGTTCCGGATGTCCCAGATATTAAGAAGAGCATTCTTGAAGAAGGACACCGAAGTAGGTTGAGTATTCATCCCGGTGCTACGAATATGTACCAGTATTTTAAAAAGTTATTTTGGTGGCCAGGTATGAAGAAGGGTGTTGCGGAGTTTGTTTATGCGTGTTCGACTTGTCAGAAGTCAAAATTTGAGCATCAGAAGTCTTTAGGTATGATGCAGCCATTGAGAATTCCAGAATGGAAGTGGGATAGTATTTCCATGAATTTTGTGGTGGGATTGCCGAAGACTGCTAAGGGAAATGATTCCATCTGGGTGATTGTGGATAGATTAACTAAATCGGCTCATTTCTTGTCGATGAAGATTAATTATTCTATGTAGAAGTTAGCCGAGATGTATATTGAGGAGATTGTGAAGTTGCATGGGATACCTTGGAGTATTGTGTCAGATAGAGATCCGAGATTTACATCGAGGTTCTGGAAGATTTTGCAAGATGCGTTGTGTACTAAGTTGAGGATGAGTTCTGCCTACTATCCGCAGACGGACGGTCAGACAGAAAGGACTATCCAATCCTTAAAGGATTTGCTGAGAGCTTGTGTGTTGGATCATGGAGGATCTTGGGATCGCCATTTGTCGTTGATTTAGTTCACGTACAATAACAGTTTTCATGCTAGTATTGGAATGGCGCCCTATGAAGCTTTGTATAGGAGGAGGTGTAAGAGTCCTTTGTGTTGGTATGAATCAGGCGAGAAGTGTTGTACTCGGACCTGAGATTGTGCAAGAGACGACCGAAAAGATTAAGATGATCCAAGAAAGGATGAGAGCGTCGCAGAGTCACCAGAAGAGCTATCATGATAAGAGGAGGAAGACACTTGAATTCTAAGAGGGACATCATATGTTTTTAAGGGTGACGCCAGTAACTGGTGTGGGTCGAGCTTTGAAGTCTAGGAAGCTCACTCCACGTTTTGTTGATCCATATCAAATTTTGCAGAGGATAGGAGGGGTAGCCTATCGAATTGCTTTATCGCCGTCACTTGCGAATTTGCATGACGTGTTCCATGTGTCTTGGTTGAGGAAGTACATTCCGGATCCGTCGCATGTGATTCAGATGGATGATGTACAAGTGAGGGATAATCTGACTGTGGAAGCCTTACCTGTGCGGATTGACGGTCGAGAGATGAAGTAACTGCGGGGTAAAGACATTACTTTGGTGAAGGTGTTGTGGGGTGGACCAGATGACGAAAGTTGGACTTGGGAATGTAAAGATTAGATGAGGGAGTCGTATCCGACTCTGTTTCCTTGAGGTAATTTTCGAGGGCGAAAATTCTTTAAGTGGGGGAGAGTTGTAACACCCCAAATTTATTAGAATATTATTTAATTTATTTAAATATAATATTTGTGAATTTTCGGTGAATTTTGGTGGTTTGTGTTGACGTTGGCATTTTCGTGGAGTTTCGGTTATTTAATTAAATAATAGTATATAATATGAATATATTAGTATTATTATTAATTTAAATAATATTAGAGGGATTAAGGGTAAGATGGACTTTTGAGGAGGATTAGTGAGGGTATTATGGGGAAAGCCCATTTTTGGAAGCTCAAGGGTTTAACAAAAAGGAATTGGGAAGAATATGTTTCATTCTGTTGGACCATGAAAATAAGGAGAAGGTGCAGAGCTCTGAGGAAAAGGAAAAAGGCGAGGATTCGTGAAGGTTTCTAAAATACTCTGTAGAAAAAGCTCCGGAACGACAATCTAAGGTATGGAGAGTATTGCCTTTCATTGTTTTCAATATAGGAAGTGATGTGTTTAAAGTGGATTTTGAGGTTTTTGGGGTTTTTGAAGGGTTTATGAGTTGTTGATATTTAGGGGTATTCCTGAGGATCGATTGATGGATTATTAAGGGTTGAATTGATTTGGGTAAAATAAGCCTTCGAGGCTAAACCTTTTTTATGATATGTGGGATCTTGTATGAGAAAGGGATTTATGGGGTTTATGGGAACCTTGAGAGTTTGTGAAGGTTTAGGTGATTTTAAGTTAGGATAGTGGAATTAATCGACCTAACCGTCATAGGTTTTATGCCTTTGAATTGCCATGATGTCTTGGAAATGTTTTGGGGATGTTTTGGGTGAACTGGGGTTGAATTCGTAAGGTGTTTTAGGTTTGTTATGCTACTGATGTGTAGCAGCGATTTCCTGCAATCGCTAGTTCGCAAAGCGAACGAATCATTCGCAAGGAGAATGTTCGCCCAGGCTCGCAAAGCGAGCTGCGCAGCGAATGCGCGATTGTGCTGTTTGATGATACTGAGATGAAGTTGAGAGCGTTCTGGCGAGTATGTTTGCAAAGCGAATGGAGTGGCGAAGAGAGGCAGAATGGGGGCTTTGTTGGGATTTTGGGATTCGCTGGAGGTTCGCAAATTGAACATCCCAGCGAATGTGTTCTCACAGCGAACTCAGTAGCGAACTGCTGCTGTTCGCGAAATTTGTTTATGATGCTGTGCTGTCTTGATGTTTTGATGCTGTGATTTTTCTGATGATTTACCATGATGTTATTGATGATTATGTGATGATGATTTCGTGAAGTTTTGAGGAAATATTTGATGATATGAATTACCGTGATGTATATTGATGATTATGAGCTGTTTATATATGATGAGTGATGATTAAGTGATGATATGAATTACCACGAGTATATTGATGATTATGAGCTGTTTATACCTGATGTTTGATGATTAAATACTGATGTGAATTATCATGAGTTATACTGACGATTGTAAGATGATGATGCAATGATGTTTGGATGAATAAATGACGATATGACGAATATGAGGTTGTGATGAATGATGATGCACATAATGATTTTATTGACGATGATGATTATTGACGTTGTGTATCATGCATTCATAGCATATTTTGGTGATGATGTTAGGACTTCGGTCCAGTGATGATGATGTTAGACTTCGGTCTATTTGTGGCTTCCATCCCATTGTGTGGATGTGAAGTGGTTTATGACGTGCTCCGGTTCTTGTGTGGAACCGATCCTATTTGAAGGGGATCTTTGGAGGGTGATGGCCTAAGTGTCCATCGATTGTGACGATTGGTATCACATGCATGAGTCTTGTGTGCATTGCATTTATGTGGCATTTGTTGTGATTTATGAGGACGTGTTTTGATGTTTGCCTTGTGATGACTCTGATGATTGTTGTATATGATGATGACACCATTTTTATGTATATCTTATTTTATATTGATTATAATGAATTGTATTACTCACCCTGCCTGTTTGAATGTTGCCTCCATGTGGGTAACGTGCAGGTGATCAGGATTAGCTGTGGATGCTTTTGAGGACTTTTGAAGTTATTTGCATTTTGGTCGATGTAGAGGGTCTTGCTCTGATAGTGTAACATCGGGTTGGGTCGTTGAGTCAAACCATTAGTGGTTTTCTGTTGGCTGTTATTTTGTTGTTATTTGATGACTATGGTTTTGTTTTAAAAACCCTGTGGGGTTTTGTAGTTACGGTGGATCTGCTGCCCTTTGAAGGCACCTTGAGTTATTTTGAGGAAAATCCGTTGTTTACGGAGCAACTTTGTTGATTTGATTTTTATTGAGAAATGTGCACCCTTTTGAGGTGATTCTGATTTATTTGATGATTTTATGTTTAATCCGCTGTTATATCTGTGGGGTAGAAAAGGGTGTTACACTCTGCCCCTCAGAATCACAAATTTGAAACCCCGATCGTCCATTTAAGCCAACAAACAATACATGCAGTTACTCTAAACTATGTTTCATCTGATTTCTAAACATTTTGACACCTAAAAATGGATTCTAACTCGTTTATAACAAAACTTGAATATTTATCGAAAATTCGAAAAACTTACTCGGATTATATGATTCGGAAGATGTTGAATGATGCACTGGATGCAGCTTGATGATTATTTGAGCCTCGGACGGAAGAAATCAAATTTGGTGAAGTTTGGAAATTTTGGAAATGAGAGAGATGAAGAGGTTTGTGTTATGAATAGAAATGAAAGAGTGGGAGGAGAAGAGTCTGACGCGACAATATGGTCCAAATTGTTCTGGAGATATATCTCCGGAACATTTCAACGTTCAATTGATCTTTGGTGTGTCCAGAGATATATCTCCGGAATATCTTAACGTATAGTTAAATTATAGTGTGTCTGGAAATATATCTCCGAAAACTAAAGATATTATAAGAAACCTGCATGGTGTCTAAATAACATATAGGGTGCTTTAAAAAATCTTCATATATTTTCTCTTTTTCCTCTCAATCACTCCTTCTGCACACAATCCTCCATCTATTCCCCTTTACCACAATCTATCCAAAGGGACCAACTATTTCCTTTGACATAGACACCTAGTCTGCTTGAAAAAGTCCTCCACGACTTAGAGTTCTAAATTCAGACGAGCATTCCCCTCGAATCCCCACGATTGTGCGGCGTGCAAGATGCTGCCTAGTGATTATATTATCCTTGCAAAATGTTTGTGCTTGTCTTACAACTCTTAGCTAGGTACCTTAGTAGTAAAGTAATCCAAATAAGCCAGAGAAAAATTGAAAGAACAGAAGTTACAGCAAGTATGAAGCGATCCAAACAAAGCCATGAATAATTAAACGACCAACATAAGAACAGGATCCAAAATAGTCAGCAGTTTCACTGAACCCAATTGAATTTAGCTTTAGTTCATAAATATATATAATTCATACATGTGGTTCTTACAAGTTTATGGATAATACAACAAAGGTAATCTACAAACCCCTCAACCAGAAAAACATGTTTCTGTTATTATTCAGAACAAAACAAAAGAGAACATGCAAATATACGTAGATAGAATCTTATACAACCTTAAAACATTACAACTTCAACCATTCCAAACATGGACACAGGCCCCAGCAATATCTAGAGGGGTAATAATCCTTTAAGTAAAGGTCCCTGTTATATCCTACAATATAGAAACTGAAGGATTGCCGGCGATGAGACATGGCGACGCGAGTTACCGGAACAACTGAGATTGTATGTCTCTCGCAAATGACCCTTGCAGTGGTAGGCACTTGAGCTCTCTCAGCAATGACTTCAGAAGAGAACTTGTTGAGAAAAAAAGAATCGGCAAAAAAGGCAGGAGTGCATTGGTAAGCCTGCGTGTTGCATAATTGAACCCCTTGGGATCTATGGAAAACCTCATCCGGTACTGATGCTGCTCCTCTTGTTGCATTTACTTTCCGAGTTGAAAGTGTCTTCCTGTAAAAGAAGTCGATATTGAGAATAACAACCTGAAACTGTAGGACTAGGAACTTCTTAAAAGAAGGTTAGACGTGAACGGATTAACATACCACTTAATAATGGCTACACTGCGTGCTAAAAGAGAACCACTTCCATTACACGTTTCACATTTAAGTAATCCACGAGATCCACAAGTTGCACAAGGAAGCTTCCCTTTACCATTACATTTCACACATCTGCAAGAACATGTAAATTGAATAAGTCAATTATGTATAAACTTTCATCTATAGACATTTGAGTTCCTAACAATCATTCAATAGGAGCTTAAGCCATTTTTACAATAGATCCAACCAATTTAGGCACTATATAAGCAAACTAACTAACTCACATAGTGTCAGAGCCATCTTTATGAGCAATCAAACCCCTTCCATAACAACTAGGACACTGAGTCATCTGATTATCTTTATAATGTCCAGGTTCTTGATCGGCATTGCAAGTACCACAGACTATTCCTCCTCGTCCGGCACAACCTGAAAATAATTTTCAGGGTTTTAATGAGAAAGTAAAAAGATATATTAAGTAAATTACAGTGTATATAGATCAAAATGTGATTGGTGAAACTATGAGATCATAAAAACACAATTTACCTGAGCATTTTTCAATAATTTCCGAATGGGGAATCTTTTCATGGACTTCTTTGTGTGGTACAAATAGAACAGGGAACTGAGCTCTTAGATCTAATTCCCAAATACTAAGTGCTGGTCCATTATCCTTACCATCAATACTGCCACCAAGGTATGGCTCTGTCTCTTTTACGATCTCTCTTTCTTCGATAAACGTATCGAGAGTTCCAACATAAACGTTACAGTCTTCCACTGCATGAATCTTCCATGTCCGAGCAGGACGACTACCCCAACAACAACGATGACCAACGTGATCAATCAGCAACTCTCGTATCTCTACTTCATCCAAGGTTTCCCTATAAGTGGATTATCCATTTGACATGGTTATTCATCAATATAGTGCTGAAATATTCAACTCAAGAACCTTTAATCATAAAGGCCTTTATTAATCGATAACAACATTGCAACATTTTACAAAAAAGATATTTATTTCCAGCACCAAACATCGGCAATAATATGGTCTAAATCGTCATGCACAGCCTAGTTTCAATATGACAAGTTATGTAAAACACATCTTTCATAGACACAGTTTAAGCGATTATACCTCCGGGATTCAGGCCTGGTTCCTCCATAATCTCCTCCATAGCCGCCTTGATAAACAAGAGCTTGCACTGCAACAAGTAACGCAATCAACACCGAGGTTTATACATAGGCAAAAACCCTTCTACAACAAAAACTTAAACAAGAAAGCTAGTAACCCTCTATTTCCCTCATAATTGCTGAAGAAAAACAAAACAAATTCTACCTACTCAAGCATAAATTCAGTGTTATCAATAGCCGTAATTTAACAACACTACGTAAATTGTAATTTAACAAAAAAATGTTCTTTTGAACTTTGGATTCAATAATTTCACCAATCTCTACAATATTAAAATAAATACAGAAAGTTATACATTTCCATGAATTAGGCTTGGAAATGAAAATTAGGAACACAAAGTCAAAACCAATCATCAAAATTGAAAAGAGAGACAAAAAATAACCAGAAACAAGAACAGAACCAACCTGCAGGATCAGGCTCGGGTGATCCAACCAAAGCCCCGTGAAGAGAAGGAGGATAGTAACCTGCAGAAGAAGAAACAGAAGCAGCAGATCGAATTTCATCAACACTTACATCAGTTCCAGCCAACGAAGCAGTGGGAATTGCAGAACCTGTTCGACCCACATACTGATACGAGCTCCATTTTTCATTCTGATTCTCAGCCAATTCACTTCTTTGTTCTAATTCAATAAAACAAAACACAGAAAATACCCAGAATCAAAATCATGATAAAATTTCAAGATCGATTATAAAAATTGAAAATTTATGGGAAAAGATTGTGATGGCGAGAATTGAAATTGAACCCGATAGAAGAGGTTGTTCCATGATGGTTAAGATTGCTACGACAGAGACCAAGTTATGGACAAATATGCATTATATATAATATGATTTTAATTTAACTTTGCCATTAAGAAAGTTGAATTGTGGATTATGGAAATTAGATGAGTCATATGGTGCTATGAGGTTTATATGAGCGTTGTAGATGGTCCACGCGTGATGCTAACAACAAACGGCAAAATCCAAGAACATAACTTTTGTTGTTTTGATTAAAGAAGGAAAAAAAAGTAGGTATACCCGAGTTTTCTTGGAAATTTTTATCTAAATAACTCATTTTTCTAAATTTATTTCTAAAATAATTTAGATTTTGAAAACATTCAAATTTATCCCTCATTCAAACAAAAAAAAATTGGAATGAAGTAATGGTGTTAGTGTGTATTGTGCTTTTTTTTTTAATATAAGTAATCAACTTTAATATTTAATTTAAAATAGGCAAAAAGGCATCAGGGGTCCTTTAAGTTATTTTATGTTACTACTTAGGTTCTTTATATTTTTTTTGTAACGTTTAGATCCTTTAAGTTTACAACCGTTTGCAACGTTAGACTTTTTTGGAAATTCCGTTTAAAAAATGCACTGGTGGCAAAAATTGATCTGAGGTGGCTTATTAGGTTTGTTGACTGGGCAAATGTGCTGGCGTTTTAGAGTATTGAGTGATTTCAGACATAAATCCCCAAATCAACATACTTGAACCCTAAAACTGATAATACGCTGCAGCAATGGCTTCTCAAGGTGGTAGTTCATCAAATCGTAGGCATATGAAGACTAATACCTGCGTTTCTCATGTATCTCAAATTGGAATGGAGAAGAAGTGTACATGTGGATCGTCAGCCGTGCTACGAACTGTTAAAAAAAAGGAAGAAATTTTGGGAAGCAATTTTGGGGATGTAGATTCTTTAAGGTACGTATGAAGCTCAAACTATTTATCAAATTATGGTTTTGGTTTATGGTATTAATTTTCGTTTTGGTTTATGTAGAGTGAAGCTTATAATGTGGGTTGCAATTTCTTTGAATGGTATGAACACAATGTCAGTGATGAAGTCAATCCAGAGTTACATGCCCCACTTATTTCAAAATGTCCCAAATGTGAAGAAAAGGATGTTGAAATTAAGTTGCTCATAAAGAACATTGATAATGAAGAGGGATACACTAAGGAGGTTATGAAGATGTTGAAGATGTTAGGATATATCATTGTGTTGTTAGGTCTTATTTTGTTAGTGTTATGTGTTATTCTGTTTTGGTTGATGTAATTTGTAACAAAGAAAGGGATGTTGAGTGATTGCTATGTATCTTTTGTTGACAACACTTAATGAAACTTCTTTGTGTTGCATTCTGTCAAATTGTTGCTTCTGTGTGTTTTGTTTTCAATGAAGTTCAGTTATTGTTAACAAGGAAGGGCTATGTTACATTTTAAAAACATATAGGACTAAGTTGTAACATTTTAAAAACATATGGGACTATATTGTTACATTTTAAAAACATGAAGGGTCTGATTGTTACAAATTAAAATCGTGTAGGACCAATGTGTTACATTTTAAAACAAAACTAAAACTAATTGCAAACACAAATGTGAACATTAACATATTCCTGCATTGAGAATTACATAATCCAGAACTATTTCAAAACACAGTTGTCATTACAAAACACAATTGTCATCACAAAACACAATTGTCATTACTTCCCAAAACTGTTGCATTGTACTTGAACATGGACTTGCTCCAATATCTAGGAGGTATTTTTATCAAGTGTTTGTATACCTCCTCATTAAACTTCCTCATTTCCCTCATTTCATGTTCCCATGCTTGAGGATATGTTGCCTTGGCTGCCTTCCACATTAACTCCTTCAACTGTTTACCTGGAAATCTCTTTCTGAAGTTGCTATAAAGGTGTCTGACACAAAATCTCTGATCAAATCCTGGTAATAGGTCATCAATTGCAGGCAATAATCCCTAATCACATGTTACACAACACTTGTTACTGTTTGAATAACATGCAGCAATGCAGCAATAAAGGCCAATGCAGGTGTTGACAAATTTAAGAAGCTACTTGTTACTGTTTGAATAACATGCAGCAATGCAGCAATAAAAGCCAATGCAATAACATGCAGTAATGCAACAAAAAATATCAATGCAGCATACCCTGGTTTTATCATTTTTAAGATACCTTAAATCCCTTCCATTGTGTACAGCATAACTAGAAATGGCTTCCTTGAACTCCTCTTTTGTTGAAAACAAACTACCCAAAACCCACTTATAGTCATTAAATCTCTTAGGATTAATAAATGAAGGATATTTAACTCTATCCTCATCCTCACTCTCATCCTCACTCTCTAGCTCTTCACTTGAATATTCAGGGTCAAACAAACCCCTTGGCACCTTCTTGGATTTATTTCTTGCCATGTCTCCATCCACAATGACATTCTCATCACTTATTGCCTCATCATTTCTATTTTGGGCTGAACCTCCTTCATCCACACCTTTTTTCTTAGGTCTTCCCTTATGCCTTTTGAAACTGAACTTTGCCTTCTTCTTAGATGGTCGGCCTCCCTTCCTCTTTTTTGTTTCAATTGTATCATCACCTAGGATATCAACACTAGTTCTATCAGCAGGTAAGTCTTCTCCTACCAAGAGTTCAGAAAAACCATCATTCAATATCTCATCATCAGAGTCAACAAAGTCTACATCTACTAGTGCACTATCATCACTTCCATCCTCAACTCCAGCCTCAACAGTTTCTGCCTCAACATTTTTTGGCTCAACATTTTCTGACTCAATATTTTCTGCCTCATCATTTTCTTCCTCCACATGGACCCCACCAGCCTCAACATTTTCTTTTTCACAGTGGTCCCCACCATCATTTTCTTCTTCGAAATACCCTCCATGATGAAAGTCAACAAAAAATTCATCCATAACCATGTTGTTCCTGTTTAAATCACCTAAACCATGAGTAACCTATTTTCTATCTACTTACAGACATAACTATTTTAAAAACCGAAACAACAATGGCGAAGAAGCGTACGAACCTGATACAATGTTTTCTCCACCTTCAATGTAATTGCGTTCTGCAGAGAAGTTCAGAAATTTCACCGACAACCAATTGGATGGAGAAGAGAGGACGAGAATGTTGTAGAAAAGATTTAGGGTTGGAGAATATAAGACGAAAATTAGTTGTCGAGAAGAGAAGACGAGAATTAGGGTTGGATAAAAGAATTAGGGTTGGAGAAGAAAAGACACAATTGTGAAAATACTAACCACAAAGCCTTGTCATCTCACTTAACTGCCAACTCAGCACCGTCAAAGCCACGTTTACTTTTTCTAACGGAATTTCTAAAAAAGGTTAACTTTGCAAACCTTTTTAAAGTTAAAGGACCTAAACGTTACAAAAAAAACGTAAAGGACCTAAGTGGTAACATAAAATAACTTAAAGGACTAAAAGTGCCTTTTTTCCTTTAAAATACTTTTACAGATACTAACGATGACGATCGAGTTGGTCATACCGGCCACCAGTTCCACACCCTTTAACTACTCTAACTCGTTTCATTCGTTGCTGATTCATCCCAGGTGTTTGAGGATTTGAGGTCTCAAGAACATCACTAGAATCCCTAAGTTCTTGTATTTTTAAGAAGTCTTGTGTATGGAACGACACACTAGCGTAACTGAGTTCGCGATCTATGTCAGAGTAGTTGGGATGTGTTCATTGTAACGCCCCAGACTGCTTTCAGGATTACTGTCTGGCCCCACAAACCAACACGGGTCTTTTCAACATGTTCTGTCTTCACTCACATGTTTTCCAAAAAAAACTTTCCAGAAGGTCACCCATCCAAATACTACTCCAAGTCAATCCTCCTTAACTATGAAGTTCTTGTTTGTTAGGCTACCAAAAAGAAGATTGATCTTGTTTTCGGTAACCTAACAAATAAGAACTCCATATTTAAGTGTGTTTGACTTGGAGTAGTATTTAGATGGATGACCTTCTGAGAAGTTTCTCGGAAAGTATGTGAGTGAGGATAAAACATGCTGAAAAGATCTATGTTGGTTTGTGGGGTCAATCAATAATCCTGAAAGCTGTTTGAGGCGTTATAAATGGTATCAGAGTCATACCACTTCCAATACGATGTGGTTCGGGGACGAACCAAGCGGAAGTTGGTGGGCATGTAACACCCAAGGCCGAAAATGGTGGAGAGTGGATGTAACACTCGAGGCCGAAGAGGGTAGAGAGTGGTCGTCGAATTTACATTGGAATGAGATGGATCATGAGGATGTGCAGGGATGAGACTACATGATTGAAGGAAAACTTATAATGATTGATTGGTACTACCGATACCAACAAGATGCATCTTTTTTACGGAAGCCTAACAAATAAGAAATCCATAGTTAAGCGTACTTGACTTGGAGTAGTATTTGGATGAGTGACCTTTTGAAAAGTTCCCCGAAAAGCGTGTGACTGTCGTACCTCGAAAAATACGATCCTCGCGAAGGACGCGGAAAAAACTGTTCGAAACAGAGTCGCCACCGAACTTTATTTATCCCAAAAGAGAGAAAGGAAAATATCGATAAAACCTTTAAAGGGATAAGAACTTGGTTATCACAACCAAATTACGGGTTCGGGAGTCGGTTACGCAAGAGGGAAGGTATTAGCACCCTCTACGCCCGTTGTACTCAACGGGAACCTCTTGATTCGATTCGTGAGAAAGTTAGCTAGGTTTGTTTGTTATCTTCTAAGGTAATCAATTTTAAGGGGAAAATGGGGTGGTTTTTTATTAGTGTGCTCGGCAAGGATTGAGAACCCTTGGGCCTACGTATTCCCTCGTGCAATGGGAAAGTCAGAGCATTCGTAGTTCGTGGGACTACGGTTTGTTGGTTCGTGTTTTTTAGGCGAACGAGTGTTTAATTTGCATTCTAACTGCTAAACCTTGGCTTGTCTGCTCGTCAAGGGAAGCTGAAGCACTAGTTCATATGCGCGGAAGAATGGATTAAATAATGTTCTTTTTGTGAAAGTTGTTTGAGTATGAATTAAGTGTATTAGAGATTTGATTGAGAAGATGATTTGATTTGTACGTGTTTTAGGTGAACGAGAGTTTATGTTGCATTCTAACTGCTAAACATTGGCTTATCTGCTCGCTAGGGGAGGCTGAAGCACGAGTTCATATGCGCGAAAGAATGACTTAAACAATGTTCTTTGGGAAAGGTGTTTGAGTTGTGGATTAAATGTGTTAAAGATTTGATTGAGAAAATAGTTTGATTTGCGTGTGTTTTAGGGTTTCGGTCGCGCACGGCGAGAAATGAGAGTTTTTTAGTCGTGTTGGATATTTTGATTGGGTGACGATTACTTTGAACTTAAGAAAGATTCCTCGGACCCAAGTAATCGGGAAAGCGAGTCGAAGAACCGGCCCTCTCTCTTTTTCACCCTTAATTATGAAAGAGTTTTAATAGGGTATGTTAAATAGATGACAATTACTTGAACTTAAGAAAGATTCCTCGGGTCCAAGTAATCGGGAAAGCTAGTCGAAGAACCGACTCTCTCTCTTTTTCATCCAAGTGTTTAAGAAAAGAAGATTTGATTTTATTTATCGTAAAAAGGAGTTTGATATGTAATTGCATTATGAGTCTTTTAAAGGAGATAATTGCTTGAACTTAAGAAAGATTCCTCGGGCCCAAACAATTGAGGAGAAGAATCGAAGATTCCATTCTACTCCCTTTTCTTCTTTTATGAAATAGTATTTAAGTGTAGTTAGGTTGTATTGATTTGATTTGAAAAATTCTCGATGTTGATCGAGTTTTGAATGTGTGTGCGAAATTGTTGAGGACTAATGGAAAGAAGGTCCTAATGGTTCAAGGTAATGCCGATTGCGAGGCAAAAGCGCTCGACTTACAAGTTAAGGAAATGGACTTGATATGTGGATCAAGTGCTTGAGGATGAAGTGGTGATTAACTGAATTTTGAAAAAATGCTTGATGTTTGATCAGGCTTATTTATTCTTTTGAAAAATGTTGATTTTAATCTTATGGGAGAAGGATACAATTACACAAGTGGAAGTAGTTAAGCTATAATTAAAGTGAGCCAATCACACATACACATACAAACCAAAGTGAAATATGCAACAAGTATCGTTGTATAAAGCCCAAGAGGAGGCTATGTGAGGTTGATTGCGATCGTGAAAACAATCGACTTACAAGGTATTGAAAAGGGGTTGACATTAAGTCAAGGTATTAGTTTGAAAAGAGTTTTTTTGGTTTGGACGAGCATATTATGAAAGACAAACATATAATTAGAGCATGAAATTAATCCACATGAAAAAAGATAAACCTCACATAAAAATCACAAATAAAATGGGGGAGAAATATAATCAAACATGTTAGTATAATTAGTACCCTAAATTCCTAAGGTTAATCTAAGGAGGGGAAATTCTAAACTAAATCAATATGCTTTTTAGATTTTTAGAGAAAAGCAAAAATCAAATAATTAATCAAATTAAACTAAAATATTTAATAAAATTAACTATTAAAGTTAATTAGTATTAAATAAAGTGGTTTAATAAAATTAATCATCAATTTAATTTATTAGCAAGAATTAAAAGTATTGAATTTTTAGGGTTAAAGAAATTGGACTAATAGAATTAATTAAGTTAAAATCAAATATTTAATAAAACTAATTATGAAAATAATTAGTTAGTATTAAATAAATTATTTTAATGAAATTAATTAATTAGCAAACAACATCTCTAGGTTTTTTCTAAAATTACTATTTTGGTTTTTTTAATAAAAGTTAATAAAATGTTTTTTGGATTTTTTATAATAAAAATTGATATTAAAAATTAAAACTAAAAAAGAAAAGGGCCAGAATTGTTCAGAATGGGGGGGGGGGGGGGGGGGGGGGTTAATAGAAAACTGGCGCATTGGCCTGCTAGGCCCAAAGATCTCTCAATATGCAGCAAAAGGAGAGGGGGTGCGAATGCAGAATGGGTGTGATAAGAAAAACAAGCTAGTGGGCTTCAGCAGATCCATTAGAATTTAATCAAAAGCCAGGGAGGGTGTACAAGTAAATTGGGTGCGCAAAATGGAAAGGAATTGGCCTAGACTGTAACCCGATCCAGCTCACACACAAAAACCTAATAAGAAAACCTAAAAACTCATCTTCATCCTCTCAGTCGCTCAGACTCCATGTTCTCACTCTCAGCCGCTCTCCCTCATCAACATCGCCACATTTCTCCTTCTTTGATTCGATCTCTCGCTCTCCTCGTCCACAAAACCTTACCGGAACAACCTTCTTCTCCGTTCGCATTGCGACGTCAACTTCATGACGCACTCATCTCCCTCATACGGTCGCGCCACTCGATTCCCTCATCAATCAAAATAAAACTCAAACACAACGTCGCGATCTCTCCATCATCAAGGCTCCGCTCAAACATGGCATTCCACGGTTTGTCGTAGCACTCATTCAAATCGACAAGCAAACGCAAACTCAAAGCGGACACAAAGACAAATCTATCAACAACTGAATCATGATAACAATGATTTGGAAGCAGAGTTAACGTGCCTATCGGAGAAAGTCTGGTGCTCCTTCGAATCGGAGAATATGAACAGAAATCCAGAGGTAACGTTAATTCCACTTTACTTCTGATTCCTCTTCGTGAGCATATTCGAATCTCGCAAACTTTTTCTTCTTAACTCATTTCTTGTTGCGTGTGTAACTCACTGTTTGTTGTTGTAGAAATGGCTTCGAATCGTTTGCGAAAGTTTTGTTGCTGCAGAATTGACGATGAGGATGATGCTATGTTGTGTTGTTGCTTCGACTGCTGAAAGATGTGCTTGTTTGGTTCCTGTAGGTTGTAGTAGCAATGTTGTTTTTGCATGAGGAACAAGCTGCTGCGGGTTTGTTGTGTATATTATGTAAAGAAACGAAGTTGGTTTATGCTATGAAGGAATGAGGTTATTTGGTGGTTTAGCCGAGAGGAAATGAGAAGGAAATGATGGATAGTGAATAAGCTTTTACGGTGGTTGTCGAAAGGAAGTGTACGGCTGTGGTTTCCGGGTGTTTGGTGATTTACATGCTGAGAATCAATGAAGTTGAAGATGGATAGTTAATAAAAAACGGAAGCTACATGGAGGTGGGTTCGTTAATAGTAATTTGAAGTTGTATGTTTGAGAAGTGTTTATGCATCAGGCCTGTGTAGAAAAATGGTGGTGATGTTAGTGTGTGTTTATGGTTGAAGGTTTGTGTGGAAGAGTTTTCCCTTTTTTTTTGAACGAAAATGCAGGCTGATGTTAATGAAATTAAGTGAGTTTGTGATAAGAGAAGAATATGAGGTAAGTTATGTTGATTCTCTTCTCTGTCTGAAACACTTTCACCTCTTCCCCCCTTATTTTTTCCTTCTCCCTTACTTCTCTTCATCTCCTTGTTTTAAACAAACCACAAACTTCTTCAATAAGCTTCTAGTACAATTTTTGTCAGATATTGTTGTGATATCACTTTCAATGCAGGTTTTGGGCAGGCTGGTTGTCACGTGTGGCTTAGAGTGGTGCAGGTCTCTTGTAGCAGTTCGCAGGTTTGATGCTGTAAGGTCATGGAGCAGCAGTTTGAATTAGGTTGGCATTTGGCCTTTTGTGTACTTTGCAGGTTTCCATTGTGGTGCAAGTTGGCAGATGGTGTTGGTTTGCAGAGCAGACTGTAGGTAGACGTGGGTACAAGTAGTGAAAAGACTTAATTGTTACAAGTTGGTGTTGTTCAAGTCTTGTTGGTCTGCCAGAGACTTCCTTCTTTTTTGTATTTTTGTAACTTTAACAAATCCTCATGGGCCTTTTGTAATAATTTTCTTCTTTTTTCCATAAACTTGTTTTTTGTGTGTGACAAATGATATGGGCCTTGAATTGGTGGCAATTTTAAAAGATTGGATGAAAACCGAAAATTGAAATTGATTATGAATAGAATTTGCAAATAAACTTGAAACTTGAAATAAACTTGAAAATTGGAATTTTGATGGAACTTGGAAATTGGCAAAAAAATGGAATATTGATCGGATATTTAAAAGTGGGTATGAAATGTTTAGAAATGGTTTAAAAGAACAAAAATGGTTTAAAGATAGGTTAGGGAAGAAATAAAATGAATAATAAAAGAGAAATTTGGATGTGAAAATATAAGAATTGGATATGAAAATGAACTTGAACAAGAAAATGGGCTTTGTGGAAATGGATATGATTTGGATTAGAGAAGATGAACACAAAAAAAACCCTAATCTGCTGATCTTTAGACATAAGATACTGATTCATGGCAAGATCCATCCTGAGAATGGAACAATCTCCTCTTTTTTGAACAACTCCAAGTCGCATCCAACTAAACTGAAACAACACATGCTTGACTTGGTATCCTTAAATGAAGCACTGACTTTGGCAACAGGAAAACAACACATTTTTGAATTTTTGAATATTAGTTAGTGGATGGATGTACAGATGACAGTTATACACAGGTAGGACAAATTTGGGGTATGACAGATGCCCCTATCTAATTGGCTTGAACCTAGAGAATGAACTGCTGCATGGAGTTCATTTTTATGGTGGAAGTCAATTAGATATAAGAAGACCCCAAAATTTGTCTGACAAGAGATAAAGTGCTATAGAGTAAGAGCTGACAGAATGAGGTAGCGGGGTTAAAACTGAACAAAATAACTTGAGATCCTTTGGGTGGTCGAAGCAGTCCCTTATCCAATAAGGTTCTCCGATGATGCCAAAGTTGTATCTTTGAAAAGGCAGAGGATTCTCTGGGTCGTCGAAGCAGTCCCTTATCCATTAAGGTTCCTCGATGATACCAAAATAGTATCTCTAAAGGTCGAAGATTCTCTGGGAAGCAGTCCCTTATCCGTTAAGGTTCCCCGATGATACCAAAGCAGTATCTCTGAAGGCAGACGATTCTCTGGGTCGTCGAAGCAGTCCCTTATCCATTAAGGTTCCTCGATGATACCAAAGCAGTATCTCTGAAGGCAGACGATTCTCTGGGTCGTCGAAGCAGTCCCTTATCCATTAAGGTTCCTCGATGATACCAAAGCAGTATCTTTGGAAGCAGAAGATTCTCTGGAATGTCGAAGCAGTACCTTATCCATTAAGGTTCCTCGATGATACCAAAGCAGTATCTCTGAAGGCAGACGATTCTCTGGGCCGTCGAAGCAGTCCCTTATCCATTAAGGTTCCTCGATGATACCAAAGCAGTATCTTTGGAAGCAGAAGATTCTCTGGAATGTCGAAGCAGTACCTTATCCGTTAAGGTTCCTCGATGATACCAAAGCAGTATCTCTGAAGAAATTTGCGGAGGGATAGTTGAGCAAGATTCCTGTTGGAGGAAATGTGTTGGCTCTGCAGGGGAAAGCTCACAAGAAACTTTCTAGGATATCCTCTGCTTGGGGAGTAAGAATGGCAACAGCTGCTGGGGATTGTCATTATCAACTGCATGGCTGAAGAATGACTCGCTGGGGAATAGAATTCCTTGAGTATGTGTGGGGGTACCAACTCTTTTTAGAAGAATACTGCCGACTTTGATGGAGGACTGGCCAAGATGCTTGCGAATTGATCCTGGATCCTGCTATGATATGATGCTGGGGATGGAAATGCCATGCATTGCACTGAAACACATGTTAAGATGCAACTGCTGGAGAATACAATGCACGTATGATATGATAGTGCTTGATATGATTATGTAATGTTATGCACATGACGATGCAAATGATCAGACGTGCTAGGGATAAGTTTCCTTGTTGAGGGTATCACCAGGGATTGGATTTGGTGGTTGCCAAGTGAAATTGGACTTTGGTTATTTTGGTGCTTTAAGGATGCCAACGACAATGGACTTTTGGGTAGATTTGAAGGTGCCAAAGAGTGTGGACTTTTGAGTAGTTGCTAATAAAGGATTGGACTTTGGGTTTTACTTCCAGACTAAAACTGGATTGGAGGATAGATTACCAGACGAGAACTGGTGTTTAAACTTCTTGTTTGTCATACGAGAAATGACTTTTGGATAGTCTACCATACGAGAACTGGGCTTTAAAAGACTTGCCAGACGGGAACTGGACCTTAAAAGATTTGCCAGACGAGAACTAGACTTTGAAAAGATTTTCCAGACGAGAACTTGACTTTAGATTGGTTTGCCAGACGAGAATTGGACCTTAAAATGATTTGCCAGACGAGAACTGGACCTTGGATTGCCAAGCTAAGTTGGACTTTGGATTGCCAAGCTAAGTTGGACTTTTGGGTTAAGTCTTGCGATAGGTTTTGAGACGTCAAATCTTGTTGGAAGGTTAGGCTTGAGGTATGATACACATGTCTATGTAATGAGCGAAGCGACATGACTAATGCATATGAGTGAGTTATGCAATGATATGAAAGTTTCCAAAGATGCCCCAGTAGAGGATAAGGGATGGGTAGGTTCCTATGCAGCAAGGTTTCTTGTCAGAAGGAAGGCAAAAGGTTATTTGTGGGGTGATAACATGATTCCCCGACACTCATCTTGAACTCAAAGGTCACTTGACGATGTTCGCTTGAGCAGATTGAAAGCAACGGAGAGATTTGCCCCTGGGTAGCTCATCTTGCCCCAGTCTAGGTCTATGAAGAATTTCTCCTTGACAGGAAATTAGAAACAATTGTACCATGAGATAATCTCGAGATGGCTTGCCCCAGAATTCCAAGTCGTGAAAGGCTTTATCCTTGAAAGGAAGTTGGAAGCAGATGTACCATGAGGTGAACCGAGATGGTTTGCCCCAGAATTCCAAGTCATGAGAGGATTATTCCTTCATTGAATGACTCTTGAAGTATTTGGCTTCGAAGTACCCTTGAGGTAGCTTGCCCCAGAATGAGCGTTGGAGCGACTTAACTTGTGTTGATTGAACATTGGAGGGGTTTTCCTTTAATTAAAAGAACCTCTGGGTGGCCTGCCCCTGGTTGGTAGAGTCTTGAGATGATTCACCATGTTCAACCTGACTCCTGAATGATTTGCCCCATAATCAACTAATGCTTCAGGGACTTGCTTTAAACCGACTGATTCCATAATCATTGGACGTTAATGCCCCTGTTCCATAGGGTTATGAGGTGTTGTCAATTCCTGCCAACATTGTTGGATGATCTACTTTCTTTGATTGCTCCTAGTTGGAATTTCCTTGATGCCAAGTATTGACTTGCAGTTAAAACTGTTCATTCACAAATGGTAATTTTAATGCGATGCTCATGCAAGTTTTGAAAATCAGTCATTATTAGAATGATGTGATAGTGTGTGACGGATGGACCATTAGTCCAAACGTGGTGCTGATTTAGCTGGTGTGAAAGATATAGCAAGAATATGACACCAAAACAAGTGATTAGCAAATTGGTAGGAGTCAGTTTACGCAACCTTGCTGTAGTATGGTTTCAGAATAAGCCCCGCCTCAATTAGGTCTTTTAAGGGTTGTAACGTGGTCTGGTTCACGGTTATAGAAACAAAGGATATAAGGCTCAAAGCTTGATTTGTACCCACCCCTTCTTCGTGATGATCTTCAGTCATTCGTTCAGTTAATTCTGCACATGTTGGTTTTCCAAAAGGGTTGACGGTGTAAAAGTGATGATTCAAGGTTTGCTCGCAATGGCAGTCACCTTATTTTGTTTTTGTTAGGGATGTCAGTGGCCCTCTTGATTTTGATAAGGTGGCCACTGAGTCTTATTTTGCTTTGCTTGAGGATTTGAAGACATCTTTTGCCCTTTTAATTTTTATTTTGATCCCTAACTTTTGCCTGGACTAATTTTGTTGTTTCAAGTCCATCGGGATTGCCTTGATTTTTGCCTAAGTCTCCTTTGAGGTGCTCGACTTAGGAGGCTTTTTTTGGTTTTTTTTTGTTGGAGGATTGTGACTGCCAAGTCATGGGTAATTGATGAACAACCATCATGTTTTTGGATTTTGCTTTTGTGAACTGAGTGCGTAATTAGGTTAACTGAACACTACCCTGCCCCGGGTTAAGTGTAAGGGTTTGAATATCCGAAAGAAACTCCTACTTCTAGGCTCGAAGTGGTTAACTAGGGACTAACTCCTTATCTCTCCAGTGTTTGGGGGATTGAAACAATGCCTGTACATCCTTGGCAGGATTCCATCCGAAAGCATACCACCAGCAATTATGGGTATTTCATTTTCGTCATCCTCCCTCCAATCTTTGCTAAACAAGAATTTGATAAAGAGAGTGGACAAGAAGTATATGGAAGAATTTTGTTGTTTTTTGTTTTTGTTTTTTGTATTTTTATTTTTTTATATATAAGTAAAGAAAAATGAGCGAATGCGACATGATTAATTCAGAAAATGCACGATCACATCATTAATATTACCATTCAAAACAACAAAATTCAAAAACAAGTAGCATTTAACATAAAGAAATTACAAATGCAAATGATAAATGTCCAATGGTTGCCAGTATCTGAGGGAGTCTTCCTGTCTGAACCACTGGCTTTAGGGGATGCCTCTTGAAGTCTTGAAACTCATTTGGGCGAGAAGCTGACGTGCATAATCAAGTCTCCTTCTTGGAAGGATATGTACTTCTTGTCAATCAACTGTTGCACCTTGGCTTGAAAAGCTTTGCAATCTTCAGTCAAATTCCCCATTGATCCAGCATGATATCCACCATGCGCATTGGGGTCGTACCCAGGCGGGTATGGTTTTGGCAATGGCTTGATAGCTTTGGGCTCTACCAGTGAGTTTTGGACCAGATGCGGCAAAAGCTGACTGTACGACATAGGAACTAGGTGAAGAGGAGCAGTCCTTCTTTCCAAGTTATTTTGAGGCCTATGTTGATTCTGATGATGATTCTGATATCCTCGACCACGGGCTCGTTGATTTGCACGAGGAGGAATCACAGGTTTCTGGTATGGCGCCCTAGGGTTGACAGGTCGCCCATAAGGATGATATGGCGCTGACAATGATAATTGCCGAGAAGCTGAAGGGCCATAAAGTTTTGCTAGTGTACCCTGAGAATACTCAACATTTGCTATGACTGCATCAATTTCATTATCCTCTTCCTCTTGGGGATTGCTGAAGGATTCAGTCTCACTAGCTTGATTACTCGAGATGTCTTGGACCTATTTAGCTTTGAGGTAACTCTCGATGCGTTCTCCTACTATTATAAGGTCAGAGAAACTTGAGAATGAACTGCCAGTCATTCTTTCAAGATAGGTGGCATGCAAACTTTCCAAGAACATGTCAATCAATTCCTTGTCCAAGAGTGGTGGTTGCACCCTGGCTGCCAACTCTCTCCATCGTTGTGCATAATCCTTAATGGAGTCACCGCTCTTCTGAGATAGGCTTTGCAACTGCGTGCGACTGGGAGCCATGTCCAAATTGTACTCATATTGCTTTATGAAAGCATTGGATAAGTCTTTCCATGATTGGATACAGCTTCTTTCTAAATCCATGTACCAATTCAAAGATGCACCACTCAAACTGTCTTGAAAGCAGTAAATCATCAACTTGTCATCGCGGACATGAGAAGTCATCTTTCGGTAGAACATCACCAAATGACGCTTCGGGCAACTGAGACCAGCGTACTTCTCGAAGTTGGGTACTTCGAATTTTGGAGGAATTACCAAGTTTGGCACTAGGCACATATCAACAGCATCGAGTCCAGAAACATCGCGCGCTTTCATAGCTTGAACTTTCTCTTTGAGGGCACAAAACCTTTTCTCCATGGACCCCGATATCATCTGATACTGAGCAGGGATGTTCACTTGTGGAGTATGATCACCAGGTAAATGATCAAACAATGGATTAATCGACACAGCAAAACCTGATGGGGTGTCAGAATCCTTCATCCCAACATGTTGAAAGCTATCCTCTGACATAGCCATCGCAACTTTCAAATTGTCTATGCTCCTCCTCTCCGCTTGAACTTGCTTTAAATTTTTTGCGGTTACCACCAGTTCAGTATGAGCGTCAGGAAATCAGCTGGAAGAAAATGGACAGAGGATCGGATGAGTTTGTTGGAAAATGATATGCTAATGTCATGAGTATGCAATGCAGGGTTCCAGGATTAAAACAACATCTGATTCTGAGGAAGGAGTTAGACACAAGATATCTCTGATTACAGGACCCCCCACAGGTAGGTTCTAAACGGGTAGGTGCCTAGAGTTACGGATATATTTCAAAAACATTATTGCCACGACAAAGATTTGTCCGACTATAATATTCTTGAAATAATCTCGTCTAGGTGAGGTCTTCGTTTCTTCCCCACGAGAAAGATTCCTCGGAGGCGCCCACTACACGACCATCGACACACAGGTTCTAAGTAGGGTTCTCAGAATCCTAGATCGAGGTCGAAAATATTACTGTCAGGAAGTAATACGTTCGAGGGATCTCATCTGATTGGGGCATTCGCATCAACTCACAAAGAGTTAACACTACCAACCACCATGGGCAAATGGGTTAATGGTCCTTGGGATCAACGACCCACCTCAAAAATATTACCGTCATGGCAAAGATTCACCACAACAATAATATCTCCAAGGGAGTCTACTCCAAGCGGGGTTTTCGCTTCAACTCACGCAGAAGAGACCACGCAAGCCTACACTACACAACCACCATCCTAATCCTAGGGTTTTTCTCGACTCGGGTGTAGATCCGTCTCACAAAGCACCAATGATCAGAGGACCCCCACAGTGTTATAAAAGATAATAATAATAGGATATAAAAATAAGCAAGCAAGTAGATAATAGATAATCAGACAAGCAAGTAAACAAGCAAGAGAAGATAAACAAACAAGCGGACCTAACACTCATGAATCAAGTCAAGTTAGGCTTGACTCTCTCTAGCATAGGGCAATGCATGTCCCCAGCAGAGTCGCCATCTGTCGTACCTCGAAAAATACGATCCTCGCGATGGACGCGGAAAAAACTGTTCGAAACAGAGTCGCCACCGAACTTTATTTATCCCAAAAGAGGGAAAGGAAAATATCGATAAAATATTTAAAGGGATAAGAACTTGGTTATCGCAACCAAATTACGGGTTCGGGAGTCGGTTACGCAAGAGGGAAGGTATTAGCACCCTCTACGTCTGTTGTACTCAACGGGAACCTCTTGATTCGATTCGTGAGAAAGTTAGCTAGGTTTGTTTGTTATCTTCTAAGGTAATCAATTTTAAGGGGAAAATGGGGTGGTTTTTTATTAGTGTGCTCGGCAAGGATTGAGAACCCTTGGGCCTACGTATTCCCTCGTGCAATGGGAAAGTCAGAGCATTCGTAGTTCGTGGGACTACGGTTTGTTGGTTCATGTTTTTTAGGCGAATGGTTTGTTGGTTCGTGTGGACTAATGGAAAGGAGGTCCTAATGGTTCAAGGTAAGGCCAATTGCGAGGCAAAAGCCCTCGACTTACAAGTTAAGGAAAGGGACTTGATATGTGGATCAAGTGCTTGAGGATGAAGTGGTGATTAACTGAATTTTGAAAAAATGCTTGATGTTGGATCAGGCTTATTTATTCTTTTGAAAAATGTTGATTTTAATCTTATGGGAGAGGGATACAATTACTCAAGTGGGAGTAGTTAAGCTATAATTAAAGTGAGCCAATCACACATACACATACAAACCAAAGTGAAATGTGCAACAAGTATCGTTGTATAAAGCCCAAAAGGAGGCTATGTGAGGTTGATTGCGATCGTGAAAACAATCGACTTACAAGGTATTGAAAAGGGGTTGACATTAAGTCAAGGTATTAGTTTGAAAAGAGTTTTTTTTTGGTTTGGACAAGCATATTATGAAAGACAAACATATAATTAGAGCATGAAATTAATCCACATGAAAAAAGATAAACCTCACATAAAAATCACAAATAAAATGGGGGAGAAATATAATCAAACATGTTAGTATAATTAGTACCCTAAATTCCTAAGGTTAATCTAAGGAGGGGAAATTCTAAACTAAATCAATATGTTTTTTAGATTTTTAGAGAAAAGCAAAAATCAAATAATTAATCAAATTAAACTAAATTATTTAATAAAATTAACTATTAAAGTTAATTAGTATTAAATAAAGTGGTTTAATAAAATTAATCATCAATTTAATTTATTAGCAAGAATTAAAAGTATTGAATTTTTAGGGTTAAAGAAATTGGACTAATAGAATTAATTAAGTTAAAATCAAATATTTAATAAAACTAATTATGAAAATAATTTGTTAGTATTAAATAAATAATTTTAATGAAATTAATTAATTAGCAAACAACATCTCTAGGTTTTTTCTAAAATTACTATTTTGGTTTTTTTAATAAAAGTTAATAAAATGTTTTTTGGATTTTTTATAATAAAAAGTGATATTAAAAATTAAAACTAAAAAAGAAAAGGGCCAGAATTGTTCAGAATGGGGGGGCGTTGATAGAAAACTGGCGCATGGGCCTGCTAGGCCCAAAGATCTCTTAATATGCAGCAAAAGGAGAGGGGGTGCGAATGCAGAACGGGTGTGATAAGAAAAACAAGCTAGTGGGCTTCAGCAGATCCATTAGAATTTAATCAAAAGCCAGGGAGGGTGTACAAGTAAATTGGGTGCGCAAAATGGAAAAGAATTGGCCTAGACTGTAACCCGATCCAGCTCACACACAAAAACCTAATAAGAAAACCTAAAAACTCATCTTCATCCTCTCAGCCGCTCAGACTCCATGTTCTCACTCTCAGCCGCTCTCCCTCATCAACATCGCCGCATTTCTCCTTCTTTGATTCGATCTCTCGCTCTCATCGTCCACAAAACCTTACCGGAACAACCTTCTTCTCCGTTCGCATTGCGACGTCAACTTCGCGACGCACTCATCTCCCTCATACGGCCGCGCCGCTCGATTCCCTCATCAATCAAAATAAAACTCAAACACAACTTCGCGATCTCTCCATCATCAAGGCTTCGCTCAAACATGGCTTTCCACGGTTTGTCGTAGCACTCATTCAAACCGACAAGCAAACGCAAACTTAAAGCGGACACAAAGACAAATCTATCAACAAGTGCATCATGATAACAATGATTTGGAAGCAGAGTTAACGTAGCTACCGGAGAAAGTCCGATGCTCCTTCGAATCACAGAATATGAACAGAAATCTAGTGGTAACGTTAATTCCACTTTACTTATGATTCCTCTTCGTGAGCATATTCGAATCTCGCGAACTTTTTCTTCTCAACTCATTTCTTGTTGCATGTGTAACTCACTGTTTGTTGTTGTAGAAATGGCTTCGAATCGTTTGCGAAAGTTTTGTTGCTGCAGAATTGACGATGAGGATAATGCTATGTTGTGTTGTTGCTTCAACTGCTGAAAGATGTGCTTGTTTGGTTCCTGTACGTTGTAGCAGCAATGTTGTTTTTGCATGAGGAACAAGCTGCTGCGGGTTTGTTGTGTATATTATGTAAAGAAACGAAGCTGGTTTTTGCTATGAAGGAATGAGGTTATTTGGTGGTTTAGCCGAGAGGAAATGAGAAGGAAATGATGGATAGTGAATAAGCTTTTACGGTGGTTGTCGAAAGGAAGTGTACGGCTGTGGTTTCCGGGTGTTTGGTGATTTACATGCTGAGAATCAATGAAGTTGAAGATGGATGGTTAGTAAAAAACGGAAGCTACATGGAGGTGGGTTCGTTAATAGTAATATGAAGTTGTATGTTTGAGAAGTGTTTATGCATCAGGCCTGTGTAGAAAAATGGTGGTGATGTTAGTGTGTGTTTATGGTTGAAGGTTTGTGTGGAAGAGTTTTCCCTTTTTTTTTTGAACGAAAATGCAGGCTGATGTTAATGAAAGTAAGTGAGTTTGTGATAAGAGAAGAATATGAGGTAAGTTATGTTGATTCTCTTCTCTGTCTGAAACACTTTCACCTCTTCCCCCCTTATTTTTTCCTTCTCCCTTACTTCTCTTCATCTCCTTGTTTTAAACAAACCACAAACTTCTTCAATAAGCTTCTAGTACGATTTTTCTCTGATATTGTTGTGATATCACTTTCAATGCAGGTTATGGGCAGGATGGTTGTCACGCATGGCTTAGAGTGATGCAGGTCTCTTGTAGCAGTTCGCAGGTTTGATGTTGTGGTCATGGAGCAACAGTTTGAATTAGGTTGGCATTTGGCCTTTTGTGTACTTTGCAGGTTTCCATTGTGGTGCAAGTTGGCAGATGGTGTTAGTTTGCAGAGCAGGCTGTAGGTAGACGCGGGTACAAGTAGTGGAAGGACTTAATTGTTACAAGTTGGTGTTGTTCAAGTCTTGTTGGTCTGCCAGAGACTTCCTTCTTTTTTGTATTTTTGTAACTTTAACAAATCCTCATGGGCCTTTTGTAATAATTTTCTTCTTTTTTCCATAAACTTGTTTTTTGTGTGTGACAAATGATATGGGCCTTGAATTGGTGGCAATTTTAAAAGATTGGATGAAAACCGAAAATTGAAATTGATTATGAATAGAATTTGCAAATAAACTTGAAACTTGAAATGAACTTGAAAATTGGAATTTTGATGGAACTTGGAAATTGGCAAAAAAATGGAATATGGATTGGATATTTAAAAGTGGGTATGAAATGTTTAGAAATGGTTTAAAAGAACAAAAATGGTTTAAAGATAGGTTAGGGAAGAAATAAAATGAATAATAAAAGAGAAATTTGGATGTGAAAATATAAGAATTGGATATGAAAATGAACTTGAACAAGAAAATGGGCTTAGTGGAAATGGATATGATTTGGATTAGAGAAGATGAACACCAAAAAAACCCTAATCTGCTGATCTTTAGACATAAGATACTGATTCATGACAAGATCCATCCTGAGAATGGAAGAATCTCCTCTTTTTTGAACAACTCCAAGTCGCATTCAACTAAACTGAAACAACACATGCTTGACTTGGTATCCTTAAATGAAGCACTGACTTAGGCAACAGGAAAACAACATATTTTTGAATTTTTGAATATTAGTTAGTGGATGGATGTACAGATGACAGTTATACACAGGTAGGTCAAATTTAGGGTATGACAGTGACTGAGGACAAAACATGCTAAAAACACATGTGTTGGTTTGTGGGGTTAGTCGGTAATCCCGAAAGCAGTTTGGGCGTTACATTTATGGGGTTATTGGTGTGTATCCTAGACGATTGAAGGGAGATATTGGTGTGAACGATTCGTTAGAGAAATGTTGAAATGGTTGTTGTGGTGTTTGATAGCCATATGGTTGTTGTGATGTTTGGGCGTTTTGTCTATGGTAGGAGGAAAGGTCGATGTTATATGTTCCTTGGGTGTTTTGGCTATGGAAGTATGACGTGTTGGGGGCATATATATTTTGGGTGTCTTGATAATAGTCATATTGTTGGCGATGGTATGAGGATGTTCTTGGTATTGTGGTTAGTGTCAGTAATTTTGGTTATGGGTCAGTAGTTTTGTTGGGTAAGGGGTTGTGAGTAATATGTCTGATAGTTTTGTGTGGGGGGGGGGGGGGGGATGGGTAGACGTTGAAGCTTCTTGTGTGTAAGTGGTTTGGCGTGGGTCGTATATATAACTATCTTCAGACACAAACCCAGTTGCAACCGATATGTACCAAACCATATAATTATTAGTTGGTTTAGATTAGGTTGACATCACAACGTCACGTAAGACATGGTCACGACGGTGCCTCCATTTACGACACTCAGATTTAGAGAAGTCCTTCCAATTGTCAATGTTCCATTGTTCATTAATTTTTTCGCTGGTGCCATTGTCCGAGGCATATCGGGGGATCTCAGATGTTTTGAAGCATTTTGAACTGCAGTTTCACACGGTCACTATGGTGCATCTCTAGAGTGGTGAACCTGATGATCGGTGTGCATGCATTCCAAACGACTGTATCTTCTTCTCTGACTTCATGTTGATGTTCCAAGTTTAGATATGGACGCCAAATAAATTGTTAAGGAAAAATATATTAGATTATAAAATTGGGTAATATTAAAAATAATTTTTTATAAATTGATTCATTTAGTGGCAATGTATCTTCTGGTGTAAGGTGATCCAAGAGATTACTATACTGAGTGATAAAGTGTCTAGAACATATGTTGTAAGTCATACCATGAGCCGACCATCTAAACCAAAAAACTTCAAATGAATTATTTTTGAGATAATAATTAGTAAAGTAAGTAAATAAAAATAATGTTATTAACTTACTTTTGTGTGTATGGGAATGTGAAATTGTTGTGGTTGATGGATGCTAGGGATGACAATCTAGACCAACCTCATTCTTGGAACAAAACGGAGTATCTAACAAAATGTAGATGTGTCATTCTTAGCGTTTTAACACAAAGAGCTATACAGATAATACAAACAAATGGAACCCTGACTATATGTTCATATTTTATATAAGTGTTTTAATAAGGGTAAATACATAACATGCATACTAGAACCACTACCTTTGGGAAATAATAATGAACCAATTAAAAGCATAATATAACACCTCCAAGTCTCACCAAACATCATAAGTAAAGACAAGGGCTTCTACAAGACGAAGGGAAAGAATTCCAAAGGTCGTAGAGCCTACATCACGTGGGAAGAAGAGGATGAGAGCTCCTCCTCTGATTCTTGTTCGAGTTCAAATGATTAGTGTGCCATCTTTTGCTTGATGGCACGTAAGAAAGTTGGAACTTCAAAGATATATAATTCTGATTCTGAAAATGAGTATACTTATAGTGAATTGTTAATTGCATTCAATGACATGTATGTTGATTCTATAAAAAAGTTTATAAAAAATTCTCTCCAAAAATAAATGATTTTAAATCTTGAAGAGGAGATAAATAATCTAAATCGCACTTTAGAATCTCTTAAGGAAGCGCATACATTTCTCATGGATGAGCATTGTAATACTTTAGATACTTTAGTTGAAAAGATGGAAGTTGTGAATTGAGTTGAGTGTCTAATTTTAAAACTTGAAATTGAAACTCTTAAGGGACAGCTAACACATGTTATCTCACTATCTTGTACTTGTTCTAGTTCGTCGAGTGAAAGAGGGAAGGTTTTTAAGAAAAATCCTCATGTCACTAAAAGAAATAGAAAATGTATTTCATCTAAAGCTATTTGCTATTATTGTGGAAATAAGGGCCACACTAGGTCTCTTTATCATGTTAGGAACGTTCAAGTTCCCAATGGTAAAATGACATGGATTCCTAAATGTAACTCAACTAAACCTAAAGGACCCACTAGTTGGGGACCTAAATTACCTATTTGATTTTTCGCAGGAATATCTTGCCTTCGAAAAAAGATTATGGTTTCTAGATAGCAGATGTTCAAGACACATAATGGGAGATGATTCCATGTTCATCAAGTTCGATGAGAAGGAAAGTGGTCACATCATGTACAAAGATAATACGAAAGGTAAAATTCTTGGTGAAGATATTGTGGGAAATCACTCCATAATTACCATTGAAAATGTGTTATTAGTTAAAGGGCTTAAACACAATCTGCTAAGTAATAAAAAATTATGTGACAAAAAGTATTTTGTGGTTTTTGATACTCTTAGTTGTGTAATTGAGCATAAGACTATTAAGGACCCTGTGTTTAAGGGTTCTAGGATTGAAAATGTCTATATGTTTGATCTAGATGACATGTCAATACACGTACTTAGTGTTTACTAGCTAAGAGTGAAGACTCTTGGTTATGACATAGACGCTTAAGTCATGTGCATTTTTACTTATTAAATAAAACAACATCTAAAAATCTAGTAGTTGGTTTTCATAAAATAAAGTTTTTAAAAGACAAATTATGTTGTGCTTGACAAATGGGAAAGCAAACAAGAGTTTCGTTTAAACTTAAGAAAGTTATGGACCAAATATAGTAAAAGTAATTTATAAATTTAAAACTATCTAAAATTTGATATTCTAACAAGAGATCAAATATAATGTTCTATAACACATTATCATTATAAAGTAAGATTTCTAATATTGAAACTTTATAATAATTAATGAGTTCATCTTTGCTATAATTATACACAGGGTTAAGATTTTGTAATTTGAGCAATTTTTGGTTTATCCCCTGTAAATTTGTTTGACTCCCCCTTGTAATGTAAAGATTTTGTTGCTTTGACCCCTTATGTGACAACTTGGCAAGAAATCTTCACTTTTTGCTGACGTGACTTGTCTATGTGGCTTTTTTTTATTGTTTTTCTTTTAAATCCTCATGGATTTTTAAAGTTCTTTTTAATTATCGGGGGGAATCAAAACCCGCTCACATTTATTCATGTTTACCTAATTTACGACCCACGTTGAATAATATTTTCATCGCCCAAAGCTTTACTATACTATACATTGGTTTGTCCACATCTTCAAGTTTACCTAATTTACGACCCACACTGTATAATCTTTTCATGGCCTAAAGCTTTACTATATTATACATTGGTTTGTCCACATCTTCAAGTTTTCCATGTGAAAATCAAAGCCACATGGTATTGTAGTTTTCACATTTTTTGGCGCAACATGGTCATTAGCTAGGAATACGATTCTCACTTTTTACTGGTCCTTTTTTGGTCTTGTATATTCATTGCATTGATGTTGTGTTGGTCTTTGTTTGGTACCAATGAAGCCCGTTATTTTCATTACAGTGTCAAAATTTTATTATATTATACATTAGTTTATCTACATCTTCAAATTTTCACACGAAAATCAAAGCTACACAGTATTGCAACTTTCATACTTTTTCGGTGCAGCATAGTCATTTATTGGCTGGGAAAACGGTTCTCATTTTTTACAGTCATTTTTTTGGTCCTGTATATTCATTGAATAAATGTTGTGTTGGTCTTTGTTTGGTACTAATGAATCCTACTTTTTCATTGCAATATGATATATATATATATATATATATATATATATATATATATATATATATATATATATATATATATATATATATTCATTTGAACATTTTCTCACAACTATTGTAGTGGCTCTTTGCAATTTTTATTCTATATTTCAATCAATTTTTCTTTCAAACACCGGAATATCTACTTCAAGGTTGGTACCTACTATTTGTATATCCTTTTTTTTTTCTAATTCAAACATTATTATTTCATCATAATTCTTTTATTTTTTTACATACATAAATCAAGATCATCAAGACAATACACCATGAATCCTATTAGGTTTCACAAAGGAAAAAAGAAGAAGAATATAGAATTTGTTAAATCTGTTTTACTATTCACTTTCTCAATAAGGGTTCCAAGATTACAAGTGAATACCAACAATTAACATCTCCCAAAAACCTGAGAGAACTAGTCTATTTATAGACTAATAAGCTAACTTAAGTTATAAGCTAACTTAACAATTGGGCTTATAGGCAAAGCCCAATTCGACATGCTAACAATCCTAGCATTTCGACTACTGCATGCTTGAGCACACTTCGACTACAGCATACAAGATCAGTATGTGAACAAACTTCGACTTTATACTAAACCTTCTGTCAAACCATGAATCTACCCTTGTTGACACTAGAGTTCGATCCAAAATACCACAAATCTTCACCTTGGAACAAACTCCACACAAGACAAGTGAACAAACTAGCTTTCATCATGCAGCTTTATCAACTACATACAGTGGAAAAACTTGTTACTCAACAATGTTTTGGTGATCATATTAGCAGCATTGTCATCAGTCGAAACCTTCAGCACTTGGACTTCTCCACGCTCGATTTTCTCTCTGATGAAGTGCAACCTCACATCGATGTGCTTGGTTCGCTCATGATAGGCTGAATTCTTCGACATGTGTATTGCACTTTGACTATCACATTTGACAGTGATAACTCAACCTTGAAGTTTCAACTCCTTAGCAAAAACTTCAAGCCACAATGCTTCTTTCATAGCTCTAGTGAGGGCAATATATTCTACTTTAGTGGTTGATAAGGCAACAACCTTCTGAAGTGCCGCTTTCTAAGTGATTGATGTGCCAAACATAATGAACACATATCCAAAAATATATTTTCTGGAATCCATACAATCTGCATAATCAGAGTCGACAAATCCTTTGATTTCGACTTTGCTACCATCACCATAAGCTCCACCATAAATTAGAACTCTTCTCAGAGGCTCATTGATGTACCTAAGAATCCATTTTAATGCTTGCCAGTGTGGCTTTCCAGGATTGGCTATATACCTACTTACTAGGCTCACTCCATACTTTATGTTTGGCCTCGTATAGACCATATCATACATCAAAGAACA
This sequence comes from Lathyrus tuberosus, assembly GCA_022829125.1. NCBI lineage: Eukaryota > Viridiplantae > Streptophyta > Magnoliopsida > Fabales > Fabaceae > Lathyrus > Lathyrus tuberosus. Next base: position 41,309 of record JALAZF010000794.1, read on the forward strand.
TACTATACTAGCATATGTGATGCTATTCATATAGGCTTTTTCAACTTTAATACTAGGACTTTGAGTCGTACTCAGCTTGTACTGAGAATTAGTCGGTGTTAGAACAGGCTTTGAATTCGACATACCAAACTTGTTGAGAATCTTCTTCAGGTATGTCTCTTAAGATAAGCATAATCTCGATTGCTTTCTATCTCTCTGGATGTCAATCCCAAGAATTCTGGAGGCAGCTCCTAAATCCTTCATGTCGAACTCCTTATCGAGTTCTCACTTTACCTTCATAACATCTTCAACACTATTGCTTGTTTTGAGGATGTCATCCACTTAAAGCAACAAAATAACAAGTGAATTTCTAGGTCGAAATCTGAAGTAAACACAATGGTGGAACTGGCTCCTAGTGAAACCAATGTGTGCCATGAACTTGTCGAATCTCCCATTCTATTTTCGAGGAGATTGTTTCAGGCCATATAAAGACCTATTCAACTTACACACATAATCTTCCTTTCCGTTTTCTACATACCCTTCAGGTTACCTCATCAGGATTGTTTCATCCAAATCACCATACAGGAAGGTTGTCTTCACATCCATTTATTCAAGTTCTAGGTCGAACTTCACCACCATGGCTAATAACATTCTAATAGATCTATGTTTTACAATAAGTGAGAACACATCATTGAAGTCGACACCTTCTTTCTGAGTGAACCCCCTAGCAACCAACATTGCCTTAAAGCGCTTCGACATCACTCATTTGATTCCTTCCTTAACCTTAAAAACCCATTTACAACGGACTAACATGGCTCCTGCATATTTCTCAATCAGCTCCTAAGTGTTATTATTATAAATAAATTTCATCTCATCATCTATGGATTTCAGCCATTCAGTGTTGTCTCGACTCCTCATAACTTCCTTATAATCTCTAGGTTTTTCATCAAGGACCTCACTTTCAGAAATTAAGGTATAAGCTATGAGATCTGCATAACCAAGTCTCTGAGGTGGCTTGATGACTCTTCTCGACTTGTGTCTTGCTAGCAGGTAGTCATTATCAGTCTTCTAATCTTCGACAACGACTTCTACTTCTTCTTCGACTTCATCTGGGTCATGCAATTCAACAACACTATGCTTCACTTTAATAGGAATCTCTCCCTGTTTCAGCTGTTCTTCAGAAATCTTCGAACTTTGACCAATGTCACTAGTTTTCTTGAAAGTCATCTCAGCTTTATTAAAAACTACATCTCGACTTGTGATACACCTCTTGTAACCTGGCTCTAGGCACCACAACCTATAAGCTTTGACTCCTTCAGGGTATCCAAGGAACATACATTTCAAAGCTCTAGGCTCGGCATTATCTTGCCTAATGTGAGCATAAGCTAAGTAGCCAAATACTCTAAGTCTATCGAGACTAGGTGGATGTCCCGACTAGACTTCTTCAGGTGTCTTCATTCCCAAAGCATTCAAGGGACACCTATTTATCAGGTAAGCTGCAGTCACAACAACTTCTGCCCAAAATACCTTCTTCAATCCTGCACTTACCAACATGCACCTCACCCTTTCTAGAATGGTTCGATTAAACCTTTTAGCCAAACCATTTTGTTGGGGAGTCCATGCAGTAGTTCTGTGTCTTGCAATACCAGACACAACACAATAGTTGTCGAACGCCTCATTGCAAAATTCAAGACCATTGTCGGTCCTCAACCTCTTGACCTTCCTGCCAATTTAGTTTTTGACCAGAGTCTTCCAACTTTTGAAATTTTCAAAAGTTTCATCCTTAGTCTTCTGGATGAATACCCATAACTTTATAGAGTAATCATCAACTATGAATTGAAAATACTTTGCAACTGAGGGTGAAGGATTCCTTGCAGGCCCCCAAAGATCAGCATAAATGTAATCAAGGGATCCATATGTTCTTTGTTTACCTTTGTTAAACTTCATTCTACAGGATTTACCAAGTACACAGGGTTCACAAAACTCTAGTTTTTCGGCCTTGTCACCACCCGACAAATTTTGTTTTGACAATTCGACCAGGCCTCTTTCACTGACATGGCGATGTCTCTTGTGCCATAGCTCAGTCTTCGACACAGGTTTCGTGGATGCCACATCTGCTGAACCACTTACAACCTCGGCCTCAAGGGTATACAAGTCTTGTTTCTTCACGCCTTTTAAGACTTCCTTCGACCCCTTCATTACCCTTAGGATGTTTTGCTCTCTTTTGAAAACATATCCTTTCTTGTCGAATTCACCAAGAGAAATCAAATTCCTCTTAAGATCAGGTACATATCTAACATCAGTCAATAGCCGTATTGACTCATCATGGAGCTTGAATCTCACAGATTTAATACCTATAATTTTGCAAGCTTTATTGCTTCCCAATAGTACAGATCCACCATCTTGATCACACAATTCCTCAAACACGTCTTTGTTTGGATTCATGTGCCAAGTACACCCTGGATCCATAATTCACTCCTTGCTAGAGTCGCTGCTTGAAACCACCAAGACATCAGATGATTCATAACCATCTTGCAGAATGGCAGCATTACCATTATCCTTTCCACCATGATTGTCCAGACAATCAGGCCATACTTTTCTTGTATAAGCCTCCTTCTTACAATGATAACACATAATAGTATGAGCATTACCACCATAATAATTCTGTAGAACTTTACCCTTTTTCTTCTCAAACCTACCATCTTTCTTCAAGAATTTTCCCTTAATGCAAAAACCTTCACCAACACAAGATGACTTGTGCTCCTTTCTTCGTTCAAATCCTTAGAGTACAAGGCAGATTGAACATCTTCAAAGGTCAACGACTCTCTTCCATATAAGAGAGTTTATTTGAAGCGAGCATGTGACTTAGGTAAAAAGCACAACAACATCAACGCTTGATCTTCATCATCAATCTTGACCTCGATATTTTTAAGATCAAGAATTAACTTTTTGAACATATCCAACTGCTTAGCCAAGGCTTTGTCTTCACTCATCTTGAATGAATACAAAGCTTGCTTCAGGTAGAGATGATTAACCAACGATTTTGTCATGTAAAAACCTTCAAGTTTTGTCCATACATCCGCTGCAGTTTTCTCTTTTGAAACCTGTCAGAGAACCCTATTACTAAGGCTCAATACAATGACATTGTGGGCTTTTTCGACCATCCTTGTCTTCTCCTTCTCCGTTAGGGAAACATCCATCTTCCTAATCCTTTCAATGCTTCTAATAAACCCTGTTGAACAAGAAGGGCTTGCATCTTCAAGCGCCACAAACCGAAATCATTCACACCGGTGAATTTCTCAATCTCATACTTTGTTGATGGCATCTTCTCATCCACACTCACCGCACCAGTTTGTTGTGAAATGATATCATCAATAACAGAACAAAGTTATGAGAAAAAGATTGAGTTTCTTGAACACACACAAGATACCCTATTAGGTTTCACAAAGGAAAATAGAAGAAGAATAGAGAATTGATTAAATCTATTTTACTATTCACTTTCTCAATAAGGGTTCAAATATTACAAGTGAATACCAACAATTAACCTCACCGCACCAGTTTGTTGTGAATTGATGTCGTCAATAACAGAACAAAGTTATGAGAAAAAGATACGGTTTCTTGTGTTTGTTCAAGAAACTCAATCTTTTTCTCATAAATTTGTTCTGTTATTGACGACATCAATTCACAACAGTAAGGCTAGAGCTTGAAGAGGAAAGAACAAACCTTGATCAACTTTGATTTTTCAAGGAACCTAAGGTAAGCGAGGAGAACGAATTTCCCACTATTGTGCTAATGCGTGTTCCAACTTCTTATTGTACACCACCTCTAAATATTCCAACTCTTCCTTTTTTTTATTCATGGCCACTTGCTAACTTCTTCTCAACAATCTCATCCACCTCTTTCTTTTGCAAGTATGTGCTTTTTCTCGATCTTCCACTTATCATATCGTGATGGTGGAGATGGGGAGCGATCACAACTCATGGAGTTCTCATATCCCATTTGTTGTCTTTTTTCATTAATCAATTTTTCCTCTAGTTTCTTGTAACCCCCATGAGACAATCAATGAGGGTGTTTATTTTTTTTCCTTGTTTAGATTTCTTAATTCACTTTTAACCTGTTATAAACATAGTGAAAATATTAATTTGCATGGTTTTATCTAAAAAAATATAAGCATAAAATTATCATAAAATAAGATTACTATACTAATCAAGAAATCATAAGAACTATAAGACTTCACAAACTTTTCCCAAACCTTCTTGCCAATATTATTATAGTTCGCAGTTGAAATTCATAATGTAGTCACGCATGATCCGTGACTTAAAGCCCCTCCAATGCTCAATAGCATAAGTAATCCATTTTTTCTTAAAACTATCATCATTAGTAAAATCAAAAGTCGAAAACAGTTACTTCAATAAGTTTGTATTAGTAATTATACAAAATACTATAGAGTCATGTAAATCTATTATAATATATTAATTCCAAGCCACAAATTAGTTTATATACAACTCATCATCTTTCATGCCACATCAATTAAAATCTAATGTAGCACTCTTCGAAACTTCTTTATATAAACCTTTTAATATTCATCTTAGCATGATGTGTAACGTTGAATTCATAATTATTTTTTGGGTTAAATATGTTTTTGGTCCCTATAAATATCTCACTTTTCATTTTTAGTCCCTATAAAAAAATAACATATTTTGATCCCTACAAAAATTTTATCTATGCAGTTTTAATCCTTTCTATTTTCTAAAATTTTAAAAACTATTTAATTACCCATAAACTTTTAAATTTTTGAATAATTTTTTTCATACGTGTTTAGATTACTATAAAATGTTTCTTTACCAAATTATATAATTTTTTAAAATGAGAAGAATTAAATGTGAATTTTTTAAATTTCAAAAATTAATGATAAAAGTAATGAAAATCTCGACTTATAAATCAAATTTTAAGTTCTTTTTTTTTTCGAGGAACTTTTTATAATGTTCTAGACATATCTGCAAAATAATCATTCAAAAATACATATTGGTTTAACAATAGGGACTATAACTACGTGCATAATTATTTTTTAAGGACCAAAACACGCTATTTTTTTAATCGGGACCAAAGACTAAATTTGGTAATTTTATAGGGACCAAAAACATATTTAACCCTTATTTTTATAACACTATTACTTATTTTCTACAAATTATTTATGTATTTTATTTTTCATATACTAATCATTACTTTTTAGGTGTCTATCCACTTTTTTCAAACCTAAATACATTATCTAATGATTTACTCCATAAAATACATTATTTCTAAAATATAATTCAATTATAATTGTAGCTAAGTATTAAAAAATTAAACTTCAAATGTAAAATTAAACAATTATTTTTCAGCCAATTTACGTATAAATGTCCTATAATATATAAGTGAATTAAAAATATGGCTAAATAACCAACTGGGTCCTTTAACTTATTTAATTGTAACACTTTGGTCCTTTATGTTTGTTTTGCTTCAAGTAGGTCCTTTATGTTACATAATTGTTGCAACGTTACCCTTTTAATCAACTTCCGTTAAAAAAACGTGATGTGGCACAAACGTTGCTTATGTGGCGTTTAACAGTGCTGAGGTGTAATTATTCAATTTATTATTTATTTATTTTATTACCAGGTGAGAAAATTAATAGGTTAAATATAAAATCCTCAAATTAGAACCCTAATGTTCATCTCCTTCATCTCTCCATCTATGGCATCTCTCTGTAGCAGTGGTACAAATCGAAAAATTGAAAGCGGAAGTGACAAGAATTGAACAACCAAGACAAAATTTTGCATCAACAACCAACCATGAAAGTGATACAGCATGGACAAGTTTCAATAGGAAGTGACAATAAAAATGGAGGAAATAGAACAGAAACATGAAGAGAGAAACCGAAAAAGAATTGAAAAACAAACCTCTTTGTTATAACTAGGGATCGTTTCCTTCTTGCATCAACTCCATCTCTTCAGATTTCCTTTCCACCTTCACTTCTGTTCATGTCTTAAATCCATCACCTTCTTCAGCTTGTTTATCTCATAATACCATAAACACACCTGCATTTTTACTTGCGGAACAACCATTGTTTCTCTCCATTTTTGTTCTTTCCGAACCACAACATCATACCGCTACACTACAAACCACTATACATCACCAAACGACACAAAATCATGAAAAAAGAAACATTGAATGTTGTGAAACTCCAGCCAAATACCAAAAAGTAGCAACACAAGAGAAAAGTTGTTATGTAAATGGATCTAAGGGTTGCTGTTATTTGTTACTTTCATTATTATTTGTCATGATGAATTAAAGCTGATAGAATCAAAGTGCTATCTGAGAAGCACAGACGTGGTGCAGAAGCAAGGCATTGGATGGCTCCACACAAACTAAGGCGAATACAAGTGCTGGTGATAATCCAGAAGAGGCGTCCTTCTTTTTGAATCTTATGAAACAACTTCCCCTGTTCATTCCCTAAACCACTAACATCAACATATTACAAAGCTTCCATTACACCTTCTCACTCACCCTCACAACAACAACCAACAAGACAACTTACCACCATACCTCCTTATACTCCCTCCGTTTTGAGCTTCGTAACCGCGACATCATCAATTTCCATTGCCATCTTCATTCTTTACAAATACCATTAATGCCATCCCCTTTCCACCTTCAGAAACCATTTCGAAAACCTTCTCTGAAATCATCACCATAATCGTATCCCACCATCAACAACAACCACAAAACCACTCAAACCCATAAACATCCAACCTCAAATCACAACTAAATGAAACAAGAAATAGAAGAAGCAAGGAAGAAATGTGAGGAAGCTATTTTAGGGATGTAGATATTTTCAGGTACGTGAGTTGTGAATGTACTCCCGCTTTCAATTTTTCGATTTATACCACTGCTACAGAGAGATGCCATAGATAGAGAGATGAAAGAGATGAACATTAGGGTTCTAATTTGAGGATTTTATATTTAACCTATTAATTTTCTCACCTGGTAATAAAATAAATAAATAATAAATTGAATAATTACACCTCAGCATTGTTAAACGCCACATAAGCAACGTTTGTGCCACATCACGTTTTTTTAATGGAAGTTGATTAAAAGGGTAAAGTTGCAATAGTTATGTAACATAAAGGACCTACTTGAAGCAAAACAAACATAAAGGACCAAAGTGTTACAATTAAATAAGTTAAAGGACCCAGTAGGTAATTTAGCCTAAAAATAATTAATATGAAAAAACAATTTTGTTGAATTTTATCAATTGTACACATTGAAAATTAATGGTATAATGAAAGACAAGCACACAAAAATAATATTTTTGAATTTATTTTAATACCAAATTCGTCATCCAATCTATTATAATATATTAATTCTGAGTTACATATTATTTTATTTACAACTCATCATCTTTCATTTCACATCATTTAAAATCTGATGTGGCAGTCTTCCAAACTTCTCTATATAAACCTTTTAATATTCATCTTAGCATGTTGTGTAATGTTGAATTCATAATTATTTTTTTATAACACTATTACTTTTCTACAAATCATTTCTCTATTTTATTTTTCATATACTAATCATTACTTTTTAGATGTCTAACCACTTTTTTTCGAACCTAAAATACATTATTTGTGATGTTAAGTATTCTTCAATATTTTTTGAAGAATTATTTGTAAATTGTACTCTAACTGGATCCAACAATCCATAAGTATTCAATTTATTTAATTCTATACATACATGGTGAATGTACCTAAAAGGTTAAACAAAATACAAAAAATACAGAAGGAATTAGTTCTATACAAAACACATAATGTACCACAATGAGATATACTTACGTGTAACAAACTTGTAGTAGCCCTATGTCCAACCACCGTTTTCCAACAATCATATCCTTTATATCTTTAGGAACCATAAAGAATTGCTTTAACCCCTCAATCCTTGGATCATGTTCTAGCGGAAGAGTAAACACTGCTTCTTCGTTGCGCATAACGTAAGCTATCATTTCGGAATATGATTCTTCAAAGAGAGCCAATAACCCGTAGTGGATCTCTCTACCGGTGGGGGAGACTGAACAACTCCTTATGTGCTCTCACCATACACAACATTTCTACCAGACAATTGATCATCGACATCATCATCTTCATTTGTACATTATGGGACGGTTTCACTGATTCTCTACATCATAAAATACACACGGTAACACAAAACAGAATTAACACAATATATATCATACATTTCAGATAAAAAATTCTCACTCTCCCATATCGCATATAACTCTTTTAATTCTTCTAATTCTTTTCATTGAGTTTCTCGCTCTGCCTCTAACTTATCGTCAAATTCTTTCTTTTGAGTATCTATCTTCCTCTGAAGCTCTTCTAATGTTTCATTTTGCACCTGTCTGGTGCCTTTTTTTAGACGTACCAACTAACATTCTCATGCCGATGCCATCTCCAACCCCACAGATACGCCCACCATACTTCTTTATTCTGATTGCTTCTACTAATATATCATATCATGGTTCTGGATTAAAGGTACCTTCACAGGCTGAGTTAACCAGCGAATCCTACACAACATGATAAGACATACATTGTTAATTACTAAAGCAATTTAAATAACACTAAACATATGCACAACAAGTCCTACTTACAATTTTCTTAGCTACTAATATGGAGGCATGTGAAGTGTATTCTTCATTTGGTGTCAGACGAGTCATCTTCCACTTCTCATGTCGTGATGGTGGAGATGGTTCCCGATCATGAATCACAGAGTCCCAGTCTCCTAGTTGTTGTCTTTTTTCAGAAATCACGATTTTCTCAAGTTTTCTATATCCCCACAAGATAATCTATGAGGGGTATTTGTTTTTGGACTTATTCACCTTTCCCGCTTCACTTTTAACCTATTATAAACATAGGAAAAATATTAACATCTATGGTTGTATTCATAAAATTATCAGAAAATACAACTAGTACTAACCATGAACTCTTCACTACTACGAGACTTCACAAACTTTTCCCAAACCTTCTTGTCAAGATACATATATTTCACCCATGGACGCTCAACATTAGGCTTTGACTTCGTAATGTAGTCACTCGTGAGTCGTGACTTAAAACTCGTCCAAGTCGTACCAGCATAAATGATCCATTTTTTTCCAACTTCGAATCATCACTAAACTCAAACGTCAACTACACATTTAAAACAATAAGTATGTATTATTGTTTATATAACGTATTATTTAATCGATAAAAAATAAAATTAATACCTGAACGTCTGTCCATATTATTTTTTTCACCTTATCTGGTACATCCTTCCAATAATCTAGCAATACGTTGACTTTGCTACGTCTAAAGAACACAACATAACTCTTAAACAGCGAATAATGAGGACCGTCTAGAATAGTATGAACGACACTAAACTCGACCAGAAGTTTGATACCCGAATTGCGAACTTTTGTTAATGTAGCCATTGTGGCACCTTTTTGCTATTTTTTTGTGATCTCCTACTATAGATTGAGAATCATGTGTCATGGTTTAACTTGTATGCGTAGCTTCATCACTAGTAAACGACGACGAGGCCATCTATCAAGATATAAGCATCAACAACAAAAAATAAGTATAAACAACAATAAGAATCAACAACAAAGAAGAAGTCATTTATCAACAACAACAAATAAGCATCAACAACAAATACATAAGCATCAACAACAATAAGAATCAACAACAACGACAAGAACCATCTTCAACAATAAGCATCAACATCAACAACAACAATAAGCATCAACAACAACAAATAAGCATCATCTTCAACAATAAGCATAAACAACAACAACAAGAATAACAACAACAATAAGCATCATCAACAATATTAAGCATCAACAACAACAAATAAGCGTCAACAACAACAAATACATAAGCATCAATAACAATAAGAATCATCAACAACAACAACAACAACAATAACAACAAGCATCATCTTCAACAAATAAGCATCAACAACAATAAGAATCAACAACAACAACAACAACATCATCTTCAACAATAAACATTAACAACAAAAAATACATAAGCATCATCAACAACAAATACATAAATAACAATGAAAAATGTTGGTACTGTATATGCATGGAAAAAGTTTACGTAACGAAAATGTGATGAATTAGTAAAAAAAATATTGACAGAATCTTAAAGTTCCTCCTAGACAGCTAAGCTGAAGGCTAGTCAAGAACAAAGAACATGGTCTCAACTCCCTCCTTGACGATACGAAAGCAGAGACATTAGTTGAAAATGTTGTTGTTTCTTCAGGTTTGAAGATGGTGTTGAACGTTTCATTAGGGTTGAAACTGGTTTTGTATGTTGGGGTTGAAATGGTGTTTTCCTTCAGTCATTAGGGTTGAAAATTGCATTGTTTCGTTAAGGGTTGTTTCTTGATGGAAATGAAAATATGCAACTGAAGAGACAAGTTAGGTAGAATTGTCTTAGAATTGGCATCTCGTTTTTTTAGAAATGACATCGCATTTTTTACATCAAATTTTTTAGAATTGACATCGCATTTTAGAATTGTCTTAGAATTGACATCACATTTTTTACTCCTAAAATTAACATCACATTTTTTGCTCAACAACTAAGCTAATTCATGTATACTCCAGCCACAAATCACTTTAATGTTGTCACTTGTGTTCTTAGATATTTGAAGTCATGTCACTTGTGCCTAGAAATTTACAAATCAAATTTCAAGGATATTCAGATGTTGATTGGGTTGGATGTCTATATTTTTAAAGATCAGCTCCAAATCAATTTTTCTTTCTTGGAAGATCTCTTATCTTGTGGAGGACTAAGAAACAACTAACCGTGTCGAGGTCTTCAAGTGAAACTGAATTCATGGCATTGGTCGCTGCAACATGTGAACTTTAATAACTGCTCTACTTGTTCAAAGACTCGAAAATTGAATGCATTAAAACACTTGTCATATATTGTGATAACCCAAAGTGCCTTTCCGATTGTAACAAATCCAATTTTCCATTAAAGGACAAAGCACTTAGAGATTGATTGATTTATAGAAAAGATGTTAGCTAGAATAATGAAGTTGTTACCATGTTCTTCAAAGAAGTAATTGACAAACCTTTTAAAAAAAACATTGTTGCCTAAACCCTTTAACATCCTGCAATTCAAGTTAATGATGTTTCATATACACCAACCATCAACTTGTGGGATGATGTTACAAGATAAAGTCATTACTTTATACACAAGTAACATTGAGCTAACATCTTGAGAGCCAAGTAAGAAAGCATAGAAAAAGGCTATAACAGAACTAAAAAATCTTTCATAATATATCTATAACAGAAGGCTGCAAAATTAGATGAAAACCACAGCCAGATTCATTCATCCCCAACATTCTAACAGCTAAGTGCTTTCTGATTCAAAAAACAGAACTAAAAAATAGGATCACCATCCAAACACTAAATATTCAACATCAAATCACCATCTGCCTAATGGAAATTCAACAATTATCTAATTTTTTTGTCCTAACAGAACTTCAACATAATCCAAACACAAACATTAGAATAAATCTAGCTTGATTTTCTCTCATTCGATTTCAGGTTGCAGAACAGACTTTATATGTCAAAGAAGTAGATATATTATGAAGTACTTACTAATGAATACTAGGAGTGGCAATTGAATATATTAAGGCAAAATTCATCCAATCCATCCATCAAAAAATCCATTCAATCCATCCCCCACATAAAAAGTAAGTTAATGGATTGGATTAAATCCATTCATTTATATGCATGGATTGATTCAATCCATCCAACATATTTTAAAGATTCAATGAATTATTTTTATTTCCATTAGATTTATTTTTTAAAAAATAATTAAAAATGATTTTTTTCCAAAAAAAACCATATTTTTTTTTGAAAAAAAAAACCGATTTTTTTTTTCGAAAAAAATCGATTTTTTTTCCAAATTAAAAAACCGATTTCCCCCGAAAAAACCCCAATTTTTTTAAGGAAAAAAGACGTTTTTTTCTAAAAAAAACAGGTTTTTCCCAAAAAAACCTGATTTTTTTCAGGAAAAAAACCGATTTTTTCCCGAAAAAAAACTCAATTTTTTTTACCCAAAAAAACAATTTTTTCCAAAGAAAAAAAACAGTTATTTTTTTTAAATTAAAATATTGATGGATGGATGGATATCCATCCAACTAAAATATGTTAATGGATGAATTTGATGAATTTTATTCTTAACAGATGGATTTTGGATAATTTTAAGAAAATTTTAGTGGATTGTTAATGAACTAATGGATTGTTTTGATCCATCCATTAACAATCCAATCCATATTCAGCAAATCCATCAATTTTGCCACTAATACCACTCCACAATTGTAGGACTCAAAAGCAAAAAAAGATCACAATTCATTTCTCTTCTTTCACCTTCTTTTACTCCGGATTCAGAGTCTGTTTGGTAATACCAGAAAAAAAACTTTTAGCTTTTCAGCTCATTTTTATTAAAAAGCTCTGTTTGGTAACTGCATTTAGCTTTTAGCTTTTAGCTTTTTAACTAGCTTTTAGCTTTTTTTTCTAAAGCTATTTAAAGTAGCTTTTGAGTTTGTAGCTTTTAGCTTATGACTTTTTATTCCAATTATACCCTTATTATTTTAAATATATAAATATATATATATATATATATATATATATATATATATATATATATATATATATATATATATATATATATATATATATACTCTATTAAAAAATTAATTTTAAAAGATTGAATTTAGAGATATTTTGAAAAATGTTATAGAAAATTTTTACTAAATTTTTTATTTTATTAAACATTATTTTTATTTAATAAATATAAATTATATAATTAATTTAGAAATACTATTGATAATTCTCAAGTTAGTGAAACATTGGAGGAAAATCAATGAAATTTAAAATATTAGACAATAAACTTGTTTTTGTTATTATTTTAGATTAATATAAATAAATTCAAAATTACAATGTTATTATTTCACATATTTTATTAAATTTCATTATAAAATTATAAAGAAAAAAAAAACTATATTTTACGAAAGAATGAGTTAACCAGATTGAGAATCGTAGTTATTAGGATTAATTTTACTTTTATGTCTTCATAAATGGCTTTATAAAATACCTGTACTTCATGTATGATGTGCTGGTTCTTTTATTCATTGAATTTCGTTGTCAATATATTCATACAAAATAGCAAAGCTCATAAAATTTAGATACAAATTTATATATGTTGATGATATATTCAATTTTTCATATATATTAACATTGTTTTGTATTTTGTTATTAATACATTTATTTTTATAATAAAAATTAATTTAATAATATGATATAACAAGATAATAAAATCACCAATTTCTTAAATAAAATGTCCTTTTATGTCATTTTGTAATTATCAGCTAGTGTAACAGCTAATTTACCAAACACTCAAATTAACTTATCAGCTACCAGCTACCAGCTACCAGCTACCAACTATCAGCTAACAGCTACCAGCTAACACCTACCAGCTAGTTTTATCAAATAGAGCCTCAATACAATTCATGCTTAAAACCAATAATATATTAAAATAAAATAAGAAAACCACAAGGTATTTTATAATACTACTTAACTCAAAACAAAAGAAAATTTTTGATCAAATTTTTCTCAACAAGTCATCAATCAATCACAATTTCATACCACAATCACAATAGCTATAGTACTTTATTGTGCAGCATCCAAAGCTTTTAATAAGTCATTGTACTTGACATATCAGCTCTTATGGCTAGATTGAGACTTTTGCTCATGAAAGAACTGCTCCATTATGGAAAGGCTGAGACCGTTTGTCAAAGCAGAAGTTGTTGTTAATGCAGCTTTTAAAATCCTAAGACCCTGCATTATCACAAAATCAAATATTCTGAGTTGTAAATCTGATACAAGTAATACTCGAACGAAAAAAGCACGATAAATAATGTTTCTGGAAATGCCTTACCTCCCTGACACCAATGCTGACAACCCTTTCTTCCAAGTCATTAAGTGGAACATTCATTCTTTCTAGATATGAAACAACATTACTAGATGACATTGGACTCATTACCAAATCATCCGTCACCATAAAAGTTAATGGCCCTTTTGCAAATCCTCCAGAAATAGGAGATTTAGGATCAACAAATCGATATAGTTCACTTTTATCTTTATATTCGCCATGAATAGGTAATATTTGGTTTCTGAGTTTGAATTCCATCGAAATCGGAGGTTTAGTTAACTTGTCTTTGAGTTCCTGCGACGATAAACATCTAGCTGAACACAACTCAGTCATGCTTTTGTATAAATTATCAATGCAGCTTAAAAAAGAGAATCCGTGGAGCATATGCAACACTCCTCCCAAAGGAAAGGTAAGAAAACTAAAAACAAAGTCAGCAAAATCTTCTTTAGCCTCAACAAACAGAATCTGTTCATTTGATTTTCTTCTCAGTAGTTTAACAACCATATTAGATTCATCAGATGGTTCCTCTTTTAACTCTAATTCACCAATCCAAAATCCCAACCAGTTTCTCAGGAATTTCACTACCATATTAGAGTCATCAGATGGTTTCTCTTCAAATTCCAATTCACCCATCCAAAATTCCAATCGGTTTCTTGGGTCTAAATTACTAACCAATTTAACCTTTTAAAAGATAAAGTCTGTCAAAGGGGTCTTTGATATCAAAGAAAACTTGAGAATATCAACTACCTAATCAAACCAGATATAAAAGAATTAGAAAAAAAAACATAATATAAAAAATTGAGAAAACATGCCTCTTTGTTGCTGATATTAACTGTTTGTTTATCAACAGCGTCAATGTCCTTGATTCCAAGCTTCTGAAAGAGACTTAAACTTGTTCTAAGAAGATTAGGCATAACGAAAAGATTGTCGGAAATAACAAAAGTAGAAGTTTCTTTAACAAAGCCATTTTCTGTATTGGTTTTTTGAGGAAGAACTACATTCATTAGCTTTCCACAAGTGCATGTTTGATCCTTGAAAGTACACAAATTGTACCAATTTTCTCTTCTGCAAGTTTTATCCTCACAGAAATAGTACATCAAGGGTTCGGTTTCGTCGATGTTGAGTTTCATTTTCTGACAATAAGGTTCCATCGAATTCCTTGGATTGAGTAGCATTTCTTTGCATGTGTTTGACCATAGATATTGTTCATCAAGATTTGACACACTTTGATAGAGAGAGCTAATGCTGCCAAATATTATTGCTTCAATATTTGAATCCTGAGATACGAGTCTTGCAATAGTCCCTAAGGGCAATGTTAAGATGCTGAAGAGAACATCAACAAAATCTTTGCCAGCTTCAGCATAGACACTTTGTTTTTCTCTTTGTCAACAAAAACTGTTAGGGGAACTTGATCATTCTCACCTTGTTTATCTGACGCATTTGCGGCCATGGTGTCAACCACCGAGAGAACTGAGTCACTAAAAAAGAACCCAACGCAAGTTGCCAAAATCGAGTAAAAAACTGAAGGGAAGCCTTGGTAAAATGGAGGCTCTCTATTTAAATGAATTGTATGTAATAATGGTTGTACAAATTGGAAAATGTTAGTAGTAGTAATTTCTTTCTAGAGTTCTTTAGGAAGGAAAACATAATTAATCATGTTACATCGGTTAACAACCGCAGTACTCCTTCTGTGTCACTTTGCTCCACTTTCCATGAGGATTTGTTTTTACGAGGCCTCTCCAAATTTTTTCATGTTTTAACCGGTAAGATATTCGTTGGATCGCACGGTCAATTTAATTGTTACTATAAGATTGTATTGAAATGTACTCATATGAAATAGTTGAGGTCGGTTAACAGGAGCCTACCATTTAGTTTAGATTAGATTTTTTTTAAAATCGAAAAAGTTCAAATTTTTTTATAAATTTATTTAGTTAAAAAAATAAACCTTAAGTTATAAAAGAAGTCTTTTAATTCTATCAAATCAGCTTATTTAAATAAATATGAGTAATTTTTTGTTATCATTATGTTATATTATATACTTTGACTTAAAATATATAAGTAAAATTTGATTATCTTAGAGAACTTATGAAAATAAAATAAAAACATTTAATAAACAATGTTATAAGTTGTTTTTCTAAGTTTTTTCAAATAAATAGTCTCACAAAGTTTATATTAATAAGTAAATTAAAATAAATTGATGCAAACAAACTTTTAGTTTTATTGATCTTTTAATTTGTTAATCTATTTAAATATTATTTAAATTACTTATATATATATATATATATATATATATATATATATATATATATATATCTAAAATAAATAAACATTTATGTAGGCTAACAAACTTAAATTTGGCAAAGGTTAACTGAATTCAATCTATTTCTATCCCTAATTATAATTGATATAAATCTAAAGAAATGTGACACAGTATGTAATTCAGAAAAAAATTACACATCTACTGTAGTTGATTATGACATCTAAAATAAGAACTCCTAAGACCACCTCCTGGTTTGTTGAATGGGTCCGTCAGCTGGCACTCAACTTTTTCTCATTTTCCTTTTCCAGCGTGGCAAACGGGTAAATGATAAGCAACGACACAATTGAATTCTTCTCATTTTCCTTTATCAATTATGTGATATTATTTATTTTCCTTTCCCAACTTTTTCTCATTTTCCTTTCTCAATTATGTGATATTATTTATTTTTATTGTTTTTAATTATATATCAAGTATTTGAGATTAATTTTAATTATCAATTTAAATTATAAATTTTATTTGAATTTTATTTAATTTATATCAAATTTAATTTAAATAATTAAAATTATTATTTTAATTAATATAAAATTTAATATGAATAAAATATTAATATATAAAGTAAAGTTGTGGGACCCAATATGAGTTCTTCAGAGTTGCACCATTGGAGTGAAAAACTAGTTGAGTTGCTTCAGACTGACGTGACTTAATAGGTTCCACAAAGAATCCAAAAATGGGTTCACGGTTGGAGATGCTCTAAAACCACCTCCAGTGGTGGTTTGTTGAATGGGTTCGCCAGCTGGCACCCAACTTTTTCTCATTTTCCTTTCCTAGCGTGGCAAACGGGTAAATGGTAAGCAACGGCACAATTGAGTTCTTCTCATTTTCCTTTCTCAATTATGTGATATTATTTATTTTCCTTTCCCAATTTTTTCTCATTTTCCTTTCTCAAATATGTGATATTATTTATTTTTATTGTTTTAAATTATATATCAAGTATTTGAGATTAATTTTAATTATCATTTTAAATTATAAGTTTAATTTGAATTTTATTTAATTTATATCAAATTTAATTTAAATAATTAAAATTATTATTTTAATTAATATAAAATTTAATATGAATAAAATATTAATATATAAAGTAAAGTTGTGGGACCCAATATGAGTTCTTCAGAGTTGCACTATTGGAGTGAAAAACTAGTTGAGTTGCTTCAAACTGACGTAGCTTAATAGATCCCACAAAGAACCCAAAAATGGATTTACGGTTGGAGATGCTCTAATATTCGAGCAAAATGCAAAGAAACCTAGAACAACGTCATGACATACAAAGAAAAAAAATCCATGAATCTATATATATATATATATATTCTGGTTTGGAGCAAAAGAAAAGTGAGGAGGAAATGAGTTTCTTTTCAAGGGCTTTTTCTTAAATAGTTTGCCATGGAAAATACCATACATTGTCACATATATAATGTAAATGAAAAAATTACAATCATGGTAAAATCATGTACCCGTAAAAAAAATCATGTATATTGTTGAAATCACTAATAATAATTTTAGTTTTTATATTTTAATTTAAATAAATTTAAAACTTTGAAATATATTTTAATTTAATATTAAATTTATTTTTATTTTATTTATATCATTTTATTGAACGTATTTCAACAACATTCTATTAAGTTTATAATTTGAAAACACAAATTTATTTCTTCTTTCTTATGGTGCACATCGTTAATTTTAAAATTAATTATTTATAAAATGTAATGAACTCAATATCACGATTCAACAATACATGTGGTACCATTATAGACAACACATGGCCATCTCGCTCCTAAATCCTCAGCATAGGACCAGAACACACCAAATCGTTACCATCACTATAAGTAACGTTTCACCAATTCGCACATGGAACTGGCTACTCGCTCCTTAATCCACATTATCCTACTAGAGGTAACGCTTCACTGATTCTTCATTAGAATTAGCTACTAGCTCATGAATCCATAACATCGGACCAGAACACACCAAAAACTGGACTGAAGCTCGTACACCATGATGCATGATTCACCACAACATGCAATTTCACCAAAAGTGTTCACCATGAATTATCACCAATATGTACACAACGTATTCCATACAACACAAGTGAATCAAATCAATAAATACACCAAAACAACATCATGCATTTCCAAACAATGGCCAAACAGTAGCCAAACACAGTAGCACATTGAAAATTGGAATGAAAAGTCAATTCCAAGCCAATGAGCGAACGATGCCCATTCTGGAAGCGTGACGGGTTACCTGTCACCAAGGTGATGCCCGTCACCTTCCATGTTAACTCACACGTCACACATGTGATGATTGTCCCAACCAAGCGTGCTTGGGGAACATGACGGTCTACCCGTCAAGCGGCTAACGCTCGTCAACACCTCCAACACGATGACGAACAAGGCGTCATTAGGGTGACGCCCGTCACTCTGAACCAAAACAAAAATTGCATTTTCTGTAATGGAGTTCAAATCAGAACTTTGATTTCACTCTCCATGATCCTAAATCAAATAGGAACACCAAAGGTAATAACATCTAACATCGAAACAATAATCATCCACCAAATCATGGAAAATCATGGTTTGTTCATCAAGTTCACAACAACACATGAACTTATTTTCCTATCAATTTCATCAATAAGAACATATGATTTGCAAGGCATTACAATGTACGAATTTCACATATTACATCACGCATATCATACAATTACAACACTCAAACACATACTTATCCAACATTCATCAAAAGGGAAAAGTAAAGAAAATCTAATGGGATTAAGGAATTCCCTTTACCCCACATGCAATATACATCCTATTAGGATAAATTCCCTACCTTAGATTTTCCAGCAAAAATGCACCTTCAAGTCCCAACAATAGAGTTCCTTTAGCCCTAGTCATTGCTTCTTCTCACCACAGATTCTGTTTTACGTAGAAATCCCTCAAAACCTCTTTACTAACTTTTTTATTAGTAACATAGTCCCTCTCAATTAGTGACTTTCAACATCACCCTCACTTATCTCCCTATTCACCAAAATGCCCCTCTCATCTCTAATTTTTATTTTAATAAAAATACCAATACTATTAATCCTTATTTTCTATTATTCTATTTTCTCATTTTCCTTCAGAAAGTCACCTTCTTTATTTTATTTAGTAAATTAAATAAAATGACTATATTATAACATTAATTAAAGATACCATTATTCTAGTTATTTTCTAATCATTCTACCAAGCACTTATGCCTCACCACACCCTACCAATACCAATACACCCCCATAACCACATAATTCGCTTTAATTAAAACATCAAATAAAATTATGAATAATTCAATTAAACTAATTAATCGAATTTGGAGTGTTACAACTCTCCCTCACATAGAAAATTTTCGCCCTAAAAAATTACCCGAAGGAAACGGAGCCAAATGGCCAGCACCTAAGTTATGCTCCCACTAGCTGGTGCTCCCCATACTACCTTCACTGAGGAAATCTCATAACCGTGAAACTGCGTCACTTCCCAATCCTCTATCCGCACGGCTAATGCCTCAATAATCAGGTTCTCTCTCACCTGCACATCGTCCACTTGGATCACATGAGACAAATCTGAAACATACCTCTTCAGCTGAGACACGTGAAACACACCTCGAAGATTAGCAAGCGGCGGTGGAAAGGCAGTACGATAGGCCACCTCTCCTATCCTTTACACAATCTGATATGGACCAACAAAACATGGCACGAGCTTTCGAGACGTTAAAGCTTGACCAACACTAGTTACCAGAGTAACTCCAAAAAACACATGATCTCCCTATTGGAAATCAAGTGCTCTCCTCCTCTTATCATGGTAACTCTTTTGACGAATTTGCAAAGCTTTAATCTTCTCTTGGATCATCTTGATCTTCTCCGGTGTTTGTTACGCAATCTCAGGTCCAATCAGCGCACTCTCACTAGATTCTTACCAACATAAAGGTGTCTTACACCTTCTACCATATAAAGCTTCGAACGGATCCATTCCAATACTTGAATGGAAATTGTTATTGTAAGTGAACCTAATCAACAACAAATAACTATCCCAAGCATCTCCTTGTTCTAACACTCAAGCCCCCAACAGATCATCCAAGGATTGAATAGTCCTCTCTGTCTGATCGTCTGTCTGCGGATGATAAGTAGAACTCAACCTCAGCTTAGTACCCAACGCTTCTTGCAAACTCTGCCAAAATCTTGACGTAAATTGCGGGTCTATATCTGACATAATGCTCAACAGAATACCATGCAAGCTAACAACCTTCTAAATATACAATCCAAACAGCTTCTATAAAGGATAACTGATCTTAATTGATATGAAATGAGTCGATTTAGTCGGTCTATCAACAAGCATAAACAAACTCAATTACTCCTTTCTTCATTCCTGGCCACCAAAACTATTTCTTCAAGTATTGATACATCTTAGTGGCACCAGGATGAATACTCAAACCACTCCTATGACCTTCCTCAAGAATACTTTTCTTAAGTTCTGGCACATCTGACACACAAACCCTTTTTCTGAAACTTATCACACCATTCTCGTCGATTCTGAAATCACCTCCTTTACCTTGATTGAATAACACTAGCCGATCAACCAATCCCAAAACAATCTTATGATATTCTTTAATCTCTTCAAGGATACCACTAGTTAGCTTCAACATACCCAACTTCACATTATTAGGAGTCTCTTCACACACTAAACTCATGTCTATGAATTTCACAATCAATTCCAACACTCAAACCATCAGCATCGACATGTGCAGCGACTTCCTACTCAACGCATCAGCTGCAACATTGGCTCTATCAGTGTAATACCCCATAATTTTTGTGAACCTTTTTGGATAATATTATTATGATCAACTGGGTTCCGGGGTGCTCTGAGCAATTATTGGATAAAATAATTAGAGTAAACTGACGAACTCGGATTGATTAGATTTAATATTATCTAAACTTGGAATTTTATTAATTGGTGCATTAGAGATAATTTGGATAATTAGTAGTGTTGCCAATTAATATTTTCTATGTGTATTTCATTTTCTTTTCTTTGCCTTATTTGGAAAAAAAGATAGAAAACTAAAGGAAGGAAAAAGAAAAAAAGGAAGAAAAAGAAGAGAAATTCTCCCAAGAGCTCCAGGTCATCAATCATCAACCAATCTTCATCTTTTCGTCTCAGCTTCAACCTCTTCATCTTGGAATCCAGGTGGGTTCTAGTTAGACTCTTTAGATTAAGGTTTTATTGAGTTTTAGAGTTAGTTTGATATTGTTAGAAAATGTGGAATTTTACAATAGAATCATCAATTAAATGCTGAAATTCTATCATTGATTAATTGTTATACTGGTTGTTATGATTATAGCATGTTTTGGTGGATTTTGGATTGGAAAAATGGGATTTTGGGGTTGAATTGGATCAACTTGTAGCAGAACTTGTCTGCAGAAATTTTTCTGGGTTTCTTCTACCCGTACGCGTATCACGCAGGGCCATACGCGTATTGAGTAGGGCAATACGCGTATGGAAGTGAAGGTTTTTAGGCGTTACGCGTATGGAGGAGGCAATACGCGTATGGTTTGGGCAATACGCGTATTGGAGGAAAAAATGGAATTTTTAAGGGAAAATAGCCTCTGCCCATACGCGTATGACCTTGGGCAATACGCGTATGGCTGGGCGAGCCAGCTTGGCAGTACGCGTATGGCTTAGGGCAGTACGCGTACGCCCAGGAGGGTGCAGAATTGTGTCTTTTCGTGATACCATTTCGTGTTATGTCCATAACTTTTGACTCGTTTATCCTATGTGAGTATTCTTGGTATCGTTGTGAAGCTATGAGTATCCTCTAGCTAATGGTAGTGAGAAATATCTGATTATTGCCAATTTAAATAAATCGGAGGGAACCATGAATGGGTGTAACGTGTAATGTGTTGAATTATGTGTTTTCTATTGTGTGATCGATGCCTAATTGCTTATACTCTGATTGCTAAACATGTTTAATTATGTATGCATGTTAAAATATGAAATAGGTAGAGTGAGGACTTACAATAAAAAATGTTGTGTGTGTAATGGAATGGTGACAACGCTCGTGCATGAAAGGCCGAGGCGTGTGTCTAGTAATCATAACCAGTTTCTTTTGCGGTGTAGTTTCATGAGACTCGAGCACCTCCTCTGAAACGTATGCATAATTACTTGGCAGGTTTGATTCCCGCGTATAGTACAAATGGAACCTAAGGGTAGAGACTTGTGATGGTTAACAGGCCATGAGAAGTGACGGTTCACGACTAACAGGCCGTTGTTCCGGAATCCATTTCGTATGCCAAGTAACTTCAAGGATCCATGACTCGGGTCGTCTTCTAGACGTAGAAGTGGACGGGAAAAGGGGATGCCTTGGTACGGTTATTGATTTGTGAGATTCTTGAGCTAACAGGCTCAGGACGTACTTTGGTACTAGTGTGAGTTAACAGGCTCACTGGTGTGGATACTTTTGTAGTGTGTGTACTCAAAGTCAGTTCCTTTCCCTTTTGACTTGAGTTAGGTTTATTAGAACCTTGTAGAGCCGAGAGGACTTTAAGATAGGGAACTCACTGAGATTTGATGTATCTCACCCCACTGTTGTTGTTTACATCACAGGTTCTGCAGGTTCCGCGAAGGGTAAGGATAAGGCTGTGTGACTATCCTTGCTTAGCTGTTGGTTTTGCTTCCGTTGTGGAGTCTTTTGGGATCCTTAGGGATCTAGTTCTTAGTTTTATCTTTTGAACATTTTGTACATATAACATGCCAGTGTTTTGTTTTAGGTTGCTTTGGGGCATTTTTATGTATATAGTGTTACTAGGAACTTATGTATTTCAGTACCAAACGTATTATTCATGTATGATATATGCTTTGATGTATGTATATATATGTGGGCATTACAGTTGGTATCAGAGCAGGTCGTATCCCCAACCTAGCCATGAAATAGTATGAGTATTTTCTTTCCGTTTCATATGTGTTGTGTCGCCATTGGTCTTAAGTGTTATATTTATGGTATTGAGCCTGATCAACTTAATCTTATCTGTATGACATTCAGGAACATGGCTGACGGGCGCAGGAACAACCGTGGTAGACCGAGAAACACTCCAGCAGGGACTAATCTGCCGGTTGACGAAGGGAATGCTCCGTTGTATCAATTCATGCAGCAGATGCAACAACAACAAAATCAGTTTATGCAACAAATGGTCCAGCAGATGGCGGGTGGTTTACATCCCCCAGTGGTTGTTCCTGAAGTTGCATGAGGAAACTTTAGGGATTTTATTCGGTTGAATTCTCTGAAATTTCAGGGAGGGTTAGACCCAGTAAAGGCTCATGAATGGATATCAGGTATGGAACGGGTTTTCCAAATAGTTCAGTGCAGTGAGGAAAACAAGGTGGTATTTGCTTCCCATTTGTTGAAGGGTTCTGCCATGAGGTGGTGGGAGAGCGCTTCAGCTTTAATGACAATTCAAGAGGTACCGAAGGTGTGGGAACAGTTTAAGGTAATTTTTATGGAGAAATATTTTCCAAGTTCCTTGAGGTCTCAGAAGGAATTCGAGTTTCAACAATTGAGACAAGGTAACTTGACTGTGGCTTCTTATGCTGAGAAATTTGAAACTATGGCCGCTTATTCTAGACAAGCCATGTATGCTCTTGATGAGAGGTGGAAGATTGATCAGTTTCTCTTTGGTTTAAGGGCTGAAATTTCACATAGCGTGTCTCAACGGGAATTTACTACTTATGCCGAATTGTTAAGACAGTGTTATGTGGCTGAACATAGTTTGAAGAAGGTACAAATGGAAGGAGATTTGAGTAGGATGAATCAAAGTGATCGAGGGAGACCGAATCAACAAGTTAGACCAAGGCAACAATCCTTTAAAGGGAAGCAAGCTCAGAGTTTTAGAACTAGTGTGCCTCCGGTGTGTCGTATTTGTGGATGGAATCATTATGGTAGGTGCAGTTTGGAGGGAATGAGGTGTTATCAGTGTAATAAGGTGGGCCACATGGAGAAGGATTATCCTCAGGGTAGGAATCAGACACAAGGGAAGAGTACTGGTCGAGTGTATACATTGGATGCGAGAAAAGCAAAGAATGATAACTCCTTGATTGCGGGTATGTGTTTCGTAAATGGACATCCTTGTTTTGTTTTATTTGATTGTGGGGAAACTCATTCTTTTGTGTCCACGCGTTGTGTGAAGCGACTTGGGTTGCAAGTTGTTCCTTTATTTCCTCCTATAGTGGTTACTACTGCCATGGATGAGTTTGTAGAGACACCGTTGATGTGTGAAAATTGTGTTTTATCGGTGAATGAAAGAGTTTTCCAGATTGATCTTATTTGTTTTCCGCTTAAGAAAGTGGATGTTATGCTGGGAATGGATTGGATTTCTGCTAATTCGGTTTTTATCGGTTGCAAAGAGAAGTTAATAATTATCCCATCTACCGAGGCTACTTCGAAGGATGTGTTAACTACTATTTTAGAAGGTACGGTTGGAATGATTAATTTCTTGTTTGAGGAAGAAAAGTCTGTTCTTATGATTCTTACTAAGGAGGAGAGTAGTAGCATTCCAGTTCTGAGTATTCCGGTAGTTTGCGACTTTCCTGAAGTTTTCCTCGAGGATATCACTTCTCTTCCTCCGGAGCGGGAAGTGGAATTCTCTATTGACCTGATACCGGGAACGGCTCCAATATCCGTTTCTCCGTATCAGATGACACCACTTGAATTAAGAGAATTAAAGGATCAGTTGGAAGAATTGTTGGCGAAGCATTTCGTTCGACCCAGTGTTTCGCCCTGGGGAGCTCCAGTGTTATTGGTAAAGAAAAAGGATGGTGGAATGCGATTGTGTATTGATTACCGTCAGTTGAATAAGGTCACCATCAAGAATAAATACCCATTACCAAGGATAGACGACCTGTTAGATCAATTGAAAGGAGCCTGTGTGTTCTCGAAGATTGATTTACGGTCGGGTTATCATCAGATTCGTGTGAAGAGTTCAGATGTACCAAAGACCGCGTTCAGAACCCGTTATGGTCATTATGAATTCTTGGTGATGCCTTTTGGTGTGACAAATGCTCCGGCAGTTTTCATGGATTATATGAATCGGATATTTCAACCTTACTTGGACCAATTTGTGGTGATTTTCATTGATGATATTCTTATTTATTCTCGTGATCCTCAAGAGCACGGTGAACATCTAAGAATCGTTTTATCCATCTTGAAAGAGAAGCAACTTTTTGCTAAGTTAAGTAAGTGTGAGTTTTGGATGTCTGAGGTTAATTTCCTTTGTCATGTCATATCCCAGGGAGGTGTGGCGGTCGATCCATCAAAAGTTGAAGCAGTAGTTAATTGGGAGAGACCGAAGAATGTTTCTGAAGTTAGGAGTTTCTTGGGATTAGCGGGTTATTACAGACGGTTTGTCAAGGGATTTTCGCAATTGGCTTTACCATTGACAAGACTTACTAGGAAGGATTATTCGTATGAGTGGGATTCGGCTTGTGAAAAAAGTTTTAGGAGTTTGAAGGAGAGATTAACTACCGCTCCTATTTTGGTTATTCCTGATCCTAGCAAGTCATATGAGGTATATTGTGATGCATCGAAGAAGGGTTTAGGCGGAGTGTTAATGCAGAATGGACATGTAGTGGCTTATGCTTCACGACAGTTGAAAGTCCATGAAGAGAATTACCCGACGCATGATTTAGAATTGGCAGCAGTTGTTTTTACCTTGAAAGTGTGGCGTCACTTTTTGTATGGTGTACGTTTTGAGATGTTTAGTGACCACAAGAGCTTAAAGTATTTATTTGATCAGAAAGAGTTGAATATGCGTCAACGGAGGTGGATGAAATATTTAAAGGATTATGATTTGGAACTAAAGTACCATCCGGGTAAAGCGAATAAGGTGGCGGTTGCTTTAAGCAGGAAAGTGTTGCATAGTGCCGAGTTGATGATGTTAGAGTATACCTTAATGGAAAAGTTTAGAGATCTAAATCTTCAATTTAATTGGACTTCTGATTGTGTGGTTATGGGAAATTTGAATATCATCTCTACTCTTAGGGAAGAAATCCAACAAGAGCAAGGGTTAGGTGAAAAGTTACAAGAATTGTTGACTCAACCAGGTTTTGTGTGACTTACCGACGGAGTCATTTCGTTTAACCAAAGGATTTGTGTTTCGGACAACACGGAGTTAAAACGAAGAATTTTGGAGGAAGCGCATAAGGGTACTTTTACTATACATCCTGGTGCTTCAAAGATGTATCAAGATTTAAAGAGAGACTATTGGTGGTCAGGGATGAAAAGAGATATTGCGGTGTATGTGTCGGAATGTGCGGTGTGCCAACAAGTGAAGATTGAGCACCAAAGGCTGGGTGGCTTGTTGCAACCTTTAGAAATTTCGATGTGGAAATGGGATAGTATTTCAATGGACTTCGCAGTGGGATTACCCCGTGCGCAGGGTGGCTATGATTCAATTTGGGTAATTGTGGACCGGTTGACGAAATCCGCACATTTCTTAGCTATGAAGACTACCTATAAGGTGAGTCATCTCGCAAGGTTGTTCATTTCAAAGATAGTAAGATTGCATGGTGTTCCTACTAGTATTGTTTCGGATAGAGATCCAAAATTTACTTCTAGATTTTGGAGAGCTTTTCAACAAGCCATGGGAACGAGGTTGTGTTTGAGTACGTCGAATCATCCACAAACGGATGGTCAGACGGAACGGACAATACAAACCATGGAAGACATGTTAAGAGCTTGTGTGCTTGAAAGTGGGGGAAATTGGAGAGAACTTTTGCCGTTGATCGAATTCTCTTATAATAACAGTTATCATGCAAGTATTGGTATGACACCTTATGAGGCGTTGTATGGTAGGAAGTGTCGAACGCCATTGTGTTGGACGGAGGTTGGCGATGATAGAATTTTGGGACCCGAGATTATTCACGAGACCACGGAAAAGATTAGAATGATTTGGGAAAAGATTAAACAAGCCCAAGACCGTCAGAAAAGCTATGCGGATAACCGTAGGAGACCATTGGAGTTTGATGAGGGTGATTATGTATTTTTGAAGGTTACTCCGAGATTGAGATTGAAAGGACCATTTAAATCGCGGAAATTAAGTCCAAGATACGTAGGACCATATCAAATCCTAGAAAGAATTGGAGAAGTAGCTTACAGATTAGCCTTGCCGCCTTCTCTATCAGAAATGCACGACGTTTTTCATGTGTCTCAGCTTCGGAAATTTGTTCCAGATCCTCTTCAGCCAGTTTTACCGGATACAATTGAGATAGAGGCTGATTTGACATTTGAGCCTCAACTGAGTCGTATTACAGGAAGAGAAACTAAAGTGTTAAGGAATAAAGAGATTCCTCTTGTTAAGGTCCAGTGGGATGAGACGCATACAGGCGATGCAACTTGGGAATTGGAATAAAAAATGCTGGAGGTTTATCCTCATCTTTTCAGGTAATTGTTTTAAATTCGTGGGAAAATTTCTATTTAAGGGGGAGAGGATGTAATACCCCATAATTTTTGTGAACCTTTTTGGATAATATTATTATGATCAACTGGGTTCCGGGGTGCTCTGAGCAATTATTGGATAAAATAATTAGAGTAAATTGACGAACTCGGATTGATTAGATTTAATATTATCTAAACTTGGAATTTTATTAATTGGTGCATTAGAGATAATTTGGATAATTAGTAGTGTTGCCAATTAATATTTTCTATGTGTATTTCATTTTTTTTTTCTTTGCCTTATTTGGAAAAGAAGATAGAAAACTAAAGGAAGGAAAAAGAAAAAAAGGAAGAAAAAGAAGAGAAATTCTCCCAAGAGCTCCAGGTCATCAATCATCAACCAATCTTCATCTTTTCGTCTCAGCTTCAACCTCCTCATCTTGGAATCCAGGTGAGTTCTAGTTAGACTCTTTAGATTAAGGTTTTATTGAGTTTTAGAGTTAGTTTAATATTGTTAGAAAATGTGGAATTTTATAATAGAATCATCAATTAACTGCTGAAATTCGATCATTGATTAATTGTTATACTGGTTGTTATGATTATAGCATGTTTTGGTGGATTTTGGATTGGAAAAATGGGATTTTGGGGTTGAATTGGATCAACCAGTAGCAGAACTTGTCTGCAGAAATTTTTCTGGGTTTCTTCTGCCCGTACGCGTATCACGCAGGGCCATACGCATATTGAGTAGGGCAATACGTGTATGGAAGTGAAGGTTTTTGGGCGTTACGCGTATGGAGGAGGCAATACGCGTATGGTTTAGGCAATACGCGTATTGGAGGAAAAAATGGAATTTTTAAGGGAAAATAGCCTCTGCCCATACGCGTATGACCTTGGGCAATACGCGTATGGCTGGGCGTGCCAGCTTGGCAGTACGCGTATGGCTTAGGGCAGTACGCGTACGGCCAGGAGGGTGCAGAATTGTGTCTTTTCGCGATACCATTTCGTGTTATGTCCATAACTTTTGACTCGTTTATCCTATGTGAGTATTCTTGGTATCGTTGTGAAGCTATGAGTATCCTCTAGCTAATGGTAGTGAGAAATATCTGATTATTGCCCAATTAAATAAATCGGAGGGAACCGTGAATGGGTGTAACGTGTGATGTGTTGAATTATGTGTTTTCTATTGTGTGATCGATGCCTAATTGCTTATACTCTGATTTCTAAACATGTTTAATTATGTATGCATGTTAAAATATGAAATAGGTAGAGTGAGGACTTACCATAAAAAATGTTGTGTGTGTAATGGAATGGTGACAACGCTCGTGCATGAAAGGCCGAGGCATGTGTCTAGTAATCATAACCAGTTTCTTTTGCGGTGTAGTTTCATGAGACTTGAGCACCTCCTCTGAAACGTATGCATAATTACTTGGCAGGTTTGATTCCCGCGTATAGTACGAATGGAACCTAAGGGTAGAGACTTGTGATGGTTAACAGGCTATGAGAAGTGACGGTTCACGGCTAACAGGCCGTTGTTCCCGAATCCATTTCGTATGCCAAGTAACTTCAAGGATCCATGACTCGGGTCGTCTTCTAGACGTAGAAGTGGACGGGAAAAGGGGATGCCTTGGTACGGTTATTGATTTGTGAGATTCTTGAGCTAACAGGCTCAGGACGTACTTTGGTACTAGTGTGAGTTAACAGGCTCACTGGTGTGGATACTTTTGTAGTGTGTGTACTCAAAGTCAGTTCCTTTCCCTTTTGACTTGAGTTAGGTTTATTAGAACCTTGTAGAGCCGAGAGGACTTTAAGATAGGTAACTCACTGAGATTTGATGTATCTCACCCCACTGTTGTTGTTTACATCACAGGTTCTGCAGGTTCCGCGAAGGGTAAGGATAAGGCTGTGTGACTATCCTTGCTTAGCTGTTGGTTTTGCTTCTGTTGTGGAGTCTTTTGGGATCCTTAGGGATCTAGTTCTTAGTTTTATCTTTTGAACATTTTGTACATATAACATGCCAGTGTTTTGTTTTAGGTTGCTTTGGGGCATTTTTATGTATATAGTGTTACTAGGAACTTATGTATTTCAGTACCAAACGTATTATTCATGTATGATATATGCTTTGATGTATGTATATATATGTGGGCATTACAATCAGGATGGTAAATCAAGCCAAAATCATAATCCTTTGGAAATTCGATCCATATCATCTACATTATATTCAACTCCTTTTGATTGAATAGATACTTCAAACTCTTCTGATCACTAAACACCTCAAATCTGGAGCCAAATAGATAATGTCTCCAAATCTTCAACACGAATACCACTACTACCAACTCCAGGTCATGCATAGGATAATTCCTTTCAAAAACTTTTAAATGTCAAGAAGCGTAAGTCACAACTTGACCATTTTGCATCAACATACCACCTAGACCTGTCTTTGAAGCATCGTAATACACCACAAAAGATTCGCTTAGATTCGGCAGGATCAAAACTAGAGCAAACGTCAACTTCTTCTTGATTTCTTAGAAACTCTCTTCGCAATGCACATCCCAAACATAGGCTTGACCCATTCTATTCAACTGAGAAAGAAAACTTCAAATTTCTGTAACAGACTTCAGAGTCTCCCACTGCAACATAATGTCTATCTTCAATGGATCAACAACAATACCACCACTAGAAATTACATGCCCAAGAAAACTCACTTCTCGCAACCATAACTCACATTTGTCTAACTTCGCATACAACTTCTTCTCTTTCAAAATCTGCAACACAATCCTTAGATGCTCCACATGCTCTTCATTAGACTTTGAATATATCAAGATGTCGTCGATGAATACAACCACAAACTAATCTAAATACGGATGGAATATTTTATTCATGTACTCCATGAACACTCCAAGCGCATTAGACATGCCGAACGACATCACTGAATACTCATAATGATCATACCTCATTCTATAATGCAATCTTTGAAATATCCCATGACTTCACACAAATCTGATGGTAACCAGAACGCAAACAATCTTGCTAAACACACAAGCACCAACCAAGTGATCCATCAAATAATCAATCATCAGGAGTAGATACTGTTAGAACAAAATTTGGTTCTGCATCTCTACCTTTGAGTTTTGATGATAACAAGGTAGTATTTGTGTGAGAAATTTTGGTACCGTAACGGTTTGTTATTGTGTAGCTTTAACATCTAGTTTTGATGTTGAGAATATGATGTGCAACGTCATCAGTTTCTGAACTTTGTGTTCTGAAACTCGCTTCTGTGCTGATTCACTTCTAAGAAGCTTCTGAGAAAATGCCATGTTGCTGCTGCAATGTTCTCTTGGTTTCTGCTTCTGGATGTGACTCTGATCATCATACTTCTGAATAATGGAAAGCTTCTGAAGTTTCTAGCTGAAGATTTTGAAGTTTCTGAAGATCTCAAGTTAGACGCTGATGTTATCAAGGTTCTTATTGATGATTCTGAAGATACTGATTTCAAGCTATGTGACTCTTCTGTTCATGCTTCATCTATTTTTCATCATAAGCCAATGAATTCGAAGATAAGGATAAAGGATACGTGATCAAAATAGTACATAATATAAAACGAAATTGTTCATCCACTACCTGATTTTATGGGCGAAAGGGCTGAACTATAACTGTTAGATGTCACAGGTAATGATTAAGGGAGTGAGATGAGTTTCTCTTATCAATTAGATGTGACTTCTAATGATAAAGTTTTCATTGGGTCGTGATAGGTAAACTAGAAGTTGTTTACTATAAACCAGAGGTTGTTTACATAAAACTATACTACTGATAGTGAATTCTTCTTCCTGGCTTGGTAGCCCCTAGATGTAGGTGATTTGCACCGAATTGGGTTAACATATCTTATGTTATTTATCATTCTGCAAATTTACAGTTCAGTATTTGCTTGTTGATTAACATGTTGTAACAGATGTTGAAACATCTGTCGTGATTCTGTTGCTGATATTCAGAGTATCGGCTTGATTGTTCTGCCTTTGTTTTAAAGTTATGCAGAGAACAATGTCGTGACACGTTGTTAGGACATCTACTATCTGCCATGCCATAATTTCATTATTAATATTATTAATGTTATTTCCCCCTAAATAATAATAATAATAATAATAATAATAATAATCACTAATTTATTTATTTTTAATAATATTTAACTAATATTACTAATATAATTTAATTATTCATTCTCACCACACCACCAAGTTCTACACAATTGGTCACACACCTCTCAAACCTTAAAGTCTATAATTCTAAGGTTATTACCCTTTACCACAGGGTACCTAAACACACCAAAAACACCAATAAACACACACACATACACACACACACACACACACACACACACACACACACACATATATATATATATATATATATATATATATATATATATATATTCGCAACATCACATAATTAAATTACGGAAAATAAATAAAATAAGTCGGGGCGTTACATAACACATACCTACTGCCGAATCACCACTACCCGAGGCTTTGCTCGCATCCATCGAATATGCCTGGTCTGCTATGACATGTCTCCTTCATTACTTATTTCAGGCCTCCCATTCAGGACAATCCCTTGCAATGTGACCTAATCCATGACAATCATAACATCTTATTAATCAAACCTTGCATTCTTTGAAGTGACATTTCTTACAATTTTCACATTTAAGCTGTTGGCTAGATCTATAGCCCTGGTTCTACTTCTCATTTACTAGAACCCTTCGGCTTCAGCAGGTAGTTGGATTTTTCAAAGTCCCTCTATTGATGTCCTTTCTAAATGCATCTGTTGCACCATCTGTTTCATGAAATCCTACTACTGATACTGCATCAGCCACTAGTGTTGTTGTTGCAATTGCAACTAGTATTGATGGTTTTGCTCTTGCTTATGAGATTGATAGTAAGTCATCCAACGTCCCCTATCATTTCCTATTCCCGGATTAGCTCCCACATTCTGGGCATGATTCTCCGTCGATTTTATGCATCCTCGTGGTCACTTAACCATGATTATGCATGTCACATATTTATATATTAAGTTCATCAAGCCTAATACAACATGTTATGACAATAGAAATCATGCCGATAATACACACATATAAGGCAAAAAATAATTTCCTGATGATGCCTTAAGGTTGGGTCGAGAATCAACAAAGCTTTAATACCAACTGTAACACCCCGAATAATAATCGTATGGAATCATATTCAATGCGTTATAGAATGGTAACGAGTACAATCAAAATCGTCTAGATGATGTCCCATCCATGTCTAATACAAGGTTTACAAAATAGTTCATATACAATCAGAGTAATCGATACGAAATACTACATGGAATGCACATCGGAAAAAATACAAAAGATAGATAACTAGGTGTTCAATCCTTCAGGCAATCATAATTTTCCCTTTTCCTTGCCTTGAACTACTTGAAATATTAAAAATGGGGTGAGATACAACTATCTCAATGGAGTCGTAACTAAACAACAAGTCTGTTCGGCCAAAAGGTTTCTAATTCCATCCTCATTCTATCAATACTATACTCACGTATTAGATAAATCAAACAAGAGGAATATAGCTCTTTCAGCTTCACACAATACATAAATATCGAATCTCTATCCATACATCCACGTAGATCTTAGAAGGAGGTTAGTCGAAATGTTTGTAAAGAACTGCTAAGCCTATCCATTAGGGCAGGCTTTACAACGCGACCTACCCCTGAGTCTTAACATATGCCACTAAGCGCGACCTACCCCTGAGTCTTAACATATGCCACTAAGGCGAGTTTTTGTGGGATTACCTACTTCCCTTTACTTGGATCATGTTCACTAAGACAAGATCTTCCGAATTTACCTTTCTCTCTTTGCCTTGGTCTTATACTTCTAATGTTAATCTACATAGACTTTAGGTACTTCGATATTTACTATAATCATATAGCATATTCCTTTTTCGAAATTTCGTTGTTGGAACTTGCTGAAATTGAAGTGCCATCACACTTCTACGAATTATCCCTCACTATGAAATTCTACCCAAACCTAACTCTGTGTTTGGATGAGGTAATTGAGAATTTTTAGGGAATTTAAAATTCTAAGTAATTCAAATGATTCAATTGAAATTCATTCATTTTTAAATTCTTTTGTTTGGATGGAGTATTAAAATGATTCATTGTTAAATTTTAGGGTCATTTTCATAAATTTTAAAACTTTTGGGTCAAATTTTAAATATTTAAAATAGGGACCAATTTGTAATTTTTGAAAATTTGAAGGGACCAATTTGTAAAATTTGAAAATTATTAGGGATTTATTTGCAATTTTTTGAAAATTTTGAGAGTGAATTTGAAATTTTCATAAAATATGAGGACCATCTTGCTAAATTTGTAAAATTAATAAACAATTTAATATTTGCATTATATAGAGTGAAGAAGCAATTTGAAATTCCTTAATTTTTGGTGTCATATTAAATTCCTAAAATTTAACATGAATAAAATACTCCATAAATTTACATTATTTTAACAATTCTCCATATTTTTTATCCAAACAATAGATTTTGAGTAAATCGTTTTAAATTCCCTCAAAAAATTACTTTCCTTCATTAAAATATTTCATCCAAACATAAGCTAAGTCTTTCTCACTTCATATTTTTTTTCTCTTAGTCAATTAGGAACATAATATTATATCAACATGCCTTATTGACAATGAAAAATCTTATTTCCATAAATCAAGTCACATAAGGAAAGAACAAAGGTACTTAAGATAAAACATGGATTGTGGTTGACAAGATAAGAAAGTCGGGCAAGTTAGTGGCCTGTTACGGCCACCCGTTGCCTATGCTAAGACCCGTAGCAGTGCCCATACTCCCATTCCTTTCACACATGCACACAACCTAGGGTCCTCATACGAGTGACCATAAGGGCTTCTACGACCCTTAGTAGA
This sequence comes from Lathyrus tuberosus, assembly GCA_022829125.1. Classification (NCBI taxonomy): domain Eukaryota; kingdom Viridiplantae; phylum Streptophyta; class Magnoliopsida; order Fabales; family Fabaceae; genus Lathyrus; species Lathyrus tuberosus. The sequence goes on from JALAZF010000794.1 coordinate 75,996, forward strand.
GCCCAGAAACATGATTCTCCACATTATGTTATTTCTTATCCTGCATTGCACATTCAATTCCAGTCCAGCACTCGAGCAATAAGATCATTCAAGAGGAAATACTAGAAAATAAGCTAACTAGGGCACAAATAACATTTCACATAGTGCACATGATAATTCCATCAAAACTTCATGCTATGAAGAACATCAAGCAACAACATTATCTTTTTCCAACATTATTCTATCGAGAAAATCATGTTATTTGTTTAGCACACATACCAAAGACAAATTTAACAGGCAACTTCATGACACAAGCTAAAAATGATCAAGCAAAACTACATAATACATTCAAGCAAGATAAACACATTTTCATAGAAGCTAATCCCACCCACCATGCATTATCTTTAAATGGTTCTAAACCCCAAATAAAAGTACCTATAGAGCCCCACCTTGAAATAAAACCTAAAATTGAGAGAATAAGAGAGGTGGATGATTATGAATTCTTGAAATTCAACTTCCTTGATCTTACTACTCGTTCAAGTGTTCAAAAATCTTGGACATGCAATACTGTTGGCAACTTTGATCAAGAACCCTTATATATATATATATATATATATATATATATATATATATATATATATATATATATTCTGGTTTGGAGCAAAAGAAAAGTGAGGCCGAAATGAGTTTCTTTTCAAGGGCTTTTTCTTAAATAGTTTGCCATGGAAAATACCATATTACCCTAACCACTTATGAGAAATTACCAGCCATTGCCATTAAGAGTTTGGATATCCTAATCTTACTTGATTAGTTCACTAATTATACCTGATTTCAACTACTCACACTTTGATAAAATTAGGAATGTTACATCACTGATTTACTAAATGTTAAAGAAATTATAAATAGAAGAGATGATAGTATTTTTATTAAAGTGTATTTATTTTATATTGATGTATTCATGTTTATCCACAATAATGTTGGAAATTCGCTAACTTCCTAATGTGGAATTTTACTAAATTTTGGAGAATTTCTAATTAATTTTGATGAATAAGAATTAATCTTTTTGATTGATTACTCTCTTTGTTTTTTACTTTTCACTTGAGTGAATCAATCAACCTTGATTGCAGATTATATCACTGCACAATGATTATTGAAAGAAGAAAAGAAAATTGAATTTGGAGAAGAAAAGAGTTTAGGGTTTCAACGAGAGAGGAAGAAGAAGAATTGTAAAACTACTGAGTTTCTCTCTGTTCTTTATTTCAATGTAACTGTATATATTATGTTTTTTTTTACAATGATAAAGTACATCCCTATTTATAGATTGAGATTGCTTGCACACCAAAAAATTTCCAACTAACCTAACTAACTCAGCTAATAATAACAAATTAATAAAGTCAAGCCTAACATCTATGTTGTCATTGAGCATTTCGACAACATCTAACTATATCGAAATTGATGCTTTGACACAGAATTATACTTTCAACCGATAATATATGTCAAATATGTTCTAGCTTATAACAATAACTTTAGAAGTATGTGTTTGGTCAAACTTTTTTTAATTAATGCAGATATCGAGTTCTTAGTCTAACAAACTTACATTTTTTCAGGGTCAAAAACTCTAAGTACATTGGATATTCTTAAGTTAGATGAGAATACGATAAATGGAAGCAATCTACAAGAATCAATACGGGCTTTCCCATCTATCAGGAGTCTGTCTTTGACAGGAAACCTTTTTGAAGGACCAATTCTTGCAGGAGGTAATAATGCATCTTAAATAATTTTTACTCTTTCCATAATAAGATGTTTATGTGATTAATTATTATGTTAATTTTTACACTAGAATGGATCAAAGAAAATTGCAGGGGCCTGAATGCTAATTTATTTCTAGCTGGCTTATGGTGGAATTGGAGGGCAAGGAACTTAGTTTGCATTGATAAAGAATAATATTACACTTGATCAAGTGCTTAAGAATATAATGCAGCTTCATGAGGACATAGTAAGGTCATTTTCTATAACCCCGCAAATAGTAGCTCAGTACAATGGGTTGCAGGGCATAAATCTAGAGAAGAATCTTTTCTATTGAATGTGGATGGAAGTTGGAATGAAAGGGATAATCGTCCTGGAGCATGCGGTTTGATTAGAGATAATTATGGCCAGGAACGGAGCCAAAGATTTTGAATTGTGGGGGCAATATATAAAATTATTTTTATTTATTTTTAAAGCAAAAATATATATTATTTTTTAATAAAATTTATCTCTAAAAAATATTTAATAATTTTCTCAATTTTTTATTTTTGTAATTTTCTAAATTTTACCATCAACAAAAATATTTTTCTATTATCTCTATATATAAGTAAATAATAATAATATGATTAGTTGTATGCATTTTTTATGAGATCATAGTATTAAAATAAAATCCTATAAATCAAATTATTTTTAAAGGTTTACGGAAAACATATTTTAAAATTAAACAAAATATCAATTCGACTATATTTTAGTCTGACATATTTTGATTTAATTATTGACTTTCAAAATAAATAAAAAAACTCAAATTCATTTCGAACAATACCCTAAACAAATATTTATATACTTTATGATTTTCACCTAATTTTTAATAATATCTTCATAACAATAATATTATTTCAATTAATTTAAAATATATGATTTTAGCTAAATGTATTGTTTTGATTGATTATATATAAATGTATAATGGTATTACAATTTGTTTATTTTATTTTTTTGAAAAATATAGTGGGGGCACATGCCCCCATAGCAATACATGTGCCCCGTCCCTGATTATGGCAATTGGATTATAGGATTCAATAGTTTTTTGGGATACAAATATAACTCATGTTGAACTAATGGCCATTTGGCTTGGCTTAAAAATGGCTAAGGATCAAGGTGTCATCAAGTTGATTGTTTATTGGGAATATAAAAATCATCTACTCCTATATGATTAGCAAGCCTATTATGATGTCTCATGTGTATGCAACTTTTATTACAAATGTGAAAGATTGGATTGGATTGAATTGGGACGTTGTGACTGTTGGAACTAGGGTTCAAGAAAGATGAGATTTGTAAAGAAGAAGAAGAAGAAAACGAGAGAGAGAGAGAGAGAGAGAGAAAACTATATTGCAGAATTGTGAAATTTTATTAACTGTGTAAAACTGTAACAAACTGTATCAAATTACAAACTAGAGGACCCTTTATATAAGCCATCAAGGCCCAGGCCCAAAACTACATTTCGACACAAACTGAAGTATTCGACAACCATTGTATTCGACTCAGTCGAATACAGCTGACACAATACAACAATAACTAACTCAATTTCGACATACACCTATACACTCAGACTTCGACAATACATTGAATTACAATTCCAACACACCCCCTAATTCATGTTGTCGAGACTTCTCATCCCGATGCTTCTCTTCAATTCGTCGAATCTGACTCTTCCCAGAGGTTTGGTGAGTATATCAGCTAGTTGAACTTCTGTCTTGCAATACTCCAGTTCCAGCTTCCCTTTGTTGACTTGATCTCTCAGGAAATGATACCTCCTCTCAATGTGTTTGCTTCGACCATGGCTCATTGGGTGATTCGCCAGGTTAATATCTGACTTGTTGTCTACAAACAACTTTACTTTCTTCGATTCCATTATCTTGAGTTCTTCAAGCAATATTTCGATCCATGCTGCCTGGCACGCAGCATATGATGCAGCTACATATTCAGCTTCACATGAGGACAAAGCCATAATGCTTTGTTTTCTTGAGCTCCAAGATATTGGGGCTCCTTCGATCATGAAGATGTAGCCTGCAGTACTCTTCCTTTCGTCTTGATCTCCGCTGAAATCAGAATCAGTGAACCCATAGACTCCTGCATTTGTATTATCTTTCGACTTCCTTGGCATCAACACACCATGATCAATCGTTCCCTTTATGTATCTCAGCACCCTCTTTACAGCAATGAGATGACATTCTTGGGGTTTCTCCATAAATCGACTTAATACTCCAACACTTTGACATATATCAGGTCTAGTGTTGCACAAATATCTCAAGGAACCAATGATTTGTTTGTACAGAGTTGCACTTACAAACTCATCATTAGTTTCCTTCTTCAACTTTGCTCCAGTTTCTAATGGTGTGGTTGCTGTATTACAGTTGCTCATCTTGAATCTTTCCAAGATGTCTTGAGCATACTTCTTCTGGTGTAAAAATATTCCTTCACCTGTGTCCTTAAATTCCATCCCTAAGAAATATGACAACTTCCCTAGGTCGGACATTTCAAACTCTTGCATTAGCTTCGACTTGACTTTCTTTATCTCAGCTTCGTCTGCTCCTGTGATTAACAAATCATCGACATAGAGACATAGAATGATTCGACTGACACCGTCAACATCATTCACGTACACTCCATGTTTAGAGACACATTTTGTGAAACCTGCTTCATTCAGAAAACTATCTATTCGTTTATTCCAAGCTCTAGGAGCTTGTTTCAAACCATAGAGAGCCTTCCTTAATCTGTACACCTTCGACTCCTGCCCTTTAATGTCGAATCCTGGTGGTTGAGTAACATAGACCTCTTCTTCTAATGGTCCATTCAGAAATGCTGACTTTACATCCAACTGATGTATCTTTCACCCTCGATAAGCAGTTGTTGCCACAACAATTCTGATTGTCTCCAACCTTGCAACAGGTGCATAAACCTCGTCGAAGTCAATGCCCTGTTTCTGCAGAAAACCTCTAGCCACTAATCTGGCCTTGTACTTGGCAATCTCACCATTTGGTCTTCGTTTTAACTTGTAAACCCATTTTACATCAATTGGCTTCTTGTTGGATCTTTCGACAAGCTCCCAGGTCTTGTTCTTCTCAATAGCTTTGAGTTCTTCTTTCATAGCTTCACACCACTTTGAATCACTCATGGCTTGATCCAAATCAATTGGTTCTGCTTCAGCCATCATCATGGCTTCTTCGATTAAGTCACCATCTGCATCAACTGCTTGGTCTGGAAATCTCTCATATCCAGATAGTCTTGTCGACTCAGTTCTTGTTCTATTCGATCTTCTTGTATTCTGCTTAGGTTGTTCTTCACTTCGACCGGTTGAAGCTTTATCCTGTTCACTTCGACTGGTTGAAGCCTCATTCTGTTGCTCTTCTTCAAACACAGTTGTGACTGTATCTGACTCCTGTCGAACTGAAGTTTGACTCTAGTCCCACCCTTTTCTTTCATCCACAAGAACATCTCGACTGATCACTAGTTTATCATCGTTTGGTGAATACAGTTTGTATGCATCAGTCGAATGATAACCTATTAACACCATAGCTTGACTTCGATCATCCAGTTTTGTTCTCAATTGTTCAGGTACATGCCTGAAGCATATTGATCCAAAAACTCTAAGATAACTAACATTTGGTTTCGACCCTGTCCAAGCCTAATGAGGAGTCTTCTTGACTAACTTCTTCGTTGGGCATCTATTCAGAATGTATACTGCTGTCGAAGCTGCTTCAGCCCAAAATCTCTTTGGTACCTCTTTAGCCTTCAACATACTTCTCGTCATATTCAGTACACTTCTATTCTTCCTCTCAGCTATTCCATTATGTTGAGGTGTATAGGGTGCAATAACCTTATGCTCTATACCTTCCTCTTCACAAAATCTAGCAAACTCTCGAGAGACATATTCGCCACCACCATCAGTTCTCAGTTTCTTTAGCTTGTAGCCACTTTGCTTTTCGACAAGCAATTTAAACTTCTTGAACTTTGTGAATACTTCACTCTTACTTTCGATCACATAAATCCACATATATCTGGTGAATTCATCAATGAAAGTTAAGAAGTAACGCTTACCACCATTCGACCTAACTTCAAAAGGTCCACACACATCAGAATGAACTAGCTCCAGTTTTTGCCTTGATCTCATGGGCAAGTCATGTTTGAATGCTTTTCTGGCCTGCTTTGCTTTGCAACATTCTTCACATACCTGCTTTGGTTCCTTCAACTGCGGTAAACCAAACACCATTCTTTTCTGGTTGAGCATGCCTAAACTTTTGAAATTTAGATATCCATACCTGTGGTGCCATAGCCAATTCTTGTCTTCTTCAGTCATTGAAGCAAGACACTTATGATCTGATGTGTTGAGTTCAACTTTGAAGGTTTTGTTTTCTGCCATAGGTGCTTTCATTATCAACTTCCCATCAGCCCTATGTACCTTCATGTGATTCTTCTCTAACTTCATATTGAAGCCTTTTGCAAGTAATTGACCTACACTTATCAAGTTACTTGTCATTGCTGGTACATACAATACATCAGTGATAGTTGCTCTTCGACCATTCTTTCTGACAATCGAAATATCTCATTTACCACCTGATTTGATGTGCCTGCCATCTGCGAACTTTATAACCTTTTCGACTGATTCATCTAAGTTGGTAAACCAGTTTTTATTGCCAGTCATGTGGTTGCTGCATCCTGAATCTAGATACCACATGTTAGTTTGCTCAGTGTTCGACTAAGTGTTGACCATCAACAACACACCATCATAATCACTATCTCCAGCTCGTGCATATTGGGCATCATCACTATCTTTTGCTTTTGCCTTCTTTCTTCTTCGACAATCTCGAGCATAGTGACCAAAACCTTGACAGTTGTAACATTGCACGTCCTTCATGTCTTTCTTAGTCGAATCAGTCTTCTTGCTTGACTTCTCATCATTAGCAACATTCTTTGACTGCTTCAATTTCTCTTTTCCATATTTCTTGGTGAATCTTGATTGCAGCGCCTTTTCAGTCACCTTCTCTCTTTCTGAGTTCCTCTGCTTCAATCTCATCTCATGAGCCTCTAAAGAAGCTTGAAGTTCTTCTAACTTCATCTCAGAAAGATTCTTGGACTCTTCTATTGTCACTACAAAGTAATCAAAATCTGCTATCAAAGATCTTAATACCTTCTCAATCTTTTGCAGATCAGTGAGTGATTCACCACATGCCTTCATCTGGTTCGTTAACATCACGATTCTTGAGAAGTATGCCGAAACTGATTCATCTTCTTTCATCTGAATCATCTCGTATTGCTTCCTCAAGGTCTGCAACTTCACCTTTTTCAATTTCTCATCTCCACCATACAAGCTCTTTAACTTTTCCCAAGCTGCTTTTGCCGATTCTTCTTCAATAATCTTTTCAAACACGTTTGGATCCACACACTGGTGAATCAAGAACAACGCTTTGCCATCTTTCTTCCTTTGATCCTTGTACGCAGCTTTCTGTTCATCAGTAGCATTTGTCCCCAATTCCGTTATGCCATCATTCACGATTTCAACCACATCTTGAAATCTGAAAATGACCTTCATCTGCGCCACCCACCGTTGATAGTTCTCACCTTTGAAAACCGGTAGATTCGCTGGGAATTGTGTGGACGTTGTTGTTCCGTTTGCCATTAGAATCTCTCTGAATCGCAACCGGGCTCTGTAATACCAATTTGTTGGAACTAGGGTTCAAGAAAGATGAGATTTGTAAAAAAGAAGAAGAAGAAAACGAGAGAGAAAACTATATTGCAGAATTGTGAAATTTTATTAACTGTGTAAAACTGTAACAAACTGTATCAAATTACAAACTAGAGGACCCTTTATATAAGCCATCAAGGCCCAGGCCCAAAACTACATTTCGACACAAACTGAAGTATTCGACAACCATTGTATTCGACTCAGTCGAATACAGCTGACACAATACAACAACAACTAACTCAATTTCGACATACACCTATACACTCAGACTTCGACAATACATCGAATTACAATTCCAACAGTGACTAACATACTTTTTGTGAGGGTAACACGTGTGCGAATTTTCTAACTAGGTATGAAATGTCTAATTGTGATCCCTAGAAGATATTGCATACTCCGCCTAATGAAATTCTCAATACTCTCTCAAATAATGCTGGTTATTCGTGTTTAATCTTTTTTAGTTTTTTTTCTTTCTTGTTCTTGAAGTAATTGTTATTTGTTACAAAACAAACACTACTCTATGCTGATTTGAATCATCAAAGTCAGATTGCAAGTATTTGGTATCACGGTTATACTTTGATTACTTGGAGAACCCTCAGTAATCAATGCAATTAAAGGAACTCTATGGATTCCTCATTCGGTTTCTTCATTTATCCTATTCAAGTGGTTAAAGACACTGAGAGGTATCAAAGCAACCATTAATGTTAACTAAGAACCGAATAAGTCTTCTACATATGACCATGTCGATATAATGAAGTAATGATTTTAATTAAAAATTGTAAACTCAACCATAAGCAAGATAGTGTTGAAAGCTGTTAAAGCTGTTATTTTTGGAAGTTTTGCAAGGGTAATCGATTACCCAAATGTTGTTAATCGATTACACCTGCTGTTATTCTAAAAAATAACAGAATTTTAACAGCAGTGCACTTTAGTTGATTTTTTTATTTTAGTTGTTATATTCTCTCATGTATAAATACAGTGTTGTAATCCCAATTAAGAAATTAATGCCAATTTTATAATTCATCATCAATATTACTCTCTACCCTAATTCTCTCTCTCTTTCAATTCATTTTCTTCCCCAAGTTTCTTTTCCACCATTGTTACTACCTTCCCAAATTCTAGTTTATGTTTTATGTTGTTCTAACATTTGGCATCAAGAGCTCTAGTTATTGATCCTAATCTGCTGCAACAACAATGGCTACCGTTTCCAATGATCGAATTCCCACCAACCTCCCAATTCTTGATTCGAAGAACTACGACAAATGGGCGAAACAAATGAAGGTGCTGTTTGGTTATCAAGAGGTTCTTGAGATCGTCATCAATGGAGTTACACCATTAGGGGCAGATGCTAACGATGCTCGTAGGGCTACATACAAGGAAGAAAAGAAGAAGGATTACAAAGCTCTATTCTTGATTCATTCGTGTGTTGATAACGACAATTTCGAGAAGGTTGGTGATTGTGAATCTGCGAAGCAAGCATGGGAAATCTTGGAGAAAGCGTATGCCGATGCCGTCAAAGCGAAGGTGGTAAGGTTACAAACTTACAAACGTCAATTCGAGTTAACGCAAATGGTGGACAAAGAAATGATCAACGATTACATCACGCGCATTACCCGGTTAGTGAACCAAATCAAGTCATGTGGCGAAACGATCCTTGAGCAGAATGTTGTATCGAAAGTGTTGCGTTCGTTAACATCACGTTTTGATAACATTGTTGTGGCTATTGAGGAGTCGAAGGATCTAACGACTTTGAGCAAAGATGAGTTGCAAAGTTCGTTAGAGGCGCATGAACAAAGGATGGATGAGAGAAGTGCCGACAAAGCCAAAGTGGAGATCGCTTTGCAAGCGCGTCTACATGAGAAGAACAAGAGATCAAAAGGGAAGTGGACTTCTAAAAGTAAGAAGAATTTTGGTGGAAAGATCCACAAAATTCAAAGAGTGAAGGAAGCTCCAAAGAGGGTAATCAAAGCACCCACAAGCCGTTTGACAAAAGTTCTGTGAAGTGTTACAATTGTCAAAAGCTTGGGCATTTTACGAAAGAATGTCGCTCAAAACGAAAGGAAAAGGATACGGATGAGGCTAAGGTTGCTAGGGAAGAGGTAGACGATGAAGATACCCTTCTTGTGATGATTACGGAAGAGAATTATGGCATTGTTGATGCTGCTGGCAGCAGCTACTGTGATGACAGTTTGCGGGACAGCAGTTGTACTGTGTCGAAAAGTGGTGGAAAAATGCGTTCGGGTCGAAATGCATTACTTACCATGAGTGATGGAGTTCAAAGTAAAGACGAGTGGTACTTGGATTCCGGTTGTTCAACACATATGACGGGTCGAAAGGATTGGTTTGTGCAAATCAATCAAGCGGCAAAGAGTAAAGTCAAGTTTGCTGACGACACCACTTTAAGAGCCGAAGGGGTAGGAGATGTTTTGATCGGAAGAAAGAATGGTGGACATTCTAGGATCAAAAATGTCTTGTACATACCGGGAATTAAGTGTAATCTTTTAAGCATTGGCCAATTACTTGAAAGAGGTTAATTAATTCGGTTTGAGAACAAGATGTTACTCGTTTTAGATTCAAATGGTGTGTTGATTCTAAAAGCACCGATGGCTGCCAACAGAACTTTTAAGGTTGAGTTAAAGGTTATGGAGCATCGTTGTTTACCTACCGCGACAAGTAGGGATGAGTGGTTATGGCATTACCGTCTTGGTCACCTTAATTTTAGGGATCTCAAAATGTTGCAACAAAGTGAAATGGTAACGGGGCTGCCACACATTAGTGTTCCGACAGAATTGTGTGAGGAATGTGTGACGAGTAAGCAACACAAGAATGTGTTTAGCAAGGATGCGAGTCGAAGAACCAAAGGCTTACTTGAGGTGGTGTATTCCGATGTTTGTGGACCGATGCAAGTAGAGACTTATGGCGGCAATCGATATTTTGTTACATTTATTGACGATTTTAGTAGGAAGCTTTGGACATATCTTATCAAGAGGAAGGATGAGGTATTTGGAGTGTTCAAGAGTTTCAAATCCATGGTGGAGCGTCAAAGCGTTCGGAAGCTCAAAATTCTCAAAACGGATGGTGGAGGTGAGTATACCTCTAGTGAGTTTGGGAAGTTTTGTGATCTTGAGGGTATCGTGCGTGAGGTGGTGCCTCCGTATACGCCTCAACAAAACGGAGCTGCCGAGAGGAAAAATCGTACAATAATGAACATGGTGTGTAGTATGCTTTGTGGGAAGAAATTACCTAAGGAATTGTGGGGTGAGGCCGTGTCTACAGCCACCTACTTGTTGAATAGGTGTCTTACTAAGAAGCTGGAGAAGATTACACCAGAAGAGGTTTGGAGTGGTTTCAAACCGAGTGTGAATCATTTGCGCGTTTTTGGATCGATTTCATATCGTCATGTACCGAATCAACTTAGAAAGAAGTTGGATGATAAAGGTGAGAAATTGATATTTGTTGGATATCACTCTACTGGAGGGTACAAGCTGTTTGATGAGAGGAATCGAAAAATCGTGATAACCTGGGACGTGCTGTTTGACGAAATAAAAACTGCTAAAACAGCAGGTGTAATCGATTACCCAGATGTTGCTAACCGATTGCACCCTGCTGAACAGCAGCAGTTTGTTGATTTGTTTGATCCTGAGGGTTCCGATGCCGTTGTACCTGCACCTACGGAAGCGGAAAATGGTGTTGTGAATAATGGTAGACCAGTGAGGCAAAGAGCCTTGCCTCATAGACTCCGAGATTGTGAGAGGTTCCAAGATAATGAAGTGAACAATGATGGTGATTTTGTTCATTTTGCACTTATGGCAGAATCTGAACCGGTAAATGAGGAGGAAGCCTTAAGTGATCCTAAATGGATATGTGCAATGAAAGAGGAGCTGGAATCTATTGAGAAAAATGGTACATGGGAGTTGGTCGATTTACCACATGGAAAGAAACCGATTGGTGTGCGATGGGTCTATAAAGTCAAAGCAAATCCTAAAGGTGAAGTAATCAAGTACAAAGCTCGATTAGTTGCCAAAGGGTTCTTGCAACGTGAAGGGATAGACTACGAGGAGGTATTCACACCGGTGGCTAGATTGGAGACTATTCGTTTGGTTGTTGGAATTGCGCATAGCAATAATTGGGTGATTTACCAAATGGAAATGAAATCTGCGTTTTTGAATGGTCCTCTTGATGAGGAGGTTTATGTGGGGCAGCCACCTGGTTTCATGATCAAAAATCAAGAGAAGAAGTACTACAAGCTACACAAGGCGTTATATGGTTTGAAACAAGCTCCGAGAGCTTGGAACAAATGTATAGACGGCTTTCTTATTGACATCGGTTTCAAACGGTGTGTATCCGAACATGGTGTTTATGTGAGATCGGATACTATTGATGGTGTTATCATACTTTGCTTGTATGTTGATGATCTCTTGATTACGGGCAGCAATGACAAGAGTATTTCAAGGTTCAAAGTGGAGCTCATTAGTGAGTTTGAGATGACGGACCTTGGTGTCATGAGGTACTTTCTTGGCATAGAGTTTCACAAGTCAAAAGTGGGGCTGCTTATGCATCAAAGAAGGTATGCTCTAGATATCTTGAAAAGGTGTGAAATGGGACATTGTAATGCTTCCAATACACCTTGTGAGGTTAGAGTTCAGCTGTCCAAAAGTGATGATGAGGATGATGTGGATCCAACACTTTACCGGAGTTTGATTGGATCATTACGGTATTTGTGCAATACTCGACTGGATTTGGCTTTTAGTGTCGGTATTGCGAGTAGATTCATGGAGAGACCTAAGGTGTCTCACTTGGCAGCGGTCAAGAGAATCCTTAGATATGTGAAAGGTACTCTTGGTTATGGTATTTTGTTTCCCACTTCGGATATGGGTCGCAAATGTACTTTACTTGGCTACACCGATTCTAATTGGTGCGGAGATAAAGATGATCGGAAATCTACGGCGGGTTACATCTTTATGTTCGGTAGTACACCAATCTCATGGTGTTCGAAGAAGGAACCGGTTGTAGCACTCTCTTCTTGTGAGGCCGAGTACATTGCGGCATCATTGAGTGCTTGCCAAGCTATGTGGTTAGTGAATCTTATGAAGGAATTGGGATGTGGTGATGATGATGCCACCACACTGTTTGTGGATAATGTTTCCGCGATAAATCTTGCGAAGAATCCGATTGCACACGGAAGGAGCAAGCATATTGAGATGCGGTTTCATTACTTGAGAGAATTGGTCGGTGATGGAAAGCTTAGATTAAGCTATTGCCGAAGTGAGGACCAAGTTGCGGATTTGTTGACCAAGGGTGTGACAAATGAGGTGTTCAAGAGACTATTGAAGAGCTTGAACATGATGAACTTGGAGCAACTAAAGTGAGGTGGTGTGTTGAAAGCTGTTAAAGCTGTTATTTTTGGAAGTTTTGCAAGGGTAATCGATTACCCAAATGTTGTTAATCGATTACACCTGCTGTTATTCCAAAAAATAACAGAATTTTAACAGCAGCGCACTTTAGTTGTAATCCCAATTAAGAAATTAATGCCAATTTTATAATTCATCATCAATATTACTCTCTACCCTAATTCTCTCTCTCTTTCAATTCATCTTCTTCCCCAAGTTTCTTTTCCACCATTGTTACTACCTTCCCAAATTCTGGTTTATGTTTTATGTTGTTCTAACAGATAGTATGGTAAATTATTGATGAGAAATGAAAATACACAACTTTCAGATTTCAGAATATATTCTCCATATCAAACACAACAAACCATTTGATCAAATAGAGTCCATCAACTACTATCAAATCTCATGTTACAACTGTAGGGCAGGGCTCTAACATTCATAACATAAACTTCGGAGCTTTAATGGGATATGTAATGTTTCCATTAAGAATTTTCAAATAAGAATTGCTGTGTTATGGAGACGTTTAGACCATTTGTCAAGCAAGAGGTTGATGTCAATGAAGCTTTAAGTATGCTGAGACCCTGCAATCAAATATTGTGAGTTGTTAGGAATCTTATACAAAAACTATTATAATGAAAGACTGTCCTAAATAAAATGTCACACAATCTCTTTACATCCTTTAAACCAATAGTGATTACCCTTTCTTCTACGTCATTAAGAGGAACCTTCATTCTTTCTAAATACTCAAGACCAGAAATAGATGACATCGGACTCACAACTAAGTCGTCTGTCACCATGAATGACATTGGTCCTTTAGCAAATCCTCCAGAAATAGGGGATTTGGGATCAACGAAATTCAATACTTTTTTATGATTCTTGTAGCTAACGGAATACTGAGATGGCTCTACCCCAATGGGTAATATCTGGTTCCTGAGTTCAAATTGCATGCCAATTACAAAATCAATTAGTTTGTCTTTGACAGATTGTGACCTAAAACACCTGTCTGCACTCAACTCAGTCATACTATTATATAAACTATCGAGGCAGTTTAAAAACGAGAGTCCTTCAAAGATGTGTACCACTCCTCCCATAGGAAAAGTGAGAAAACTAAAAACAAAGTCAGCAAAATCTTCATTTCCTTCAACAAACAAAATTTGTTCGTTTGATTTTCTTCTTACTACCTTCACAACCATATTATATTCATCACACGGTTCCTCTACCTCTCCAATCCAAAATTCCAATCGATTTCTTGGGTCTAAATTGCCAATGAGATTTCCCTTTTTAAAAATGAAATCGGACAGAGGAGTCGTTGAGATCAAAGACAATTTGAGAAGATCAATTACCTATTTAAACCAGTTGTTAAAGATTTAATGAGAGTGCCAAAAAAAACAATTACAAGAAATAGAGAAAATAACAAACAAACTTAGATAACATGCCTCCTTCTTGGTGAAATGAACTGCTTGTTTATCAATAACATCAATGTTATTGATTCCAAGCTTCTGAAAGATATTTAAACTTGTTCCAAGAATATTAGGCATCATACATAGATCATCAGAAATAATAAAAGTACAAGTTTCATTAACAAAACCATTCTCTGCGGTGGAATTTCTTGCGTGCGCTACATTCAAAATCTTTCCACAAATGCATCTTTGATCCCTAAGAGTACTCACACTATATCCATTTTCTCTTTTGCATTTATCGTCCTCGCAGGAAAAGAACGTCAAACTCTCCGTTTGGTCAATGTTAAGTTTCATCTTATTACAATAAGCTTCCATTGAGTTCCTCGGCTTAAGCAGCATTTGTTTGCAGGTTTGATTCCATGGATACTTTTCATCAAGATCTGACACACTTTGATATAGTTTGCTCATGCTGCCAAATTCCACAGCTTCAATATTTGACTCCTCGGCCACGAGTCTAGCGATAGTCCCTAAAGGTAATGTTAAAAAGCTTAGCCTAACATTAACAAAATCATTACCAGACTCAGCATACACAACTTTGTTCCTTTCTTTATCCACCAAAACTGTTAGGGGAACTTGGTAACCTTGCTCGTCTGAGGTATGTGCAGCCATAGTAGCTATGAAAACTGAGTCACTGAGAAATCTCACAACACAGTAGCTACATTCTGTTTAAAATAAGTTAAAGCTCTCACCTTAAATAAGGAGAAAAAATGGAAGAAAAATAATTATAGAAAGTTATGGCTGTTAGTGCGTGAGACACTTTTAGTGAGGAGAGAATAGAGAGAATAAGGAAATAAGGATTTGTATTATTGAATTGTGTAAATAATGATACAAGGTAGAACTATTTATATACAACCCTAATTGATCTTGGGCTAACACAACTTGGATTATATCTAAATATTAAATCTAATCAAATCTAATCATATCAAATCAAATATAATCTAATATTTCAACACACCCCCATAATTGACGAGCCTACGCTAGTCATAGTCGATCTGAACTATTTCTAATTTCTTTCTCAAATTCAGGAATGTGTCGATCTTCAATCTTTTGGTGAAAATGTCGGCCAACTATGCTTCACTTGAACAATGTCTAACTTCAAGTTCACCTAGATTTATCTTTTCCCTCAAGAAGTGAAATCTGGCTTCGATATGCTTACTCCTTCCATGCAGAACTGGATTCTTCGCCAGATTTATGGCTGACTTGTTGTCGATTTGCAACACAAGAGGTTTCTTCACTTCGACCTCCATTTCTTCAAGTACTGATCTGATCCAAATTGCTTGACATACAGCATAGGATCCTGCTATATATTTAGCTTCACACGATAATAATGCCACCACAGGTTGCTTCTTCGAACACATAAGATTGGGATACCAAATACTTGAAAGAAATAGCCAGTTGTACTTCTTCGATCTTCCTTATCTCCACACCAATCAGCATCTGAAAAGCAATTACTATTGCTCATTTGCCTTCAGAATCTCGTCGAAATAGAATTCCAAAATCTGTTGTTCCTTTTAAGTATTTCAGAATTCTTCTTGCAGCTTTCATGTGTGACACTCTTGGTTCACCCATGAATCTGCTCACTAATCCGATTGCGAAACCTATATCAGGTCGACTATTGCACACATATCTCAAAGATCCACCTATTTGTTTGACCAAAGTTACATCAACTTTGTCTTCTTCTCCATGCTTCTCCAACTTCACGTTTGGTTCGACAGGTGAGGATGCAGGATTCGAATCATCCATTCTGAATCTCTTGAGTATCTCTTTGACATACTTCCTTTGATGTAGCACCATACCTTGCTTCGACATATGAAATTCCATGCCTAGGAAATAAGACAATTTTCCCAGATCCGACATTTCAAATTCCTTCGTCATCAACTCTTTTAACTTCGACAAGTTCTCCAAGCTATTTCCAGTTACCAACAAGTCATCGACATATAAGCAGATGATTGTTATATCTTGTGCTACAACCTAAACATAGACACCATACTCGGACTTGCATTTGATAAATCCCAATTCGACTAAGTATGAGTTGATCTTCTTGTTCCATGCCCTAGGTTCCTGCTTGAGGCCAAAGAGCGCTTTGTGCAACTTATATACTTTACTCGCTTCCTTCCGAATCACAAATCCAGGAGGTTGTGTGACATAGACCTCTTCGTCTAACGGACCATTCAGAAAAGCTGACTTCACATCTAAGTGAAATATCGACCAACCTTGGTTACATGCCAATGCTACCACTAGTCGAACAGTCTCCAGTCTTGCTACTGGAGCAAATACTTCAGAGTAGTCAAGTCCTTCTCTTTGAAGAAACACTACAAGAAAAACTATCTCCAGCCTCGTGATATAGTGACGTGAAAATCATGTGGCAAAAAAAAAGAGAGTTTTGACGTGATTATCACGTCGCTACATATTTTTATTATTAAAATATTGACATTGTTGCATGCATAGGAGAAAGTCAGAATTTTTTTTTAAACAAAATGTTGTGACGTGGTAATCACGTCGCAACTTTAAAAGTAAAATAAAAAAATAAAAGAAATCAGGCGTGCACGGTTAGCAGATGGGGGGAGATTTGAAAATTTCAAATTTTTAGTTGTGATGAGATAATCACGTCGCAACATGAAATTTAAAAATTAAAAGGACGTTAAGGAGGGAAGAAGTCTGACGCTGAATTGATGGGAGAATTGATGGGAGACAGTTGACTGACACTTTTATTTGTGTCATGATTCCAATATCACAATTTTTTTACTGTTGGGATGTTGTGACGTGAATTTCACGTGGCAAAGTTGTGACGTGAAATTCACGTGGCAAAATGGTCTATATAATTTCCACATTTCTCTCTCTCGTCCAGACTATATAATTTTTTGAATGTTGGGATGTTGTGACATGAATTTCACGTGGCAAAGTTTTGACGTGAAATTCACGTGGCAAATGGTCTATATAATTTCCACATTCCTGTCTCTTGTCCAGACTATATAATTTTTTGAATGTTGGGATGTTGTGACGTGAATTTCACGTGGCAAAATGGTCTATATAATTTCCATATTTCTATCTCCCGCTCAGACTATATAATTTCCACATTTCTCTCTCCAGCCACATGTTTTAGTGAAGTGAAAAACATGTGGCAAAATATAGGTGTTTGCGACGTGTTAAACACGTCACTAGCTTATTTATCATTAAAATAATACATTTAAAGTTAGCAAGTGGGTTACCAGATTTTTATTTAAAAAAAAATGTTGTGACGTGAAAATCACGTCGCAACTCTTAAATTTAAATAAAAAAAAATTAAAAAGGCAATTAGCGACGTGTTTTACATTTTGCAAGTTGAAAATTTGAAATTTATCCGTTGAGCGTTGCGACGTTGATTTCACGTCGCTAAATGGGCTATTTATTTTATATGAATTTTAAGTTTCCCAGATCACTCCCTTTCTCTCTTTCCTTCTCTTTCCCTTCTTCTTTCTCTCTTTCCCTTCGTCTTTCCCTTCCCTTCCCCTTTCTCACTCAAAATTGTCTTCTCTTACATTTTTTCCCCATCTTCAAACTTAAGGTAATTTCTCCTCTTCTATTCTCTTCCTTTTTTTTGTTTATTTTCTTAATATATTCTGAAATTATTAATTTACTTATTTTTTTTCTGTATTTTAATAGATTGAAAGAGATCGAAGAAGATTATTTGGAGAAGATTTTGAGAAAGATTGAAGGAGATTGAAGAAGAGGTATTTTTGTAATTAATTTTTTTTTTCCTGAATTTTATATATTATTGGTTTGTTATTGTTTAAATATAATACTATTTTTTTTTTGTAAAATATATTTATTGTGATATATAAATTTAAAACGAAAATGTAATATTTAATTTTTTAAAATATATTTTTCTGAAAACGAAAATATGTGATATTTATTTATTTAAAACGAAAATATATTTGTATTATATAAAACATTATATTTATTTATTAGATAAAACATATTTTATTAAATAAATCATATTTTATTTATTAAATAAAACATAATATATATATTATATTGTTATTTAAAAATAGAATATATAATATATTATATATTTATTAAAAACAGATTTTATGTATTTTTAAAAATAAAATATAAAAAAAACATAATATATAATATTTATTAAAAAATAGACTATAAAAAAACAGATTAAATATTTATTTAAATAAACAGGATATATTATATATTTATTAAAACAGATTTTATAATTTTTATCTTAGTATATATTTATTAAAACAGATTTTAGAAAACAGATTATATATATTAATTTTTTATATATTATATATTTATTAGTATGTATGAGTATATATTATGTATTATATATTTATTAAAAACATATTATATATATATATATATATATATATATATATATATATATATATATATATATATATATATATATATAAAATGTATAAAAGGTTTTTTTTTTTATAAAAAAAAAAAGTTGTGAAGATAATTTCATGTCACAACGTTGTGAAGTGAAAATCACGTCACAACTTTGTGAAGTGAATTTCACGTGGCAAAGTTGCGACGTGAAATTCACGTCACAAAAAAGTTGCCACACGTCCTCCTGCGACGTGAATGGTCACGTCGCAAAAACTGTGTTGTGAAGTGAATTTCAAGGTTGTGACGTGAAATTCACGTGGCAAGAGACAGTTTTTTTTGTAGTGAAACCCCCGAGCTACTAATCTTGCTATCGACCCATCAGCATTGTGTTTCAACTTGAACACCCACTTTACTTCGATAGCTTTTGTATGTGCTGGCAATTTGACTAACTCCCATGTGTTGTTTCTTTCGATTGCCTGTAACTCTTCGACCATAGCTAACTTCCACTGTTGAATTTTTAAAGCTTCGTTATGGTTGATTGGTTCAGCACCTGCAAGTAAAGCAAAATGAACTAATTCTCCATCTGGTGTGACTTCATCATCACCAGTCACTTCATAATCATGAAGTCTTATTGGAGGAACTCTATTTCGCCGAGGTCTTTGGCTTGTTTCAGCCACAGCCTCTGTATCGGGAATGTCAGCAACTGCTTCTACTTCGACTTCGACTAGATTCTCAGCAATTTCTTCATCTTCAACTTCATCAGTTTCTTCGTCGAAATCAGAGCTCATCAATGGCTTGTTAATTGAATTACTAGAATTCCAATCCTAGGCAGAATTTTCATCAATCACAATATCTCGACTCAACACAATCTTCTCATTAATTGGATTGAATAGCCTATATGCACCAGTCTTATGATATCCTACCAGAATCATAGGTTCACTCTTGTCATCAAGCTTCCTTCTTCTTGCATCACGAACATACTTGTAACACATGGAGCCAAACACCTTCAGATGACTCACTGATGGTCGTTTGCCACTCCACACTTCTTCAGGAACCTGTAACACCTCAAAATTTGTCCTCCTATTTATACCTAATAAGTGGCTTATGCTTCACATTTCATATGCATTTAGGTCACGAACATTACACATGCATCATTGGTTTTCCCAAGGCATGGGATCAGAGGTTTCTATGGTATGAATTGTTCAAAGCAAAGAGAATGAGGCTCCTCAAGGCCAAGACAACTCATTTGATTCACAATTTCACTCAGAAGGATTTCAATTGGCCGGATGGTTGAAAATCAGACAAATCGAGAAAAAGTCAACCGATCAAAGAAAAAGTCAACTCTCAATTTTCAGGTCAAACTCATGTACATCATGTAAAATATGGTCAAGGGAAAAGATTTGATCAAGAAATATCAAAGGAATTATGAAAAATAAAAAATTATGGAAAGTTGCCATTTTTGGAAAAACAAGGGTTTTAGAACTTTCCATTTTGAGAAAGTTTTGCATGTCATGCAACCAACTTTATGGTCATTTTTCTCTATGATCTAAGCCTCATTTGGAAATTGTTTTGGAGATAAAAGTTATAGCATGAATTCTAAGCTTTCCATGAAAATAACTTAGAAAAATTTCAGGTTTTTTTCAGCTTGTGTGTAGCATGATTCAGGCCAATATTTCACTATGTTGTAAGCCTCAAATCCACTTGCCTTCAACATGGAAGTTGTAGTATCACAGGTCCTCATCAAAATGAGCACAAGAATCACATCATTTGAATCAAAATTCTATGAGATCTATCCTTCCAAAGTCACAAAAAATCATCCATGGTGGAATTTCAAGAACTCTCGCATGAACCATGCAACTTCATTTCCCTTCATTATAATGCAGACCAAAACCCTTGCCATGCATGTTAAACATGTGCTCACTATTTCCATTTAAAGCCATGCAATATTTCCACATACATGCACCATGCCAAATATACCATGCATGAGAAAAGTGAAAATTAAATAACAAGTTGTTGTTGTTCTCTCCTTGTCATTACCATCCATTATCATCTTCTAATCATAATATGACCATGATGCATCATCATAACCCACCAAATGAACGAAACTCGTGTGCACCTTTAACACCCCATTTTTTTCCATTTTTCACAACTTTCTCTTAACCAAAGTTCCAACCATCAACCAAACTCACTAACCATGATTAAATCCATTTAACCACATGTATATAAGTAACTAACTCCTAACAAATTCGGTTAGAGAGAGTGCACTATGCCATAAAAGCCTTTAGACAGCGTTTTTTTTGGCATTACACAGCGCTTAAAAGCGCTGTCTAAACTGGCGCTACTAAAAGATTAGACAACGCTTTGGTTAATGTAAGAAGCGCTGTCTAAAGGGGTGTTTTGACTGAAAAAACGCTGTCAAAGCACAGCTTTAGACAGGGCTTTTACAAGAGACAGCGCTTTTGTTTATATTTTACACAGCGCTTTTTTTGTAAAGGCGCTGTCTAAATGGTGCGTTAGACAGCGCTTTTTGTTTTTTCAGACTAACATTAGACAACGCTTTTTGCCTTTTTTTTAGTATACCTTAGACAGCGCTTTTGCTTTTATTGGTATACCTTAGACAGCGCATGTTGGTATAAGCGCTGTCTAAACTCCACTTTAGCCAGCGCTTTTTGCGAAAGTGCTGTCTAAACCCCACCTTAGACAGCGCGTTTAGTGTAAAGCGCTGTCTAAGGTATACGAAATTTTTTATATAAATTACTTTAAAAAAGCGCTGTTTGTTTTATACAGTTTATATGCACCTATTTTTAAACCAGAATTTGCACCAGGTTTTCAACCACAATTTGCACCTGTTTTTCAACCACATTTTGCACCAAAATATCATAAATTGGAGTTTCAAACCAATATATACGCACCAATTTTGCCTATTTATATATACAATTTTCATCCAACAATTTATATATACAAAATAATTGATGATACAAATCATTTCATCCAACAAAACATTTTGCTTCAAATCTACATATTACTTATAGAAATGCTAAGCAAAAAGCAATGCACATCAATATAACTCTATCTTCTACTTTGCACATATAACCTGAAACAGCACAAAAAAATTGTAATTCAATTAAAACAAGACATAAACAATGTCTATAGTTACAAAGTTATACATACTCAAAATTCTCATCAATTAAAGTAAGAGTACAAATACCTTATAAAACTCCGAGCTCAATAATGAATTGACACCAATCCTCTTTAATTTCATCCAAATGATCTCTTGAGTAATACGCACACTTGAATTCATCAAAGTACTACATAATAATATAACATAGTTTGATTTAGTTTCAACTATTTACTTATATGAGAAATATGTGTTAAATATTAAAATAACTCATAAGTTAGAAATACATACATCAGATGGAATCTCTATTCGATCCAAAAAAAGAGTTTCTCTCATAAACGTCAACATGAAATAACCGCAATCTATATCAAAATAAAATATAAATGAATATTTAGAACAATTCACATAAATAAATATATATATATATATATCATTTTATTATATTACCTCTTTCACTAACATCTCTTTCTTTTCTTGGTTGGAATATGAATTACTTGTTTCTTAGCAATGCGGACGGATGAATTGATCCAAATTCCCTCGTTATGATCATTTCTGATATATGACTCATCCGCTATAAGATCCTCATCTTGATCATTTCTATTATACAACTCATTCCGTCTAATGTATGACTCATTCTCAACATCAATATCACATTGATCTACACCGCTATCATCAACAACTTTGATAGATAAAAGCACTATAGACCATTTCGTACTCGTCGGGTCAGTGACATAGAACACTTGTTTAGCTTGAGATGCTAGAATAAAAGGCTCATCTTTGTACCCCACCTTATTAAGATCCACTTGCAAAAACCCTGACTTATCCATTCGTATGCCACTACTATTTACCCACTTGCAACCAAAGATAGGAATCTGAAACTTCTCGTAATCAAACACCCAAATATGCTCAATAACTCCAAAATATGACAGATTTGCATATTTGGGGTTTAAGTCTTTCATACTTGATATAGGAATTATAGGAAAATACCATAAGACTTTTGCTGGAGACAATTTTTTCTTATATCGAGACAACCCGCATTTCGGGCACTCAGTTAACGATGCATATTCGTTTCGAAACAAAACGCAATCGTTTGGAGAAGCATGTATCTTATCATAGCTCATGCCAATAGAGCACAACATTTTTTTGGCCTCATAGGTTCGATTAGGAAGAACATTATCCTCCGGTAGCATTTCTCTCATAAGGGCCAACAACTCTGTGAAACTTTTATCCGACCATCAATTGCCCGCCTTTAAGTTGTACAACTTTAATACCGCAGACAGTCTTGTGAATTTAGTGCAACCTTTATACAACGGTTTCTCTGCATTGCTTACCAACCTCTCAAACATTTTGGGACAATCATGAAGATCTTCTTCAAGTGCTTCTGCAATCTCTTCGACTCGATCACAATCGTATGTTTCCGTGTCTTTATCGTCTGAAGCATAGGTCGTATTACTTTTCCCACTCGGTTCAACATTCTCGTTAGTTTTCTCACCATGAAATATCCAACACTTATAACTTCGATCAATTCCATGCATCAGTAAATGCGATTTCAATCCATCTGCGTCAACCCGACCCACATAACAACAACCCAAGCAAGGACATTTCATTCGACTGGGGTCTTCAACGTGTTGAACAGCAAACTTACCGAATTCCAATACCCCATTCTCGTACTCTTTGGACAATCGATCGGCAGACATCCATTTTTTATCCATGGTTTTTCTACTTATTAAGGTAAACAAAAACACTACTATAATTATTCACGCAACTATTTCAAAAGAACATAAAAGAAGATTAATACAAACTTTTATTTCACGTATCGTCTACCATATGAAGATTTGAGTGCAAGAATAAAATACCTTTCTCGTAGTAGCACTTGGTTCAAAACAAATTCTCCTCAAATAACAATCTGAAAAGAACAATCACAAGAGAGATTAAGGCAGGAATAAGCCATTGAAGAATTCCAAAATTGAATCGTTTATAGTTTTGAATTTAATAGCATAAAACCAAGATATTAATATCCATAAGAGAACAACAAAACACTTAGTACCTATACCCCACTCTATATCTTGATTTAATTTTTTTTGGTTAATCAAGGCATAGTTGTTTATAAAAGAGACAGTATGGTTTACATCCATCAGATTCCTCAAAGAAGAACCCTAAAAGCAGAAATGTTCATATCAGAAAATGGACCTTACAAATCCATGGAACAGTTGGAGAAGATTCCTCAAAGAAGAACCCTAGAAGTAAAAATCTTCATCTCTAACGTTAACCATAACAGAAAAGAAGAAATCTTACCGAAACGGTGGAGAACGGTGGAGTACGGTGGAGGACGGTGGAGGACAATGGAGGAAGGACGACGGCGAGACTGTAACCGAGACGGTGGAGGAAGGTGGACGACGGTGGCGTGAGCTGTTCTTCGTTCGCTCGCAGTTCGCAGCAGAGGGAAAGAATAGAGATATGAAAAATAGAATACTGATACGTTTCAGTTTTTTATTTTAATTAATAAGACCTTAGACAACGCTTTTTAGAAAAGCGCTGGCTAAAATAGGCCTTTAGCAGCGCTTTCTACAAGCGCTGTCTAATATTGGCCTTTAGCAGCACTTTTGAGATTATTATTTTTTTTTAATTTATATGACTCTAGAAAGCGCTTTTGAGAAAAGCGCTGGCTAATATAGGCCTTTAGCAGCGCTTCTCAGAAGCGCTGGCTAATGTGGTCCTTTACCAGCGCTTTTAACAAAGCGCTGTCTAAGGTAGGACTTTTAGCAGCGCTTTTTACTTTTTTTCGTATACAGTTTCCGTGTTTTATTTTTTATTTAACTTATAGCAGCGCTTTTACATAAAAGTGCTGTCTAAGGTGCGCTAGTAAAAATCATTTTTGGCGTAGTGGTGAGAGAGGATCATTGTGCACAAAATTAGATCAAAAAGTGAGAGAAAACTCCATTGAAGAAAATTCTTGAAGCTTGTGAATCCAAGCCATTTTTGGAGCTTTTATCATTCTCCCTTTGCCATCTTCATCTCCACAACAAGATCTCCCTTCTGTATGCATTTTTTGGGAGCTGTAACCACCACCATGGCACCACACGAATTCTCCATTTTTTTCATTCTTGAAGTTTCAACAAGATTCAAGCAACATTAGGCATTTATTTTGCCCTGGATTTGTTAATTAGAAGACTTGCACGAAGTTATCGGGTTTCTTGTACGTGAACAAGGCTTATTCAAGTTTGAGGTCATAACTTGTTCTCTTTCAATTTTTTTTGTATGTTATTTGTATGAGGATTTAAAGCACATATTCATGATCTACGTTTTATGGGCTTCAGTTTTGGATTTTATTTCATGTAATTTGGTAGGGAGTAATGCTTGGCTAAAGTTTGGTGTTTCCATGTTTCAATTTTCTGCACTTCTCATGGCTATGGAGGAATAAACCGTGTTGTGCATGGGGGAGGAGGAAGACGACACGTGTCGTCTCCTCGTTGGGCATGGCATTCATTTTCGTCTTATTATCCTTTAAAAAATAGTGACCAATTGATATTTTAGCTATGCGAACAATGTCACTTTTTGTTTTATAATATGCTGCTGAACATTAATATGCCATGCGAATCTCATGCTGAACAATTGAAATATTAGTGCCATGTGAAACTACAAAATAACATAATGACTTGAGTGGGCCCCACGCGAGCTAATAAATGCGTTTTTCTCTTGTTTTTTTTGGCTGAAATGTGTGGTAAAGGCAGCAGCATGTATGATAATAGCATTAATAATAGTGTAATAAAGGCAGCAGCATGTGTGGTAACGTGAGAAAGATCCTAGCCACACGATGGGAATCATGCGCACCATATCATGATGAGGTGTAATAAGTGAGACGCATCCCAGCCGTTTGATTTCTTCAACGACGTTGATAAGGACAGCAAATTAATCAGATGCACATGCCCCCACGTGACTACTTGATCCAACCTTTTCCTTGCTGTT
The DNA here is from genome assembly GCA_022829125.1 of Lathyrus tuberosus. Classification (NCBI taxonomy): domain Eukaryota; kingdom Viridiplantae; phylum Streptophyta; class Magnoliopsida; order Fabales; family Fabaceae; genus Lathyrus; species Lathyrus tuberosus. Next base: position 101,718 of record JALAZF010000794.1, read on the forward strand.
TGTTTTGGCTGAAAGTGAATTTTTTTTGGCTGCAATAGGGCCCCAAGAAAATGCTATTCACACACTCCTTTTATGGCCCAGCAAGGATCAAACTAAACCTTACTAACTCCTTACCCCTTTTCTTTACATGGTTTTTTTTAAATTTCTTTTTCTTACACGTTACAAATTGAATATCAAAAATATTAAAAACTACTAAAATATTCTGAAACAATTCGTGTATGTTCCTGGACGTTTTAATTAATTTTTTATGAATTTTACTTTTGTTTTTGGGCTGTTTGAATTTTTTCTAGGATTTTTGAAGGAGATGTGTGCATATGGGTGTACCTTGTGATTCAAGGCTTGAAAAATGACTTTCTCTTAATAGTTGTGACCTGACTTTTTGTGTGTATTTTGACCCTTCATGGTAGGATCTTTACATGTTAAATTCATGCCTTGATCATGTTTTTTAGGTCACTTGTTAAGTACCTTTTTGTGACTTGTGTTTGTATAATCATTAAGTGGAAAACGCCTAATGTTTGCATTTTTTGAGCACTTTTGGTGCATCATTTGGATCCTATCTTTTGCATGTGATTACCTACTGGACTTAACATGAACTTCTTGTTTGTTCATAATTTTCAAAGGTCATTTGCTATTTTTTCACTAATTTGCCCATGTGAACATGTTATATGTAAACATGCTAGAACTAGGTCAAGTTTAATGCCAATGTGTGAGCTCCTTGAAACCAATTTTGGGAGCATGGTTGATCCTATATACAATGACATTTTAGGTGCCTTTTTGATCCTTGAATGTTGCTTTTTTTTCATGACTTAAATGATTCTTTTTGAACCCTAAGTTGTTTATTCGATTACACTCGATGTTTGCTTAGGCGTTTTAGTTTGATGGTGTATTTGTGCTATCCTCTTTAGGATATTTTTTGTACATCTTTTAACACATGGATTAACATGAATCATAACCTGCCCTCATGAGTTTATGGGTCACTTCATGTGCTTCTAATTGGTATTTTGCTTCCATAAGTTTGACATGAATGGAAAGTTAACTTTGTTGTTTTCACTTGGACTTGAAATGTGCCATGTTTGTGCAAAGTTTTTGATATTCAAATGTATCATTCCTCATATCATTTGCTACTGCCCCTTTGTATGACATGTACCTCTAGGGTTCCTTTTTCATTGCTTATTGTTTCATTTTGCTCTTAAGGTAGAATTAGAGCACTTCCTTGTGCATTAGGACTTAGTTTTGTGTGTTGCTTTCAACTACTTGATAGTTGAGCTTGGCATGGAGATGGTAAGTTGCTTATGATACTTTGAATGTTAATTTACACTTACGTGATTCATTCTCCTCTCACTTCTTATTCACTTCTATCTTTTGTGATTGTTTAGAATAATGTTAACTTGTGTTGATTCGCATGATCCCTTAGGATTCCTAGCTCCACTTAATTTCCGATTAAGTTGGAGGTAGGAGAGACATTAGGCTAGCAATCCATGTATGCTAACATTAGGTAGACTTCCCTTTCTTCCTCATAATTTAATCATAGGATCAATGATGCATGCTAACACTAGGATTGAGTCCCCCATTAGATTTTATTTTCAAACCTTGAGTTATCTCTTCTCTCTCTCTCAAAGAAAAGCTAAAACACTTAATGAATAAAGATGTGCTTTATGTTCCATGAGCCTTAAGTACATAGTATGCTTTATCGCGCGAGGCGTGTGACTCGTTACGCAAAGTGTTCACTATGTCATAGACTTTAACACTTTGTATATCGCAAACAAAACAACCAAAATACTTTCTTCTAAAAGACAAAAACAAACAATCATCTTCTCTTTTCATCTCCCACACTCCACTCATAAAGGATGCGTCATTTCCATTCTACCGCAAGCAGGTAAACGCGTAAGACTCCACACAATGAGCGGCAACACCTAAACAGCTAGAACGTGAACGTCGACGTATTCCACTAAAAAACACAAAATAAAACCAGCCTTGTTAGGTCGAACTACGACTGCTCTGACTTCCTCTCTCTCGTTCGATTGAAGATACGTAGGCACGAGACGATGATGTTTTGGCAAGCAAACTTCCCCCACAAATCCCGTAGTCCTTCGAACTACGTTGACTCTGACTTTCCCGCTCCCGAGGGAATACGTAGGCCTAGGATGATGATGTCCTATCGAGTCACCTTTTTCTTTTCTCCCCTCGTTTCTCCGTTCCCCCGTTTCGTTCCAGTTAGCAGTTGAGCTTCAGATAAGCAACACCCTTTGATCAATAACAACAAGCGTGGATCCCATCGAGTACGATGGACGCGATGGGGTGCTAATACCTTCCTCTCGCGTAACCGACTCCCAAACCCAGGCTATGGTTGCGATAACCATTCCTTTCCCTTTGTTGAGGTTTTCTTTTATCGTTTCTTTTCCCTGCGTTGGGATAAATAACGTTCGGTGGAGACTCTTCTGTTCTTTTCCGTCGGTTGATTTTCGTAAATGCGACTTAACCTTGTTCTTCAATTGCTTAGTAGGTGTCATACCCCAAATTTGTCCTACTTGTGATTAATTTTCATCTGTACATCCACCCACTAACCATATTCAGAAAAAATCCAAAAAAATATGTTGTCTTCAACTTCATCTCTCTTTTATTTTTTATCCATTTTCATTTTAAGTCATATCTATCTTTTAACCATTTTTATCCTTCATCCAATTAAATATCCATTTAAACCATTTCTATATCCATTTAATATCCATATATAAAATCCAATGTCCACATCCATTTCCACTTTCTATCCATATCCATTTCCAAGTCCATTTACACATCCATTATCCACTTTTCGCGAATAAGACTCGAATCCATTTATTTTAAACCACGTTCATACCCACTCTTAATATCCATGTGTCATGATCATAACCATGTTATTAGTATCATTTTTATCCAAAAAATCATTTCCAAATTCATTTTCACCAATGAAAAGCCCATCACAAATTCCATGAGTTCAAACCCATTACACTTTCATTTCATTAAAAAAGCTCCATGTACCAAGTTCACAAAAAGTCCACAAAAATTCCACATCCAGTATATTCCATTTATGATAGTCCAATGTCTATTGTCCATTTTCTACAACAATTACTAATTCACAAAATAAAAAAACACAAGATATCATTCTCTTACTTTTCTACAAGCCACGTACACACATATATGAGACAACACCTTTAATACAATTCACCCACCTAACTAACTTTTTGCGAGTCAACCCACCATTACCCCATACAACATTACAATACTGCAAAAAAATAATAATAGAAGAAATGGGGCCCATGAGGACAAGCTCTTGATTCTTAAACACATATTTAAGCCACTGACCGCAAGCAACTTCCATCCTTGAATTTACGCTGCAATAAGCCGGTAACCACCTGCACATTGAGTGAAGTATATCAGACTACAAAACACAAAAATAATTCACCACGCATCACTCAAGAACAACCATTGCGAACCGTCACAAAACATTCTGCAGCCATGACCCGCAACCTCACAATACAACGCAAATTCACCCGACCCCACGCTATTTTCAGCAGTAAATTCCTCATAAAAAATTCACTTCTTGCAAACGAAAACCGACACAAATTGCCAGCTCACGACTCAATCCATTTCCCATTTCACCCTTCCAGACCCTCTATAAAACCAACCTAAGTCTTCACTCGGGGGAGAGCCCTAGCCGCAACAACAAACCTATTTCTGTTCACCTTCAACCTCCCAAAAAACCAGACAGGGAGAGCATAGCAAGAACATTTTTCTGCAGAAAAAATTTGATACCCTCAACTTTCAACCCTTGTTTTATCAATCAATACTCTAGTTTATCATTTTTGAAAAAAACCCACAATATCTAGAACAGAACTAGAAGAGAAAACCATTCACAAAACCATTACCTTTTGATCCCCTGACCTTCTTTATTTCTTCACAGAGAACCAAAAGCTTCCTCCAAGCATGAGCTGAACCAAACACCTTGCCATCATCCCTTCAAATCACTTTTACCCCTCAAATTCGACGTCACCATAGCCGCTGCGAAACTCACACAACAACCGCCGGCATCACCTTAATCACTATTCTTCTTCCGCGACAATATCCCCCTCAACCACGACCTAAGCCTCCTCCACCATCGATTACCGCTCGCGACACCACCACTCAGATTCGCACTTCGCCACCAACAATCTTCAACAACAACGACCCATCAACACCCTCAATCATAAACAACCACCCAAATCCTTCACAATTCGAAACCATTTCAAAACCATAACCCAACAGAATCCAGATCAGAAAAAGAGAGATGAAGAGAAAGATCCAAACTAAAAACGAAACAAAACTGGTTTGAATAAGGTTGAACCTGAGTTTGAGATGGAGCGGTTTACGGAAGAGAGGAAGGTTGTCTTGCTCGTCTTAATTTGTTCTTTGTCTTTTCTTCAGTTGCCTTTTGAGAGCGATGATCAGAACAAAATTTCTCTGAGCGAGTTATTTTTGCTTTGTTCCTTATACTTCATTCTTTTATTTTTGGTTTTGCTTTAAAAAAGAAAAATGATTTCTGAACATAATGTTGGCTGATGGCCATGCCTTTCTTTTTCTTTTTAATTTAATGTTCCAAGCGTGTTGATGAGATGATGGGCCTCTAAAGCCAATGTGATTCTCTTCATGTTCATACTCTGTCCGTTTCTATTCCACACCCCTCCCTTTTTTTTATTATTCTTTAAAAAATTTAATATCATATTCTATTTTGTCTTTTTTTTTAGATTTTAAAAGTTTTTTTGAGATGTTGAGAATTTTTTATTATTTTGTATGATTTCTCTTTGCTTTTCATTTCGATTTTATTTAGGGCCAATGATATAACACTATTCATGATATAATCGGTTTTTTTCAAACCGATTAAATTTTGATTAATATGAGGCCTACTATTTATTTATTATTATTTCGATTTATTTTGTCATTATTTTATTCATTTTTGGGTCAATGAAAATCAAAATATCAAGATTTTTCAATTTTTCGATTTTAAATCTTGAAAAAGGTGAGACCTTTATTCTTTTTCTTATGTTTTTCGATTTTTTATTTCATTTCTAATTATATTTTTCATTATTTTTCATTTTGGGTCGATGAAAACCAAATATCTAAGATTTATCGATTTTTCGATTTTAAATCTCGATAAAGGTGAGACCTTTCTTATTTTTCTTACCTCTTTTCGATTTTATTTCATTTCTAATTATATTTTTTATTACTTTATTCATTTTGGGTCAATGAAAGTCAAATATCAAAGATTATCGATTTCTCGATTAAATCGTGATTAAGACGAGACCAACTTTATTATTTCTTGTTAATTTTTATCTTTTATTATATTGTTCATATTATTCATATTGTCCATATCATATTATTCATACTTATTCATCTAACCATTTTCATTTGTTCACCATTAATCAAAAAACACTAAAAATATCGCAACCCTAAAACAATAATTGATGGACCGTTGGTTGCTTGGCGACCTTCGATCAAGGCTTAGCCTAGGACACCTTGCACACACACGGCTTTCTCTTGGGCTACCTTACAATGAGACCCTTTATTTCATGTCATCCCTTGTAATTTACATGTACCCCTCTCCCCATTCCGATGTACGTATTTAGTGTTCTTTTGATTGTGGTTTGTTTACTAGGAGCACCCCTAGGGACTAGCATAGGCAACCCATTTTCAAACTAATTCTCGATTCGTCGTGGAGCCATTTTCAAACAAACTCATTTTCAACCAAAACTCTCGATTCGTCGTCGAGCCCATTTCCAAATCAACCTCTAACCAAATCCTTTTTCAAACCAACCTCTTTTCATAACAAATAAGCCCTTGATCCAACGTCAAGCGGATTTTCATAATCAAACTTCAAAAATAACTAACAACTATCGCAACTCTTTTAAGATGAAAAATGGGGGTTCAAGTCTTTGATCTTCCTTCGATTGTTTGGGTGCGAGTTCTCTTACTCGTGTGTGAGCAATTGACGCCTCTTTTAAAAATCAACCAACTCCCTTATTTCATGGGCGTACCACGAACTACGACTGCTCTGATTCTTTATTCTCGTCCGAGTAAAGATACGTAGGCACAAGATTGAGATGATCTTGACGAGCACACTACCATATTTTTTCTTCAAACCCCGTAGTCGAACTACGACTGCTCTGATTCTTTATTCTCGTCCGAGTAAAGATACGTAGGCACAAGATTGCGATGATCTTGGTGATCACACTACCATCTTTTTCCGTCAAACCCCGTAGTCGAACTACGATTGCTCTGATTCCTCATTCTCGTCTGAATGAGCATACGTAGGCCCAAGGTCGCGATGATCTTGCCGAGCACCCTATCCTTAAACCACCCATTTCCCCTTAGTATCTTTTCCTTTTATCTTTACCTTCCCTCATTTATTTTAGAGAAGAAAATAAACAAACTTAGCTAACGAGTATCACGATTCGAATTAATAGGTTCCCGTTGAGTACAACGGACGTGAGGGGGTGCGCGTACCTTCCCCTCACGTAACCGACTCCCGAACCCAGAATGTGGTTGCGACGGCCATGTTCTTATCCACCCCTTAAAGGTTTTCTCGATATTTTCCTTTCCCTCTTTTGGGATAAATAAAGTTCGGTGGCGACTCTGTCGAACCGTTTTCCACGCCTTTCGCGCGAAGGGTCGTGTCTTCGATTTAAATGATTTTTTTCGAGGTGCGACAGCTGGCGACTCTGCTGGGGATAATTTTCTCCATGCAAGAGAGAGTCGAGCCTATCTTGATTCGAATCGTTAGCTCGTTAGTTTCGTTTGCATGTTTTCTTCTCGCTTGTTTATTTATTTACTTACTTTCTTGTTTTCTTATCTGTGTCACCTTTTGTGACATTGTTGGGTTGTTCTGATATTGGGAACTTTGTGAGATAGCTCTACACCCGAGTCGAGAAAAACCCTAGGATTAGGATGGTGGTTGTGTAGTGTAGGCTTGCGTGGTCTCTTTCGCGTGAGTTGAAGCGAAAACTCCGCTTGGAGTAGATTCCCTTGGAGATATTGTTGTTGTGGTGAATCTTTGCCATGGTGGTAATATCTTCGAGGTGGGTCGTTGATCCCAAGGACCATTAACCTATTTATCCATGATGGTTGGTAGTGTTAATTCTTTTTGAGTTAATACGAACGCCCCAATCAGATGAGATCCCTCGAACGTATTACTTCCTGACAGTAATATTTTTTACCTCGATCTAGGATTCTGAGAACCCTATTTAGAACTCGTGTGTCGATGGTTGTGTAGCGGGCGCCTCCGAGGAATCTTTCTCGTGGGGAAGAAACGAAGACCTCACCTAGACGAGATTATTTCGAGAATATTATAGTCGGAAAAATCTTTGTCGTGGCTATAATGTTTTCGAAATATATCTGTAACTCTAGGCACCTACCCGTCTTAGAAACCTACCCATGGGCTTTCTTCGATCCTAGTTGTGGTTCTTGACCCATCATCTCCGGCCAACCGCAGAACTGTTTGAAGCTGTTTGATTCTGCGATCCTGGATCTTGCATCTTGCATTGCATCTCATGTCATTGCATTACATTGCATCTGTTATGCATCTTGCATTGCATTTTCAACCTTAGAATCTCACTTCAACTTCCTTCCTTCTCCAGTAAATCAAGCCGATTCCTTGACACGGATGCGTTACTCGAGCCAAAAGCAGATGAATGATTATTCATATCCAACAAGACCATGCCGCCATATGTCAGTTTAGGCCATCAATCATTGAAGGGGTTGTCGAAGACAAGCAGAACAGTCTCCACCTCTGATCAAGCCAGTTCAAGCACCAGTCAAGTCAAGTTCATCCCCCCAAAGAAGGCAGTCATGTTGCCATCCCATCATTTGCATTCTTGTATTTTGGTTTCTGTTTGTTTAAGTACTGTATGCTTTAAACATTGCCTTTCATATTTGGTTTTCTTAATGTAATGATTATGCATGTTTTGAATCAGTTATGTCGTATTCACTCATTCTTTCCATTTACTGCAAAACACCGACACATTTATCCACTCACTCTCTATATCAAATTGTTGCTTAGCAATGATTGGAGGGAGGATGATGAAAACGAAATACCCATAATTGCAAAATGTATGCTTTCGGGTAAAATCTCGTTGATGATGTACAGGCATTGTTTCAACCCTTAAACACTGGAGATACAAGGAGTTAATCCCTAGTTAAACCACTTCGAGCCAAAAAGTAGCAGTTTCCTTTGGATCTATAAACCCTTACACTCAACCCGGGGCAGGGTAGTGTTCAGTTAATCCAATTACGCACTCAAATCACAAAATCAAAATCCAAAGACATGACGGCTGTTCATCAATAACCATGACTTGGCAGTCACAATCATCCAACAAAATAAAATAAAAACAAAAAAATCAAAAGTCGGCTAAGTCAAACACCTTAAAGGAGACTTAGGCAAAAATCAACGCAACCCTGATGGACTCGACAAGCGAAATCAGTCCATGCAAAAGATAGAGATCTAAGCAAAAACAAAAGAGGCCCTCGAATCCTCAACAAAAACAAAATAAGATCCAGTGACCACAAAATCAAAACCAAAGGTTCACTGACATCCGTCAAAAACATAATAAGGTGACTGCCATTTCAAGCATACCTTGAACCGTCAACCCTTTTGGAATACAAACATGTGCAGATTTAGCTGAACGTAGGACTGGAAGTTCATCACGAAGAAGGGGTGGGTACAAATTATACTTTGAGCCTAATATCCTTTGTTTCTTAAACTGCGAACCAGACCACGTTACAACCCTCAAAAGGCCTAATTGAGGTGAGGTTTATTCTGAAAGCATACTATCGCAAGGTTGCGTAAACTGACTCCCCATATTTGCTAATCTTCAGCATTGGTGTCATTTTCCTTGCTATATCTTTCACACCATCAAAATTAGCACACATTTGGGCTAACGGTCCATTTGTCTCACTATCACGACACTCCAATAAACGACTATTTTTCAAAACTTGTATAAGCATTGCATTAAGATTACCATTTGTGAATGTGCAATTTTAACTGCAAATCAGTGTTAGACATCAAAGCAATTCCAACAAGGGGCAATCAAAGAAGAACTTGAATTTTTAGTGGTGTCGACCCAAATCAAGACTACCTCAATACGCTCAAGCTGGGGCAAAACATTCAACAACTCAATCAAGGGAAAGCCATCTCAAAGCATATCAAAGTTCAACATTCAAAGCTCAGATCACTTCAGAATTGGTTAATCAGGGGCAGACCATTACTATTTTCAGACTGGGGCAAGACCCATTGCAGTAGGTAAATCCCTTCTGTACATTCAACTTTGACAAGCATACCTTTCCAGACACTGTCAATCATCAAATTCAGAGCAAGAGCACGGTCTTCACGAGTCGATCACGTCGCTATGCTCAGTTTCAAGTTATCCTGATCATCAAGCACAGAGTCGCGGTCTTCTCAGAAATGACTTATGATTAAGCAATCAAACTTAAGGCATCAAGAGCATCTTCATCTCCTTCAATCATGGTGTCTTCAACAAACTGAGTGTCGAGGAAATCAAATCCCTCCCACCGCCCAAAGTCCAATCTGCATTGGCAACTACCAAAGTCCACCACTCTGGCACCTTCACAAACATATCCAATCACCCGTCTGCAATCATGTGCATCATACGCATCGCATTCGACATCATGTGCATCATATGCCTACAAAAAAAAAACAAATCATACTTCCCCAGCACTTGCATCTCCGCGCGTCAGCATTTGCATTCCACATCATTACAAAATCAAGCATTCGTACATGCGCATAAGTCAAGATCCAAGATCATTCTCAAGACTGCAAGACGATCTTCAGCCCAGTCAGGGGCATCTTCAGCAAATTCGTGGACGTTCTTCACGAAGTTATTTCAAAATGATCTTCAGCCTAGTCAGGGGCATCTCCTTCAGTTCATGCGTTCCTCATGAAATCTTCAACCTTTTGTTGATGTCTCCAAATAAGCCTCACTCATCATATCCCCAGCAAACTCTACCTTTTGTCAATTGCCTTACTATCATCCTTTTGGTGATACCCAAGTCATATCAACCTAACCTGCATCCTTTTGGTGTTGGTCCTCGCAGGTGGGAAGTTCCTATCATCCTTTTGGTGGTAGTAGCTTGAATTGATCCGTCATCCTTTTGGTGTCACCGATCCGTGAACCCTTGGTCTGTGTGTCATCCTTTTGGTGAGTGACAACCTTTGGTACCGTTTTTCCCTATTATCCTTTTGGTAATAGCAGGCTTTGACCTTATTTTCATCCTTTTAGTGGAAGGGTTTGGGTGTGTGTGCCCTATTATCCTTTTGGTAATAGTAGGCTTTGACCTCATTTTCATCCTTTTGGTGGAAGGGTCTGTGTGTGTGTGTTCTATTATCCTTTTGGTAATAGCAGGCTTTGACCTCATTTTCATCCTTTTGGTGGAAGGGTCTGTGTGTGTGTGTGCCCTATTATCCTTTTGGTAGTAGCAGGCTTTGACCTCGTTTTTCATCCTTTTGGTGGAAGGGTCTGTGTGTGTGTGTGCCCTATTATCCTTTTGGTAATAACAGGATGTGACCTCATTTTCATCCTTTTGGTGGAAGGGTCTGTGTGTGTGTGCCCTATTATCCTTTTGGTAATAGCAGACTTTGACCTCATTTTCATCCTTTTGGTGGAAGGGTCTGTGTGTGTGTGCCCTATTATCCTTTTGGTATTAGCAGGCTTTGACCTCATTTTCATCCTTTTGGTGGAAGGGTCTGTGTGCGTGTGTGCCCTATTATCCTTTTGGTAATAGCAGGCTCTGACCTCATTGTCATCCTTTTGGTGGAAGGGTCTGTGTGTGTGTGCCCTATTATCCTTTTGGTAATAGCAGGCTTTGACCTCATTTTCATCCTTTTGATGGAAGGGTCTGTGTGCGTGTGTGCCCTATTATCCTGTTGGTAATAGCAGGCTTTGACCTCATTTCCAACCTTTTGGTGGAAGGGTCCGTGTGTGTGCCCAATTATCCTTTTGGTAATAGCAGGCTTTGACCTCATTTTCATCCTTTTGGTGGAAGGGTCTGTGTGTGTGAGTTTACTATCATCCTTTTGGTGATAGGTCTGTAATCCTTTTGGTGATAGGTCTGTCATCCTTTTGGTGTCAAATTCTCTTGTTATCATCCTTTTGGTGATAACGACCTTTGCAAGTTATTCAGTGTCCACTCGAAAGTTGACATTGATCACCATTCGACCTCCCCGTCATTTTCTTTCTTCTCGGACAAATTCGTGGTCTTCTTCATATCTAATTGTTTTCTACCTCAAAAGACTGAACTCCGTAGCAGTTCATCTTACTCTGTTTAAGCCAATTAGATAGGGGCATCTGTCATACCCTAAATTTGTCCTACTTGTGATTAATTTTCATCTGTACATCCACCCACTAACCATATTCAGAAAAAATCCAAAAAAATATGTTGTCTTCAACTTCATCTCTCTTTTATTTTTTATCCATTTTCATTTTAAGTCATATCTATCTTTTAACCATTTTTATCCTTCATCCAATTAAATACCCATTTAAACCATTTCTATATCCATTTAATATCCATATATAAAATCCAATGTCCACATCCATTTCCACTTTCTATCCATATCCATTTCCAAGTCCATTTACACATCCATTATCCATTTTTCGCGAATAAGACTCGAATCCATTTATTTTAAACCACGTTCATACCCAATCTTAATATCCATGTGTCATGATCATAACCATGTTATTAGGATCATTTTTATCCAAAAAATCATTTCCAAATTCATTTTCACCAATGAAAAGCCCATCACAAATTCCATGAGTTCAAGCCCATTACACTTTCATTTCATTAAAAAAGTTCCATGTACCAAGTTCACAAAAAGTCCATAAAAAGTCCACATCCAGTATATTCCATTTATAATAGTCCAATGTCTATTGTCCATTTTCCACAACAATTACTAATTCACAAAATAAAAAAACACAAGATATCATTCTCTTACTTTTCTACAAGCCATGTACACACACATATGAGACAACACCTTTAATACAATTCACCCACCTAACTAACTTTTTGCGAGTCAACCCACCATTACCCCATACAACATTACAATACTGCAAAAAAATAATAATAGAAGAAATGGGGCCCATGAGGACAAGCTCTTGATTCTTAAACACACATTTAAGCCATTGACCGCAAGCAACTTCCATCCTTGAATTTATGTTGCAATAAGCCGTTAACCACCTGCACATTGAGTGAAGTATATCAGACTACAAAACACAAAAATAATTCACCACACACCACTCAAGAACAACCATTTCGAACCGTCACAAAACATTCTGCAGCCATTACCCGCAAACCGTACACACAACGCATTTTCAACCACAAACCGTACGACCTCACAATACAACGCGAATTCACCCGACCCCACGCTATTTTCAGCAGCAAATTCCTCATAACAAATTCACTTCTTGCAAACGAAAACCGAAAAAAATTGCCAGCTCACGACTCAATCCATTTCCCATTTCACCCTTCCAAACCCTCTATAAAACCAACCTAAGTCTTCACTCGGGGGAGAGCCCTAGCCGCAACAACAAACCTATTTCTGTTCACCTTCAACCTCCCAAAAAACCAGAACAGGGAGAGCATAGCAAGAACATTTTTCTGCAGGAAAAATTTGATACCCTCAACTTTCAACCCTTGTTTTATCAATCAATACTCTAGTTTATCATTTTTGAAAAAAACCACAATATCTAGAACAGAACTAGAAGAGAAAACCATTCACAAAACCATTACCTTTTGATCCCCTGACCTTCTTTATTTCTTCACAGAGAACCAAAAGCTTCCTCCAAGCATGAGCTGAACCAAACACCTTGCCATCATCCCTTCAAATCACTTTCACCCCTCAAATCCGACGTTACCATAGCCGCTGCAAAACTCACACAACAACCGCCGGCATCACCTTAATCACTCTTCTTCTTCCGCGATAATAACCACCTCAACCACGACCTAAGCCTCCTCCACCATTGATAACCGCTCGCGACACCACCACTCAGATTCGCACTTCGTCACCAACAATCTTCAACAACCACGACCCATCAACACCCTCAATCATAAACAACCACCCAAATCCTTCACAATCCGAAACCATTTCAAAACCATAACCCAACAGAATCCATATCAGAAAAAGAGAGATGAAGAGAAAGATCTAAACTAAAAACGAAACAAAACGGGTTTGAATAAGGTTGAATCTGAGTTTGAGATGGAGTGGTTTACGGAAGAGAGGAAGGTTGTCTTGCTCGTATTAATTTGTTCTTTGTCTTTTCTTCAGTTGCCTTTTGAGAGCGATGATGAGAACAAAATTTCTCTGAGCGAGTTATTTTAGCTCTGTTCCTCATACTTCATTCTTTTATTTTTGGTTTTGCTTTAAAAAAGAAAAATAATTTCTGAACATAATGTTGGCTGATGGCCATGCCTTTCTTTTTCTTTTTAATTTAATGCTCCAAGCGTGTTGATGAGATGATGGGCCTCTAAAGCCCATGTGATTCTCTTCATGTTCATACTCTGTCTGTTTCTATTCCACACCCCTCTTTTTTTTTATTATTCTTTAAAAAATTTAATATCATATTCTATTTTGTCTTTTTTTTTTTAGATTTTAAAAGTTTTTTTGAGATGTTGAGAATTTTTTATTATTTTGTATGATTTCTCTTTGCTTTTCATTTCGATTTTATTTAGGGCCAATGATATAACACTATTCATGATATAATCGGTTTTTTTCAAACCGATTAAATTTTGATTAATATGAGGCCTACTATTTATTTATTATTATTTCGATTTATTTTGTCATTATTTTATTCATTTTTGGGTCAATGAAAATCAAAATATCAAGATTTTTCGATGTTTCAATTTTAAATCTTGATAAAGGTGAGACCTTTATTCTTTTTCTTATCTTTTTCGATTTTTTATTTCATTTCTTATTATATTTTTCATTATTTTTCATTTTGGGTCGATGAAAACCAAATATCTAAGATTTATCGATTTTTCGATTTTAAATCTTGATAAAGGTGAGACCTTTCTTATTTTTCTTACCTCTTTTCGATTTTATTTCATTTCTAATTATATTTTTTATTACTTTATTCATTTTGGGTCAATGAAAGTCAAATATCAAAGATTATTGATTTCTCGATTAAATCGTGATTAAGACGAGACCAACTTTATTATATCTTGTTCATTTTTATCTTTTATTATATTGTTCATATTATTCATATTGTCCATATCATATTATTCATACTTATTCATCTAACCATTTTCATTTGTTCACCATTAATAAAAAAACGCTAAAAATATCGCAACCCTAAAACAATAATTGATGGACTGTTGGTTGCTTGGCGACTTTCGATCAAGGCTTAGCCTAGGACACCTTGGACACACACGGATTTCTCTTGGGCTACCTTACAATGAGACCCTTTATTTCATGTCATCCCTTGTAATTTACATGTACCCCTCTCCCCATTCCAATGTACGCATTTAGTGTTCTTTTGATTGTGGTTTGTTTACTAGGAGCACCCCTAGGGACTAGCATAGGAAACCCATTTTCAAACTAATTCTCGATTCGTCGTCGAGCCATTTTCAAACAAACCCATTTTCAACCAAAACTCTCGATTCGTCGTCGAGCCCATTTCCAAATCAACCTCTAACCAAATCCTTTTTCAAACCAAACTCTTTTCATAACAAATAAACCCTTGATCCAACGTCAAGCGGATTTTCGTAATCAAACTTCAAAAACAACTAACAACTATCGCAACTCTTTTAAGGTGAAAATTGGGGGTTCAAGTCTTTGATCTTCCTTCGATTGTTTGGGTACAAGTTCTCTTACTCGTGTGTGAGCAATTAACGCCTCTTTTAAAAATCAACCAACTCCCTTGTTTCGTGGGCGTACCACGAACTACAACTGCTCTGATTCTTTATTCTCGTCCGAGTAAAGATACGTAGGCACAAGATTGCGATGATCTTGGCGAGCACACTACCATCTTTTTCTGTCAAACCCCGTAGTCGAACTATGACTGCTCTGATTCTTTATTCTCGTCCGAGTAAAGATACGTAGGCATAAGATTGCGATGATCTTGGCGAGCATACTACCATCTTTTTCCGTCAAACCCCGTAGTCGAACTACGATTGCTCTGATTCCTCATTCTCGTCCGAATGAGCATACGTAGGCCCGAGGTCGCGATGATCTTGCCGAGCACCCTATCCTTAAACCACCCATTTCCCCTTAGCATCTTTTCCTTTTATCTTTACCTTCCCGCATTTATTTTAGAGAAGAAAACAAACAAACTTAGCTAACGAGTATCGCGATTCGAATTAAGAGATTCCCGTTGAGTACAACGGACGTGAGGGGGTGCGCGTACCTTCCCCTCACGTAACCGACTCCCGAACCCAGAATGTGGTTGCCATGACCATGTTCTTATCCACCCCTTAAAGGTTTTCTCGATATTTTCATTTCCCTCTTTTGGGATAAATAAAGTTCGGTTGCGACTCTGTCGAACCGTTTTCCGCGCCTTTCGCGCGAAGGGTCGTGTCTTCGATTTAAACGATTTTTTTCGAGGTGCGAGAGTAGGGCACCTGTTCAGGATATAAACTGCAGTCAAAACAGCTTCACCCCATAAAGATTTTGGCAAATTCTTCTGCTTGAGCATACATCTCGCCATATCTTATATGGTTATGTTTCTTCTTTTAGCAATTCCATTATGTTGAGGAGTATAAGGGGCAGTTACCTCATGATCAACACCATGTTTTGCACAAAATTTTTCGAACATCTTCCAAGTGTATTCGCCACCTCCGTCTGTTCGCAGAACTTTGATCCTTTTCTCACTCTGGTTTTCGACAAGCATCTTGAATCTCTTAAAGATTTCAAATACTTCATCCTTTCTCTTGATCACATAGATTCACAGCTTTCGACTAAACTCATCGACAAACGAAACAAAATATATGTTTCCACCAATGGTATGTTCTTCGAACGGACCACATACATCTGAATGTACAACTTCGAGTATGCAGGATGATCTCATTGGCATAGTCGAAACGAAAGAATTTCTGGATTGTTTTTCGACTAAACAACCTTCATAGAGTTTGTCAGGCATCTCAAGACTTGGAATACCAAATACCATATCTTGAGTAATCAGCTGATTGAATGATCAAAAGTTCAAATGTCCAAACCTCAAATGCTACAACCAACTATCCTTGTGGTCGATAATAGTTTTTAGACATTGTACTTCGGTCGAACTGATCATGGTCTTAAACGTCCTGTTCTTCGACAACGGAGATTTCAAGACCAAATTGTTCTGGGTGTCGAACAATTTCAAAACTCCATCTTTCATGACAACTGAGAAGCCTTTTTTGACCAGTTGTCCAACACTTAACAGGTTGCACTTCATTCCAAGTACATAGAACACATCTCTGATCACAGCTTTCACTCCATTACTCAGTTGGAAGACTATGTTGCCAGTACCTTCTGCTAGCAATGAACTATTATCAGCAAGTTTTATCTTGCTCTTCTTCGACTCATCAAAATCTGCAAACCACTCCTTTCGACCAGTCATGTGATTTGAGCAGCCTGAGTCGAGGAACCATATATTGGATTCGACATGGTTATCTGCCACTGCAGCCATAACCACCATACCACATTCAGAATTATCTGAATCTTGGCGTGCAAGGTTCGCTCCTTGGTCCTTGCCTTTTTTTGATCCATTGTCTTTTCTGTACCAATAATGTTTGGCCAAATGACCCTACTTTTCACAGTTATAACACTGCATACTTTTATTATCTTCTTTGTCTTTTCGATAGTTTCCTCCTCCTCTTTTCGAGGATTCATAAGCTCTATCTTCGACCTGATTCTTGTGAGGGTTCGGCCAAGACTTCTTTCCTTGAGTCTTGTCGACTTTTCCTTTGAATTTGTTGGAACCACCATTCCTTTTCCATGGCTGAGCCTGCAGTGCTTGTATCGAATCTTGAACTCCCTTTCTTTCGACAATCCTCATCTCATGCGCCTCCAACAAACCAACCAAATCTTCAACTTTTAGGGTTTCAATATTGTTGGATTCTTGAATAACTACGATAACGTGATCAAAGTGAGAGGTCAATGTTCTCATTACCTTCTCAACTATCATCTTATCAGTTATGGTTTCACCACAATCCTTCATGAGATGAACGAGTTTCTGAACCTTCGACACATATTTTGCAACTTTTTCGTCTTCTCCCATCGACAACAACTCATATTGTCGACGCAAGGTTTGCAACTTGACAACCTTGACTTTATCACCTCCTTCATAATACTTCACCGGAATATCCCATGCCTCCTTCTCCGTTTTAGCATGAGAGATTCTGTCAAAGTTAGCTGCATCGACCACCGTCTGAATGCAATAAGCAGCCTTGCAATCTTTCTTCTTGACTTCGTTGTGGGCTTTTTTCTATTCTTCAGTTGCATTTTCAATCAACACAGGAACACCGCCAGTAACCACTTCTAGGGTATCATGGAAGCCAAATAAGGATTGCATCTGTTTTTTCCATCGGATCCAATTCTTGCCGTCAAGCATTGGAAGGGAATTCGGAATGCTCTTATCACCAGTCATCTTCGCAGAAGTTGATTCACTTGCCCTGGAAACACGATCTCTGACGTGAAGTTCTTGAAAACTCGATCAAGAACAATAACCGGAAGCTCTGGATACCAATTTGTTAGTGCGTGAGGCACTTTTAGTGAGGAGAAAATAGAGAGAGAATAAGGAAATAAGGATTTGCATTATTGAATTGTGTAAATAATGATACAAACTAGGACTATTTATATACAACCCTAATTGGGCTTGGGCTAACACAACTTGGATTATATCTAAATATTAAATCTAATCATATCAAATCAAATATAATATAATATTTGAACAATGGCTTCTTCACAACTTTGGAAACGGAAACAAATGAAACGACATGGTTTCAAACTTTCTATATTTCTTCATTAAAAAAATAAAACAATTAAATTAGAGACATCACTATTCCTTCACGAGTAAAAAAATGAATTAACTTTTCAGATTACTATTTTATTTGGAACTACCGAGTTCGATTTGATAATGAAAATAATAATTTTTTTCTGTTATAAAACTAAACTTAACAATATAGAGATCAAAGAGAGGAAGAGAAGAGAGAAAGTAATCTTATATTATCTTCTTCAAATGTACACTTTATATTGCAATATGGACCTTATTTATAGGACCTAAGGGAGATGGAAAGTCACAGCTATTAATAGAGAATAGGAAGATGAAAAGAAGAATAAGAATGGAGATCCACTATTATCTTTATTCATAACACTCCCCCTTAGATGTCCATTGAGGATATGCCTCATTAAAACCTTACTAGAAAAACTCCAGTGGGAAAAAATCTAGTGAAGGAAAAAGAGTACAATATCCTTTCATTTCTCCCCCTCAACTGAACGATCATTTCTTCGATGAAAACCAATCTTTTGTACTAGTTGATTAAAAATTCTACTTGGGAGTGACTTTGTGAAAAGGTCTGCAAGATTATCACATGAGCAGATTTGTTGGATGCTTATATCACTACTCTTTTGAAGATCATGAATAAAAAAGAACTTTGGAGAAATGTGTTTTGTCCGGTCTCCTTTAATGTAACCATCTTTCAATTGTGCGATGCATGTTGTGTTATCTTCATATATGGTCTTTGTATTTAATGTCTCAGAAGATAAACCACAAGTATTTTGGATGTGCTGAATTAAGGATCTCAACCAAACGCGTTCTCGACTTGCCTCATGTAATGCTAAAAGTTCTGCATGATTAGATGATGTTGCTGCTATGGTTTGTTTGACTGATCTCCATGAAATAGATTAACCTCCACATGTAAACAAATAACCTGTTTGTGATCTACCATTATGAGGATCTGACAAGTAACCTGCATCTGCATAACCTGTTAATTCAAATCTGGATACTTTGCTATAAAACAAACCCATGTCTATTGTACCTCCAAGGTAACAGAGTATAAGTTTGACTCCATTCCAATGTCTTCGTGTAGGTGAAGAACTATATCTTGCTAATAAATTGACAGTAAATGATATATCAGGGCATGTATAATTAGCAAGGTACATTAGTGCTCCAATTGCACTGAGATATAATACTTCAGGACCAAGCAATTCTTCATCCTTTTCTCGAGGTCTGAAAGGATCTTTCTCCGCATCTAATGATCTAACAACCATTGGAGTAAACAACGGGTGACATTTGTCCATATAGAAGCATTTTAACACCTTTTCTATATAGCCTTCTTGATGTACAAATATTCCTTTGTCCAAATGTTCAATTTACAAAACTAGACATAATTTTGTCTTTCCTAAGTCCTTCATCTTAAACTCTTTCTTTAAATAATTCATAGCTTTTGGAAGCTCTTCAGGAGTTCCAATAATATTTATGTCATCCACATAGACAACTATTATTGCAAATTCCTTTCCTGGTCTTTTTATAAAAATACAAGGACAAATGGAGTTATTTGTATATCCCTCTCTAAGCAAATATTCACTGAGATGATTATACCACATTCGTCCAGATTGTTTCAACCCATAGAGAGACTTGTTCAATCTTATGGAGTAGCTTTCTCGAGATTTGGAGTTGTGTTCATCTGGTATATTGAACCGTTTAGGGAGTTTCATGTAAATTTCACTATCAAGTGAACCATACAGATAAGCTGTTACAACATCCATCATGTACAAATTAAGCCCTTCATATGCTACAAGGCTTATTAGATATCGAAAAGTGCTTGCATCCATTACAGGTGAATATGTCTCATCAAAATCAATTCCAGGTCTTTCTGAAAATCCTTGAGCGACAAGTCTAGCTTTGTATCTCACAATTTCATTTTTTTCATTTTGATTTCGTATGAAAACCCATTTGTATCCAACTAGCTTCACACCTTTAGGTGTTCGGACTACAGGTCCAAAAACTTGTCTTTTGTAGAGTGATTTTAATTCTGCATCAATTGCATCTTTCCATTTTGGCCAGTCCTCACTTTGTCTACAAATTTTTATAGACGTGGTTCCTGGTCCTCTTTGCCATTTATCTCATTTAGTGCTATATTGTATGCAAAAATATCATCAATGTCGACTTCGTTTCGGTTCCATTGTATTCCATTTTGAACATAATTTATCGAGATCTCTTTATTTTCATGAGTTTAAGGTACCTGATCAATCTCTTCTAGAGATGAAATGTTTATTATGTCTAAAGGTTCTTTTAGATTTTCTATATCCTCACTTGGGCCATCTTTATTCTTAGCTCCCTTTCTTGTTCGAGGATTTTTATCTTTGGAACCGATTGGTCTGCCACGCTTCAGGCGTGGTTGAGACTCATTGGATTGTCCAACAGGGATATCAATTTTTATTGGAGTATTTGCAGCTGGTATATATGATTTAGTCACACCTTTTGGATCATTGAATGCATTTGGTAATTGATTTGCTAAGTTTTGCAGCTGAATTATCTTTTGAACTTCTAGTTCACATTGTTTTGTTCGAGGATCAAGATGAGATAATGATAATTCATTCCAACTGGTCCCTTTTTCTAGCTTCTTATTCTCTCCCCCTAATGCGGGAAAATTTGATTCATCAAAATGACAATCAACAAAACGAGCAGTGAATAAATCACCTGTTGTTGGTTCAAGGTACTTTACAATAGATGGAGATTCATATCCAACATATATTCCTATTCTCCTTTGTGGACCCATCTTATTACGTGTTAAGTGCCAAATTGTGCATATTTTAGATAGTATTTTGTGGCCCTTTTCAATTATTTCTTTGGTGTTTTAATAGTAAATACATATGTTTTAGTGTAAATACGCAATTTCCATTTTTGTAAGTAAATATTGTGAATTATGATCATTTTGATGCTTTTTGATAGGTTTTCTTGCTGGATAGAATGCTTGGAACCTATGGATGATGAAAGCGAGCTTGAAAGATCATTTTTCGCAACTTTCTCTCGGCAACTCGCGCTTAGCAAGCTTTTCAGCGCGGGTTCAACGCATTTTTGATGAAGAGGCAGTAGCTAAGAACCCCTGACCGCGCTTAGCGCGCTTTAAGGCGGTTTAAGTATAATTTTAAGTGAGATCGCGCTTAAGCGTGCTCTGAGCCCGCTTAGCGCGGTATTAATAAATTTCATTCTTTGTTAATTTGTTTGTCTTATTTTTTGTATTTAAGCCATGATTTCTATTTATTTTCATATAGAGCATTGAATAAGCTTTCCAACACTTTCGACCGCGCCTCAAACGGAGTTACGGTTCGAAAGTTATGACGAAAACAAGATGTTGGATTTCTCTGATGGCGCTAAGCGCCCTCAGAGTGCGCTAAGCGTGTTCGCGACATTCCAGCCCCCTATTTAAGTCACTTTTCAGCATTTTTTAGGTTATGTTTTTGGGGGAACTTTCTCCTAACTTCATCAAACATATTTTAGGAGTAGAGAGGCTTAGAAAACAACATTAGATGATGCATCTTGATGATTTGAAGTAGGATTTGTTTCAATCGACTCTGACACGCTGTGAGAAATTTCTTCTTCTTTCTTCTATTTGTATCCTCAATTTGTTGAGGTTTTGTATGTAAATCTCTTGATACCTTATGTATTTCATCTAATGTATGTTTCTGAATTAGTTTTGATTCTCTATTGTTGATTGTCTTTGATTGTTTATTTATGGTTCTTGACAAAAACCTTTTCAAATCTTTGATCTTAGATTTTCTTCTATCAATGAGCAAACTTTTGATATGGTCTTGTGAGTTGATATTCATTGTATCTTTTATTGTATTGTGTTGATTAGTAGCATGAATAGCATGAGTAGGATCGATGCGGTATTGCGAGGATGCGTGATAATAGTGATGAAGAACGATATTCACATACATTTGGCAAATTAGTTAAATGCATATTATTCATGTGTACATATTTTGATCTTGGAGTTATATATGAATCGAGTCATTAGTTTGATATGGATGTTATAGTAATATCTGTTAGGTTCTGAACTCTAGAGATAAATTTAGCTCTAACATTCACTGTGGGTATCGATTCTTAATGCTCCGTGTTGTCGAGTTGCGTGAGACATCATCGATGAGGCGATGCGGTTGTTCTCTCAACTTTGCATTAGACATAACCTTTGTTGTGAGTGATACGTGGTGATATTAGACGAACGCTTGATTTATGTATAATATGATCGAAAGAATGCATGTGTTATCGATTGATCTCTATTGAGTTTCTCTTCTCCAAAGAATGTGTTATTGTTATTTACTTGCTTTTTGTTCCTTTAATTTCCACATATTACCGTTTGAAATCTCATTTCAAACAAAAGCTTATAAACGTAGAGACCGTGAACGACGCTCTTTCCCTCCACCGATCCCTGTGGATACGACAACCCTCGGGAATTCTTTCAAACATAAACATTTTTCTTTCAAACATTTGTTATTTGCATTGTTTGTCAGATGAGTGAAATTTCCCCACGGTTGCAAACGCGCATTAATTTCTTCATTCTTATTTGAAGTAGAGTGTTAGGAGTGATTCATTCTTGAACATTTGTATTGCTTGAGAATTTTTGACATGTGTTTTGTGCTTAGACTTTGTCCCATATCCGTGGTGTCGTTGTAGTTTAGTGGTAAGCATTGCCTTGTGTGTACTTTTGATTTGTATACCATACATTTGTTTTCCTTTTGTAAGGCTCGTTGAGCATGATTTCTTGATAATTACTTTTGTTTCTTTGAGTTGATTGATTCTTGTTTGAGGACAAACAAAATAATAAGTTGGGGAGAGTTGTTAAGTACCAAATTGTGCATATTTTAGATAGTATTTTGTGGCCTTTTTCAATTGTTTCTTTGGTGTTTTAATAATAAATATATATGTTTTAGTATAAATACGCAAGTTTCCATTTTTGTAAGTAAATATTGTGAATTATGATCATTTTGATGTTTTTTGATAGGTTTTCTTGCTGGATAGAATGCTTGGAACCTATGGATGATGAAAGGGAGCTTGAAAGATCATTTTTCGCAACTTTCTGTCGGCAACTCGCGCTTAGCGAGCTTTTCAGCGCGGGTTCAACGCATTTTTGATGAAGAGGCAGTAGCTAAGAACCCCTGACCGCGCTTAGCGCAAGAAGGATCGCGCTTAGCGCGCTTTAAGGCGGTTTAAGTATAATTTTAAGTGAGATCGCGCTTAAGCGCTCTGAGGCCGCTTAGCGCGGTATTAATAAATTCATTCTTTGTTAATTTGTTTGTCTTATTTTTTGTAGGTATTCAAGCCATGATTTCTATTCATTTTCATATAGAGCATTGAATAAGCTTTCCAACGCTTCCGACCGCGCCTCAAACGGAGTTACAGTTCGAAAGTTATGACGAAAACAAGATGCGGGATTTCTCTGATGACGCTAAGTGTAACGCCCCGGTTTTGTTAGATTTATTTAATCGAGTCGATTTAATTAGTTTTGTCTTTACATTATTTTATTCTTGGTTTTTATTTGGTAAATGTGTTATGTTTATCGTTATTATGTTTTATCGCGTTTTGGGAACGTTTGCGAGAAAATTGAGTGTAGGGGTATTTTGGTCTTTTTGGCTTGGTTAGATATTGTTTTTCATTTAAAATAGAAACATAGAGAGAAAAAGAGAGAAAATAGGAAGGGAAGAAAGAAAAGAAGGAAAAGAGAAAGAAAAGAAGAAAAAGAGGAAAACTTGGAGTGTAAGAAACCGATTCAACCGACACTTCGAAGTGCGATTAATCGGGTAAGGGTGCGAAACTCGGTTATGTTATGCTTGTGTACGATTGTGTATGTGTGTGCTGGAATGTTTACTGGTTTTTCCTAGCTTTTCAATTCTAGGTCGAAATGAGAGAAAACGATAGAAATCGATGTTTTCGCGGTTGAAATGCGATATAAATGTTGTAGAATACTTGTTATTATGATTGGGATATGTTCTGGTTGTTATGTTATGGTTTGGAAGTGTTTTGGTGGAGGAAATGTTGGGTTGGAGTGAACAACAACGCTGTTGAGATTTTCTGGGTTCGCAGGTTCGCACTGCGAATAGGGCAGCGAAGGTTCGCGGGAGGTTCGCACTGCGAACTTTCTGCTGTTTTTTCTCTGCCAAGGTTCGCAGGGAATTCGCATTGCGAAGGGGAAAGTGAAGGTTCGCTGGAAGTTCGCCTTGCGAACTTTATGCTGTTTTTTCTCTGCCATGGTTCGCTGGGGATTCGCATTGCGAATAGGAAAGCGAACAAGACATATTTTCCACTTTGTTCTTGTCATAACTTTTGGGTCGTAAGTCGGATTGAGGCGCGGTTGGATGCGTTGGAAAGCTAATGAGATGTTCTTTCTTATAAAAATGCTTTTGAGACTAGTGGACAATTTAATTGTGTTGGTAATTGGAATAGTGTCGTTTTGTCAACTTTTACCGTCGTAAGTGTGTGCGATTGATGTGTTATCATGTGATATGCTTTTGATATATATCGTATAGCTTGTGTGTTGTTATATGATGTGAATGCATGTGATGAAATGTTGTGATGATGATTTGTAGCCTTACGGCAAATAAATGCATTGTTTTGGGTTTGATTGCAATGCATGATTATTGATGTTGAGATAGTTCACATGGTTGTATATGTGTATGCATTTAATTGTCATGAGTCATTGTATGCCAAGCATCATGATATGCATCTTGTGATGTCGTGTGCCCTTGTGGGGTGTGAGCGACGAAACGATTCCAGAGGGAATCTGCTGTAACGGTCGTGTGCCTTATACAAAGAGGACCTAAAGCGATTTTATAGACGATCGTGTGCCTTATACAAAAAGGACCTAAAGCGATCGGATCATGTACCTTATACAAAGAGGACCTAAAGCGATCCATAAATGTCATGTGCCTTATACAAAGAGGACCTAAAGCGACGGGGAACATCGTTTTCCCGACGGGGAGTTACATTAAGTAATAAGCGATGATTCCAATAATTCCTGAGTGAATTAATGATGAGAATGATGGATGGAATGGTACCGCATTGCATTGTATAGAGTCATTGTGTCGGTCTCTGTGCATTTGCATAAGTCATGAATGGATTAATTATGTGTGAGAATTGTGAATGGAATTGATGAGTTGATATATATATATATATATATATATATATATATATATATATATATATATATAAATTGATGATAACTGTATTGAGCATGATTGATATGCCTTTGTGATGGATGTATGAGTTATGAATTGCGTTGTGTTGTATTTGAACTATAGTGTATGTTGTGGTGAGAATGTTATGTATGCGTATTTCATGTTATTACATAATTGTATGCAACTATATTATAATTGTATTTCTCACCCTTCTGCTGTTTTGAATGCTCTATGAGGCATTGCAGATTAGATGCTGGAGGTCTTTTTGTGAAGATTATGTCTTCATTCTTTTGTCGGTCGGCTCTGATATGTAGTACTGGGTAGTCGGGGAGATCGTTATGTGACTATATGTGTGTGTATATATATATATATATATATATATCTTTTTGGATTTTACCTGTATGACTCCGTATAGGACAGACAAACTTCTACATATATATATGAGATTTCAGTTGCAGATTTTCTGCTTTTATTCTGTATCTGAATTGTGGGTGTTAGGAACTGAGCTCCTCTGTGTATGTTGCTACCTGATTGTTGCATATCTATATGAGCAGGTTGTTGTATTTCGTCACGTTGATGTGACGCTCCCGTCTATGCCATGAATGTTTTAATTATACTCTGATTATTTGTTACCGCTTTATTTACTCGGGGTTTAGATTGGGGGTGTTACATTAAGTGGTATCAGAGCTTCGTTCGTGTCGGTGTCAGGCAGTTTGTGTCAGTCCGTGCCAGTCTGTGTCGGTCATTTTGACCAAGTTGTTTGTTGTGCGTCAGTTGTGTTCTGGCGAGCTGATTGTTTAACCATAGTTACTGTTATTGGATATGAACAGAATATGGCTGGAAGGAATGATGTTGCTCTGGCTGCTGCTATGCAAGCTATGGCTCAGGCTGTGCGGAATGTACCTAATGCTGGTGGGAATCATGAGTTCATGAAGAACAAACCGCCTATCTTCACAGGGAGATATTGTTGCACCCCAAAATTTGCTCACCTCACTTTAGTACTAACTGGCTTATGTTTCATTTCATTTTTGCATTATCATGTGTGCATATCATTGGTTCTTAGCATTGGGTCAAGGAGCCAGAGGCAAGCTCAAGAGGAGAAGATGTTCTTCAAAGGGTCAAGCAAGAGAGTTCAAGTGGATCACTGTCTCCTAACCAGTGCAGAAACTAGGGTTTTAAGATTCTTGGGTTTATTGCTCCAATGAGCAAGTTTCTTGGGTTTTTATCATCACCAAGTGGCATATCTTATCTTTGTTGGAAATGATACACATCATATTCAGAGGAATTTAGATTTGGAAACTGTGTTATTTCCTCCTAGATTGAGGGTACCTAAATCAGGGTTTGCTATAAAGTCAGTTTATTTCTGATTTCTTGGGCAAGACTTGATTCCATGGTATTCCTTGGGTCCCTAAGTATCTAGGAATGGAAGATTGTCCATCAGTTTGGTTCATGATAAGTTCAATTGGCCAAGGGATTGGGAATCAGGAGAATTGGGGAAAAGTCAACAGTGAGAGGGGAAGTCAACTGTGAAATTTTGAGGTTCTCTTCAAGGTTTTCAAGGTCTCACATCCTCATATGGTCTTCAAGGGTCAAGTTTCATACCATTTATCAAGAATCAAGGGTTGGTACAAAAGTTACTAAATATGGAAATGACCTATAATTTGAAAGTTTCCTTTTTGGGCAAGTTCCTACACTACATTCAACTTGACTTTTAATCATAAAAAAAGCTTCAAATGAATTTTCCTCAAACATGAAAGTTGAAGATATTTTTCTCCCCTTTCCAACAAGTACTAGTGGGTCTCCATATCATTTGTGAAACTCAAGTTATGATCAAAAGAAGGCAAAGTGGTTTTTAGGGTTCCATTTTCACAACTTTTGCATTTTGGGACATAGTGACCTATAATTGATTCCATTGCTTCATGTCATAGTCTAACATCAAAGATCAATCCATAAGGACTATTTTTGGCCTTTGAATCAAGTGGATCCATGGTTTATTCTTCACTTATTCAAAACTGCAAGGGGCATCAAATTTCATGAATCAAAATGTTTCAAGGCCCAATTTCAATTTAGGTGTGATTAGCAATTGGAAATTAAGTGATCCACCATGAAATATTTGGGTGTACATGCATGGAAGAGGGTGTGTTTCACATAATTCAATTTTCCAAAATCATCCAAAACTCATTAAATAAAGAATTACCAAGGACCAAATGCTGATCAGTGGATTAACCTAGCCTATTTAAACCAACTCATGCTAGGGTTAGAAAGGGGACAGGGGATTTTGGAGGAGAGTTCAAGTTTCAACCCTAATTCTTGATTTCTTCATAACTCACAACCCACAAGGTTTTTTCAAAAAGTTCTTCCACAACCTTCTTTCTGGGGATCCACAGGGCACAAACCAACCATCCTTTGAAGCTAACAGTGAAGATACGTGTTGCACCATCTCAGGTCAGTGATATTTTTGATGATCATAAAACTCAAACTTTTGACGTGCATATTGATGTGTGATGCCCACTGATCATTCTGATATATTTATTTTTGAAATTGGACGTGTGGTTTGGTTGTATCGTGTGTTTAAAGTTTTGGACCCATACTTTGTTTTGTTCGAATCCCTTTGTGTGTTGATCATTTGCAAATTTTGATGTGATATTTGAGATCCTGACAAAATTCTGGTCAGAATGGTGTACCCCTTTGCGTTTTTTGGAAAAATATTTGTTGCAGGTGGCCGGAGAGGGCGGCCGGAACCCTAGCTCCGGCGGCTGGTGAGGGTTCCGGTGAGGGAAGAGGTTGGAGGTAAGGGACGAAATCTCAGTCGTCCGCCTGCTTGATCGTGTGGCCATCATGCTGCCACGTTTTATATTTTTGAGTTTTTATTTTAATATTCGTGTGTTTATTACCCTATGGTAGTTATCATGTACCACGCAATCATTGCCTCTCATCTCAATTACTTTTCATTTTGTTGACCTAATCCTGGGCATTGGATGAATCATGTGGCCTATATAATGCCAACACATTAAAATAAGCATGTGCCTCTCAAGTTTTATTTTTTTACTTCTGAGTAATTCTGTGCGTGCATGTGTATACTAACTATTGTGTGCTTGTGATCTGGGCCTCTCATCATGATTACGTGTTGGTTTCGTTGACTGGATAAGAAGCGTAGGATCAATCTAAGGGCTGGCATTGAGTATGACCATTGACTAAGTTCACGCGTGCACCCTTTTTTTTAATTATTTTAATTATTTTTATTTTTTCTGATGGATTTTGGATTGGGCCCTCTATTCACACCCCCCATATGAGCCCAGTTGCCTTTCTGAACGTGCTCTGGTTACTTTCCACACCCCCCATGTTCATTTCATATTTTTATTTTAATTTTTATTATGGCATTTTCATTTTCATTTTTTAAAAATGGTTTCTTGCATTAAAAAATTCCCAGAAAATTCATGAGTCACATTTGGCATTTTATAAAATTTTCAAAAATTTTATTTTATTATTTTATTTTATTTTCGGTGTCTGAAATAATTATTTGTTTATTTTCTTTTTGAATTATTCATATCTTGCATACCTAAACTTGTAGAATTTTGTTCGCATAGCATACAAAACCTTTTGCACTCATTCCTTTTGCATTTTTTCACCAATACATTGAATTGCATTAAAATATTTTTGTCTCATTTTTAAAATTATTTCATATTGCATTTTAGTCCTCCTTTTTTGCATATTGAACCATATTTCTCATTTGACTTTGCATGATTGTTTGAGTGACTTATATCTTGAATTTTTGCATGAATTTTGGACATGTTGTTTGTTTCTGGTTGAGCAATGTTGGTAATTAATTTGGGGATTTTAGAAGATGTTTTGCTAATTGTTTGATTACTTTTATTTGAGGTCTTCTTGTATGCATATCTCTGATCATGTCTGGTTACCTGTTTGAAAAGGCACTTGTGCCATTGGTTGAGATTGCTTATTTGAATTCACAATTCATGTTTATGTCATCCAC
Source organism: Lathyrus tuberosus (assembly GCA_022829125.1). Lineage (NCBI taxonomy): Eukaryota > Viridiplantae > Streptophyta > Magnoliopsida > Fabales > Fabaceae > Lathyrus > Lathyrus tuberosus. Next base: position 130,871 of record JALAZF010000794.1, read on the forward strand.
ATTCTGTCTTGGTTGATTTCATTTGGTTTATAATCATTGCTCTTTGGTTTGCGATTTGTTTGAGTTTCTTTTCTCCTATTGTTACGTATGTCTGTTTTGTATTAACCTTTTATGCAGGGAGTGAGGTAAGTTGTTTGAGGGTGTGGATAGTTATCCATGTGCACTCTCATTCTTTCTTTCTCTCATCTTTTCTTTTCTTTAGGCTTAGGTTGTCGTCAAACTTCACTAAACGTAGGTCACCCATGCATGTTAACAATATGACTCTTAGTTTCCCATTAGAGTTTCCTTTGTGTCTTCTCTCTTCTCATCTCAAAACTTCTTGAAAACACCTAATAAGGATAAAGTGTATTGCGCACGAGCCTTAAGCGTGGGGAATGAGAAATGAGGGGCTTCCTCTCATCTTTCTAGAGTGCTTAGCGAGTGTCCTGTCTTGGGACGATTCGTTAAGTATTCGTCCCTGTGCCCTAGACTTTGGTGCAATGCAAGTTATGAACTAACTCAAGTCACTTCTGTCCTAAAAAATACAAACAAACTTCAAACCTTTTTGTCCTTCGGGATTGTCAAACTAAAGGCTATTTTCAAAAAGGGCACGTTACCTTCCGTCTGAGTCGCAAACAGGCATCGACCCTAACTGCCGGACGCGAACTTAACGTCGCTCATAAAAAACACAAAAAGAACTTGGTCCGAACTACGTTGACTCTGAATTCCCCATTGCACAAAGGGGGTACGTAGGCCTAGGACGTCGACGTCCTACCGAGTCTGTCTTAGTTTTCCCCTTCCCCGTTTTAGTACAACCATAGATGATAGGATAACTCACCCTTAGATTAGACAACAAGCGTGGATCCCATCGAGTACGATGGACGCGTGGGGTGCTAGCACCTTCCCCTCGCGTAACCGACTCCCGGACCCAGGCTATGGCTGCGATGACCATTCCTTTCCCTCTTCCTCAGGTTTATGCAGTGTTCCATTTCCCTCTCTTGGGATAAATTTACACGGCTGGCGACTCTATTTTCCGCGCCACTCTCGCGTTTGTACATAGATGAAAATCCTGGGAGCGACAGCTGGCGACTCTGCTGGGGACTCTGGCTGACCTATGCTGGTCCATCCCTAAGCGAGTCAATCCTAGCGCTTGCTTGTCTTTGTTCTCTTTGGGTGTTTTGTGTTTGTTTTGATTTATTTGTTGTATTTTATTTTTACCGCATTTTCTACATTGCATTTCATTTTTATTAATGTCATACTGGATATTGCTGTGTTGTGCTGGCTGTTTCTATTTTGCAGGTTGGGTTGTTCTGAGAGATAAGCCCAATGCTCAGGCTTGAGTACACCCTAGGACTAGAGTGGAGAGTAGTGGGACCTACGTGCCCGCTTGGTACGTTTGTGTGTTCACGAAATTCACAACCAGACGAGGCTATCTTGGGACGCATTCTAACGTGTGTGTCTTGCGCATGTTAGGATGTCGATCTAGAGAGCTGTCGACTCTGGTGACCGATCATCGAGGACCTTAGTGGAAACACCCCTCTTTAGTGGTGACAGTGGTAGACCACATCCTGTGGCAAACCCATTCGCACCTGAGGGCCCACTTTGGAACTCGCATAGGATGGCCCCTATCTTTTGAAGAGAATCAGTGGAGGCACTCCTTGATTGACAATAGTACTGTACCCCGAGGGATGAATGTACTATTGTTTCTCGACCTCAGTGCCAGAAGCTGAGGACCTTCCGTTTTGGAGAATCAGTTGAGGCCTCCTCGATTGATGATGATGCCAAACCAGAAATGGTGAACGTATCATCATTTCTCGACCTGAGAGCCCGGGATATTGAACATCCTAGTACCCACGCGTGAGAGGGGATGGGTGTTTGCAGGTTTGCAGGTGACCGAAACCTTCAACCTACCTGGTTTTTCTGGATTTCTCATCAATGTTTGATTATCTGGATTCCTGGTTATATCAGTGGTTCGGTATTTTGGAATTCTGGTTTTTTGGGTTGTGGTTCTCGTTCAGTTAACAGCACAGCACATCCAGCAGTGTTGCCTTGATCCCATGTTTGCATGAGCATATCATTTTTCTTGCATTCTGACATGTTTGACATTTTTCAGGGCTTACATCTTACTCTTGATTCCGGTTTTCTGAGGTTACCTTGGCATGGATGTCCAGAGAAAGAAGACTGTTGCCTATTCGTTCCCAGATCCGACCTTGACGTTGATTCACAAGCTGATTAGTATGGCTGGTCCCGGAGTTCGTACAGAGTTCAGTGGAGGGTATGGGAGACTTCTGAAGTTTGTCTACAATATCTCCAAGTATGAGAAGGATGCCATTCATACACTTCTTCAGTTTTACGATCCGTCTTTGCGTTTCTTCACTTTCCCAGACTACATCTTGGCCCCAACGTTGGAGGAGTTCTCATTTATTTTAGGAATCCCCATCAGGCATGACATAATATTCTTTTCTGAAGAACACCCCGGGATAAAAGAAATGGCCATTGCTCTTCATATTGGTGAATCCGTTCTGAGCAGTAATATTGAGGAAAAACAAGGAGCTAAGGGTTTCTTATTGAAGTTCTTGTTTGATCAAGCTTGCATACATGTTAAAGAGAAGAATTGGACTGCTTTCCAAGCTATTCTGGCCATGTGCATCTATGGGATTGTCCTATTTCCCAATGTTCATGATCTGGTGGATATGCATGCTGTCAGAATCTTTATTTCAAAGAATCCTATACCTACCTTGCTAGGTGATGTGTATCACTCAGTCCACTACAAGAATGAAAATTGGCGGGGAAAAACCGTGAGTTGTTGTCCACCGCTCTTATCTACTTGGTTTCTGAGCCATCTCCCCGAAGCTGGCGCCTTCGTTGATACGAAAGATTTTCTGAAGTGGTCAAAGAGGTTAATGGGCTTGACTGCTGACAACATTGTCTGGTTCAACCATGACTTGCTAGGAATAGAGATTATTTGCAAGTGCGGAGAATTCCCTAATGTACCCTTGATAGGGAGAAGAGGTGGAATTAACTATAATCCTTCCCTTGTTATCCGGCAGTTTGGTTATCCTTTGAAAGGTCCACCTGAAGAGCGAGATGTCAGAGAGTCCTTACTCTTCAATGGTACTGGGGATCAAGAGATGATAAGGAAGATTGCGAATGCTTGGAAGCAGGTGACCAAGAGGGGAAAAACTTCATTCAGGAAATGTAACAACCGGGCTTTCCCTTCCTATAAAGAGTGGATTAAGAAGAGAGCAGAAGAGGAGCTTCTTCCCTTCCCGGTAGAACCACTATCTTACCCCTTATTGATTGAGCCTCCTACCATAGTTGAGATAGAGAAGTTTAACAAGTTGTGGGCTGAAAAGGAAAAGCTGCGAGAAGAAAACAGTGAGCTACTAAAGGAGATTTATCAGTTGAAACATGAGCGGGGTGAAGCTGTTCATACCGCTAAGTTGAAGACAGACCTTCTTGCTAAGGCAGAAAAAGAGCTAGCTGACATGGTCACATCCAGACAAAGGATGAAATAAGCTTTGGATGGTATCAGTAAGGTTCTCGAGTCTAAGAAGGAGGAATTAGACAAGGCTTTGTTGAAAATTCACAGGTTCAATGATCACCGAGAAACTACAATGGCTGAGAATAAGAGAAAGGAAGACGATTACCTAGCTCAGATTGATCAATTGGAGTCGAAGCTCAAGAAGAAAGACGCTGAGATCCTATCAGGGATATTCAAGAGACAAGCAGTCGAGGGTCGACTCAATGAAGCCATGGCCTCCATAGAGGAATTAAAGATCCAAGCTGAAGTGAAGAGACCTAGAAGTGAGGGACCTAGTATGGATGGTGTTTCTGGAGAAGACGCTTGGGAGTTACATTGCCGATACTTGGAAGGGATCATACATAGGAGAGACGTTCTCATTCAAGAGCTAATTCAGAGACCGAAGCATCCCGACACCAGAAATCTGTTCAAGGAAATTCAAGACTGGAGCAAGAAGCATAATGGATGGGGGGGGATTGACACTTGTAGACTTTGATGACATGCCGTAGTTTTCTATTTTCTTTCATTATTCGGACCACCGCTAGACTTGTTGGTTGGGATCTATGATTATTATGTTCAGACTTGTTATCTTAGATTTGTGATTGTTGACATTTGGTTTTTCTCTGGTTTTCTTAATATATGAGCAGAAGTTCCATTCTATATTGTTGTTAAACTGGAATCAAGGGGTGGATCGCCCTGCGAATATTCAAACATGTTCATTTGCATTTGCATATTCATAATCATTTTGCATGACAGGTGTTTATCTCCGGTATTCTTATCTTGTTCCAATCTCAGGATTGCAGATCAGCACATTCACCGATATTCTACCAGACAAAATCAGAAGAGATTCATGGATCAGCTACAAAATGAGATGATTGAGATGCGGACTCGCATGAACCAATTCATGGAATTAATGCAAGGTGTTGCTCAAGGCCAAGAGCAGTTGAGGACTCTCGTTCAGCCACTGATTGCAAGGAATGAGGAAGACGGTAATAATGTTCAGAATGGCCCTACGGGCGGAGGTATTCCTGTTTCTGGTGTTGTGATCCCTCTGGGCGAGGCTGAAAATGCTGGGGGAGGTGGTATTTGTGCTGGCGCAGTTCATGGCCGTCAGTATGATGATGTTTAAGATGATGCATTTTCTGTGCCAGGTGGGGATGCTGGTCCCCAGATTGATAATGATCAGAGGTTCAGGTTGATTGAGGAACAACTGAGGGGTGTTGTAAATCATGATTCTGTGGGAATGGATCTAGAGGATTTGGGGCTGGTTCCAGGCGTTGATATCCCGCACAAGTTTCAGACTCCTACTTTTGAGAAGTATAATGGTATGACTTGTCCAAGGACCCACGTGAGGGCATACGCAAGTAAAATGGCTGCGCATGCGAAGAATGAGAAGCTGATGATGCATTGGTTCCAAGATAGCCTATCTGGGGCATCCCTGGAGTGGTACATGCAACTAGAGAGGAAAGATGTGCGTAGTTGGAGAGATCTGGCAGGGGCATTTATTAGACACTATCAATATAACACTGACATGGCTCCTAACAGAACACAGTTGCAGAACTTGTCACAGAAGAACAATGAGAGTTTCAAGGAGTATGCCCAGAGGTGGCGTGAACTGGCAGCGAGGGTTCAGCCTCCCATGTTGGAACTTGAAATGATAACTATGTTTATGGCCACCTTGCAGGGTCATTACTATGAAAAGCTGGTACCGTGTATGACTGGAAAGTTTGCTGATTTGATCTTAGTAGGAGAGATGGTGGAAAGCGGAATCAAGGCGGGAAAAATATCAGGCGGTGATGGGTCCTCATCGGGAGGAAGTAAGAAGCCTTATGCTAGTGGTTACAAGAAGAAGGAGGGAGATACAAACTCTGTGTCATCATATTGTGGTAGAGATGGACCTCGTCAGAACTACAATCAGCAGGTGGCTTCTGTAACCATCCCAGCAGCACCTCAGCAGCCAGCAGTGTCTCAACAACAAAATCAGGCCCCTCGCCAGTCACAGCCTATGACTAGGCGGGATAGGCATTTTGACACTCAACCTCTTCCCTACGCTCAATTATTTCAGTACTTGTTAAAGCTACAGTTAATTCAGAAGAGAACATTGGCTCCACCTACTGGTAATCCACCTCCCGACTATGACGCCAACGCCCACTGTGAGTTTCATTCTGGGGCACCCGGACATTATATTGAGAACTGTAAAGCTTTTAAGCATCAGGTTCAAGATCTGGTGGATTCCAAAGCCATCAATTTCTTCAATGATGTTCCAAATGTGAATCAGAACCCGATGCCGAATCACGGTGAGCCGAGGGTCAATGCTATTATTAAAGACTGTGAAGACTTGAGTTTGATTTCAGATGTGAACGAAGTCCAAACTCCCTTGGTTGCGGTGAAGGAAAGATTGTTGAAGGGAGGGGTATTTCCCGGCTGTGATGAAGGTTGTGTAGAATGTGTGTCGCAGCCAGGCGGTTGTGATTTATTGAAAGCAGGTATTCAGAAAATGATCAGTGAAGGGATGTTACAATTTGACAGAGGTTGTAGGAAGAGTAAAGGTACTGACAAAGAGATTGATGTTGCCACAATAACCATTCCATTCAAGACGATAACTATATCAGCGCCGGCGAGACCAGCGCCGGTCACTATCACTGTTCCTGGACCAGTCCCGTATGAGAGTACCAAGGCCATCCCATGGAACTATGGGGCCGAGGTGTTTGTTAATGGTAAGAAGCAAGAATTAGAAGAGACATCAGCTGTGAATACATGGGTTGGAAATCTTGTTGAAGCAGGGGCTATCACTAGGAGTGGTAGAGTCTTTATTCCGCCCGAGAATCAAGCTGGCAGTTCATGACAAGACAAAGGTAACCAGATGATGGATGAGTCTGTACAGAGGCAGGAAGCAAATAATTCTATGACAAAGCCAGTTGGGGATACTTTCTCAGAAGACGTAGAAGAGTTTATGAGGTTGATCAGGAAAAGTGATTACAAGGTTGTCGACCAACTTCACCAAACTCCATCGAAGATTTCCATTCTATCCTTACTGTTGTGCTCTGAGGCACACCGAAATGCATTGCTGAAGGTTTTGAATATGGCTTATGTACCACATGAAATATCTGTCAATCAGTTAGAAGGGGTTGTGGCTCATGTGAATGATGGTAATGGTTTGGGTTTCACCGATTTAGATCTGACTCCGGCTGGCAGGAATCACAACAACGCTCTGCATATTTCAGTGGAATGCCGTGGTTCCTTAATGTCGCATGTGTTAGTTGATACTGGGTCGTCTTTGAATGTGTTACCGAAGAAGGCTTTGATGAAATTGGATACTCGTGGGTTGATTTGTACGCCAAGTAACTTGGTGGTACGTGCTTTTGATGGCTCCAAGAGGTCAGTTTTTGGAGAGTTAGTTCTGCCAATCAAGGTGGGTCCTGAGATTTTCAACACCACCGTTTACATAATGAATATTCAGCCTGCCTATAGTTGTTTGTTGGGTCACCCTTGGATCCATGGTGCTGGGGAAGTAACATCTACGTTGCACCAGAAGTTGAAGTATATGGTGGATGGCCACGTTGTGACTGTTTGTGGTGAAGAAGATATCATGGTGAGTCAACTATCGACCTTCAAGTATGTAGAGGTAGATGGTGAAGTACAGGAAACTTTGTGCCAAGCCTTTGAAGCTGTGAAAATTCCCGAGGAACCCCCAAAGGCAGTCAGTCAGCCTGAGGTGGTTGCCCAACCTGAAGTTGTCAGACAACCAGAGGTTCCAATGTCCTCTTTCAAAGAGGCGCGCGCTATAGTTGAAGCTGGTGGTTCTCTGAAGTGGGGAAGTGTCATTGATGTTCAAAGAAAGCAAGATACTCATGGGCTGGGTTACAAGCCACCTAGGCATTCTGAAGAGCCTCCCAAGTTCTATGGTCCAGTCCGTTTCACCAGTGCCGGTGTTTTCTTCGACAGAGTCAATGCTATTGAGGATGAAGGAGATAGTGACTGTGACATGGATGAATGGATCCGTCCCTGCACCCCTGGTCAGAGTTTAGGCAACTGGTCTTCCGAGAAAGTCATCCAAGTGACGCGCCCGGAGTAATTTACTTTTGTTTTCTGTTATGTTGAATCCTACGTTCTGCCCAAGACGTAGTGACATTTATTTGTAGGGCTCGGATGTTTTATTTGCTATTTTTATCATCAATAAAAGGACGTTTTGCATTCAAATATTTTGATCCCTGTCTTTCTGTTTTTTACTTTTTGCATTAACCCACATCAAAATGGCAATGTGTTTTCTTGTTTGTTGCACTCATAATAAACATAAAACATCCACATGCAGGTTCCTTTGTTCAGATTCCACCCATGACTTAGCTATGGCTCGATATGACTTCGACAATCCCATCTATCAGGCCGAAGAAGAGACTGACGAAGACTGTGACTTACCAGAAGAATTAGCCAGGCTACTGAAACAAGAGGAAAAGGTTATTCTACCTTATCAGGAGGAAGTTGAGACTATTAATCTGGGAAACGATGATGTTAAACGAGAAGTAAGGATTGGGGCTGCCTTGGAAGACACTGTTAAGAGAAGATTGGTTGAGTTGCTTCGAGAGTATGTGGATATCTTCGCCTGGTCTTATCAAGACATGCCTGGGCTTGACACTGACATTGTTTCACACCGGCTGCCGCTTAAAGAGGGTGTACTCCAGTCAAGCAGAAATTGAGAAGGACGAAACCAGATATGGCTGTCAAGATCAAGGAAGAGGTTCAGAAACAATTGGACGCCGGATTTCTTACTGTGACAAATTATCCTCCGTGGGTTGCTAATATTGTACCTGTACCTAAGAAGGATGGGAAGGTCAGGATGTGTGTTGATTATCGAGATTTGAATAGGGCGAGCCCGAAGGATGATTTTCCGCTCCACCACATTGACGTGTTAGTGGACAATACTGCTCAATATTCTGTGTTTTCCTTCATGGATGGCTTCTCTGGGTATAACCAAATCAAAATGGCCCCAGAGGACATGGAGAAGACTATGTTCATATCACCGTGGGGAAAATTTTGCTACAAGGTAATGCCCTTTGGATTGAAGAATGCTGGGGCAACCTATCAGCGGGCAATGGTGACTCTCTTTTATGATATGATTCACAAGGAGATTGAAGTCTATGTTGATGACATGATTGCGAAGTCACAGACAGAGGAAGAACACTTGGTAAACCTCCAGAAGTTGTTTAAAAGGTTGAGGAAGTTCAGACTGAGATTGAATCCGAACAAGTGCACTTTCGGTGTGAGGTTTGGTAAATTGCTGGGATTCATTGTTAGTGAAAGAGGTATCGAAGTTGATCCTGCAAAAATAAGAGCCATACAGGAGATGCCTGAGCCAAGAACTGAGAAAGAGGTTCGTGGTTTCTTAGGGAGGTTGAATTACATTGCTAGGTTCATCTCTCATCTGACAGCCACGTGTGAACCAATTTTCAAGTTGTTAAGAAAAGATCAAGAGGTCAGATGGAATGAAAATTGTCGAGAGGCGTTCGAAAGGATAAAGACGTATTTGCAGGAACCTCCAGTCCTTATGCCACCGATGTCTGGGAGACCGTTGATTATGTACCTTACGGTTCTTGAGAATTCGACGGGTTGTGTGCTCGGTCAACATGACGAGACAGGTAGGAAGAAGCACGCCATTTACTACCTGAGTAAGAAGTTCATTGATTACGAATCAAGATACTCTATGTTGGAAAAGACATGTTGTGCACTCGCTTGGGCAGCCAAGCGCCTAAGGCAGTATATGTTAAATCACACGACCTTGTTGATCTCGAAGATGGATCCAATTAAGTACGTGTTTGAGAAGCAAGCGCTTTCTGGAAAGATAGCCCGTTGGCAGATGGTTTTGACAGAGTATGATATTCAGTATGTTTCTCAGAAGGCCATTAAGGGGAGTGTTCTATTAGAGTATCTTGCTGAACAGCCGGTCGAGGATTATCAGCCAATGAAGTTTGAGTTTCTGGACGAGCATGTTATGTTTCTGAAAATTAAAGATTGTGAAGAGCCTCTGCCTGACGAGGGACCTGAGATTGGGTCTCAGTGGAAGATGATCTTTGATGGGGCTGTCAACTCATATGGTAATGGAATTGGGGCAATCATTACAACCCAGAAGGGTTCTCATATACCTTTCACTGCCCGGTTAGCATTCGTGTGTACCAACAACGAGGCGGAGTATGAAGCATGCATCATGGGGTTAGAGGAAGCAATTGATTTGAGAATTAAGAACCTCAATGTCTACGGTGATTCCGTGTTGGTAGTTAATCAGATTATAGGAGAATGGGAGACTCGTCAGGCAAATTTGGTACCTTATAACAACTATGCCAGAAGGTTGTTACCTTTCTTTGATAGGGTGGATTTTCATCATGTGCCCCGAGCTGAGAATCAGATGGCCGATGCGTTAGCGACATTGGCATCCATGTATAAGGTGAACCGTTGGAATGAAACTCCGTCGATTAGAATCATGTGTCTGGATAGACCAGCTTTTGTGTTTGCAATTGAAGATGTGTCTGATGGCAAACCGTGGTATCATGATATTAATGTTTTTTTGAAGAGACAGGAGTATCCAGAGGGTGCCTCCACCAAGGATAAGAAGACTCTGAGAAGGTTGGCAGGAAACTTCTTTCTGAATAAGGATGATGTGTTATATAAGAGGAACTTCGATATGGTCCTGCTACGTTGTGTTGATGAACACGAGGCAGGCTTATTGATGGAGGAAGTTCACGAGGGTTCTTTCGGTACTCACTCCAGTGGACACACCATGGCTAGAAAGTTGTTGAGGGCAGGATATTATTGGATGACTATGGAGTCTAATTGTTTCAAGTACGCTCGAAAGTGCCATAAATGCCAGATCTATGCAGACAAGATGCATGTACCGCCTACACCTCTAAATGTGTTATCATCTCCTTGGCCTTTTGCAATGTGGGGCATAGATATGATTGGAAAGATTGAGCCCACTGCTTCCAATGGGCATCGTTTCATTTTGGTTGCCATTGACTATTTCACAAAATGGGTGGAGGCAGCCTCGTACGCCAGCGTCACCAAGCAAGTGGTAGCCCGGTTTATAAAGAAGGACATCATCTGTCGTTATGGGGTCCCAGAGAGAATCATTACCGATAATGGCTCGAATTTGAACAATAAGATGATGAAGGAACTATATCAGAGTTTCAAGATCGAGCATCACAATTCTTCTCCATATCATCCGAAGATGAATGGTGATGTTGAGGCGGCAAATAAGAATATCAAGAAGATTGTGCAGAAAATAGTGGTAACATATAAAGACTGGCATGAGATGCTACCTTATGCCCTACATGGTTACCGTACTTCGGTGCGTACGTCAACTGGGACAACCCCTTTCTCATTGGTGTATGGTATGGAAGCAGTTTTACCCTTAGAGGTCGAGATTCCGTCTTTGAGAGTTCTGGCAGATGTGAAGCTTGATGAAGCTGAGTGGGTGCATTCCAGGTTGGATCAGTTGAACCTTATTGAAGAAAAGAGATTGGCAGCCATCACACATGGTCAGTTGTATCAGAGCAGGATGAAGCACGCCTTTGACCAGAAAGTGCGTCCTCGGAGTTTTCAGACAGGTGAATTGGTTTTGAAAAGGATCCTTCCTCCTCAGACAGATCACAGGGGCAAATAGACTCCAAATTACGAGGGGCCATATGTAGTGAGAAAGGTTTTTTCTGGTAGAGCCTTACTACTTTCAACTATGGATGGCGAAGATTTTACATCCCCTGTGAACGCAGACGTAGTCAAAAAATACTTCGCATAAAAGAGACCCGCTGGACATAAAAAGAAAGTCCAGGCAAAAAAGGGGGCATCCCGGCGAACCATAAGAAGGAAAAGGTTCGGGCAAAAGTTAGGGATAAAATGTAAAAAGAAACGTGTAAACCCGCAAAGTTGAAAACCTGAAAAGGCGACTTTGGCAAAAATGGGTATCCCGATGGATTGAAAACCCGAAAAGGGCGATCCAGGCAAAAGTTAGGGATTTATAAGCGAAAGGCTACGATCTGCGTTCGATCTGTGAACACTTTCAATACCTGGAAGTTCTGAAAGAAAGGAATCAATACAGTTAGTCTCTTCGAAGGTCAAGACATTTGTGGATAAGCAAGACATATGGGTCATAGCTGAGTCGAATCATGGTGGATATCTGTTCCCACATTGCCGACATGTGTATTTTCTTTTTTTTTTTGCTTTTGCGCAATTACCTCTTTTTAGGAATTGCTTCCTATTGTAAATGCCTATTTGCAGGCCACTTTTCTCAATAAAATATTCATTTCACTCAAAGAGCTTTTCGTTGTTTGTTTTACTTTTACGGTTTTGTTTGCAAAAAACGTCCGATATTGTTGATAAACGTTGCATATAAAACTTCGAGCTTTGTGGAGCATAACGAAAAGTAGTAGAAATTACTTAGGCATTAATGGTGATAGTCAGGTTGTGGCATATTCATTTGTTGTTATTTGACTTGCAGGGCGACATGATTGTATTTCCCCAGCAGTTTACTTTCCCCAGCATTGAGATTGCACTTTCCTCAGCAGAGCAGACCTTCCCCAGCAGGAGACCTGGAAAGTATTTTCTCTGAATCAAGACGTTATCTCCCCACAGAATCAGGGTGTTCACCTTCCCCATCCAGTCAGGAAGCGTGCTTTCACCGACGATGTCATATTCTAGTCCCCAGCAAGGTGGGAGTAAAGTCATTCTCCCCACCAGCAGGCTAAGTTCAGCAGTATCCCCAAGCAGGATGGTATTATGGGCTGTTTTCCCCAAGCAGGATGATATTATGGGCTGGCTTCCCCCAGCAGGTCCTGAGCCCATTTGGATATTAGCAATCTTCAGTAACAGACTTCCGGTTCCGTTATTGGCGTTCATTCTCAACTCCCCCAGCAGAGGAGAAATCTTAGGTTTTGGATGTTATCTTCAGTGAAAGACAGGTGTGGCCCCCGGTAGTTCTTTTGGGATTTCATCCCTAGCAGAATTTGTTGATCCAAAGAGTCGGTCAGTGTGATCCTTCATAGCAAAGTTCCCGGATTCAGAGGATAATTTATTTTTGTCATCCCCAGCTGAATTGATATTTTCTTTCCGGCATTTATTTTACTGGAGGGACCCTTTTTGCATATCATAAGCATTCGCATTGCATCCTCAAAACGCGTAGCATTTCCACTTTGTGTGGAGCATTACGGCAAAATTCAAACATTTGCATTCGAAGCATAAGCCAGGTTTGATGCTTTCCTTGCCAGTTCTCTTTCCCAGCAGAGATGGCATAACTCAGGAGATTTTGGAGGGATGCGTTCCTCATACTTGTGCTCCCTGGCAGAATCTTTTATTTAGACTTCTCCTTTCCCCGGCGGAGTCATCTTATCCGTGGATCGTGAGTCTGTTAGAAGTTTGCCTTTGTTTGGCCTTCCTCTTTTGTGAAATCTAGTTCTCGCCTGGTAGTCAGTTCTCGCCTAACATATTTTGTTTGCCAATTTCCCTTTCTCAGTAGGGTGGTCTAAATCAAAAGTTTTGTTTCACGGCGAAGTCCCTTTTATGTTGGTTATCCTTTGCGGGTACAATTGAGGTTGTATTCGTTTTGTGGGTACGATTGAGGTCGTATTCGTATTTTCTTTGTGGGTAGAGTGATTGAGGTCAGTCTTCCTTTGCGGGTACAATTGAGGTTGTATTCGTTTTTATGGGTGCGATTGAGGTCGTATTTGTATTTTCTTTGTGGGTAGAGTGATTGAGGTCAGTCTTCCTTTGAGGGTACAATTGAGGTTGTATTCGTTTTGTGGATACGATTGAGGTCGTATTCGTATTTTCTTTGTGGGTAGAGTGATTGAGGTCAGTCTTCCTTTGCGGGTGCAATTGAGGTTGTATTCGTTTTTATGGGTGCGATTGAGGTCGTATTTGTATTTTCTTTGTGGGTAGAGTGATTGAGGTCAGTCTTCCTTTGAGGGTACAATTGAGGTTGTATTCGTTTTGTGGATACGATTGAGGTCGTATTCGTATTTTCTTTGTGGGTAGAGTGATTGAGGTCAGTCTTCCTTTGAGGGTACAATTGAGGTTGTATTTGTTTTGTGGATACGATTGAGGTCGTATTCGTATTTTCTTTGTGGGTAGAGTGATTGAGGTCAGTCTTCCTTTGCGGGTGCAATTGAGGTTGTATTCGTTTTTATGGGTGCGATTGAGGTCGTATTTGTATTTTCTTTGTGGGTAGAGTGATTGAGGTCAGTCTTCCTTTGAGGGTACAATTGAGGTTGTATTCGTTTTGTGGATACGATTGAGGTCGTATTCGTATTTTCTTTGTGGGTAGAGTGATTGAGGTCAGTCTTCCTTTGAGGGTACAATTGAGGTTGTATTCGTTTTGTGGGTACGATTGAGGTCGTATTCGTATTTTCTTTGTGGGTGGAGTGATTGAGGTCAGTCTTCCTTTGAGGGTACAATTGAGGTTGTGTTCGTTTTTGTGGGTACGATTGAGGTCGTATTCGTATTTTCTTTGTGGGTGGAGTGATTGAGGTCAGTCTTCCTTTGAGGGTACAATTAAGGTTGTATTCGTTTTTGTGGGTACGATTGAGGTCGTATTCGTATTTTCTTTGTGGGTGGAGTGATTGAGGTCAGTCTCCCTTTGAGGGTACAATTGAGGTTGTATTCGTTTTTGTGGATGCGGTTGAGGTCATATTTGTATTTCCTTTGTGGGTGCGATTGAGGTTGTATTCGTCTTATTTTTTAGGGTATGGTTGAGGTCATATTCCTTATTTTTCAGCACGCTCCATCTCGTTATTCTCACCATTAGCAAATTTTCGGGGCTCTTTCGGTATTCAATCCCCGTGTATCTTGGAATTTCTGAGAGTCGTCGCTACCATACCTTCAGGACCAAGTTGATTGAATAGGGGCAGCTGTTGCACCCCAAAATTTGCTCACCTCACTTTAGTACTAACTGGCTTATGTTTCATTTCATTTTTGCATTATCATGTGTGCATATCATTGGTTCTTAGCATGGGGTCAAGGTGCCAGAGGCAAGCTCAAGAGGAGAAGATGTTATTCAAAGGGTCAAGCAAGAGAGTTCAAGTGGATCACTCTCTCCTAACCAGTGCAGAAACTAGGGTTTTGAGATTCTTGGGTTTATTGCTCCAATGAGCAAGTTTATTGGGTTTTTATCATCACCAAGTGGCATATCTTATCTTTGTTGGAAAGGATACACATCATATTCAGAGGAATTTGGATTTGGAGACTGTGTTATTTCCTCCTAGACTGAGGGTACCTAAATTATGGTTTGCTATAAAGTCAGTTTATTTCTGATTTCTTGGGTAAGACTTGATTCCATGGTATTCCTTGGGTCCCTAAGTATCTAGGAATGGAAGATTGTCCATCAGTTTGGTTCATGAGAAGTTCAATTGGCCAAGGGATTGGGAATCAGGAGAATTGGGGAAAAGTCAACAGTGAGAGGGGAAGTCAACTGTGAAATTTTGAGGTTCTCTTCAAGGTTTTCAAGGTCTCACATCCTTATATGGTCTTCAAGGTTCAAGTTTCATACCATTTATCAAGAATCAAGGGTTGGTACAAAAGTTACTAAATATGGAAATGACCTATAATTTGAAAGTTTCCTTTTTGGGCAAGTTCCTACACTACATTCAACTTGACTTTTCATCATCAAAAAAGCTTCAAATGAATTTTCCTCAAACATGAAAGTTGAATATCTTTTTCTCCCCTTTCCAACAAGTACTAGTGGGCATCCATATCATTTGTGAAACTCAAGTTATGATCAAAAGAAGGCAAAGTGGTTTTTAGGGTTCCATTTTCACAACTTTGGCATTTTGGGACATAATGACCTATAATTGATTCCATTGCTTCATGTCACAGTCTAACATCAAAGATCAATCCATAAGGACTATTTTTGGCCTTTTAATCAAGTGGATCCATGGTTTATTCTTCGCTTATTCAAAATTGCAAGGGGCATCAAATTTCATGAATCAAAATGTTTCAAGGCCCAATTTCAATTTAGGTGTGATTAGCAATTGGAAATTAAGTGATCCACCATGAAATATTTGGGTGTACATGCATGGAAGAGGGTGTGTTTCACATAATGCAATTTTCCAAAATCATCTAAAACTCATTAAACAAAGAATTACCAAGGCCCAAATGCTGATCAGTGGATTAACCTAGCCTATTTAAACCAACTCATGCTAGGGTTAGAAAAGGGACAGGTGATTTTGGAGGAGAGTTCAAGTTTCAACCCTAATTCTTGATTTCTTCATAACTCACAATCCACAAGGTTTTTTCAAAAAGTTCTTCCACAACCTTCTTTCTGGGGATCCACAGGGCACAAACCAACCATCCTTTGAAGCTAACAGTGAAGATACGTGTTGCACCATCTCAGGTCAGTGATATTTTTGATGATCATAAAACTCAAACTTTTGACGTGCATATTGATGTGTGATGCCCACTGATCATTCTGATATATTTATTTTTGAAATTGGACGTTTGGTTTGGTTGTATCGTGTGTTTAAAGTTTTGGACCCATACTTTGTTTTGTTCGAATCCCTTTGTGTGTTGATCATTTGCAAATTTTGATGTGATATTTGAGATCCTGACGAAATTCTAGTCAGAATGGTGTACCCCTTTGCGTTTTTTGGAAAAATATTTGTTGCAGGTGGCCAGAGAGGGCGGCCGAAACCCTAGCTCCGGCGGCTGGTGAGGGTTCCGGCGAGGGAAGATGCTGGAGGTAAGGGATGAAATCTCAACCGTCCGTCTGCTTGATCGTGTGGCCATCATGCTGCCACGTTTTATTTTTTGAGTTTTTATTTTAATATTCATGTGTTTATTACCCTATGGTAGTTATCATGTACCACGCAATCATTGCCTCTCATCTCAATTACTTTTCATTTTGTTGACCTAATCCTGGGCATTGGATGAATCATGTGGCCTATATAATGCCAACGCATTAAAATAAGCATGTGCCTCTCACGTTTTATTTTTTTTATTTCTGAGTAATTCTGTGCGTGCATGTGTATACTAACTATTGTGTGCTTGTGATCTGGGCCTCTCATCATGATTACATGTTGGTTTCGTTGACTGGATAAGAAGCGTACGATCAATCCAAGGGCTGGCATTGAGTCTGACCATTGACTAAGTTCACGCGTGCACCCTTTTTTTTATTATTTTTATTATTTTTATTTTTTCTGATGGATTTTGGATTGGGCCCTCTATTCACACCCCCATATGAGCCCAGCTGCCTTTCTGAACGTGCTCTGGTTACTTTCCACACCCCCATGTTCATTTCATATTTTTATTTTTATTTTAATTATGGCATTTTCATTTTCATTTTTTAAAAATGGTTTCTTGCATTAAAAAAATCCCAGAAAATTCATGAGTCACATTTGGAATTTTATAAAATTGTCACAAATTTTATTTTTATTATTTTATTTTATTTTCGGCGTCTGAAATAATTATTTGTTTATTTTCTTTTTGAATTATTCATATCATGCATACCTAAACTTGTAGAATTTTGTTCGCATAGCATACAAAACCTTTTGCACTCATTCTTTTTGCATTTTTTCACCAATACATTGAATTGCATTAAAATATTTTTCTCTCATTTTTAAAATTATTTCATATTGCATTTTAGTCCTCTTTTTTGCATATTGAACCATATTTCTCATTTGACTTTGCATGATTGTTTGAGTGACTTATATCTTGAATTTTTGCATGAATTTTGGACATGTTGTTTGTTTCTGGTTGAACAATGTTGGTAATTAATTTGGTGATTTTAGAAGATGTTTTGCTAATTGTTTGATTGCTTTTATTTGAGGTCTTCTTGTATGCATATCTCTGATCATG
Source organism: Lathyrus tuberosus (assembly GCA_022829125.1). Lineage (NCBI taxonomy): Eukaryota > Viridiplantae > Streptophyta > Magnoliopsida > Fabales > Fabaceae > Lathyrus > Lathyrus tuberosus. Next base: position 148,200 of record JALAZF010000794.1, read on the forward strand.
TTTGGTTACCTGTTTGAAAAGGCACTTGTGCCATTGGTTGAGATTGCTTATTTGACTTCACAATTCATGTTCATGTCATCCACATTCTGTCTTGGTTGATTTCATTTGGTTTATAATCATTGCTCTTTGGTTTGCGATTTGTTTGAGTTTCTTTTCTCTTATTGTTACGTATGTTTGTTTTGTACTAACCTTTTATGCAGGGGGTTAGGTAAGTTGTTTGAGGGTGTGGATAGTTATCCATGTCCACTCTCATTCTTTCTTTCTCTCATCTTTTCTTTTATTTTGGCTTAGGCTGTCGTCAAACCTCACTAACCGTAGGTCACCCATGCATGTTAACAATAGGACTCTTAGTTTCCCTTTAGAGTTTCCTTTGTGTCTTCTCTCTTCTCATCTCAAAACATCTTGAAAACACCTAATAAGGATAAAGTGTATTGCGCACGAGCCTTAGGCGTGGGGAATGAGAAATGAGGGGCTTCCTCTCATCTTTCTAGAGTGCTTAGCGACCGTACTGTCTTGGGACGATTCGTTAAGTATTCGTCCCTGTGCCCTAGACTTTGGTGCAATGCAAGTTATGAACTAACTCAAGTCACTTCTGTCCTAAAAAATACAAACAAACTTCAAACCTTTTTGTCCTTCGGGATTGTCAAACTAAAGGCTATTTTCAAAAAGGGCACGTTACCTTCCGTCTGAGTCGCAAACAGGCATCGACCCTAACTGTCGGACGCGAACTTAACGTCGCTCATAAAAAACACAAAAAGAACTTGGTCCGAACTACGTTGACTCTGAATTCCCCATTGCACAAAGGGGGTACGTAGGCCTAGGACGTCGACGTCCTACCGAGTCTGTCTTAGTTTTCCCCTTCCCCGTTTTAGTACATCCATAGATGATAGGATAACTCACCCTTAGATTAGACAACAAGCGTGGATCCCATCGAGTACGATGGACGCGTGTGGTGTTAGCACCTTCCCCTCGCGTAACCGACTCCCGAACCCAGGCTATGGTTGCGATGACCATTCCTTTCCCTCTTCCTCAGGTTTATGCGGTGTTCCCTTTCCCTCTCTTGGGATAAATTTACACGGCTGACGACTCTGTTTTCCGCGCCACTCTCGCGTTTGTACCTGGATGAAAATCCTGGGAGCGACAGATATGACCCTGATGATGCTCAGATTTGGCTTAAGGAGATTGAAAGAATCTTTCGAGTGATGGACTGTGCTGAGGAACATAAGGTGAGACTGGGTACTCACATGTTGCAGGAGGAGGCTGATGATTGGTGGGTTAGTACGCGTCATGTGTAGGAAGCTATAGGTGAAGTTGTCACTTGGGCTTTGTTGAGCAGTGAGTTTTTGAGGAAGTATTTTCATGAAGATGTTAGAGGAAAGAAGGAAATAGAGTTCTTGGATTTGAAACAGGGCAACATGTCTGTTACTGATTACACTGCTAAGTTCGTGGAGCTTGTTCAGTTTTATCCATATTATGCTGAAGCAACTGCGGAGTTTTCCAAATGTGTGAAGTTTGAGAACGGGTTGCGTCCCGAGATCAAACAGGCAATTGGTTATCAAAGAATTAGGAGGTTTTTCGGATTTGGTGGATTGTTGTAGAATTTATGAGGAGGATAGCAAAGCTCGTTCTACTCATTATAAGAGTATGAACGAAAGGAAAGGGAAGCAACCGTTTCGTGGTGGTCCTTATGTGTCACCAGCTGACAAGGGAAAGCAAAGGGCTAATTTTGCTAAAAGGCCAAGTGGGGGAGGTATGTATAATCCTCTGAGATGTTTTAAGTGTGGTGACTTAGGACATCGTCAATTTGAATGTAGAAAGGATATGAGGAAGTGTTCCAATTGTGGAGGTATAGGACATGTCGCAGCTGATTGCAAGAGGAATGTGGTGAAGTGTTTCAACTGTGGGGAACCTGGTCATGTTAGTACGAGGTGTCCGAAACCAAATCAAGCTCAAGCTGGAGGGAAAGTATTTGCATTGTCAGGAACTCAGCCTACTAGTGCAGATCGTCTGATCAGAGGTACTTGTTTTATTAATAGTACGCCTTTAGTTGCTATTATTGATACCGAAGCGACTCATTCGTTTATTTCGTCTGAGTGTGTGCGGAATTTGAATCTTTTGTTTTCATCGATGGGTGGAGAGATGGTTATCGATACTCCATCATTGGGGTCGGTAACTACTTCTCTGGTTTGTTTAAGTTGTCCTTTGACCATTTATGGTAAGGATTTTGCTATGGATTTGGTGTGTCTGCCGTTGGAGGGTTTAGATGTAGTTCTGGGAATGAATTGGTTGCAGTTCAATCGAGTTCATATCGATTGTTATCATAAGTTGGTAAGATTTTCTTCTCTTGCGGAAGACGAGGAATCGAGTTTTTTATCTACCAAAGAGTTGAAGAAACTTTTGGCGGGTGAAGCTCAGTTGTTCGGGTTGTTTGCATCGTTGACTGTGGATAGTCAGGTTGCAATTGATGTGTTTCCAGTCATGTGTGATTTTCCGGAGGTGTTTCCGGAGGATATTTCTGATGTGCCGCCAGAGAGAGAGGTGGAATTTTCTATAGATCTAGTTCCTGGTACTAGACCTGTATCTATGGCACCATATCGTATGTCGGCATATGAGTTGGTTGAGTTGAAGAAGCAGTTGAATGAATTGTTAGAAAAGAGGTTTGTGAGGCTGAGTCTATCACCTTGGGGTACTCCAGTTTTATTGGTGAAGAAAAAATATGGAAGTATGCGATTGTGTATTGATTATCGCCAGCTGAATAAGGTGACGATTAAGAATAAGTATCCTCTTCTGAGAATTGATGATTTGATGGACCAGTTGGTAGGTGCGTGTGTGTTTAGTAAAATTGATTTGAGGTCAGGTTTTCATCAGATTAGAGTGAAGGAGGAAGATATTCAGAAGACAGCTTTTAGGACACGATACGGACATTACGAATATTCCGTGATGCCGTTTGGGGTTTCTAATGCGCCGGGAGTGTTTATGGAGTATATGAACCGTATTTTCCATGAGAATTTGGATCAATTTATGGTTGTGTTTATTGATGACATCTTGATTTATTCTAAGTCTCGGGAGGAACATACGGAGCATTTGCGTATTGTATTGCAAATTTTGAAGGAAATGAGACTTTATGCCAAGTTGTCCAAGTGTGAGTTCTGGTTGTCAGAAGTGAGTTTTCTTGGGCATGTGATTTCAGGTAATGGTATTGCTGTGGATCCATCTAAAGTAGATACAGTTCTACAGTGGGAGGCTCCTAGATCTGTTATTGAAATTAGAAGCTTTTTGGGTTTAGCTGGATATTATCGAAGATTCATTGAAGGCTTTTCCAAGTTAGCACTTCCTTTGACCCAACTGACTTGTAAAGGTAAAGCGTTTATTTGGGATATTCAGTGTGAGGAGAGTTTTGGTGAGTTGAAGAGAAGATTGACTACAACTTCGATTTTGATCTTACCGAATCCTAGTGAACCGTTTGTGGTGTATTGTGATGCGTCTTTGAGTGGTTTAGGTGGAGTGTTGATGCAAGAAGGTAAGGTTGTGGCTTATGCTTCGAGGCAATTGAGGGTTCATGAGAAGAATTATCCTACTCACGATTTTGAATTAGCTGCGGTGGTGTTTGTATTGAAAATTTGGAGACATTATCTCTATGGTGCAAGATTCGATGTCTTTAGTGATCATAGGAGTTTGAAGTACTTGTTTGATCAGAAAGAGTTGAATATGAGGCAACGGAGATGGTTGGAATTTTTGAAGGACTACGATTTTAGCTTGAATTACCATCCTGGTAAAGCTAATGTGGTAGCCGATGCGTTAAGCCGGAAATCTTTGCATATGTCTGCTTTTATGGTTAAAGAGTGGGAACTTTTGGAAGAATTTAGAGATTTGAGTTTGGTGTGTGAATTGACATCTGATAGCGTGAGGCTTGGTATGTTAAAGGTCACTAATGATTTTCTGTTGATCGTTAGCGAGAAACAGAGGCTGGATGTGAAATTTGTTGATTTGATGACGGTTGGAGATAAATGTGTGAATGGTGACTTTAAAGTGGATGATTAGGGTGTTTTGAGATTCCGTGGTAGAATTTGTATTCTTGATGATTCGGAATTGAAAAAGATGATTTTAGAGGAAGGACACCGGAGTAGTTTGAGTATACATCCGGGAGCTGATAAAATGTATCAAGATTTGAAGAAGATCTTTTGGTGGTCCGGATTGAAGAGGGATGTGGCTCAGTTTGTTTATGCGTGTTTGACGTGTCAGAAGTCAAAGGTAGAACATCAGAAGCCTAGTGGATTATTGCAACCGTTGGATATTCCCGAGTGGAAATGGGACAACATTTCTATGGATTTTGTGACAGGGTTGCCAAAAACTCAGAGGGAACATAATGCCATTTGGGTGATTGTGGATAGGCTGACTAAATCGGCGCATTTCATTCCGATTGACATCAGTTTTTCTTTGGAGAGGTTGGCTGATATTTATATCCGTGTGATTATGAGATTTCATGGTGTTCCATTGTGTATTGTTTCAGATCGAGATGCGAGGTTTACTTCTAGATTTTGGGAAAGTTTGCAAAAGGCGTTAGGTTCTGTAATACCCCGTATTTTATTACTCCGGATAATATTATATTGTGATCGACTGAGTCCAGTGTACTCTGAGAAATTATTTGATAAAATAATTAGAGTAACTGTGGAACTTAGAATAAATCCAATTAATATTATCTGACTCTGAGGTATTTTATTAATTTGGACTTAAGAGACTTTTTGGACATTTAGTAGTATTATTTTTAATACTAAGTTTACTACTTATTCTTTTCCTCCCACTTTCCAAACATTAAAAAGAAAAAGATAGTAAGAAAGAGAGAGAAAGAAGAAAGAAAGAAAAGGAAAGGAAGGAGAAAAAGAGGAGAAAAAGGTTTTGAAGAAAATCCAAGAGCAAGATCATCATCCATTGATCCAAGCTTCATCCAATCATCTCATCTTCCTCATTTTCAACCTCTATCCAAGGTGGCTTCTAGTTAGTACCAATTTTTAGAAGTTTTGGAATTGTTAGGTTTAGGTCGAATTTATGGAAATCGATGTTCCAACGGTTGAAAATTGATATAAATCGAAATGAATGATTAATATACTTATAGAAACATATATTGTTGATTGTTTTGATGTTTTGGTTTGATTGGAAATGTTAGGTTTTGTAGAACTTGTGTTCTTGAGTAAAACCATGTTTTTGGAATGTGGTTGCTCAAACCATACTATAACCAGGTTATTGTTTCTCTGTTGGTGGTTATTTGTGGTTGGGAAGAGGTTTGGAGGTGTAGGGAATTTCTGTTTTGCTGAAGCATTTTTTTGAGTTTCGCAGAGCGCGCTTAGCACGTAGAAGCCCGCTCAGCGCGCAGTTGAAATCCTACAACCCCAGATGGGAGAGAGTAGCGCACTTAGCGCGCTCAGGGGTGCACTTAGCGCGACCTGGGACTTAAAGTTTTTCTTCCAAAACGAGAAAATTCATAAATTTTGATTCGTTTATCGGAATCGGACATTCTTTATATCGATGTAACGCCGAGAAGATATTCTATGCAATGGAGATGAAATATGTCGATTTTACCGACCGATTAAATAATCGAGAAAGTTCCAAAAGTGATATATTTATGTTTTAATTGTTATATATTATTCTAATATGCAATTATGACATGTCTTGCCTATCCTAATATTGTTTAATATGATTGTAATAGAGTATGCATGTTAATATGAAAATAAGATAGGAAGAGTGAGGAAACCTCAAACTTGAACTATAGGAGAATCTAGTAAGGAGCTAGAAATTGTAGATAACTCTAGATGGCGATGCTCGGGCACGTGTTGTTGGAAGATACATCCTTGCCGAGTATTGGCCTAGTTGAGAGTGAAACACTAGTATGGAACATGTGGTTAACCTTTGCGGTTTTGAAAAGGCAAGAGAGGCCTTAAGGCGTTATAGCCTTGTGATTGTCGAATACAATCGTATTATTGTATGTGATCATGTAATCATAACCGGTATATTTTGAGTGTAGTTTCATGGGTCTCGAGCTCCTCTGAAACGGGTACACAATTACTTGGTAGGTTTGAATTCCCTACGTGTAGTACGATTAGAGCCTATGCTATGGGTAGAGACTTGTGATGGTTAACAGGCCATGAGAAGCGACGGTTCACGGTTAACAAGCCGATGATCCCGAATCCAATTCGTATGCCAAGTAACTACAAGGATCTATGACTCGGGTCGGCTTCTAGACGTAGAAGCGGACGGGAATACGGGATGTCTTGGTATGGTTATCGATTAGTGATGTTATGAGTTAATGAACTCATGTCATGTTTCCATATAGTGTGAGAATTATAAAGTGAGAACTCAAGGGTCCTTTTCCCTTTTCCCCGGACTTGAGTTAGGATTGTTAGAACCTTGTTAATACGAGAGAACCCATAAGATAGGGAACTCACTGAGATTTGATGTATCTCACCCCACGTTGTTGATGTATTTCAGGTGCTTCAGGTTCCGAGAAGGGTAAGGATAAGGTCATGTGATCTTTTCCTTGCTTGTTGATGGCTAGCTTCCGTAGCGGAGTTTATTTTGAGATCATTGTGATCTAGTTCTTAGTTTTTATCTTTTGAACATCTTATGTATATTATGCCTTTAGAACTTTTAGTTGTTGTATTTTGGGACATGTAATATATATAATGTGTTAACTAGGAGCTTATGGTGTTTCAGTACCAAACACTTGGATTCATATATAACATTTATGCTTTCATGTATGAGTTTTATATATGGGTGTTACAGTTCGTATCAGAGCAGGTCGTATCCTCGACCTAGCCATGAAATAGTATAAGTATTTCTTTCCGTTTCATATATGTCGTGTCGCCATTGGTCTTAAGTGTTATATTTATGGCATTGAGCCTGATCAACTTAATCTTATTTGTATGACCTTTAGGAACATGGATGAGAGACATAGAAACACTCGTGGGAGACCCCGTACCACTCCTGGAGGGGCAAATCCGCCGGGCGGCGATGGCAATACTCCTCTGTATCAGTTTATGCAGCAGATGCAGCAGCAACAGAATCTATTCATGCAGCAAATGGTGCAACAAATGAATGGAGGTTTGCATCCTACGGTAGTTGTTCCAGAAGCTGAAGGTGGGAAATTCTGGGATTTTATCCGCATGAATCCCCCAGAATTTCATGGCGGATTAGATCCCGTGAAGGCTCACGAATGGATTTCTGGTATGGAGAGGATTTTCTTGATAGTCCAATGCAGCGAAGAGAACAAGGTGTTGTTCGCTTCTCATTCACTAAAGGGTCCCACTATGAGATGGTGGGAAAGCGCTTCGGCCTTGATGGCTATTCAGGAAGTGCCTAAGGTTTGGGAACAGTTCAAAGTTATTTTCATGGAGAAGTATTTTCCGAGTTCATTGAGGACTCAGAAAGAATTTGAATTTCAACAATTAAGACAAGGTAGTATGACTGTGGCCAGTTATGCTGAGAAGTTTGAGGACATGGCTGCTTAGTCTAGGTAGGCTATGTATGCTCCTGACGAAAGGTGGAAGATAGACCAGTTTCTGTTTGGACTAAAAGTTGAAATATCTCATAGTGTATCTCAGAGGGAGTTCACTATATATGCTGAAGTTTTAAGGCAATGCTATGTGGCCGAGCATAGTTTGAAGAGAGTCCAAGCTGAAGGTGTTGCGAGTAGAGTGAATCAAGGGGATCGCGGAAGATCCAACCAACAATTCAGGCCTAGGAAACAATCCTTCAAAAGGAAACAAGTTCAAGATTCAAGGGCGAGTACACCTCCTGTGTGTCGCACTTGTGGCAAGAATCATTCTGGAAGGTGTAGTTTTGAAGGGGTAAAGTGTTTCCAATGTCAGAAGGTGGGTCATCTGAAAAGAGATTGTCCTCAGAATCGGACTCAGACACAAGGAAGGGTTTATACCTTAGATGCAAGGAAGAAGAAGAGTGACAATTCCTTAATTGCTGGTACGTGCTTCGTTAACGGATTTCCTTGTTTTGTTTTATTAGATTACAGAGCTACACACTCTTTTGTATCGATACAATGTATGAAACGACTTGGGTTGCGGTCCGTTCCTTTGTCTCCTCCTATGGTGGTCACTACCGCCATGGATGAAATAGTTGAGACACCGTTGATGTGTGAAAACTGTGTTTTGTCTGTGGACGGTAGAGTTTTTTAGATTGATCTTATTTGTCTACCGCTTAAGAAAGTTGATGTCGTTTTGGGAATGGATTGGCTTTCTGCTAATTCGGTGTTTATTAGGTGTGAAGAAAAGCTCATCATCAATCCATCTATTGATGCTACCCCAAAAGATGTCTTAACAACTATTCTAGAAGGTATGATTGGAATGATAAATTTCTTGTTCGAAGAAGAGAAATCTGTTCTTTTGGTTCTCACTAAGGAAGGGAGTAGCGACCTTCAAGTTTTGGATATTCCAGTAGTTTGCGACTTTTTCAAAGTTTTCCTGGAAGATGTCACTTCTCTTCCTCCGGTGAGGGAAGTGGAATTTTCTATTGACCTGGTACCGGGAACGGCTCTTATATCCGTTTCTCCGTATCGGATGACACCGCTTGAATTGAGAGAACTGAAGGAACAATTGGAAGAGCTTATGGCTAAGTATTTTGTTAGACCTAGTGTCTCACCGTGGGGAGCTCCAGTATTGTTAGTAAAGAGGAAGGACGGTGGGATGCGGTTGTGTATCGACTATCGTCAGCTGAATAAAGTCACCATTAAGAACAAGTATCCCTTACCCAGGATAGACGACCTGTTAGATCAATTGAAAGGAGCCTGTGTGTTCTTGAAGATTGATTTGAGGTCGGGTTATCACCAGATTCGAGTGAAGAGTTCCGATGTACCTAAGACTGCATTTAGGACCCGTTATGGTCATTACGAATTCTTAGTGATGCCTTTCGGTGTAACTAATGCTCCAGCTGTTTTTATGGACTACATGAATCGTATATTTCAAGCTTACTTGGACCAGTTTGTTGTAATCTTCATTGATGATATTCTTATTTATTCTCGTACTTCACAAGAGCATGAAGAGCATCTGAGAATTGTTTTATCCGTGTTGCAAGAGAAGCAACTTTTTGCTAAGTTAAGCAAGTGTGAATTTTGGATGGCGGTTTATTGGTCCTTATCAGATATCCGCGAGAGTAGATGCTGTAGCTTATCGGGTGGCGTTGCCGCCGAATCTTTCGAATTTACATGATGTGTTCCATGTTTCACAGCTTCAAAAGTATGTTCCGGATCCGTCGCATGTGATTCTGATGGATGAGGTTGAGGTAAGGGAGAACCTTACGGTTAAGGCATTACCGATGAGGGTTTTGGATCGTGAGTTGAAGCGGTTAAGAGGCAAGGATATTGCGCTTGTGAAAGTAGCGTGGGGAGGCGCTGCTGAGGGCAATTTGACTTGGGAGTTGGAGAGTCGGATGCGAGAATCGTATCCGAAGTTGTTCATCTCAGGTAATATTTTCGAGGAAGAAAATTTCTAAGTGGGGGAGAGTTGTAACGCCTCGGTTTTGTTAGATTTATTTAATCGAGTCGATTTAATTATTTTTGTCTTTATATTATTTTATTCTTGGTTTTTTTCTTGTAAATGTGTTATGTTTATCGTTATAATATTTTATCGCGTTTTGGGAACGTTTGCGAGAAAATTGAGTGTAGGGGTATTTTGGTCTTTTTGGCTTGGTTAGATATTGTTTTTCATTTAAAATGGAAACATAGAGAGAAAAGGAGAGAAAATAGGAAGGGAAGAAAGAAAAGAAGGAAAAGAGAAAGAAAATAAGAAAAAGAGGAAAACTTGGAGTGTAAGAAACCGATTCAACCGACACTTCGAAGCGCGATTAATCGGGTAAGGGTGCGAAACTCGGTTATGCTATGCTTGTGTATGATTGTGTATGTGTGTGTTGGAATGTTTACTGGTTTTTCCTAGCTTTTCAATTCTAGGTCGAAATGAGAGAAAACGATAGAAATCGATGTTTTCGCGATTGAAATGCGATATAAATGTTGTAGAATACTTGTTATTATGATTGGGATATGTTCTGGTTGTTATGTTATGGTTTGGAAGTGTTTTGGTGGAGGAAATGTTGGGTTGGAGTGAACAACAGCGCTGCTGATATTTTCTGGGTTCGCAGGTTCGCACTGCGAATAGGGCAGCGAAGGGGAAAGCGAAGGTTCGCGGGAGGTTCGCACTGCGAACTTTCTGCTGTTTTTTCTCTGCCAAGGTTCGCAGGAAATTCGCATTGCGAAGGGGAAAGCGAAGGTTCGCTAGAAGTTTGACTTGCGAACTTTATGCTATTTTTTCTCTGCCATGGTTCGCTGGGGATTCGCATTGCGAATAGGAAAGCGAACAAGACATATTTTCCACTTTGTTCTTGTCATAACTTTTGGGTCGTAAGTCGGATTGAGGCGCGGTTGGATGCGTTGGAAAGCTAATGAGATGTTCTTTCTTATAAAAATAGTTTTGAGACTAGTGGCCGATTTAATTGTGTCGGGAATTGGAATAGTGTCGTTTTGTCGACTTTTACCGTTGTAAGTGTTTGCGATTGATGTGTTATCATGTGATATGCTTTTGATATATATCGTATAGCTTGTGCGCTGTTATATGATGTGAATGCATGTGATGAAATGTTGTGATGATGGTTTGTGGCCTTACGGCAAATAAATGCATTGTTTTGGGTTTGATTGCAATGCATGATTATTGATGTTGAGATAGTTCACATGGTTGTATATGTGTATGCATTTGATTGTCATGAGTCATTGTATGCCAAGTATCATGATATGCATCTTGTGATGTCGTGTGCCCTTGTGGGGGTGTGAGCGACGAAACGATTCCAGAGGGAATCTGCTGTAACGGTCGTGTGCCTTATACAAAGAGGACCTAAAGCGACGTTATAGACGATCGTGTGCCTTATACAAAGAGGACCTAAAGCGATCGGATCGTGTACCTTATACAAATAGGACCTAAACCGATCCATAAACATCGTGTGCCTTATACAAAGAGGACCTAAAGCGATGGGGAACATCGTTTGCCCGACGGGGAGTTACATTAAGTAACAAGCGATGATTCCAATAATTCCTGAGTGAATTAATGATGAGAATGATGGATGGAATAGTACCGCATTGCATTGCATAGAGTCGTTGTGTCGGTCTCTGTGCATTTGCATAAGTCATGAATGGATTGATTATGTGTGGGAATTGTGAATGGAATTGATGAGTTGATATATATATATAAATTGATGATAACTGTATTGAGCATGATTGATATGCCTTTGTGATGGATGTATGAGTTATGAATTGCGTTGTGTTGTATTTGAACTATAGTGTATGTTGTGGTGAGAATGTTATGTATGCGTATTTCATGTTATTACATAATTGTATGCAACTATATTATAACTGTGTTTCTCACCCTTCTGCTGTTTTGAATGCTCTATGAGGCATTGCAGATTAGTTGCTAGAGGTCTTTTTGTGAAGATTATGTCTTCATTCTTTTGTCGGTCGACTCTGATATGTAGCACCGGGTAGTCGGGGAGATCGTTATGTGACTATATGTATATATATATATATATATATATATATATATATATATATCTTTTTGGATTTTATCTGTATGACTCCATATAGGAAAGACAAACTTCTACGTATATATATGTAATTTCAGTTGCAGATTTTCTGCTTTTATTCTGTATCTAAATTGTGGGTGTTAGGAACTGAGTTCCTCTGTGTATGTTGCTACCTGATTGTTGCATATCTATATGAGCGGGTTGTTGTATTTCGTCACGTTGATGTGACACTCCCGTCTATGCCATGAATGTTTTAATTATACTCTAATTATTTGTTACCGCTTTATTTACTCGGGGTTTAGATTGGGGGTGATACACTAAGCGCCCTCAGAGTGTGCTAAGCGCGCTCGCGACATTCCAGCCCATTATTTAAGTCACTTTTCAGCATTTTTTAGGTTATGTTTTTGGGGGAACTTTCTCCCAACTTCATCAAAAATATTTTAGGAGTAGAGAGGCTTAGAAAACAACATTAAATGATGCATCTTGATGATCTGGAGTATGATTTGCTTCTATTGACTCTGAAACGCCGTGAGAAATTTTTTCTTCTTCTTTCTTCTCTTTGTATCATCTATTTGTTGAGGTTTTGTATGTAAATCTCTTGATACCTTATGTATTTCATCTAATGTATGCTTGTGAATTAGTTTTAATTCTCTATTGTTGATTGTCTTTGATTGTTTATTTGTGGTTCTTGACAAAAACCTTTTCAAATCTTTGATCTTAGATTTTCTTCTATCAATGAGCAAACTTTTGACATGGTTTTGTGAGTTGATATTCATTGTATCTTTTATTGTATTGTGTTGATTAGTAGCATGAATAGCATGAGTATGATCGATGCGGTATTCCGAGGATGCGTGATAATAGTGATGAAGAATGATATTCACATACATTTGGCAAATTAGTTGAATGTATATTATTCATGTGTACGTATTCTTATCTTGGAGTTATATATGAATCGAGTCATTAGTTTGATATGGGTGTTATAGTAATATCTGTTAGGTTCTGAAACTCTAGAGATAAATTTAGATCTAACATTCACTGTGGGTATCGATTCTTAATGCTTCGTGTTGTCGAGTTGCGTGAAACATCATCGATGAGGCGATGCGGTTGTTCTCTCAACTTTGCGTTAGACATAACCTTTGTTGTGAGTGATACATGGTGATATTAGACGAACGCTTGATTTATGTATAATATGATTGGAAGAATGCATGTGTTATCGATTGATCTCTATTGAGTTTCTCTTCTCCAAAGAATGTGTTATTATTATTTACTTGCTTTTTGTTCCTTTAATTTCTGCATGTTACCGTTTAAAATCTCATTTCAAACAAAAGCTTATAACCGTAGAGACCGTGAACGGCGCTCTTTCCCTCCACTGATCCATGTGGATACGACAACCCTCGGGAATTCTTTTAAACACAAACATTTGCTTGCCGCTTTACCGCTTCAACATTACGTTGTGGTAGAGAAATTGGAACATACACCGCACATCCAAAAATTCTTAGATGGGAAATATTAGGTTCTTTACCAAAGACTAATTGTAAAGGTGAAGATGTATGGTAACTCGTTGGCCTTATGCGAATCAATGTTGCAGCATGCAAGATTGCATGTCCCCAAGTAGAAACTGGGAGTTTGCATCTCATAATAAGTGATCTTGCAATTAATTTTATTCGTTTAATAAATGATTCTGCAAGTCCATTTTGTGTATGAACATGTGCTACTGGGTGTTCAATGTCAATTCCAATAGACATACAATACTCATTAAATACTTGAGATGAAAATTTTGCAGCATTATCAAGACGTATTTTCTTGACAGGATAATCGTGGAAATGAGATCTTATTCGAATTAGTTGAGCTAGAAATCTCGCAAACGCCTGGTTGCGAGTTGATAACAAACATACATATGACCATCTAGTTGATGCATCGTTTAAAACCATAAAATATCTAAATGGTCCACATGATGGGTGTATTGGCCCACAAATATCACCATGTATACGCTCTAAAAAAATGATAGATTCATTTCCAATTTTTGTTGGTGATGGCCGAATTATCAACTTTCCTTGCGAGCAAGAGCTGCATGAGAACTTATTTGATTGAATAATTTCCCTACTCGTTAATTGATGACCACATGAATTTTCAATTATTTTTCGCATCATTATATAACTGGGATGGCCCAACCGGTCATGCCAAGTTAGAAATTTATCATTATTTGTAAACTTCTGGTTTACAATTGTATGTGCTTCAGTTGTACGAATATAAGTGTAGTACAAACCAGAGGATAAAGCCGGTAGCTTTTCCATTACACATTTTGTGTCTGAATTGTGTTTTGTAATACAAATATATTCAATCCCTCCATCATCTCCTGTTTCAATATGGTATCCATTTAGGAGGATATCTTTGAAATTGAATAAATTTCTATGAGACTTGGGGGAATATAATGCATTATCAATGTGCAATATTGTTCCTCCACGTAACAACATATTGGCTCTTCCGGAGCCTTCGATTATTTTCGAGGTGCTAGATATAGTACTGACATCAGTCTTTCGATTCACTAAATTATAGAAATATCTTTTATTCTTGAGAATTTTGTGGGTTGTTGCACTGTCAGCAAGGCACATATGTTCATTACTGGTGCTAGTGTCCATATTCATTCTAAGAGCAATAATAATTTTTAACAATAAGTTATAAGCGTGCTTTAAAAACAAAAGTTATTTAAACAATAAATTATGTAAATAAACAAGTAGAAAACACACTTTATTATTATTAGAAAATAAAATTCAAAACATCCATAAACACTTATTAATGACTAAAAAGAAGATTTCCATATATTTTATTTCTTGACACTTCCCTCTCCAATAAGGTGGTCAATTTTTCTATCTGGATCAGCAAAGAAGTCACCAATATCTAAATGGGTAACATCTATATTACCGTAATCTGGATCATCATCTTAATGAGTAAAGTGAGTCTCAATCCTTAACTTTTTATTTTTTTAGTGAATTTTGATAAAGACCAATAAGGTGTTTTGGAGTACGACAAGTGCGACTCCAATGACCTTTTCCTCCACAACGATAGCAAGTATTTTCATTGGTTTTGCTACTCTGGCCCTCTTTTTCATTCTTTTCAACATTTTTCCACTTCTGGTGGAAATATGTGTTATTATGATTACCATTGCGACCACGATCAAAACCTGGACCATGAGCATAATTACGACCACGACCACGTGCGTATGCATGACCGCGACCATGGTTTTTCCCGTAGTGATTGTTCCTTGCCACATTCACTTCTGAGAATGGAGCTGTACCAGTGGGACGAGCCTCGTGATTTTTCATCAATAGTTTATTATTTTGCTCAGCCACAAGAAGACAAGATTTTAGGTCAGAATATTTATTAAATCCTTTTTCTCAATATTGCTGCTGTAGGAGCACATTGGATGCATGAAAAGTGGAAAATGTTTTTTCTAACATATCTTCATCAGTTACTTTTTCTCTACATAGTGTCGGCTTAGAAGTTATTCTAAACATTGCATAATTATAATCACTTACACTTTTAAAATCCTGCAAACGTAAATGCATCCAATCATATCGAGATTTTGGTAGGATAACAATTTTTTGATGATTATATCTATCTTTCAAATTTTTCCACAGGACATGTGGGTCAGTTACGGTAAGATATTCATTTTTAAGATCTTCATGAAGGTGACGACGAAGGAATATCATGGCTTTTGCCTTTTGTTGATCAGATGAGTTATTTCCTTCTTTAATAGTGTTGTCGTGACCTTCTGCACATAAATAAATTTTAGCGTCTAGAGCCCATGTCAAATAGTTCTTTCCCGAAATATCAAGAGCCCCAAAATCCAATTTCGTAAGATTTGACATACTTAGTTCTGAGAGCTTCGTGTTGATAACGTGTTATAAAACAAAACAAAACAATATTGAGATTAAAGAGAGGAAGAGAAGAGAGAAAGTAATCTTATATTATCTTCTTCAAATGTACACTTTATATTGCAATATGGACCTTATTTATAGGACCT
This sequence comes from Lathyrus tuberosus, assembly GCA_022829125.1. Classification (NCBI taxonomy): domain Eukaryota; kingdom Viridiplantae; phylum Streptophyta; class Magnoliopsida; order Fabales; family Fabaceae; genus Lathyrus; species Lathyrus tuberosus. Next base: position 163,789 of record JALAZF010000794.1, read on the forward strand.
AAGGGAGATGGAAAGTCACAGCTATTAATAGGGAATAGGACGATGAAAAGAAGAATAAGAATGGACATCCACTATTATCTTTATTCATAACATTTTCTTTCAATTTTACTTGCCTTTATTTTTTTAGTCGATAAAAAAGTTATTAATCATTATCGTTAAACTAATAATATTTTAAAGCATAAATAATAACATGTCATAGGAAAGGTCTAATGAAACATGTGACGTTAACTTGGTGTGGGGTCCTGCCACATGATTAACATGCATTTGATAAAATGGAAGTTTGCATTTGATGACAAGTAGCAGATTTTTTTATAGCTCTGCCACAAAGTTGAAATTTAAACACCAAAATGCCACTAGTTAAAAGTAATTTCCCAAAATGCCACGCATTCAGTATGAGTTCTTCCAATCAATGGCTGAGCTATGGAATTTTTTTTCTCCTTCATAGACTCGTCCATCCATTGGCCGAGCCTCTGATAATTATGAGAAATGGAGCATATCTCAAATACTAGTACTCGTACATCCTAGCCCACTTTCTCTGCACAATATCTGATTCTCTCTCTCTCTCTCTCTCTCTCTCTCTCTCTCTCTCTCTCCATAAATTCATTTCATTTCTTTCTAAATAAAATCACCTCTCTTTTTTATTTAAACTTTCAATGTCTGTAAAGAACATTGAATGCAACAAATTTAAATTTATTTTTTAAAAACAAAACTTTGTAACAATAATAATAACATTGTTCAATTTTTTCTATTCTTCGCCATGTCTCTTACACACACACACACACACACTCTCATTTCAACACAACAAAACTATATCTGTATTCTACTTCACTCTCTCACTCTCAATATCCTTCTTCTACCTTTCTTATCTTCATTTTCACACTTTTCATTTCTTATTTTTCTGCTCAAACAACCATTCAATGCAACTACAAAAGTAAGCTTGATTTTGATGAATTTTTTTTATTTAGTTAGGTTTTGATGTTTATGCAAGGGCAATGCTCGGCCAATGGATGGACGAACCCATGAAAGGGTAAAAAATTCCACAGCTCGGCCATTGATTGGAAGAGCCCCTACTAAATGCATGGCATTTTAGAAAATTAGTTTGAACTAATGGCAGTTTAGTGTTTAAATTTCAAAATTGTGGCATTGCAGTAAAAAAATCCAAGTAGCAAGGTGTATCGGTATGGTGTAATGCATGAGCAACACATGTTATGGTGCATGCTTTGCAAGAGACACTTATTGCTTTGTATGAAAGGAAAAACGCAAGCGTCTTCATGCATGTAAGGCATTTTTGACTTGTTTCTCCTATAAATAGGACCATGAGCAAACATTCAATACAACACACAAGAGAAGAACAACAAGAAGAAAGAGAGAAAGAGAGTTTTACTTAAGAGAGAAAAGTGATCCTCATAGAAAGTTTCTTTGTGAGAGAAATAGTAAGGCAATTTGTGAGTGTTCCTTACAAATCGAGAGATGCATTGTAGTGAGACCCACCTAAGGGTGAAGTTGTTGTATTCTCATTTAAAGGTGAGGAAAATACACAAGAAAGGGGGTTGAATTGTATTTTCCAAAAGTGTCTTTAATACAGAAGTAAATAAACAAATAAAGAACACAACATAATTATCCAGATTCCACCCAAATTTAGAGTAATACAGCCCCCTTGCAACGCAAGAGATTTCCACTATAATCAATCTTGATTACAATTGCTTATACACTTAAGTATAAGACTTTTCTTTGCTCAGACCCTCAGCCCGAGACTTCTTGCTTAAACCCCTCAGGTCCAAGACTTCTGCTTAGGTTCCATGAACCCAAAACTTCCTTGCTTAAGCCCCTCAGACTCAAGACTTCTGCTCAGATCCTCGGTCCAAGACTTCCCTACTCAGATCCCATGATTCTAAGACTTCTGCTCAAGTCTTTCATGTATATGACTTCCTTAGTTAAGTTCCATGAACTCAAGACTTCCTTGCTTAGGTTCCACAAACCCAAGACTTCTGCTCAAGCCCCTCAGGCCTACGACTTTCTTGCTTAAACCTTCAGCCTATGACTTTCTGCTTAATCAGCAATTGATCAAGACTTTCAATGCTCTAGCATATAGCAAGAGACTTACTTGGCTCAAGCCTTTCAGCAAGAGACTTTGATGCTCAAGCACATAGCAAGATATTTTTATCTAAACTACTAAACAATCATGTTTAGCAGAATAGAGAATAAGGTGTACTTGATACAAAATCGGAGGTACATGGTAATCACCTTAAAAAAGACCTCTAAGAACTTAAGATTTATAAGATATTCAATGTTTAAGAAATCTAAAGGCTTATTATAATTTACAACATATAACAGAAAATCTGCATACTCGATTGCGTTGCTTTTTGTATGATCTTGTTATTCCTCCATCCAGACAGAAGTGTAAAACACTTATATCCTTCTTGGCTTTACTTCTATATTTTCCATTTTGATTGCTCCTTGTTGAAGACTTCAATTTGAATCTTCAATAGCTTATACAGCAGTTGTAGAAAACTAGTCGTTGGAAGAGATAACTTGAACATGTGTCTTTGTTTATCCATAGTACAAGAGACGTTGAAGAGAGATACACCAAAAGATCTTAATCCATTGTGTAACATGTTTCACCATTGCGTCTTCCATATAGTCTTGTACTATAGATCCGTTGAGAGTAGATATCCGTAGAGCATGTCAACTATTCTTGAGCCTTGTGAAAAATAGAGTCTAGCTAACAAGCTGATTTGACAATGCAGCTTGTTTTCTACAGTACGAATACCTCAAGCTTTATTACTTAAATCTAAATGATCACCAGAAGCTGATACATTAACTAAGTGTAGAGACAATATGTTTCTTTTCTGATACTGAGGTCTTCAGCTTTAGATTCTACGTGAGACATCACTTAGATAATGTTCTTTAGATTCTGATCCATCAGAAGCTAGTAACTCAGATCCTCTCAAATGCGTCCTTATATCAGATTATGAATGCCTTCTTTCCAAGCCTTATAACCTGCATACTCGGAACACACATTAGATAACACCATTATTCTTTTAATACTATGTTATCATCAAAACCCAAGAGGTATATGTCATGAACAAATCTTGTTCTTACAATCTCCCTCTTTTTTATGATGACAAACATAAGTATTTAAAGGACAATGTTATGCTGTTATAATTTTCTTGGCAACATCAGGGTATAAGGTTTGTAAGCTCCCCTTGAGTCTAATAGTCCAAGGTTGAGTTCTGAAAACTCCCCCTGAGTACTATATTCAAGAAATAATGTTTTAATTTTCTAAGCAACATCATAGTGTGAGGTTTGTAAGCTCCCTCTGAGTCTAATAGTCCAAGGTTGAGGTTTGTAAGCCCCCTCTTAGTTCTATATACAAGAAAATTAAAATATATCACTCATGCAAGATCACCAAAATAAAAAATAACCAAAATAATAGAAAATTAAAGTATTATTTTGAATTTTGAATATGAATGGTTAATTTGTATTTAAATACTTCTATATCTTTCTCCCCCTTTTGACACATCAAAAAGATTTAGACACAAAAGAAAAAGATACGAGAGGTGATAGTTAAAGAAAACGATAAACAAAAGTGCATTGTCCCGAGATGGTCAAAGATGCTTTATAGAGTTTATAGTAGTCAGAGTCAAGTAAATGATGCACAGATTTCATACATGTTCTTGAATGAATACTTAAAGTACTCTATAAAAGCAGATCGATATAGTATTCTCAAGAATCCATCCAGTTCTCAGAAATACTCCAAATAAAAACTAGTTATGAAGAGAAAATTTCATAACCAAATTCCTCATAAGAGTGAGAAACGTGATTTTGCAAGAGAGTTTGAATTACTGAAGAAAGCTGAAGTAGCAAGAGAGAAACTTTTGGCAATCAAGGAACTTACTTCACAAATTCATGTAGATGCGGCAAACGAGAAATAAAAACTGAAGCAAGAGAAAGGTGTTCAATCCAGATTGGCTGCCTACAGAGGCCAGTCTTTAGGATCAAGAGAGCACAAAAATGCTCCTGAAGATCCTTCTTCTAAAGATGAGGAAGCAGGACAGTCATGGAAGGAATTTGCATGTAACTTTGAGAAAGATGACTGAAGCAACAAAGAAGACTAGAAATAAGATAATTTATTGTACTATCTTATCTTTTCTCATGTAATTTTTAAATTCCAATGAAATTTCTCTTTTTCAGTTTGTCAAATAACTTAGCCAGCAAAAGCAAGATTTAATTACTTTAATTTGTCAAGAGAGAATATAAAGCATAACATATATGAAACAACAACACTTAAACAAACAGAACAAGATAATTTCACAAGCAAAACATACAAAGGTTTATAAACTAATCACCAAAACACATAAACAGGTTCTACACCCTAGACCTAAGATTTCTTCTATAATTCCATAACTGTCTTAAGATCAAAACCAATTTATTCTAGCCTCGCAACAATAGACTTGAATTGAGCATCCACTGATAGTTGATTACTAGCCATCAGAATCTTCATAAACTCTTGACATTCAGCAAATGATGCTATTTTAGCTTTAAGATTAAGCAGTTTCTTCTGGCTAGTTGTAGTGATGATCTTTGTTGAGAAGTTCTTCAGACTTTGAATAACCGAGTTAACACACTTTTAAAGCTTTCCCATTTTGCATCATACGCCACAGAATTAGTAGATGTGAATCCTATAACACCCTAAAACCCCCGCGTAAAATAATACAATTATCAGAGTAAAATTTATAGAAAAATTCAGCACTTAGGATGTTACTTCCAACTCTCATCTGCTCATGCAAACAACATGTAATACATACTTATTATTACTAACGGTAATAACAAAATCATTACTGAAAATCCATTCTATTATGCAGCGAAAAACTTCATCATATCAACAACCAAAATATAATATGTTTAAATCACATATTCATCATCAATTAAAACAAATATAATAACTGTAACGGAAATAAAACATAAGCATTCCATAATCCCCAGTGTTGCATATCAGAGCAGACGCTAACTCAAAACATAAAGTGAAGGACTTTGTCATCACTAACTGCAACTCCGCACTATCCTTGATTATCTGCACGTTACCCGCATGGAGGCAACATTCCAACAAAAGGGGTGAGATATCATTACTAGATAAAGGAAAACATGATAATTAGTAAGCAAAGTTCATTTCACGCATAAGTCACCCATTCAATAACATATATCCACATAGTCAATACCACCATCAACAAAACACAACAACAATCACAACTACGATGCAATGCAATGAGACTCACATCTTGACTCAATGCATGTGGTACCAATTTGATCCCTTTTTCATGATCATAATTCCCGTCAAAATTTCCATATAAGTCGCTCACACCCCACATGGGCACACGACATCCGTGATCGCTCACACCCCACATGGGCACACGATCACCCGTAATCGCTCACACCCTACTTGGGCACACGATTACCTCAACAACAACAACAACAACACGATTCCATTTCAAAGAATCTGGATAAGGCGCTCACACCCCATATGGGCACACGACTTATCACACAACTTATGCAACATGATATGCATTCAACGACAACATACGACGACAAAAAAATGCATATGACTATCACACAGCCAATACATCACACCACAACTATCCAACACTCAGCATATACCTGTCAAAAACTGCAACAATCGCAATCCACAACTACAACACACATTCGCACAACCGAACTCAACATTTCACAGTTCAACATATTGCAACATACACGGAAACACATATGGAGCATCTAATAGTTGGAATTCTGTCATTGGAAATAATTTTAATAGAAAGTACATGAAATCAGCTTTCCAACGATTCGAACGACACGCGAATCAGACACCCGAAACTGAAGTTATGAATTTTTGAAGTTTTTCAACAAACACCGACACTGACATCATACATTGACACCAAAAAACCTCATTACACAGTGGTTAATTTTAAGTCCAGAACTTGAAACTACTTTTACAAGAAGGTACACTGTATTAGCTTTCCACAGGTTCAAACTGCGCGTCAAACGGACACCCGATTCATGAACTATGGTAGGAATAAGGACCCACACCATTCATATTCATTACATTTCCATATCTATTTTATCAATCCATGGCATAAACATATGTTTCTACTTCACTATCACAAAGAGCGTTGAAGTAGCTTTCCAACGCTTTGGACTGTGCCTCAATCCGAGTTACGGACCAAAAGTTATGAAGGAAACAAAATGGGAAAATCTGTCATGTTTGCTAAGCAAACTCTAAGCGAACAGAAACAGAATAAAAAGGGCATAAAGTTCGCTAGGCGAACCCTAGGAGAACTTTCACCTTCCCTTCTCCTTGGGTTCGCTAGGCGAACCCTGAATTTCCAGCAGTGCTAATATAGGTCATTTGGGGCCAAAAACTCACATTTCTTAACACCCAATCATCCAAAATACATCTGAACACTCATAGAAACATATATTAGCATGAACATCATCAATTAATCATATATTCAACATTTTAATTCCATTTAGCGTGCTTTTACACAAAACCTAACCCACCATATTCTCATATTTTCCCCCCAATGTTATGCTATCCAATGGAACTCATTTTAACACGAAAAAACACTTTTCTAAATTCTCAAATCCCAATCATTTCTATCAAAATGACTTATAACCTTGTTTCGACTCCGACTCGCGATTCACAAACAACCAACAACACCAATAATATACAACAATCACATATATGATTCCAACAACGAAATTTACCACAATACATCATTCCATCATCAATCAAAACATCAACAACATATACAATTCATAAAGAATCCATTCCAACACACAACATCAATTCATCAAAATCATGAATAATGAATAAAGAGAAGAAACCAAAAACTCTACATGTTAGAACCTACCCACCAATCATCATGGCAACCCTTAGATAGTTAGAACCCCACCCTTACCTTATAGTTCTTGAAAAAAAAGCTTCAACGTCAACAATGGTTCTTCTCTTCTCCTTTGCCCTAGCTCTCCTCCTTCTCTTTTCCTCTAAAACACGTACTGACAAAACATCCATCTCAAATTCCCCTTATTATATTATTATTATTATTATTATTATTATTATTATTATTATTATTATTATTATTATTATTATTATTATTATTATTCTCTTCCAAATAAATAATAACAAATAATAGTAATAATACTAAATATTTAATCAAAATAATATCCACCCACTATTATTCAAATAAATAATTACTAACTAATATTACTAATTAGTTACTAACCGCATCACCCACCCCTAAGCAATTGGTCACACACCCTCAACTATTCCCTCAAGGTCTAGTCTTAAGGTCACTACCCCATACTAAGGGTATCCCCAACCACAACAATTTACACGCAATCACATACATACACACCATAACACCCAATTCTAATTACGAAAAATAATTAAAATAAAACGGGGCGTTACAAATCCTTCTTCTATTAATTTTTTGCCTCATTATATAACCCAGTCTTAAAAACTTCTAACTAAGAAAGTACATGGTTGGGTAGAGGCTGAAGGTTGGTTATGTGCTGAGATGGTTTGGATGTGTTTGTTTCATCTATTTGCAGGGTTTCGCACCCTTGGCATTTTTTTTTACCACTTTTCCAATTTTAATATTTTTCATATTTTCATTTTCAAATATTTATTTTTATATTCAAATTTAATTATTTTAAAGTGATTTTTTGCACACATATCACTCACACACTCTATTATTTTAATACAAAAAAAAAATTCAAAAAATGATTTTAATTTAATCAGTTTTTATTAAGTTGAAAATAAGTGTTTTTTGTGATTAAAAACCTTTAAAAAATTGATTTTCTTTTTAATTGTTTTTAAACCTAATGCATTTTGATTCTCATATGGATAAAACTGAATGTTTCAAACTTTGTTTTAAGATCACAACATGTTTATTTTGACTTACACATCACTTATATCATGTTTAAATTCATTCGAAAAACACCTTTGATCAAATATTTCAAAATTAGGGTTTTCAAATTGTTATAAGTCATGGGCCTCTTCTAGAGTGTAAGTCCCAACCCCTTTTAATTTTCAAATCATCAAAATCATGGGCCTCTATTAGAGTGTAAGACCCATCACTTTTCACATTTTCAAAATCAATTGTTTAAATCTTGGGCCTCTTCATAGAGTGTAAGACCCAACACTTTTGTATATAGAATAATTATGGGCCTCTGCTAGAGTGTAAGACCCACCGCCTTTTCTTTTCTTTTCAATAAGTCATGGGCCTCTGCTTAGAGTGTAAGACCCAACACCTTTGTACATAGAATAATCATGGGCCTCTGCTGGAGTGTAAGACCCACCATATTTTCTTTTCTTTTCAATAAGTCATGGACCTCTGCCTAGAGTGTAAGACCTAACACCTTTGTAAATAAAATAAAACACACAAATAAAACATTCAACACATCAAACCCTAAAGATGCAAAATCTTCCATGAATTCAAACAACTCATATCAATGTCTATACTTGTTAATCTTCACTCATGTTTATTCATATCTTGTTAAGTTTCTCTTGACATTTATATCATCCTTAGTTTAGACATAGGTCAAACAATATGATCCCTTCAATCACAACTTAGTTCAAACAACTAATTCCCTAGCCTCCTCTTGTGCCTTATACAAGCATCATTACCTCCTCTTGGGCATCATACAAAGAATCTCCATAGCAAGATAGCCTCCTCTTGGGCTTCATACAAGGAGACTTGGGGAGTCTCATTCAATTCCCCAGCCTCCTCTTGGGCTTCATACAAGGACCCTCAGGCTTCCTTAAAAGCATAAGTCAAGTCTTAGTCATCTATACAATAAATCTTTTAGCCTCACCATCCTAGGCTTTGTACATGATACAAATAAGTTCTTTTAGCCTCATTTATCCCGGGCTTTGTACATGATACAAATAAAAATTCCCAAAAGAGTCAGTCAAATCCTCAGTATTGATTCACTCTCTTCAAATTTCCTCAACAATTATTAGCCTTCTCTTAGGTTTTTATACAAATAATTTCCCCGGCCAGTCAGCCTCAATCTTGGGCTTTATACAAGACAGATAAAACTCCCCAGTTAAGTCAGTTTTCAATCTTTTTCAGCTTCATATCTTGGGCTACATTCAAGATACCTAAATAAATCCATCTCCTCACAGATGAAACTTTGAGTCATCTCTGTAGGAAGATATCTCTTCTAATCACTACAATTCAAATCAAACAATAAAATTATTTTTCCAGATAATTGATGTAAGTGGCACTCTTGTTGATTCAAAATCCAAGTGAGAGTCCCTCCTTTATCCTGGTTCAAAAACTTTTCTTTCATCTAACTGATGTAAGTATCACACTTGTCGATTATATATCCAAGTTCAGGTCCCTCTATTAGTATGTAATGAACTCATAAAGGAAAAGTGGCACCCTCTGATACTGGCCTCACACTCTTCACAGTTGTCATGGATAACTTTTACTAACCCAACTTCAAACAGTTTGGAATGGAAAATCCTGACGGGAGTTTTAATCTGCGATGCATCCATTATCAATACTTCATCATTCTCATCTCCGATAGCATTGGTGGACCCATGGGTAGGCAATGAGTTACTCTTTACATTGGGTTGATTATCTGCAAAGGACAAAACCTTCTTCTCCATCAAACCCTTCACAACATATTTCAGTGCAAGGCAACCTTCTATGTTATGACTGGTAACGCCTTGGTGAAATGCACAGTTGACATTAGGATTATGGAATTGCATGGCTTTCTCAGTAGGTGGGCCCATAGGTCTAGTGACAATACCCTGTTGAACCAAAGAGGGATAAAGCTCTGTGTAGGTCATTGGAATGGGTGGAAATGAAGGTTTGACCCCTTGTCTTCGGTAGGGCGAGTTTGATGAAGAAGCTTGTGGCATCTGTTGTTGTTGTTGTTGTTGAAAAGTTGGAGCACTTGGGGCTTGCTGATAACTGGGTTGTTGTTGGAATACCAACTCCTGCTGCGTGGACTGATGATTAAAAGTTGGTGTTACAGCTGGCACATAATGTTGTGGGGGCAAACTGCATTGGATAGATTGGTTGTTGAGCAAAATTTGGATTTGACTGCTGTTGATAAAATGGTAGTCTCCAAACCGAATTCTTTTTCCTACTCGTCATGACGACATTGGTTTCCCCTTCCTTCTTCTTATGAAAGTTGCTTGGAGGTTTCTTGAAATTGGTACTGCTTGAATTGTTCGAAGAACTGATCACCTTTCCACTTTTTAAACCAGCCTCTACTTTACACCCACGGCAACAATGTCAGCGAAATTGGCACTAACACTGCTAATCATTCTTTCATAAAACTCTGGTTTCACGGTGTCCACAAACCAGTCAGCCAGTTCCTTCTCAGATAATGGGGGTTCTACTTGGGAAACAGTCTCCCTCCATCGTTGAGCGTATTCTTTGAAAGACTCAGAATTATTTTTGGACATGCTCAAAAGTTGTCTTTGGTCTGGGGCCAAATCCATATTGTACTTATAGTGCTTCACAAAAGCATCCGATAAGTCTTGAAAATTGTGGATTCTAGATTGGTCCAAGCTCATGTACCATTTTGTAGAAGCTCCCTTCAAACTATCCTAGAAACAATGCATCATTAATTTGTCTTTATCCACATACGCAGCCATTCTTCGGTAATACATGATCAAGTACGACTTTGGGCATGTCACGCCTGAGTATAGGTCAAAGCTCAGAGTTTTAAACTTTGGAGGAATCACTAAGCCAGAAACCAAACACATATCTCTAGTGTCAGTACTAAAGACATTGCTTCCTTCCATCGCCCTCATTTTTCTCTGGATAGTCTCAACACTTTCTTTCAATCTTTCGTGTCATTCGTCCCCTTCCTCAGACATCTCGGGGTAGTCATAAACTGGTTGTGGGTGTCGCTCCCGGGATTTTCATCCTAGTACAAACGCGAAAGTGGCACCGAAATAGAGTCGCCAGCAATGTGTATTTATCCCAAGAGAGGGAAAGGAAACACCGCATAAACCTGAAGGAAGGGAAAAGCATGGTCTTGCGACCAAGAGAATTGGATCCGGGAGTCGGTTACGTGCGAGGAAGGTATTAGCACCCCCACGCGTCCATCGTACCCGATGGGATCCACGCTTGCTTGTCTCGATCAAAGGGTGTAAGGAAAAGATGCTGGAAAAGAAACTGGAAAAGGAAAGGAAAGAGAAAGAGAAACAAATGTAGGGAAAATAAAAGAAGTGCTCGCATGGGCCCTACCCCACTGCCTACGTATCTCATCGGGAACATGAGAATCAGAGCGACGTAGTTCCCCTAACTAGGGATAGATTGTTTGTGTTTTTTAAGGAACGACTAACGTTCTAGCTCAGGTGTTGCAGTCTCGCCGGCCCGAGTGCGTTACCATCTTGCAAGAGAACGAGTAGGAGCGCGTTCGTACGTTGAGAATGAATGAGGTGAGAAAAGAATTCCCGAAGGAAAGACGTTATTATTTGTTTTTCGTCTTTTAGGAAAGAAATGTTTTGATTGTTTGATGTTTTGCAACATGTATTGTATTTAAGTCCCTCATGTAGGATCGAATGCCTCGCATATCGACCCAAGACGGGAAGCATGCTAAACATTCCAAGAAAGTGTGAGAAGATCCCCCACTTCCTTGTTCCCACATGAAAGGCCTAAATACAATAGGTGTTATGCCTTTATTAAGTGTTTTGGTTGATTAAGAAATGAAGAAATGTTTTTTATTTGTACCTTCAACAAGTATTGCATTTAAGTCCCTCATACAAGATCAAATGTTTAACACATTGACCCAAGATGGGCTATATGCTACACATTCTAAGATTATAAGAGAGGACCCCTTATAATCTTTTCTTTATATGAAAGGCCTAAATGCAATAAATGCCTACCTTTATTAGATGTTTTGAATTTTCTTTGAGATGAGAAGAAGAGAGACTCAAAAAAGAGGTAAAGGTGAAAACTAAGGGGAAACTAAGACACACCCTACTGTTAGCATGCTCGGAGATCCTATGGTTAATGTGGTTTAAGAATCTAATCCTAAAAGAAAGAGGAGAACATAAGAAGCAACTTACTTCCAAGATGGAAGTTAAGTTGATCTTAAAGAGGGATGAAGAAAATTAAGCAAACAGAAATGAATCAACAATTAATCCAAAAATAGGAAATTAAAATCATGGTCGGGAATAACCAAGCTAGAATTAAAATGCTAAGTAAAAAAACCAAGATTAAATTCTAGCAAGAAAATATTAATCTAAGATTAGAACTAATACTTAGATTAATCCTAAAATTAATTCCTAATTAATTTCTAATTAAAATCAAGTGCTAGTTCTAAACTATAAACTAATTCTAAAGAAAATTAGTTCTGAGGAAAAACTAATATTAAAGTCTAAATGAAAATCTCCAATTAAGGTTTAATTCTAAAATTAACCAAGTTAATTTCTATATAAAAAACTCCAACTCTAATTCTAATTATGAACTAATTCTAAAATTATGATTAAACTTGATTCTAAAACTAATCATTAACTAAACAATCAACATAAACAAAATTAAAAAGAAATTAAGTACAGGGAGGGGTGTAGTATTGAAACGAGGGGTGTGAAGAGAAAGAAAAACAATGGGCCTAGAGTCTGATGGCTGTTGTATTGTAAAGCTGGGGGTGCGGCAAGTACTTGGGATGTGTGGACAGGAAAAACAATCTGGGTCTAAGGCCCGAATCAAAAACTACATAACAAAGAAACCCTAACACTAACAAGACCACTCCATCCTTCACTCACTCTCCTTCATTCGCCTCAACCTTCACGGCCGCCGGCGGAAAATCATCTCTCCCGTCACCATCATTCTCCATCGCGTCAGGAAAAACTTGTTCTCATCTCCTTCCGTGGCTTCGTCTTCCCAAACTCCGGCCGCCGTCTCTCTCCTTCGTCAACATCACGCCGTCACCGGAAAACGCCGTGCCGGAGTTCCAACTCACTTCGTCTTCTCCGTTCTCAACACCTCGCTCATCTAATCATCAACATCAACGATCTAAGCACGACGTGGACTCCCTAACAACCTCAAACCCTCTCCCTCGGCGTGAAACAACACGAACACGAATTGAAATAAACAACACTATCACTTAAATGAAGTTTGAATTAACGTACCTACCGGAGCAGTTCCGGTGACTCTTCAAAACTCCGATGATAAGAAAAACCAGAGGTGAGGTAATATGTATTCTACTTCTGCTCTTTCGTGTGAATTCTTCTTCTTCTTTTCTGCGATTTGCTTTTTTGTTGAAGCTTCTTGATGGAGCTTGATGAGGACTTGATAATGACGATGACGCGTTGTGGTTTCTGCAGCTTGAAGGTTAATCTTGAATTTGCTGCGGAGATTGATGAAGAATCGAAGATGAATGTTAATGGAGTTTACAGGTGAAGCAAGAACTTGTTGAAGAAGAATGAATGACGTAGATGGTGAATTGAAGATGAATTTGTGTGGAATGAAAACTGAAGAGAATTGAAATGGAAGATGAAGATTGTGTGTCGTGAGAAAAAAAAATCCGAAGAATGAAGATGGTGATGACTTTATATCAGAGATCAAAGGAGGGTAAAATGGTATTTACACACTGAAATTCAGTTACAATTCTGTTGAAGTTTGTTAGAGGTTAGGATTCAGTTAGAGTGTATTTGTGAGATAGGAATTGTTAGAAGGAATTGGAATGAAGGTGATGGGTTCGGTTAGAAAAATCTGTTAGGGATTAGAATTGATTATTGGAAAGTGGTGTAGAAAAAGTCACGGGTTCCTTTTTATATGCCCTGGTGTAATTTTCTGTTATATTGTTATGAAATTCTACTGCTGCCTCTTTATTTTGTACAAGAAAACCTATTATGTAATTCTCCTTGTCTTGTATGTTAGCTGCTGCTGTGCTTTTTCTTTATTTTTACTGCTATAAAATCACAATAGTTCACGTAAATTTTCATGCGAATTCCGTGTTCGTTGCAGCTTCTATTCATCCTGGCTTGCACTTCATTCCTTGCGCAACAATACGTATCATGGGTGAAGCAGCATAACATGGGGCCCTCCTTTTGCTTTGTCACTAAGCTGATAACATTTCCTTCTTATTTACTACTATGGACTCTTTCTGTTATGAATTTGTAGACCTCATAGACTTGTACCAATTTGTGATTTTCTTATTTAACCATGAGAAAATATGAGTTTGGTTTAAGAAAATGGTTTTAAGTTTGAGTTCAAAATGAATATGGATTTAATTGGAATATGAAAGTTGGGTTTTTGGTAAGAAAACTATTCTGGATGAACTTAGAAATTGGACATGGGATATGATGGGTTTAGAAAATGAATATGGTCTAGACTTGGGATGAACAAGAATGGTCAATGGTTTAATGGCTAAAAATGGATAATATTTGGTATTAAAAGTGGATAATGAATTAAATTGAAAAATGGATTTGAAAATATGGATAATTGAATGGTTTAGAAAAATGGTTTAAAATAAAAAATGGATTTAGAATGGAAATTAAGAAAAAAAGGAATGGATATGGACAAATTGGTTTATGTGGAGATAGAATTGAAATTGGTTTGAATTGGATAAAAATGTGGATATTTGAATAAAAATTTGGATTTGAAAATGGGTTAGAATGGATAAAGAAAAAATAATAAGTTTGGATATGAGTTAAAAATGGCTTGTATCTCAATTTCCAAACTGCCCACACAACTGATCTTGACTTGTCCAATTCCAATCAAATTCCCCATCACACCAAACTTCTTTCCTCAATGAATTCCAAAATATCAATCAGTAAGCTCACCAGATTGTGACCCGATAGCATGAAAACTCTTTGATCCCATGTCCCGGAAAACCAATGCAAATGCAAAGATATGATTATGACCTAACGAAGATGCAGATGAGAGCGAAGCAAAAGCCAGAAAAATGTAGGGCAAATTTTGGGGTGCTACAGCTGCCCCTATTCAATCAACTTGGACCTAAACGGATGATAGCAACTGCCTTCAGACATTCAAGGTACAAGGTGATTGAATACAAAAAGAACCGCAAAATTTGCACCCTGTGGAGAAGAAAAGGGATACAAACCCAACCAAATGAACACTGCTTGGATAAAACTCTGGTGGGAAGGATAACATTGGAGAGATGTCTTTTAGAACAACACCAGATGACTACTGGCTTGCCACACTACTTGTGGACTTTAATAATGTCTTTTGTACAACGCCAGACGACTACTGGCCTGCCACACTACGGGTGGACTTTAGCAATGTCTTTTGTACAACGCCAGACGACTACTGGCTTGCCACACTACGGGTGGACTTTAGCAATGTCTTTTGTACAACGCCAGACGACTACTGGCCTGCCACACTACGGGTGGACTTTGCTCATCTGCCACCCGAAGATGGACTTTTGCCAATCTACTGTTGGACTTTCTGCCACCCGAAGACGGACTTTTGCCAATCCATTGTTGGACTTTTAGAATTTCAAAATTGGATTACTCTCTACATCTGTGTCAGACATCTCTGCTGACTCTGCTGAGGAACAATGATCAATGATTTGACTTCGGAGACTCCTGAAAGGATAATATCTCTACTAGAGAATGAATGAACAATCAGTCTGCTTCGAATTATCATGTTTGCCAAAAATAACTTGGACTTTGAGATATGAGGGGAGTGGTGATTATGCCAGGAATTACTTCATCTGCTTGGGGATGAATTCTGGTCACAGCAACTCCGCCGGGGATGAGAGGGTAAACCATCAACTTTGAGGTTGAGGAAAAATGAAGTAAACAATAACACTGAGGTTGAGGAAAAGGTAGACATCAACTATGAGGTTGAGAAAAACCATAACTTGAACTCTGAGGTTAGAAGAAAGATATACGTCAACTCTGAGATTGGTAAAAAAAGATATTCATCAACTCTGAGGTCGAGAAAAGGTATACGTCAACTTTGAAGCTGGGGAAGAAAAGGATATTCATCAACTCTGAGGTTGAGAAAAGGCTTCAACTCTGAGGTTGGGGAGAAGATATACAATAACTTTGAAGTTGGGGCAGAAAATGATATTCATCAACTCTGAGGTTGAGAAAAGGTATACGTCAACTTTGAAGTTGGAGAAAGGCTATACATCGATTTTGAAACCGGAGATAAAACCATTGACTTCAACTCTGAGGTTGGACAAAACATGCGTCAACTCTGAAGTTGGTATAAAGGGCGTCAACTCTGAGGTTGGAAAAGGAAGCACAACAACACTGACGTTGGAGACAGGCGACAACTCTGAGGTTGGGAAAAAAGGAGGTACAACAACTCTGAGGTTGGTATAAAGGGTGTTCATCAACTCTGAGGTTGAGAAAAGGAGGTACGACAACTCTGAGGTTGGGGACGAAAGGCTTCAACTCTGAGGTTGGACAAAGATATGCGACAACTTTGAAGTTGGAAGAAGGCTTCAACTCTGAGGTTGGACAAAGGCAATAACTCTGAGGTTGGGAAAAAAAGGAGGTACGACAACTCTGAGGTTGGAGAGAAGATATCCGACAACTTTGAAGTTGGGAAAAAAGGCGTCAACTCGGAGGTTGCGGATCACTGCTTTAATTGAGGGTTGATCTGGCTTTCGCACAAGGTACTAAATCTGGCTTATGCTTCGATGCATGTTTGAATTTTTCTTTCTATGGCGTAATGCTCCATACGAAATGGAAATGCTACGCGTTTTGAGGATGCAATGCAATGATGATTACTATATGCAAGAATGAGAGGACACTCCACTGGGGAATGCGCAGAACAGACAAGCAAACTTCACTGAGGAAGGGATCACCAATATCTGATCTCTTGTGGGGAAATAACCAACTGTACCACCAATAACCACTGGTGATGCCAACCCTGTCAGGGAACGGCAAGCTGAATTGCAAACTCTGTTGGGGAGATGCCAATAACGATTGGACCTTCAACCACTGAGAATGCCAATAACCATTGGACTTTGACTTGCAGGGAAATGTCGAATCTGACTGTTGAGGAAGAGATTACTCTGACTTCTCACCGTCTTCAAACTGCTTGAAGATGTTTCATCGTCTTACCCTACTGAGAATGAGGAATCCACCTGCACTACTGGGGGTAAGGAAGCTTCACAAAGAACCCCTTTCTATGTGAGAATGATTCTCTGCTTGGGGAAGAATATCAATTCCAACACCTTGCTGGGAAAAGATACCTTCTGGTTCTTTGCTGGGGAAGAGACTTTAAAAGCCTTAAGTCGGGAACAACTTAGCATTTTAAGTTTCTGTTGATTGACTGCACACCGATTGTCAAGAGTGAACAACGGTTCCTTTAATTCTCGACTTGCCCCAGACCATAGGGTCTACTAGAAGAAATCATCTCAAGAGGATTTTATAGAAGACCGGGCGTTCATACTACCCCCAGGTCTTCAAACTCTTGGAGAGATTCATCGGATCTCGACGTAATTGCCCCAGACTATATGATCTGTGGGGGAATTTGCCCCGAGAGGACTTGTAGTGACTTGAAATACTCTGCCTCAGTATTTTGAACCTTGAAGAGGTGTTTCTGATTAACTGTCTTCTGGAGAGGATAACTTCTCATGCTCCGGAGGTGGCTTGCCTCGACATGAGCTTTGAAGTGACTTTGCCCCTGATCTGAATGAATGCCCCAGAAAAACTGAACTTTAGAGAGATTTCTCGACGTAACTGCCCCAGATTGGCTACATCTCATCACAACTTACTGGGGAGAGCCCACGACACTGAGTCGCTTGGCAACATGCCCCTCGATATGATTGTCCTTCAGAATTTTCAAGCATCCCAACTCGGCAGGATCAAGCTTCTTGACTAGCATTAACTGTGTAAGCTTCATTGATGCTTAGGCACATGTATGCAAGCAGAACAAGTTTATTATGAGAATGGTACTTCTAATGCAACAAACATGTTAACCTTGAAGTTTATTGAAAATATGTCATCAAACCTGTGAACGAGTCACTAGTTACGACATTGATTTTTGAATGGAAAACAATACGCACATGCAATACCAACAAAAATCTTATTAGCACAACTCATGGGAGTCAGGAACGTTATCTCGTTGAAGTACGCCTTCAGAATAAACCCTATTTCAATTAGGACTTTTAAGGGTTGTAATGTGGCCTGGTTCACGGTTTTAGAAAAAGGATTTATGGCTCAAAATTTGTTTATATCCACCCATTCTCCTTGATGTTCTCCAGTCCTACGTCCAGTTAATTTGGCACAAGCGCTCATCTCCCGAAAGGATTTTTGTGAGGATCGATGGTTAAGGAACCCATGAGGTCTTTGAAATGACATTCACCCCTTTTGAAGTCCAGCGGGATGCCCTAACTTTTGCCTAAGTCGCTTATTTGAAGTTTGGACTTAGCGGGCTTTTCTTTTTTCTTTTGATTCTTTTTCTTTTTCTTTCTTTTTTTTTTTGAACAAATCGTGTGACACTGGTTGTCTGACTTGTTTGAAAGGGTTGTGACTGCCTCATTCCTTGGTCGATGAGGGATAACCATTGTGGTTTCACATCTCTTGACCTCTTCAAGGTAATGGATCCTCAGATGCACACTCCTTTTGAAATCTGAACGCTTGGTCAAATTACTGACAACTATCCTGCCCCTGGTTAAATGTGAGGGTTTTTTCTGAATGAAAAGAAGCTCCTACTTCAAGGCTCAAAGGGGATGACGAGGGTCTATCTCCCTTATATCTCCGGTTTTTGGGGATTTGAAACAATGCCTGTACATCCTCAACAGGGTTTTATCCAAAAGTATACAACCAAAGATTTTGCGTTTTTACCTCATCATCCTCCCTCCAAGAGTTTAAGCAAGAAAGTTGGTATTGTAATGCGCAGAAACATTATATGAGTGAATAAAAATGAATTACTTCAAGATAAAACATATTTATTACATTAAAACATCATTCATAACACAAATAAGTTTTTAATGCATACAATGCTTTAACAAGAAATGAAAAACTACAAATGAAAGTGCAGTAAAGAAGCTGAAGATTTCCATTGCTGAGGAGGCTTGATTCTGTCTGGACTTCCTTGCAAACTGAGTGCTCACTTGAGACAGGGGGCTTCAATTGATATACATATCATCTTCAGTGAATGCAATGATCTCTGAGTCCACCAGGTCTTGCACCTTGTGCTTGAACACGTTGCAATTTTCAATGGAATGACCCGGTGTGTCTGAGTGATACTCGCATCTAGCATCCAGATCATAATCAGGAGGAATGGGGTCAGGAACAGGCTTGGCATCCCTTAGTTCAACCAGAGAACTCTCAAGTAGACGTGCAAGAACATCACTGTGAGGAATAGGGAGTGGATCGAACCTTCTCGCAGGCCTTCGTGATCTTTGTTGTCTCTGTTACTGAGGAGCATAAGGTCACTGATACTGAACAGGCATTTGAACAACAGAAGGAAAATACACGGCACTAGTTTCTCCTTCCTTTCCCTTGGAGGACCCAACATAAGGTTTCTTTGCATCTTCAATAGCAATTCGAATCTTTCCCGTCTTGATGCCATTTTCGACTCTTTCTCTTGCCAATACAAGACCTGAAAATCCAGATGACACATATCCAACCAATTTCTCATAATAATGCCCCTGAAGCGTATCCATGAACATATCAACAAGCTCTCTTTCCAACATCGGAGGTTGAACTTGGGAAGCCAATTCACGCCATCTCTGGGCGTATTCTTTGAAGCTTTCATTTTGTCTCTGAGAAAGACTTTGCAATTGCATTCTACTGGGCGCCATGTCCGTGTTGAATTGGTAGTGCTTGATGAAAGCTTCTTCCAAATCTCTCTAGCTTTTAATATGCGTTCTCTCCAGGCTCATATACCAGTCTAAAGATGCCCCAGTTAAGCTGTCCTGAAAGAAATGCATCAGCAGCTTTTCGTCATCCGTATAGGCAGACATTTTGCTGGAATATGCCATGATGTGAAGCTTAGGGCAGGTGGATCCATTGTACTTCTCGAAAGTAGGTGCCTTGAACTTCGGAGGAACCTTCACACCTGGGACCAACCCTAAGTCATACATGTCCATACCCAAATCATTCTGGCCCTTAATAGCCTTCAATCTCTCTTCGAGCATACGAAGCTTCTTGTCCGCCTCAGTAGGGAAATTCATCTCAGCATCATAAAATTGTTCCTCCTGATTATCCACCTTCTGATGAGGAACATGAATCTTAGCAGTACTTCCTCTGGATTGACTCATAGGAGAGGGTGGAGGAAGATCAACACGTGGAGGATTCACAACTCCGCCCGGAGTATTACCAACAACATTCCCATTACCAGCCTCTGGGATAACAACAGTCCTTTGAATAATCGCCTCTAGTTCCTCTTGTTGTTGAGCCATGCCCTGCATCATCTCAAAGAACTGAGCCATACGAGTCTGGAATTCCGACAACTCTGCTCGCATCTGATCCATGATCCTTCTCTGATTGCTTCAAGTTGCGTAGTGGTGAGAAGTCAGGTTTGCAGTTCTAGAGACAATAGCAAGTCAGAATAAGAATCCCCTCTCTGAATACCTGTTATGCATATGAGTATGAGAATGCAAAATGACATGCGATGCAAATGCAAAGACACGGGATCAAGGTATCCATAAAGCTCTGGATAAGTGTTGTGCTGATGACTGAATAAGCTCGTAGGTCTGCTCTGAAGAGAATATCGGAACACCGGAATATCCGAATAATCATAATACCATAACACCAGGCTAATACTGATAAGAAATCCAAAGTACCGGGTAGGTAGAAGGTCAAGGTTACCTGCAAACCTGTAAACACCCGCCCATTCTCACATGTGGGTACTAAGATCCTCAGTATCCCGGGCTCTCAGGTCGAGAAATGATGATACGTTCACCATTTCTGGTTTGGCATCATCACCAATCGAGGAGGCCTCAACTGATTCTCCAAAAACGAAAGGTCCTCAGCTTCTGGAACTGAGGTCGAGAAGCAATAGTACATTCATCCCTCGGGGTACAGTACTATCGCCAAACGAGGAGTGCCTCCACTGATTCTCTTTCAAAAAGGAAATCCTATGCAAGTTCCAAAGTGGGCCTTCGGGTGCGAATGGGTTTGCCACGAAATGTGGTCTGCCACTGTCACCACTAAAGAGAGATGTTTCCACTAAGGTCCTCATGATCGGTCACTAGAGTCGACAGCTCTCTAGATCGACATCCTGGAATACGCAAGATGCGCATGCCATGATGGGTCCCAAGATAGCCTCGTCTAGCTGTGAATTTCGTGAATACCCAACGCACTCCAGACGGCACGTAGGTCCCACTACTCTCCACTCTAATCCTAAGTGTATACTCAAGCCTGTGTAATGGGATTATCTCTCAGAAATCCCATCCCACCAAACAGACAAAACAACACAGTCCAGCATAGCATAATATATCATGTGGAATAAAAATGCTAAAATGCAGTAAATGCAGTAATATACAGTAACTAACTATACAGTAAAACAGTATATCCAGCAAAGTACAGTAAACACCCAATGAAAGACAAACAGACAAGCGCTAGGATTGACTCGCTTAGGATGGACCAGCGATAGGTCAACCTTATCCCCAGCAGAGTCGCCAGCTATCGCTCCCAGGATTTTCATCCTAGTACAAACGCGAAAGTGGCACCGAAACAGAGTCGCCAACAATGTGTATTTATCCCAAGAGAGGGAAAGGAAACACCGCATAAACCTGAAGGAAGGGAAAAGCATGGTCTTGCGACCAAGAGAATTGGATTCGGGAGTCGGTTACGCGCAAGGAAGGTATTAGCACCCCCACGCGTCCATCGTACCCGATGGGATCCACACTTGCTTATCTCGATCAAAGGGTGTAAGGAAAATATGCTGGAAAAGAAACTGGAAAAGGAAAGGAAAGAGAAAGAGAAACAAATGTAGGGAAAATAAAAGAAGTGCTCGCATGGGCCCTACCCCACTGCCTACGTATCTCATCGGGAACATGAGAATCAGAGCGACGTAGTTCCCCTAACTAGGGATAGATTGTTTGTGTTTTTTAAGGAACGACTAACGTTCTAGCTCAGGTGTTGCAGTCTCGCCGGCCCGAGTGCGTTACCATCTTGCAAGAGAACGAGTAGGAGCGCATTCGTACGTTGAGAATGAATGAGGTGAGAAAAGAATTCCTGAAGGAAAGACGTTATTATTTGTTTTTCGTCTTTTAGGAAAGAAATGTTTTGATTGTTTGATGTTTTACAACATGTATTGTATTTAAGTCCCTCATGTAGGATCGAATGCCTCGCATATCGACCCAAGACGGGAAGCATGCTAAACATTCCAAGAAAGTGTGAGAAGATCCCCCACTTCCTTGTTCCCACATGAAAGGCCTAAATACAATAGGTGTTATGCCTTTATTAAGTGTTTTGGTTGATTAAGAAATGAAGAAATGTTTTTTATTTGTACCTTCAACAAGTATTGCATTTAAGTCCCTCATACAAGATCAAATGTTTAACACATTGACCCAAGATGGGCTATATGCTACACATTCTAAGATTATAAGAGAGGACCCCTTATAATCTTTTCTTTATATGAAAGGCCTAAATGCAATAAATGCCTACCTTTATTAGATGTTTTGAATTTTCTTTGAGATGAGAAGAAGAGAGACTCAAAAAAGAGGTAAAGGTGAAAACTAAGGGGAAACTAAGACACACCCTACTGTTAGCATGCTCGGAGATCCTATGGTTAATGTGGTTTAAGAATCTAATCCTAAAAGAAAGAGGAGAACATAAGAAGCAACTTACTTCCAAGATGGAAGTTAAGTTGATCTTAAAGAGGGATGAAGAAAATTAAGCAAACAGAAATGAATCCACAATTAATCCAAAAATAGGAAATTAAAATCATGGTCGGGAATAACCAAGCTAGAATTAAAATGCTAAGTAAAAAAACCAAGATTAAATTCTAGCAAGAAAATATTAATCTAAGATTAGAACTAATACTTAGATTAATCCTAAAATTAATTCCTAATTAATTTCTAATTAAAATCAAGTGCTAGTTCTAAACTATAAACTAATTCTAAAGAAAATTAGTTCTGAGGAAAAACTAATATTAAAGTCTAAATGAAAATCTCCAATTAAGGTTTAATTCTAAAATTAACCAAGTTAATTTCTATATAAAAAACTCCAACTCTAATTCTAATTATGAACTAATTCTAAAATTATGATTAAACTTGATTCTAAAACTAATCATTAACTAAACAATCAACATAAACAAAATTAAAAAGAAATTAAGTACAGGGAGGGGTGTAGTATTGAAACGAGGGGTGTGAAGAGAAAGAAAAACAATGGGCCTAGAGTCTGATGGCTGTTGTATTGTAAAGCTGGGGGTGCGGCAAGTACTTGGGATGTGTGGACAGGAAAAACAATCTGGGTCTAAGGCCCGAATCAAAAACTACATAACAAAGAAACCCTAACACTAACAAGACCACTCCATCCTTCACTCACTCTCCTTCATTCGCCTCAACCTTCACGGCCGCCGGCGGAAAATCATCTCTCCCGTCACCATCATTCTCCATCGCGTCAGGAAAAACTTGTTCTCATCTCCTTCCGTGGCTTCGTCTTCCCAAACTCCGGCCGCCGTCTCTCTCCTTCGTCAACATCACGCCGTCACCGGAAAACGCCGTGCCGGAGTTCCAACTCACTTCGTCTTCTCCGTTCTCAACACCTCGCTCATCTAATCATCAACATCAACGATCTAAGCACGACGTGGACTCCCTAACAACCTCAAACCCTCTCCCTCGGCGTGAAACAACACGAACACGAATTGAAATAAACAACACTATCACTTAAACGAAGTTTGAATTAACGTACCTACCGGAGCAGTTCCGGTGACTCTTCAAAACTCCGATGATAAGAAAAACCAGAGGTGAGGTAATATGTATTCTACTTCTGCTCTTTCGTGTGAATTCTTCTTCTTCTTTTCTGCGATTTGCTTTTTTGTTGAAGCTTCTTGATGGAGCTTGATGAGGACTTGATAATGACGATGACGCGTTGTGGTTTCTGCAGCTTGAAGGTTAATCTTGAATTTGCTGCGGAGATTGATGAAGAATCGAAGATGAATGTTAATGGAGTTTACAGGTGAAGCAAGAACTTGTTGAAGAAGAATGAATGACGTAGATGGTGAATTGAAGATGAATTTGTGTGGAATGAAAACTGAAGAGAATTGAAATGGAAGATGAAGATTGTGTGTCGTGAGAAAAAAAATCCGAAGAATGAAGATGGTGATGACTTTATATCAGAGATCAAAGGAGGGTAAAATGGTATTTACACACTGAAATTCAGTTACAATTCTGTTGAAGTTTGTTAGAGGTTAGGATTCAGTTAGAGTGTATTTGTGAGATAGGAATTGTTAGAAGGAATTGGAATGAAGGTGATGGGTTCGGTTAGAAAAATCTGTTAGGGATTAGAATTGATTATTGGAAAGTGGTGTAGAAAAAGTCACGGGTTCCTTTTTATATGCCCTGGTGTAATTTTCTGTTATATTGTTATGAAATTCTACTGCTGCCTCTTTATTTTGTACAAGAAAACATACTATGTAATTCTCCTTGTCTTGTATGTTAGCTGCTGCTGTGCTTTTTCTTTATTTTTACTGCTATAAAATCACAATAGTTCACGTAAATTTTCATGCGAATTCCGTGTTCGTTGCAGCTTCTATTCATCCTGGCTTGCACTTCATTCCTTGCGCAACAATACATATCATGGGTGTAGCAGTATAACATGGGGCCCTCCTTTTGCTTTGTCACTAAGCTGATAACATTTCCTTCTTATTTACTACTATGGACTCTTTCTGTTATGAATTTGTAGACCTCATAGACTTGTACCAATTTGTGATTTTCTTATTTAACCATGAGAAAATATGAGTTTGGTTTAAGAAAATGGTTTTAAGTTTGAGTTCAAAATGAATATGGATTTAATTGGAATATGAAAGTTGGGTTTTTGGTAAGAAAACTATTCTGGATGAACTTAGAAATTGGACATGGGATATGATGGGTTTAGAAAATGAATATGGTCTAGACTTGGGATGAACAAGAATGGTCAATGGTTTAATGGCTAAAAATGGATAATATTTGGTATTAAAAGTGGATAATGAATTAAATTGAAAAATGGATTTGAAAATATGGATAATTGAATGGTTTAGAAAAATGGTTTAAAATAAAAAATGGATTTAGAATGGAAATTAAGAAAAAAAGGAATGGATATGGACAAATTGGTTTATGTGGAGATAGAATTGAAATTGGTTTGAATTGGATAAAAATGTGGATATTTGAATAAAAATTTGGATTTGAAAATGGGTTAGAATGGATAAAGAAAAAATAATAAGTTTGGATATGAGTTAAAAATGGCTTGTATCTCAATTTCCAAATTGCCCACACAACTGATCTTGACTTGTCCAATTCCAATCAAATTCCCTATCACACTAAACTTCTTTCCTCAATGAATTCCAAAATATCAATCAGTAAGCTCACCAGATTGTGACCCGATAGCATGAAAACTCTTTGATCCCATGTCCCGGAAAACCAATGCAAATGCAAAGATATGATTATGACCTAACGAAGATGCAGATGAGAGCGAAGCAAAAGCCAGAAAAATGTAGGGCAAATTTTGGGGTGCTACAGTGGGTTGTGAAAAACAGGATGTACTTGAGTATGCACCGCTGGTGGAGCAAAAGTTGTGATAACTTGGGGATTCTCATTACCCATAGGAACAACTTGTTGAGTAGTGGTAGGAATTGGCGGAGGTACAAAACCATAAGGCATACCCAATGGAGGCAAGGGATTAGTGTTGACATTAGTAGCAGGCTTCACAGCTGGAGTGACAATTTCAGAGACCACGGTGGTCTGAGTATCCATTTTTGCTCTAATAACCTGTAAAGCTTCCATAATCTGCCCCATACGTCCTCGTAGATCATTCAACTCGTTGTTGACTCTATCCATTTCAAAGTTGTGTTCAGACATTCTCTGGCGAGCCCGGGCTCGTGTGTTGTATCGGTGTTGAAGACTCAGTGTGACGGTTTTTCTGAAGAGAAGACCACGGAATGAGACACGACAGGAAAGAAAACACATGTTATGACATGAAATGATGCAAGATGCAAATGCAGATGTAAGCAACACTACCAAGGAACTAAAAGTTTGCAAACATTGTAGATAAAAAGGATGCTTCTCAAAACAAGCTCTTTTATTAGCAAATTTGCGAATATTACAACATAGGTAGTACACCTTCAAAGTTCATTACATAGGTGAAAGAGAAAATTCAACATAAAAGGAAACTAGAGATCAAATCCACTGGCAGATGGTCATTCCCCTCCATTGAGCTCTCTCATGAGTTTGTTGATTTGCTCTTGCATCTTCACTTTATCAAGGGTCAACTCTTCCATCGCCTTCTTCAGCTTTAGCTCTTCATTTGTGGGAGGCTTATGATGTGGATAAGGCATCCTCTTCACAAGAGCTTTCTCACGGGACCATTCTAAACAAGCCTTAGTGACAGTATAGTCGGGATTCCCCATCGCGGTCCACCTTTGTCGGTTTATGCAACGCCAGACGCGTGCAACTCTGAGCATGAACTCAGGATTCTCTCCTTCTTCAAGAAAAAGCCTCTGCAGATTGCCAAGATCAGGTATCTCCTCCATCGGGTGACCAAGCTGTCGGCGAGCGAGAACGGGATTATAGTTGATACAACCCTTTCTGCCCATTAGAGGTACATTGGAGAAATCCCCACAGCTGTGAATCATGAGAATCCCTCAATAGATTGGGTCATACCACTTGATGTCGGCATGGGTGAGCTCCATGAGCCTTTTGGAGCAAATAGTACTGTCTTCCATATCCCAAAAGGTTGCGGTCCTTGGTAGGTGCGAAATAAACCACCTATACAAGAGAGTAACACAACAGACAATCTGTCCTCCATCTCGCATGTACGTTGAGTGAATGGCATGATAAGTATCAGCCAACAGAGTGGGAACTCAGTTCCTGAGCATAAAGATTTAAATAGCCTTGACATCGACAAAGTCTTTGGCGTTAGGAAACAGAAACAGTCCATAAGCTAGCAAAGCAAAAATGGACTCAAAGAGTACAATATTCTTCCTATCAGCAAAGTAACGGGCTTTCTCGAACAAGAACTGGGCGGGTAATCCAGCAAGTCCCCCTTTGATGGTCAAGTGGATTTGAATGTCAGACAGCCTAAGCCTTGTTCCTTTGGCAATATCCTTCGCACAGAGCTTATTTTCCATTCCAGAGAATGGAGGAGAATCGTTGACAGGGAGACCCATCAAGGCGGAGTATTCTTCCAAGGTTGGTGTCAGTTGGTAATCTGGAAACACAAAGAAGTGATCAAGGGGATGGTAAAGTTGAACCAAAGTCTCTAGCAGTCCTTCATCTCTTTGGAGCCACAACAGTGGGAGAATTCTTCCATACTTCAATGAGAAAGCCACTGGATCTTCAATCAATCTTCCCAGTTCCTTCAGCTGCTCAACATCGGTAACCATGAAGGTGTACAGCCAAGTTCCTTTCCTTCCAAAATCCATCTCTACAAAGTCTGTAAAACACAATTAGTTCCTTGATAGGTTTAACAAAAATGCAAGATGCAATGTGAATGTAATTGGTTTTAAGGAACTCAAGAGACAATTTTCAAAATAAGCTCCACTTCATTAAATATTGAGAAAAGTTACAACTTTCAAAGTACATTCAAGAAGCTCAAAATACAAAGAGATAAAAAACAACAACTAGGCCTAAAAAGTAATCCTATCTAGGGATGCTCTACTTCACACCTCCTCTTCTGTCTCTTCAGCTTATCATTCTCCAAGTTCAACTTGTCAACAATCCTTTTCCAAGTGCCAAATGTCGGCAGAATACTTGCATAATTATGAGTGTTAGAAGTGGGTTGCACGCCAGAGAAAAATAAATTCTCTTGCGCCACAGGTCTGTCAATCACACGTCTCTTAAGCCATTCAATCAAATCATCCTTTTCTTTCATCTATTTCTTCATCTCCATCTGTTCAACATGGATGGTGTGGTACTTCCCTTCCCACGTGTCTCTCTCAAGCTTCATCCTTGCTAGATTTTCTTGATACTCTTCCATGCGCTCAATAGGAATGATGGAAGGAGATACTGTAACGACCCGAATCTAAATCAATTATTTAATTATTTGTTTAATTGAATTAGAAGGAATTAAGAGATTTTTGATAATTTTGGAGAATTTTGGAGAAAGAAGGCACTTTTGAATAATTTAATAAAGTAAATGAGCATGTGTTATTTATATTATTATTATTATAATTTAAAATAAAATAAGAAATGGCGAGATGGTCTTATTAGAGAATAAGTAAGGATAGGATGGGAAGTTCATAAACAGGAATATGTGACTAAAAGAGAAAAGGAACGATCATTCTAACTGATCGTGTTTTGGTGAAGGAAACTGAAGCCGAGAAGAGGAAGAGGAAACCTAAGGGGCTGAGGAACTTCGAGAAGAATCTTGAAGAAGGAAAAGAAAGGTTTCTGATTACTCTAAGGTATGGGGAGAATTCCTAATTCCTTGTAGTTATGAAATTGGGGATTGAATAGATTAGGATTGTGTGGAATTGTGTTTGATTTTGATGATTTTGATGTGAAATGTATGATATGATGATAATATGAGGAACTTCACTGGTATGTGTTGATATATGTGTGTCTTATGAGTATTTTGATCAAATTTCGTGTGGAACACTGGTTTTGAGGGATATGGCGATAAAAATTGCAGAAAAATCAGATTTTTGGAAAAGTGGGTTTTGTCGCACTCTGACACGGGCCGTGTCACAGGACACGGGCGTCCGTGTCAGCTTTCTGATCTCGTATAAAAATTAATTTTTGGAGAATTGGTCCCAGACTTTCTGACACGGGCCGTGTCACAGGACACGGGTGGCCGTGTCAGGCTACTGACTTGCTACTTTTTTTGATGTTTTGGAATCATGTCTCAGGTCTTCTGACACGGGTCGTGTCACAGGACACGGGCGGCCGTGTCAGACTGCTGGTTGTTTTATATTTTGCTGTTTTCTTGAAGTTTCTCGATGTTTTCTCGTGTTGTTTACTTAGAGTCGAGGTGGTGATGATATATAATTGATGAAACATGGTTTGATGATGAATATTGTTGAGATGAAATGAATGATGCACATGTTGATAATTGAATGGAATGAGGAGTTTAGCATCATTGCATTTCATGGCATATTTTATGTTGGGGCTTCGGCCTATTGGTAGCTTCAATCCCATAGTGCGGATTGGAGTGATATGTTGCTATGTTGTGCTCCTATTGGGGAGGGTTGATGGCCAGTGTCTATCACATGGAGAAAAGTCGGTACCGTATTGCATACGTTGCATTTTCATTGAAGTTGACATTGCATTTTCTTATGAAGTAATTGTGATGAGTCGTATTATGAATTTTAAGTTGATGATGATGTGAATGAAGGTGGATAATGATCTGTTGTTGCTGCTGCTTAATTTATTTAATTTCCATGTCTCTTATTACTATATCGAATTATGTTTTCTCACCCTGCCTGCTTGGAAATGTTGCCTCTTATGTGGGTAACTTGCAGATAACTCATAGTAGCTTCGAGGTGACGAAGGAGGTAGCTTTGGAGTGTCTCGTTTATGTTGTTTAAGTTTAGCGGTGTCCTGCTCTGTGTCATTTAACATAGGGTTGGGATGAATTGCAAACTTCGTGTTCTTTTGATTCATGTTGGAATTTTATACTGATGATGTTGTTCTAGATTGGATGAGTTTCTTATGAAATGTTTAATTGAATTTAATATGACAAGTTGATTCCGCTGCGAGATTATGATTTCTTTTGACGATGTTTGAGCAACCCGTGTTAGGGGACAGGACTATGAGAATTATATGATATTTTTGAATATGTACCCCCTTGGTTATGGATTTTACTCTGATAATATGATTTATTTCTTTAAAACTGATTGTGGGGTAGAAGGGTGTTACATTAGTGGTATCAGAGCAGGTCGGTCTATCCGGCCAAGTTTTGTGTTGTCAGTCTGTTGTTAGTCGTTACTTGCTAATGATTATTTATTTTCTGACGTGGTGAGTGTTGTACAGAATGGCTGGGAACAACACGCGCGCTCTTGCTGATGCTATTGCAGCTCTTGCTCGGAACCATGCTCCTAATGAGTTTCGTGCATTGGAGAAGTTTCAGAGGAACAACCCACCGAAGTTTGAAGGAACTCATGACCCGGCGAGCGCACAAAAGTGGCTCAAGGCGATTGAGAAGATTTTTAGAGTGATGGGATGCTCTGATGCACAGCAAGTGCAGTTCGAAACGCATATGTTGGAAGAAAAGGCCGAGGACTGGTGGGATAACACCCGTCAGAGACTGGAAGATGTTGGCACTGTGGTGACTTGGAATGTATTCAAGCAAGAATTTCTGGGCAAGTATTTTCCTGAAGATGCTCGTGGTAAGATGGAAGTGGAATTCATTGAATTGAAACAAGGAAATATGACTGTGGCGGAGTATGCTGCCAAATTTGAGAGGCTTGTGAAGTTTTGTCCTCATTACAACCGTGCAGATGCTGAACTTTCTAAGTGTCTCAAGTTTGAGAATGGGCTGAGACCAGAGATTAAGCAGGGGATTGGATGCCAACAGATTCGCAGGTATGCGGAACTGGTGGATAAGAGTAGGATCTATGATGAAGATAGCCGAGCTCGATCTGCTCACTACAAACAACTAAGTAAAAAGAAGGATAAGGGTCAGTTCAGAGGAAAACCTTATACGGCCCCAGGAGATAAAGGGAAGCATATGATATCAGATGAGAAGAAGTCAAGTAGGGGAACCGTTAATGCACCTACTAAGTGCTATAAGTGTGGAGAGGCAGGTCACAAAGCTGATGTGTGTATTAACAAAGTTCTGAGATGTTACCGTTGTGGTAAGACTGGGCATAGAATTGGTGATTGTCCGAATGAGGGTCCGACCTGTTTCAACTGTGGTGAATAGGGGCATATCAGTACTCAATGCCAAAAACTAAAGAAAACCGCTACTGCTGCCCAGACTACCGGAAGAGTGTTTGCTTTGGCTGGCTCGAAAGTTCCCAAGAAGGACAACTTGATTCGAGGTACTTGTTTTATTAACAATGTTGAGTTGATTGCTATTATTGATACTGGAGCTACGCATTCATTTATCTCTCTTGAGTGTACTACTAGATTGGGTTTAAATTTGTCTAACATGAATCGTAGTATGATAATAGAGACTCCGGCTAATGGTTCGGTGACTACCATGCTTGTTTGTTTGAAGTGTCCTCTGACAATCTTTGAGAAGAATTTTGTGATGGATTTAGTGTGCTTACCTTTGCACCAAATCGATGTTATCCTTGGTATGAACTGGTTGGAGTTCAACTACGTTCATATTAATTGCTATAGCAAGACTGTGAGGTTCCCAGAGTTAGGTGAGGATGGTGAACTGATGTTCTTATCTGCTAAGCAAGTGGATGAACTTTTATTAGATGAAGC
The DNA here is from genome assembly GCA_022829125.1 of Lathyrus tuberosus. Taxonomy (NCBI): domain Eukaryota; kingdom Viridiplantae; phylum Streptophyta; class Magnoliopsida; order Fabales; family Fabaceae; genus Lathyrus; species Lathyrus tuberosus. The sequence goes on from JALAZF010000794.1 coordinate 195,271, forward strand.
GTTGATGTTCGCAGTGTTTGCATCATCGCAAGTTGATGGTGGAGCCGACAGTGCTGAGTTGCCTGTGGTTTGTGAGTTTCAAGATGTGTTTACTGAGGATATAAGTGACTTACCTCCGGAACGTGAAGTTGAGTTTACTGTGGACTTAATACCAGGTACGAGTCCAGTGTTGATGGCTCCTTATCGGATGTCTGCTTCAGAATTGAGTGAGTTGAAGAAACAACTAGAAGAATTGTTAGAGAAGAAGTTTATTCGTCCTAGTGTTTCTCCGTGGGGTGCTCCAGTGTTGCTTGTTAAGAAGAAAGATGGTAGTATGAGATTGTGTGTCGATTATCGGCAGTTAAATAAGGTGACCATCAAGAATAAGTATCCGCTTCTGAGAATCGAAGATTTAATGGATCAACTCGTAGGTGCTTGTGTGTTCAGTAAGATTGATCTGAGGTCTGGTTATCATCAGATTAGAGTTAAGGCTGATGATATTCCGAAAACAGCTTTCAGAATGAGGTATGGTCATTATGAATATACGGTGATGCCATTTAGAGTTTCTAATGCGCCTGGTGTGTTCATGGAGTATATGAACAGGACCTTTCATGAATATCTTGATAAGTTTGTGGTGGTTTTGATAGATGACATCTTGGTATATTCTAAATCAGAAGAAGAACATGCGGAACATTTGAAGATTGTGTTACAAGTGTTGAGGGAAAAGAAACTGTATGCTAAGTTGTCAAAGTGTGAGTTTTGGTTGAAGGAAGTGAGTTTCCTAGGCCATGTAATTTCAAGTGGTGGAATTTCTGTGGATCCCTCAAAGATTGATGCGGTGTTGCAGTGGGAGACTCCGAAGTCTGCTACGGAGATTCGTAGTTTTCTTGGATTAGCTGGTTATTATAGTAAATTCATTGAAGGTTTTTCTAAGTTGGCTTTGCCGTTGACGCAATTGACTCGAAAGGGACAAGCGTATGTATGGGATTTCGCTTGTGAAGAAAGTTTTGTGGAACTAAAGAAAAATTTGACAACTGCACCGGTGTTGGTTTTGCCAGACCCGAATGAGTCCTTTGTGGTTTATTGTGATGCTTCAAAGATGGGCCTTGGAGGAGTTTTAATGCAGAATGGTAAAGTGGCCGCTCATGCTTCTAGGCAGTTAAGAGTCCATGAGAGGAATTACCCTATACACGACTTAGAGTTGGCTGCTGTAGTATTTGTGCTGAAGATTTGGAGGCATTATCTTTTTGGTTCGAAATTTGAGGTATTCAGTGATCATAAAAGTTTGAAATACTTATTCGATCTGAAAGAATTGAACATGAGGCAGAGAAGGTGGCTAGAATTGTTGAAGGATTTTGAGTTCGATTTGAATTATCATCCCGGTAAAGCAAATGTAGTGACTGATGCTTTGAGTAGAAAGTCATTGCATATTTCGATGCTTATGGTGAAAGAACTTGAAATGATTGAGCAATTCAGAGACATGAGTTTGTTGGGTGAGGCAACCACTGATAGTGTGAAATTAGGCATGCTAAAGCTGACTAGTGGAATTTTGGAGGAAATTCGGGAAGGTCAGATATCTGATTTGAAGTTAGTGGACCAATTAATGAAAATTAATCAAGGTAATGGGGGCGAGTTCCGAATTGGTGAAGATGGAGTTTTGAGATTTCGAGATAGAGTATGTATTCCGGATATTTCTGGAATAAAAAAGAGTATTTTGGAGGAAGGGCACAGAAGTCGATTGAGTATTCATCCTGGTGCTATGAAGATGTATCAAGACCTGCGTAGATTGTTTTGGTGGCCATGTATGAAAAGAGATATTGCCGAATTTGTGTATGCAAGATTGACTTGCCAGAAGTCCAAGATTGAAAATCAGAAGCCTTCAGGTATGATGCAGCCGTTGAATGTTCCTGAATGGAAATGGGATAGCATTTCCATGGATTTTGTGATTGGGTTACCGAAGACTGCAAGAGGTAATGACTCGATATGGGTGATTGTGGATAGGTTAACCAAGTCGGCGCATTTCTTACCAATGAGGATTAATTATTCTATGCAGAAGTTAGCTGAGATTTATATTGATGAGATTGTGAAGTTGCATGGAACACCTTCGAGTATTGTATCGGATAGAGATCCGCGGTTTACGTCAAGGTTTTGGAAGAGTCTACAAGATGCTTTGGGTACTAAGTTGAGGATGAGTTCTGCTTATCACCCACAGACAGATGGTCAGACGGAAAGAACAATCCAATCTTTACAAGATTTGTTGAGAGCTTGTGTGCTGGATCAAGGAGGATCTTGGGATAGTCACTTGCCGTTGATCGAGTTTACATACAACAACAGTTTTCATGCTAGTATTGGGATGGCTCCATATGAGGCGTTGTATGGTAGACGTTGCCGAACTCCATTATGTTGGTATGAGTCGGGAGAGAGCTCTGTACTTGGACCTGAGATTGTGCAAGAGACAACGGAGAAGATTAAAATGATTCGGGATAAAATGAAGACGTCGCAGAGTCGTCAAGAAAAGTTACCATGATAAGAGAAGAAAAGTACTGGAATTCCAAGAGGGAGACCACGTGTTCTTAAGAGTTACACCGATGACTGGTGTGGGATGAGCTTTGAAGTCTAGAAAGCTCACCCCGCGCTTTGTTGGTCCGTATCAAATTATGCAGAGGATAGGAGAAGTTGCTTATCGGGTGGCTTTACCACCGTCACTTGCAAATTTGCATGATGTGTTTCATGTGTCGCAGTTGAGAAAGTATATTCCAGATCCGTCGCATGTGATTCAAATGGATGATGTTCAGGTGAGAAATAACCTGACGGTAGAAGCTTTTCCTATGAGGATTGATGGTCGAGAGTGGAAGCAACTGCGAGGTAAAGAGATTGCTTTAGTGAAAGTACTGTGGGGCGGACCAGCTGGCGATAGTTGGACTTGGGAGCATGAAGATCAGATGAAGGAGTCTTATCCGACTCTGTTTACTTCAGGTAATTTTCGAGGACGAAAATTCTTAAAGTAGGGGAGAGTTGTAACGACCCGAAAATCTAAATCAATTATTTAATTATTTTTTTAATTGAATTAGAAGGAATTGAGAGATTTTTGATAATTTTGGAGAATTTTGGAGAAAGAAGGCACTTTTGAATAATTTAATAAAGTAAATGAGCATGTGTTATTTATATTATTATTATTATTTAAAATAAAATAAGAAAGGGCGAGGTGGTTTTATTAGAGAATAAGTAAGGATAGGATGGGAAGTTCATAAACTGGAATATGTGACTAAAAGAGAAAAGGAGCGATCATTCTAACTGATCGTGTTTTGGTGAAGGAAACTAAAACAGAGAAGAGGAAGAGGAAACCTAAGGGGCTGAGGAACTTCGAGAAGAATCTTGAAGAAGGAAAAGAAAGGTTTCTGATTACTCTAAGGTATGGGGAGAATTCCTAATTCCTTGTAGTTATGAAATTGGGGATTGAATAGATTAGGATTGTGTGGAATTGTGTTTGATTTTGATGATTTTGATGTGAAATGTATGATATGATGATAATATGAGGAACTTCACTGATATGTGTTGATATATGTGTGTCTTATGAGTATTTTGATCAAATTTCGTGTAGAACACTGGTTTTGGGGGATATGGGGATAAAAATTGCAGAAAAATTAGATTTTTGGAAAAGTGGGTTTTGTCGCACTCTGACACGGGCCGTGTCACAGGACACGGGCGGCCGTGTCAGCTTTCTGATCTCGTATAAAAATTGATTTTTGGAGAATTGGTCCCAGACTTTCTGACACTGGCCGTGTCACAGGACACGGGAGGCCGTGTCAGGCTACTGACTTGCTACTTTTTTTGATGTTTTGGAATCGTGTCTCAGGTCTTCTGATACGGGCCGTGTCACAGGACACTGGCGGCCGTGTCAGACTGCTGGTTGTTTTATATTTTGCTGTTTTCTTGAAGTTTCTCGATGTTTTCTCGTGTTGTTTACTTAGAGTCGAGGTGGTGATGATATATAATTGATGAAACATGGTTTTATGATGAATATTGTTGAGATGAAATGAATGATGCACATGTTGATAATTGAATGGAATGAGGAGTTTAGCATCATTGCATTTCATGGCATATTTTATGTTGGGGCTTAGGCCTATTGGTAGCTTCAATCCCATAGTGCGAATTGGAGTGATATGTTGCTATGTTGTGCTCCCATTGGGGAGGGTTGATGGCCAGTGTCCATCACATGGAGAAAAGTCGGCACCGCATTGCATACGTTGCATTTTCATTGAAGTTGACATTGCATTTTCTTATGAAGTAATTGTAATGAGTCGTATTATGAATTTTAAGTTGATGATGATGTGAATGAAGGTGGATAATGATCTGTTATTGTTGCTGCTTAATTTATTTAATTTCCATGTCTCTTATTACTATATCGAATTATGTTTTCTCACCCTGCCTGCTTGGAAATGTTGCCTCTTATGTGGGTAACCTGCAGATAACTCAGAGTAGCTTCGAGGTGACGAAGGAGGTAGCTTTGGAGTGTCTCGTTTATGTTGTTTAAGTTTAGCGGTGTCCTGCTCTGTGTCATGTAACATAGGGTTGGGATGAATTGCAAACTTCGTGTTTTTTTATTCATGCTGGAATTTTATACTGATGATGTTGTTCTAGATTGGATGAGTTTCTTATGAAATGTTTAATTGAATTTAATATGACAAGTTGATTTCGCTGCGAGATTATGATTTCTTTTGACGATGTTTGAGCAACCCGTGTTACGGGACATGACTATGAGAATTATATGATATTTTTGAATATGTACACCCTTGGTTATGGATTTTACTCTGATAATATGATTTATTTCTTTAAAACTGATTGTGGGGTAGAAGGGTGTTACAGATACAACAGTAGGCTATGGGGGTCTCTCGGGGAGATACGACATCTTAAGATCGCGAGCTCGAGATCGAACCCAAAGAAGGAAAGGTTCCAAGGCCACACAGTTTCTCTTTCCCAAGTCATTCTCAGTTCTCTTGTGGAGCTTTTCCCGAGCATGCAAGATACTGTTCTTGGTTTCTGCACTAGCTTCCTCATTAAGATAAAAGAAACCGGACAAAAGGATATTCTTAGGCTTTTCTTCCATAGGGAATCCAAATTGACGTCTAGCAAGAATGGGGTTGTAGCTAATCCCACCTCTGACACCAAGAAGTGGTACCTTAGGGAATGGGACACAACTATCAATGATGACTCCTTTGTCATAAGTTGGATTGTACCAAAAGATATCAGTATGGGTGAGATATATGATTCTTTGAGACCAACAAAGCTTGTCTGGATTATTGTTGAAGCGCGATGTTCGAGGCAAATGAGTAACAAACCACTTGTAAAGCAAAGGTGCACAACATGAAATGGTACCCTTTCCTTGGAGAGTCCTATGATGGATAGAGTGATAAGTATCACCAAGCAGAGTGGGTACAGTGTTTCCACTTAAGAAGATCTGAATGGCGTTGATATCAAAAAACTCCTCAATATTAGAAAACAAGACCAAGCCATAGACAAGAAGTGTAAAGATTGCTTCAAAGGCCCTCATACTTTTCATCTTAGCTAGGTAGAAGGCTTTATCAAACAAGAAGTTGGAAGGTAGACCCTTGATCCCATTCTTGGTGGTGAGGTGAGGCTTGACTTCAGACATTTCTAAGTGGATAGAATCAGTAATCTCCTTTGGTGAAGGAATCTTCTCTTGACCACTGAAAGGCTCTTGTTCTTTCACAAGTAGACCAAACCAATAAGAATACTCTTCCAATGTTGGAACAAGTTGGTAGTCAGGGAAGGTGAAGTAATGGTAAAGAGGGTCATAAAACTGCACCAACGTGTCGAGAACACCGTCTTCCATCTTGGTTCTGAGAAGACCAGTCAATCTTCCATAATGCTTTCTGAAGTCTTCAGGGCAAGATACTAAGGTTGTTAGCTTCTTCAACTCTACCAAATTGGGCTTCTTAAAATTGTACTTCTTAGTGTTTCTCTTCTTAATATCCACGATTCCTCTGATTTACAAAGGAAAAGACGATTGAGTTCCTTAAAACCAACAATGGATGCAATGAGATGTATGCAATGCACCAAACACATAAGCACAAACTCAAATATAAGTACACACATCAAAGCACACAAGTCCTAGATTTAGGGGTCTCATGCGTGGAGCCATGGTCTACCCATTCGAAAAAGGTGTGTATTATGGGTTCATCAACTGTAGAACAAGGTTCTAAAAGTTCTCAGAGTCATAGATAAATCTTTCGGATATTATCGGCCTACGTGACTACTCACGTGGGTTAATAATATTCTCAAGATAAACTCGTCTGAGTGTAGTATCGCGTATCAACTATTTGGGACTACTCCCTCATAGCCATCACACTACATCCTAAAAAAGGCCAAGTGAGGTAAAGGTAACTACGGTCCTCAGTCTCACGGACTCCCAGGTCGGAAAGAGTGACATCAATGCGCTACCCACATCAGACATCAATAATCCCAAAGGGGCCTCAACTGAGCGTGGTCATCATATGCCAGACTTGTTAGGACTACTCCTAACAGCCGACTATTGATTACACCACAATCTTATCATATGTGTATCTCAAGTCCGGGTTAGAACTTATCTCACCACTTCACCACTCACAAGTAGCACCCTGCCAAACAGAAGAACCCAAGCAGATATACAGATATATACAGATATATACAAATCAAGCAAACAAAACATATATAATACAAACACAGACAAAATAGGCTTAACCCTCTATGCAAAACCTCCCCAGTGAAGTCGCCATTTCTGTTGCAGTGAGAATCGGATGTCAAGCTATTGATTAACTTGAATCATACATCTTTGAAATTCACCACCGAGCTTTGATTTATCCAAAGGAAAGGGTAAAGATCGAAGAAAACCCTAGTGCGCTATATGAAGACACGGCTAAGAGATCGGGGGTTTGGGGGTTGGTTATACTAATGTTTGCTTGCTAAGGGGATGTGCTAAGGGTAAGGTAAAGACCTATGGTAAATACCAAAATTCTAAAGGTAAAGACCTAGGGGTATATACACTAAGTATGCTCGCCAAGACGTTGCATCTTGTGCCTGCGTATCCTGACCAAAGAATCAGAGCAACCGTAGTTCACCTAACTAAGGGTGAGGGACCATTGACTATGGCCAGAGTTTCGAGGGGAATGAGTATGATACTCATATAGAGTTAAAGAACTCTCTAAGTCTAAGTTGTAAAGGGGAAGTGAATACACATGATGATGAGAATCACATAGAATTTAAGAACTCTAACTTAATTCTAAGTTATGAAGTGAATGGCTCTAATAAGGCCAAGGGGAAAGGAACATCATGATGATGATGCTCACATAGAGTTGAAGAACTCTAGATGAATCCTAAGTCATAAGGTGAGTGGCTCTAATGAGGCCAAGAAGGGGAGTGAGCAACTATGATGATAGTGCTCGCAAGAGGGGAAGATGGCTCTAATGAGGCCAAGATGATAAATGAGCTATCTATGACTTTGAGATCAATAGAGAGTCTTTCCTTTTGGAAGGAGGGGATTAAAGAGGGTTAAGGAGGAGAGCTAAAGAACTAGCCTCACTTTGGGGATAACTTAAAGAAGTTCAAGGTAATAAACATATGAAACAAGATGAAAACATGAGCATGGTAAAAACCAAAGCAAAGCATATGAATGTAATAACCAAAATCTATACATGGGGATGGACATATTATGCTGACAACCAAAGGATATATGAAAAGATGTTACTACATCTAAGCAAACACTGAACTAAGTTCTCATGGTATACATTCAAACATGGATAAAGTTCAACAAGGAGAAGGTAACAAACAACAAGCTCATAAGAATACATGTGTAACAACAATCATGTAAACATAAATAAACATGTATCAAAGGTATCATGTGAACAAGTTTGAACATGTGGGCAAGTAGGTAGCAACCATACAAGAGCATTTGGAGTTTAGACATGCATTTGAGGGGGTGACAACCTCATAAGGTTCATGTATTAAAAGATTACAATCCAAGACATATAAACACTTAAGAACAACTCAAACATGGTATCAAAGATTCAAGGCATATATGTGCACATGTTTAGTCAAACAATTTCAATGTAAAAGAGGCAAGTGATCTAACAAGATCTCATAGTATGAGCAAGGCATTTTGTAAAGACATTCATATGCAAACAACACATTTAAACATCATGGTAACAAAGTGAATCAATGAAATACAATGCTATAACATCATACAAAGGTCAAACAACATGCATTAGGTTTCAAACAATCAAGGCAAACCAAGGAAACATGGCAAAAGAACCAAAAGAACAAAGAAGTTTTCCTAAAAAACCTAAAAAGATCCCTCACTTTCAACACTTACAAATGTCTCATGAATAAATATTTTGGATAATTTGTTTTTACAACCAGAAAATAGACATTATAAGGAACATTTTGCAAAAAGAATGGGTCAAAAAGGATAAAAGATAAGTGAGTTATGATCAATTGAAATCAAAACACAAACCATAAAATTTAAATAAAACAAGAAATAAAAAGAAAAGGAAATGTCTCCCCTTGGGTTTGAACCCACGGCCTTGGGTACTCAGCCACAAAACGTCCACCAACTGGGCCATGCGCGCGTAGTGAACAAATGATGCAAACACACAATGAAATAACAAGGCAAGCGAAAAATTAGAAAAATGCACAAAAGGGTTGATCAGTTGGAAACACACTAGAACACAGGTCACGATTCTTCTTGCAACAATGGAGGTTGAAAATGGCAGATGGTGTATATGGTGTTACAGATTTGTTTCAGTGGTATTGATGAACTTTATGAAGTGTTTAGAGGTGGTTTGTGGAGTTAGTTTATGAAATACACGAGTGGAATGATCTAGAACAATGTTCTTGCAATTTTGCCAGAATGAGTGAGTGAGGGATTTCAGAGAGTATCAGCCTTTCTTTTGGGGTGATTCTGGTGTGTTTTGCAATGAGGATTGATCCTCTATTTATAGGAGAAGTGAAGGACTTGAGGTATGGTCAGATTTCACAACTTGCCAAGATTGCCCTTTCTCCAAATTTCCTTCGTGCAAGCTGTTATGCTGAGTCAATGGCAATCCAACACTCTAGCAAATGGTCAGCAATAAGGTTTGCACTGTTGATGTGTGCTGATTTGATTGGAACAAGGCTCCAAGCTGTAAGAACAAAGGAGTGACTATGTGTCTTGTGAAAAGTTTCTCTCTCCTTGCCTCAACTTGCATCCACTTGACATAAACTAATGTATTTTAATGTTGCAATTTGTGTAGCTCGTGGAAGAGGTCTTAAACACTCTAATATTGCTTCTAAACATCAGAATTGTTAGGGTTTTGGTGATTAGGAATGGTTTTGCATCATTATGCACATGTTGGTAACTTGGAATTCAAGAAATGAACCTCAAACTTCTCTTCTTCGAATCTCTCAGCTCCCTCCATGGATTGGGGAGTTCTAGTACTTTTTGGAAAGCCCCAAATGTCCTCTATAACTTTCATGTTCACTCCAAGTCCTAGATCCAAAGGGATCATGGTGAAAAATGGAGATGAAGTTGGCTGATTTTTAGGGCAAAATGGTGAAATTTCACTAAGTCTTTAAGTGCCTTGAACTTCCAAGCCTCCTAACTTAAAAACAAACCTTATTTGAAGAAATACCCTCTAATATGTTTTTAAGTTCATGATGAGAGCTTCAATTTGAGCTTTGAGTCACAAAAATTGGATGTGTGGTTTTAAAGTTATGACTTTTCCAATTTTGGACAAGGAGTGAATTCTTCCACACCTAGAAAAATTTAGGAACCAAACCTTGCCCTTTTTGCAAGAAACCTTTCAAATGGTGATTTCTCATGCTATAACTCAAGAATCAAGCATGTCTTGATGGAATATAGCTTGAATTCTTCATCTTGGGTCGAAGTAACAAAATTCAAAGGCTTGACTTTGTCAGGTGCAAATTAGGTCAGATGAATTCCACAGTGCGATCCTTAATGAATTTGAAACTTTGCACTTCTCCAATACTTTAGGTGAGTTCCAAGGATGTATATGAACACAATGGATCATGTCCCATGGTTTGGGATCATGCTTTGACCATGAATTAGGGCACATTCGACTTTCCACTGAAGAAAACCCTAATCTGGGGTCAGATGAACTTTGAGGCTCATTGCACTTGTGATGGGAATCAATCACTCATGATTTTTTGTTGAATAAGATCTCTGGGATGTATGTGAGCTCAAATGGTTGATGAACCAGTCAAGGCATTGACTGATCACACCAAGGTCCCTTGTGATTCTTTAGGTTAAAACCCTAATTCCCCAACTCTTGATCTGATGGTCTCTTTTTTATTTCTCTTGATCCAAACATATGAGATCATGAAATATGATTTGAGAACCTCATGATTAGCTTTTAAGACCAAGTGGTTGAACTTTGGAGCCTCAGTTGGCTTTCTTGAACAGATGACTTCAAACTAACAAACTCAATCACCTAGTGAACACTGGTGATGGATGTATGGAACCAAGGAGTGTCTTAGGAGACTTTGAAACATGTGAGAACTTGGCTTAGTGATCTTGTCCTTTTTCTTGTGCAAAACCCTAGCTTTTACACAAAAGAACAAACTAGCAAGATATGATGGTTAGTTAACAATGCATAGATAATTGAAACCTAAATGCAAGTGCAAGATGTTATGACAACTAAGGGGTAAAATTTGGGGTATAACACTTAGGTCTAGGTACCTTCCAAAAACAATAGAAAACCATAAAAACAACAAAAACATTTCCTCAGTTTTCACAAAGGAGAAACTTTCCCAATTAAACAACCAACAAACTTAAGCAAGCAAATAATTCAACAGTAGAAATATATACAATAAAGGTTCCTATAGATCACTATAGATATTTAGGGTGTTAATAGCTTCCCTTTGTATAAACAACCTCCGATTCCAGATCTATTCGCATTTGTAGGGAAAACACTTGCGCGCAAGGTTAGTTTAAGATATCTTACCCTTCCTTTTAAGCTTCATAGGATAAATATTAGAAATCAGAAAGTAGCACCAAATGCGGTAGTGGTCGTGTCACGAAAACCAGAGCTACACTAATGTTTGTCCAAGTGTTAAGGATCATAGGTTACAATTTCATGTAAAGTCCAAGTATTGGTTTTGACTCTAAACATTCAAAGAGAAACATGAATATCATATTTTGATGAATCAGAAACTAAAGAAATGACTCTGAAGAAGACATCTTTTAAAGAGGTTAACATTCAAACATCAAAGTCTAAAAGAATCAGCCTCTAAAAAATAGACCTTAGAGAATTTAGCTTCTGGTGATTAGAACCTGAGTTAGTCAAAGTGTAAAGACCAAAGTGACACTGATAGGTCAATGTTCGTCTCTGAACATACTTTATCACGTGATGATCTATGCTCTAGTTTCTTCATAGTGTTTTCTAGGATACCACTATTAATTCCTTTTATGGAAAAGGCTTTTCAAACTAGGTTTCACCTAACCTAATAGTTTAGTGAAACATCCCAACGTCTCTCAATGTCTATTTTGAAGCTTCTCAATAGACTCTACTATGATTCATCTTCAACGACTCTTTTTCTTCTCTATTTAAGGAGCTAAAAGACTTGAAGGAAAATGACGAGTACACAGATACACGTTGAACATGCTAATAAATAATTATCAACAACTAAAGAGAAATTACTCTGTCAAAGTTTTAGTACAAGCTAAACTTAGGATTTCAAATCCTTGTATATCTTAGAAATCCTTAAGTCTTAAAAGAGTATTCTTACGTTGTAGTATTTATACACTTCTGATTGTATATCAATTATATTCATCCAACAATATGCTAAGTAGATTGTTATAAATATCTTACTAAGTCTTTGAGAATTACCTGACATCTGTTATGCAGTTGGAATGGTAAGTAGGTTTATGAACAAACAAAAGTGGTCATATATCAAGTTGTTATCAAGATACTGAGGTATATTCAGGGGACTCTGAGGTATGGAGTTTTGTTTCCCTCTGATGCTAAATCTGATTCAGAGTTGATGCGTTATCCAAACTCTGATTGGTGTGGAGACATAGTTGATATAAGAAGTACTTTTGGATATTTCTTTAAGTATCTGGGAGGTCATATTTCTTGGTGCTCCAAGAAGCAACCAGTGGTTGTATTGTATTGTCAACCTGTGAAGCTAAGTGCATTGCATGTTCTTTGATTGCTTGTCAAGTTGTGTGGACTCTAAACTTGTTGCAGGATCTGAAGATCAAGGTAAGCAAGCCTCTGAAGTTGATGATTGACAACAAATCAGTTATAAGCCTTGCCAAAATCCAGTACTGCAAGGAAGAAGCAAGCACATTTCTGCACAACCAGGTTCAAAATAGAGTGCTTCAAGTTGTTCACCGTAGCACTCAGAAGCAACTGACAAATGTTCTGACCAAAGCTATAAAGATTGAACACTCTATCAATTTGAGGGATGGAATTGGTGTTGTTGAGTTTGATTAGTTGAATATGAATTAAGAGATGATGTTAGATATAATTCATTTTTATTTAATTTAAATTTAGGATGAATTTGAGTTTCATTTAATTTTGGTACTGATAGTATATAAACAGAACTTAGCTTCATTTGTAAGTAGAATCATTTGAAACAAAATTTTTGATATTAATGAAAGAAGTTAGTTACAATGATCTCTCTCTCTCTCTCTCCTTGTGCACCAACAGCTTTGAGGATGATGGGTTGGTTGGCTAAAAATCCATGTCAAAGCCCCTTTCAGAATTAAATTTGTATTTCTTAATGTCCTCGCATCTAACTGCCACTTCGGGACTTTCTAATCTTTTATAGGTTAATGGTTGGGGTACTTTAGCACTTGAGGTAGCATCACCTTTTTTTTTTTACGTTTAGGTGTCATCAAGTTAGGACGAAGAATAAATTTGATGAAATAGAATGACTTGGATAGACGATAATTAGGTGTAATAAGAATATAAAACACTGAACAAGTCCAAACAAATTTACTACTTATGTGATGCATGATGTTTTAGGTACGAAGCAATTTATTAGCTAACAATCTTCCTGTAAAGACTTTGTAATGTTTTTATATTACTTCATTTTAAACCAAACAACAATAACCCGTGCGTCCGCACGGGTTTCTTACTAGTTCTCATCTAATATTAATACAGTTTCGCTCTAGCTAGGTGGAGCGGCACGATTTTTCTAGTAGCTCAATTTTTTATTTCAAATATTTCAAACTCTACAAAATCCATCCATCCTTTCTTATTATCTACTTGTCTAAAACAATTATTTTAAACATTAGTTAAAAACATGATAAAAACTGAAAATTTTAACTAAAATATAAAAGTTTGATTTCGATGGGTTTCATCATACGCTTGTTTAATGTCGTTAGCTTAATGTGTGTCTTTCCAAGTTAAGTAGAGTACTTCATGCTTGTCCTAATTAGGGATGTTCGCGGTGCGGTTTTGACGGTTTTGACGTTAAAAATCATCCGAACCGCAAGAGAAAAAAACATGCGGTTTGGTTTGGTTCGGTTGGCTTTTAAAAAAAATCTGAACCAAACCAAACCAATGCGGTTTGGATTGGTTCGGATTTTTACAATATTTTTGTTGAGTGATATTTACATATGCAGAGAACAACATAACTTTGTGTTTAATCGTTCATACATTATCAAATAATAGCAAAGCTCGTCATATTTAGACAAAAAATTCTCATTCAATATACAAAAATCAAGTTAAACAAAAGTGGAAAAAAAATAGTAGCATAAAACAATATCAAAAATATTATAATAAAACAGAAAAATAGAGGAGAAGGGAGATTAGATAAGATGAAGAAGAAAGAACATAAGAGATGTGAAATTAGAGAAGAAATGTCCGATAAAAACATAATTATAAGAGAATATAGTAACATACAAATGAGAAGATGAAAAAGAAAGAACATGTGAGATGAGAGATTAGTGTAGAAGAGGTGAGACATACATGGCAAAGAAGATTAGAAGAATGCGCAATACTATTAGCAGAGATTTGAGAAGATTAAAACTGAAAAGTTAAGTGTGAGTAAGAGAAAATATTTAATAATTGTAAGGTTAAGACATAATGGGTTTGAGTTTTGGGTTAGACGTGAGATAAGTAAAGTTTGGGCTGTAACATAATGCGGTTTGGTTTGGTTTAGTTCGGTTTGCAAAATACAAACCGCAAACCAAACCGAATCGTGCGGTTTTGTTAAAAGATGACCCGAACAAATCCGAACCAAATGCGGTTTTTTGCGGTTTCGATTTGGTTTGGTTTGGTTTGGTTTGCGGTTTTCTATTGGGTTGGTTCGGTTTTGAACACCCCTAGTCCTAATAACAACATTTTCCTCGGCCACCACATCAATTATGTGTTCGCCTTTACTTTTTGATGCAGCTGGATAAAGAAGCTTGAGCCAATAGTGTGGAATTTGGTTAGGCTTCATTATTTGCTTTTTGGTTCTTCTAAACCATACCCTTTCAATTATAATTCTATCTCTCTCTTGTATCTTCATTTCCCAACTAATGTTATCCGCACGTTCTTTCTTGAGTGGGTTGAAATCTCCAACATGTTTGTCTCACACCGTTGTTATCGTTGGAATTGGTAACTCATTCTTATCTTTTTTTTCTTTTCCCATACATTCATGTTATAACATGTTGGGTTTTATTCACAAATTTTTATCTCATCATACACTTTAACGACAACCTTCTCCTTTAAAAATTTCAACTTGAGTTCACCTATCTATAAGTTTTTTGTTTGAAAGGCCAAATGCACCAGAAGTACAGTAAATACAACCAGTTCAAACAATCACCAACCACCTTTTACATTAGTAACAACCAACACCAAGCCAAATAGAACACCAAACTACTGCTGTCACTAAGACCACCTAAACCAGAACATCTATGAAAACTCCTGTGACTCCCTATACCAGATAACAGTATACCCATAGATACCCCCAATACCAGAACAACTGGAAATTCTTCTGCAACCCTACATAAGCTCCCACCCTATACCCTCAGCAGTTACCGACACTATCCGCCTGCACAATACCACGCTGCCACCAGCCTCTCGACTTTAATCTCTGAACTAAAACTCTTTCTCCAATACTATCGGATAAATGATGCTTTACACCGAAAGCTCGCGACCACACTATCTTCTTCAGCCCTTATAAACATACTGAACGCTATAATTGCACCATTTAAAAGACCGCAAATTATCTCCACTGTCAAGTCTTGAACTCCCGCCCCCACATTTGATGACATCCTTCTCGCCTCTTAGACACTGCTCTGATAAACTCCCCAATCTACAGCGCAACTTGAGTAATGCCTGAGCAGTCCCTATTCAGTGATTGCAATCCATCACACAGTGATACCTGCTATGGCCTGTATCAAACCAAAAAATAGTTAGAATCCTCCCTTACTGTCAACGAAAACTGTAAAGATACCCTGCATCAGATCAAATTGAGAAACAACTACAATTAGACAATCTTGTTCCCCCACTCCACCAACTCTTCTATGCTGCCTCTGTTCACTAAACTGACACCAGCACCCCACCAACTTAGCTCCACCCCAGACAGTCTCTTGGGTGCAAAATCCACTAGCTTAAATCAAAACTGAAGCCTTTGATTTTCGCTTTCAACCATCTCCAAGATAACACCTGAATCTCCCATACAATGTCCTCACGACCTGTATCAAGACTTCTGAATACCTTCTTGTTTCTACGCCGCCATATAAGCCATATACACGCATACCAGATTACTAAACAATGTTCCTCGCTGACTCTACCACCACTAGCTAAACCAGCAAATTGATAGTAGTTTAAATTTATAGAGTTGTTCATTACGTGATCAATACGGATCCACCCTAGGATCTCGCTCCATGTTAGCCAAGCCGACGGACATTCGAAGAAAATGTGTTCAACACTTTCCTCTCTACCGCAGCCGAATGGACATGAATTTTGAGATGCTACTAGGATACCCCTCCTATATAGATTATCTAAGCTCCAAATTCGGTTCTGCCATAATCTCCAAACAAATGTCGAAACCTTATTCGGTACGAGGTTACTCCATACTATCTTCAGCTCTGAATCATCTCCCATTTGAGATACTACCCCCTCCATGATTTTCTCATACGCTGCCTTGACATTGTATTCACCCTTACTCCAGTTCCATCTGTCTATTTCATTCTCTTTCAGCACAATATTCCTAACTCTGGCTTGCAATTCCTCAACCTTCCCTCTGGTTTCCAAGTTCATACCTCTCCACCACTCTCTAATGCCATTCTCTTCCTTTTTAGTTCTCTCTACTGCTCCCTCCACTAACATATCCTTCACCTCTGACAGGTTGAATAACTCTGGATACTCCACCTTCATCTTCCTCCCCTGATAACACTAAAATACACTGTATATTTGGCTCCGATTTTACATGATTTTAGTTGTTTATTTGTTATTTTCCTTTGCTATTATGGTATTTTGTTTTACTTTCAGATACATTTCCTGATTTGAGCTTACAGTAAGAAAACAAGGCAAAACAGAGCTAAAATGAAGATTTCTTGTGTAAACTGTACACTAGCCGTTTCACTCAGCGGACGCCAAGGAGGACGCCGTTGGCATAATGACTTCACTCACACGCCAACAGTCACAAAAGACGTTTCACCTTCCAAACCACACTCGGCGGACGCGGAGCAGGGGTCGGCGGGCTCCGACAGTTATAAAGGGGAAACGGTCTGAAACGTTTAAGGCAGTTACACCTGAAGAATTTAGTTTCTAAAACATTTTTTCATTATGATTAGAGGCAGTTACAACTTCGAGTTTCCTATATAAGGACTTGTATTTTCACTTTCTAGATATCCAATCTTAGTTTTTCAACATAGGCATAGAGTTTACTTTGTAAAGCAATAATCCTTCACATCGAGGGGTTGTTGCACTATAGTTGTTAGTTGGACTGGAGCAATCATAGTTAGGAGCTATTTACTTTCCTGCAATTTATTTTCCAGCATCTGTACCAGATTCAGTCTCCGCTTTGGAGCAGGGTTATTTTATAAAATACAATTTATTTTATCCGCATCACTTTTATATTATTTATTTTCCCGCACTGCTTTATACTCGTTTATTTTTCCGTCTCTGCCATTACCTTATTATTTTATTTATCTGTGTGATCTGTGTCTCTTGGAACTGAACTTAAGCGTGACACTTGTGTTCACTCTCTCGAAATACACTCTCACACTTCGCACGTTTTTATTTTAAATATGTCTTACTTTGCAAATCGATTTATTTTTATGTTCTCTATTACTATGTCTAGCTAAATCCCTTGTGCTGGGATGTGAGGATCGTCGTTCGGACGGTGCTCCACACGACATCTCTTTAGAAATACTTTAGGGGCTGTTTTTTATTTTAATTAAACTCTTCTGAACTTCAATTGATCGGTCATTACGTAAATGAGACCGTGTTTTTGTTTACGTAATGGCTATGACTAGATCGGGTAAGATCGAAAGCCGTCCGACACTTTGGAAAAGAGTTTGTTAGTTGTTAATTGATAAATACAACGGAAGCACTTTATTGATTAACTAGGAAAGTTTTATATTATTAGAAAGAGGTTTTAAAACTATTTTCAGACGCGTTTATAGATTTAGGATCCGGTTGGCCGAGCATATGCCGGAAACCCTTTGGTATAAAATATTTTCAATCGAAAGCACTTTTTAACTAAGTCTTAGAGGTAATTACATAAAAAAGGACTTTATCACTTTAACGCAAGGAGCGACCCGTGCAGCGTGAGCGGCTGGTATAGATTAAAGGTTAGGTCTGGTTCCGATCACGCTAACGCGGCGGATCCTTTTTTATTAACTCTTTTTCAAAGAAGAAAACATTGCCCCATAAGTATTACTAATTAGATGATAGGAGTATTGTTTGATTGATGTGAATTACATTCCAGTATAGTATTTATCTGATTTATTTCTATTTTCGTTCAGTAGAAAGCTTTTACCCCGATATTCACTAGCCTTAGATAAACAACGTAACAATAGTAATCGATAGATTGACATTGGTCTCTGTGGGAACGATAAATCTTTTATATTACTCTGACGCAATCCGTATACTTGCGGATAACACGCATCATCCCCTCCACCCAAGAATCCTCCCAAAAGTCAGTCTCCTTTCTCTTGCCAATAACTCTAGACAAGTTTTCGCCGAACCAGTTGTTCTTGACTATTCCTTCCTCCTTATCTATCCTCTGTAAATCCCTCCACCATAGTGAATATTGCCTATTCACTTTGTTTTCTCCTGCTCTCAAATACCATATTTGCTAATTAGAATCCTGGCCCACAACTTGTTCTTCTCATTGATCACTCTCCATTTCCATTTTCCAAGCAATGCTAAATTGAAAGCTTTTATATTTCTAATACCCAGGCCACCTTTCTCCTTTTCTCTGCAAATTTTATTCCATTTAACCCAATTAATACTTCTACCATCCAATTCTCCACCCCATAGGTAATTCTTAAACATCGCCTCCAACTTTTTAATTATGTCGGAAGGTGCCTTAAAGAAAGACAGAAAATACACCGGGATCGCATTTAAAACATGCTTTAACAAAATAACTTTTCCACCTACTGAGATGTGCTTATTATTCCAAATTGTGAGTCTCCTTCTTACGACTTCAATCACCGGTTTCCATAGGCTCAATCTCTTGTGATTACCTCCTACTGGCAGCCCTAAATATTTAAATGGGAAGCCACTCGTTTTATAGTTAAGTACCGTAGCTGCCTCCTCCAGCCACTCCCTGCTAATGTTCACCCCCATTAGAGAACTTTTATGAAAGTTTACTTTCAGCCCCGACACAACTTCAAACATCTGTAGCACTGCCTTGATTATCCAGATATTCCTCCAGCTTCTTTTTCCCATTATTATAGTATCATCTGCGTATTGTACGTGCGACACGCTCACCTCACCTCTACCAAACTCATAGCCTTCAAACATGTTCTTCTGTACACTTTTAGTTAATATCAGGTTTAACCCTTCCGCTGCCAGCAAAAATAAGAATGGTGATAACGAATCACCTTGTCTCACCCCTCGGCCCAACTTAATTTCCTCTGTAGGACTGCCATTGATTAGTACAGATACTCTTACCGACCTCATACATTCGTTAATCCACATTCTCCACTTCTTGTCAAACCCCATCATTTTCATCATGTAATCTATGTAATCCCAATCCACCGAATCGTAAGCCCTTTCAAAGTCAGCTTTAAACACTATAGCCTCCTTTTTCCTCCATCTTGCACCCTCTATCAGTTCATTAGTGATAAGGATATAATCTCTGATTTGTCTCCCTTCCAAAAATGCGAATTGAGTTTCCCCCACCACTTTATGAATCACCTTTTTTTAGCCTATTCGCCAATAATTTAGCTAACACCTTGTACATACTCCCCACTAATGAGATAGGTCTGAACTGTGCTAACTTTACCGCATTTTCAACTTTCGGTACTAAGGTTAAGAAGGAACTATTGATTCCTTTAGCCAATTTCCCGTTAACATGGAATTCTTCAATAAATCTCAGTAAATCCCCTTTAATGATCTCCCAAAACTCTTTAATAAAACCAAAATTGATGCCGTCAGGACCAGGATTTTTCATATTTTCACAGTCCCACACAGCTTTTCTTACCTCCTACTCTGAGAATGGAGCTATCAGAATTTCATTATCCTCTGGGTTTATCTTCTTAAAGTCTACATCCTTAAGTAACGCCTTTTGACTTCTGCTGCCCTTGTATATCTCGGAGAAGAATGCCACAACCTCTTTTTTGATTTCGTCAACTTCTACCACTTTCACGCCATCTTTCTCAATGCTCACAATCTCATTCTGCTTTCTTCTACCAGTGATGCAGCGATGGAAAAACTTTGTATTAGCATCCCCTTCCTTCAGCCACTTGATTCGCGATTTCTGCCATAACATGCTTGCCTTCAATTTCGACATAGCAAACAGTTGTTCAGCATACTCCCTTTTCCGGTTCACTTCTTCTTCTGATAATATTGCGTTCCCCCCTTACGATCTAGCTCATTGACACAACTTTTCACTCCCACAATCTTCTCGTCCAAGTTTTCGGTATGTTCCTTACTCCAATCTCTAAGCTTCTTCTTTATGAACTTGAGTTTCTCTCTTAAAACATACCCTCCCCAGCCTTGAACCTCTAATTTCTTCCATGTTTCTTCCACAAATTCATGATACCCTTATAGATTTTTCCAACCCTCAAACAATCTTACCGATTTCGGGCCCCAGTTCACCACCTTGTCACATACCATAATCGGGCAGTGGTCAGATAGGCTTTTATCTAAACACTGTTGGTAACATTTTGGCCACTGATGCATCCACCCTTCAGAAACCAATATCATGTCAATGCGACTCATAGACGACCCTTCTACATTGGACCACGTATATCTTCTACCTTTTAAAGGGAGATCCACCAGATCGATTTCCACTATAAACTCATCGAATTCCTCCATCTCCGCTCTTCTTTGAAAATCACCCCTACCTTTCCTTTCCGCCTCAGACCTAATTGCATTGAAATCTCATAAGATACACCATATTCTATCCTCTTATGATTTTATTACGTCCTTTAAATCTTGCCATAGTCTCCTCTTTCCACTTCTCTCGCAGGGAGCATAGACATTTACTACATTAACCTTCAGCTCTTCCTCCCCCCAACTCCCTTTCACCCCAATAAAATTGTTTCCTCTGATTTCTACCCTTTTCTTTAATTTTTTCGCGTTCCAGATTAATAACAACCCACCCGATCTACCATCAGATGCTCCGACACAAAAGTCGCATTCACTTCCTCCCCATAATTTCTTACAAACAAAACTACTCACCTCCTTTAGTTTCATTTCTTGAACAGCTATACAATCTGGAATGTTGTTTTTGATTAGTTGCGATAACTCCTTCTTCTTGACCAACCCCCTAGCCCTCTGATGTTATAACTGATTACCTTCATTGATTCTTTATGTACCACCTTCTCTCCACTTCTTTCCATGCCTCTCTTCATTTTCCGCCCTGTCCCTCTCCACTGCCCTTTCTTGCCTTCATCCTATCTCTATTCTCGTTCATGCCTACTCTTTCCACAATCTTTGCTTCATTCCCAATAATACTTACTCCGATTTCCTTGGCAAATTCCACCACCCCTTCCGACACTCTCCTCGCGTCTCCATGTGATACCGCCCAAGCCTTTATTTCTTCCTCGGTGGATTTACCTCTAGGATCTGCATGTTTCTCCCTTTTCCTCTTCCTCTGTTTGCCTCCTGTCCCTCCTGGTTGAGCCAATTTCATTCTCCTTAGAAACCTCTTTTCCCTGATGATTTGTTTTCTTCTCTTCCTTTTTTCCTTCGACTCTACCCCATCTGCTATGTTTACCTCATTATCCTTACTTTCTCCCACTGCTTTTACTCTCTTCTTCTTTCTACTCGCCTTCTTCGACTCTTCTTCCTCTATGTTTGTGCCTGGTATATTTTGACCTGTTTCCACTGATGCCCCCTCTTCATCAATACTCTCCATCACCCCTTTGTCTAGTTTCCCTAAATGACTTTCCTTTACATTAATCTCGCAGACATCTTTGTTCTAGTTTTCTCTATCACCTGTCCTGCTTATTTGGGCCACCTCAATGCTATTTAATCTTATACGGCCCGTTAAGCTTTCCTCTCTTTCTCTTTCCATTTGGGCCAATAGTTGGGTTTGAGGCCCACATATTTGAACTTATCCACCTAAATTAGCCTTCAGCCACCTTTCAAACTCTCTTTCTTCGTACTCTCTTGCTTCTGCCTCATTTATTGTCTCGTTTTCCACTGCCACTTTTACCTGCCTTTTCCTTTTCTCTTTCACTTTGGTATTATCACCTGTTACTTGCGCCTCCCTATTTACTTTTTCATTCATGATTGCCTCGAGATTCTCTTCCACGTCATTTACAACTTCCACCTCATCGTCTTCCTTCATCTGTCTCTCCCACAACGTTTTGTCTTCCATTTCCGATTCTTCGTCAACCTTACTATCGACCTTCTTTGGAATTCTTTGTGTATGCATGGTTAATGGAACATTATACTCTTCTTCTACCATTTTGATGTTAAATACTTGATTATTTACCCTTACTTGCACTATCTTATTAATCGTCTCCATGGTTGTTGTTTTCATTAAGCATCTTACTACGTCCAACCTCGTTCTATTCTCCGTATTATTATCCAGGGCTATGACTTTACCCCTGCTTAGACATACCTTCTCGAAGAATCTTTTGTTCCAGGCATGAATCGGGACACCGTACAGCCTCACCCAGGTTACTCTTTCGACCATCACTGCCTCCGGGTACCACCTGTCGATTCTGACGAACCAGTGCTGGAAAAATTCTTTGGCATCTTCTAACAGCTCTTCAAAATCTTCTTCTTCATGTACTTTGATAAACACCTTGTCCCCTCCCAATGGAATGATCTCTAGGGAAAGTATCCCGATGTCCATTATTTTTTGTTGCACCAAAGAAACTTCATCTGTGTTCTGTACTTTCCCAACATACCCTTTCTCTGCCCACTTCATATCTTCCGCCTCTGGTGTGTATGTCAATCCCTTCCATTCTTCATTCAACTCATTCTCCCATCTTGGCCACTCACTACTTCGGCTATCGTTATTCACCGCGTTCGCATAACTCCTTCCTTATATTCTCATCTTCTCGAATGTTTTATTCCATCTCCCCTCTCTTTTTTCTTTCTCTCCTCCGTGCTTCTTCCCCACTTTCGTCTCAACTGCATTGCTCACTTCCTTATCTACTATATATCCTGTGTTCTTCCTCCCCCAGTTCGAGTTAGGTTCCCTCCTGAATCTCGATACGTTAGCCCATATCTTGTACGAATCAATCCATACACTCCTTAGTTGCTCCTCCAATCTCTTTTGATTTTCCACCTCAGCAAATCTCACAAAACCAAAAGGTTTTCCAAAGACATTGTTTTTGTTTGGAATAAATATATCCACGATCTTACCAAATACTGCGAATTTCCTTTTGATCTCTGTCACTGATATTTCTTTTAGGAAGTTTGTGAAATAGCAGTTTATAATGTTCTCCATGCTCCTACCTCTGCTTCCAGCCTTTTTATCCACTCTATTCCTCCTATGACTTACATATGTTCATCCTGCTTCTTTCTCCTTTTCCCGTGCTCTCCGACTCTCCTGTATCATTCCTCTCATTATGGAGGTGGAGGAAATTTTGGTGGTGTGAAAGTGTGAAGGGTTGTTAATATTAGTCCTGGTAGTTAGTAGGAATGTCCTACCCGAAATTATAGGAGTCTTTACATCTTTCTCAATGTCAAACACTACAAAATCAATTGTAAAATAAAATTTTTAATTTTTACGAACACATTTCCATTGTCCTATAAGACTTGTTTATCAATTTTAGTGTCATGTTAGCTGGTTTTGCTTCTCCATCTAATTTCTTCATTATTGAGAATGACATTAAACTAATACTTGCCTCCAATTCACATAGTGTACCTAAAATTTATAGGCTTCATATAGTACAAAGAATAGTGAAATTATCCGGATCTTATAACTTTGGTGGAAGATTCCTTTGAATGATAATACTGTACCCTTTTGATTGTTACAATTTTTTCACTTGGAAGTCTTATCTCCCTTGTTTGAAGCTCTTTCAAATTTTTGCATATGCTAAAATTTGTTAGTGTTTTTGCAAAAGGAATATTTACTTGTAGATTATCGAACACTTCAAGAAATTTTTTTAATGTCATACTTTATATATGATTTTTTTCCTTCAAAGGTGGATAGGGTAATGATATATGAAATGTGGTTTTTTTTTCAGTTACATTTTTATCTCCACTCTCTTTTTACTTTTCCTCACTCTTTTTAACTCGACTTACTATTTTTCTTCCTCTCCAACTTCACACTCACTTTTAATCTCAATATTTTTGTTGAGAATATTAGTGTGAATTGAAAATGTTAAAATAATCAAAGTGCGGAGAAGTTCTGCATTAATTTAAAAAGTGGAGATTGAAGAAACTCCAACACTTTTCTATTGACTTCTTATGGTAACTAACACCTATCTTTTTCACTCTAGTAAAGTTACTTTTTTTTTCAAAATAATAACATAGCGTCTTTCATTCTTCTTGAGGTGATCAAATGTATTGCTTTCATAGTTGCTCGTAGATTAAACAACCAAGTGTATGGATAGTTGGTCAACTTGTGTTTCCAAGTTTCCGAATGACGCTTTCATATTTGACATTTCAACAATACTAAATGTGATTTGAATAACATAGTGTGGTTAGTTAAGTTTTTGCACTACAAGAAAACATGGAGTTTCCTACGTGATTTAGTGACGTGATATTCATGTGGGAAATACTGGAGGTTGCGATGTGTATATCACATCACTAAATTATTTTATTAATAAACAAATGAGATTCAGGTTTGCAAATGGTGGATGCAGGTTTTTTTTTAAAAAAAATAGTTGTGACGTGAATCCCTCATCGCAACACAAAAATTAAAACTTAAAAATCAAACTATTAGGTTTCACGTGAGGGGGAAGTTTGAATTTTTTCAGAATTTCATTTGTGGCGTGATATCCACGTGGGAAAATGAAATCCAAAAAAAAGTAAGAAACATCTCTGTTTGTGAAATGATGGGTCTGACCAAGGACGTTTACTATTGCAGGTTTTTCGAAGTGGAATACTTGTGAGTATGTTCCAACGTGATTCCCACGTCGCTAGCTTCCATAAATTTATTTTGGCCTGACAAATTTTATTACCGTTGAGACATATTTATTTTGGTTTTACCTGAGACTTATTTATTACAAGTGTTCCGACGTGGACTTCCTGTGACAAATTTCCGACGTGATTCTCACGTCGCTAGCATCAATACATTTATTTTGGCCTGCCCAATTTTATTATCGTTGAGACTGTAACGTTAAAATATTTATTACCTAGAATATGTTCCAAAGTGGGAAACACGTGACTTCTTTCCCACGTGATAACCACGTCACAAACTTCACTATATATTATCCCCAATCTCCAGAACTCACCATTTCATTTCATTGTTCTTCTTTTCTTCTTCGTTTCGTTTCTGCTTTCTCTTTTCAAGAGGAGCTCATCATTTCCTCCACACCATACCATTTTAACACCAGCTTTTCATTCTCAATCAAAGGTATGATTCATTTCTTCCTCCTTATTTTCTATTCTTTTTATTTTTATTTTCGTTTTACATTTTATTTTAATATTTTCTAATTTTAAACTTTTAATGTTTGTTGTTAAAAGAAAAATATTTGGAAGATTCAAGAGGGGCTCATCAAGATTCAAGATACAAACTTTGTTGTTGCTTCATTTAGATATTTTTATAATTTAAATTATTTATTTTTCAGATTTATATGAATAAAATTGTGTATGGAAGTTGTTTGGACGTTGTTGTGTAAAAATAGAATATATAGATTATATATGAAATTATTTAGGTTTTCTAAGATTATTTATTTGATTGTTTGGTTGTTGTTGTTGTTGTGTAAAAACAATTTTTTTTAAATATGCTATTTTTATTAAAAACAGAATATATATTTTATTTTATAAGTTATATTTTATATTTTCTATATTTCATAAGTTATTTTTTATATTTTAAAAACAGAATTAAAAAAAAAACAGAATTTATGGGTTATATTTAATATATTTTAAAGGTTATATTTAATATATTTAAAAAATAGAAAACAGAATTTTATAGATAATATTTAATATATAATAAAAACAGCATTTATAAAAAATTAGAAAAACAGAATTTAAAAAAATATTTTTATTTAAGAAAATTGTAAAGTTATTTTTATAAAAAAATATGTATATTAAACACAACTATTAAAAAGAAGTATTATTGTTTAAAAGTACTTTTAGAGAAATTTATGTTTAAGAAAAGTATATAATAAATATGAAAAAGTTATATTAATATGTTATGTATATTTATTAAAAATCACAATTTAAACAACAAATTTATTTTAAAAAATAGAATTTAAAACAAACGTAAAATAACTTTTTAAAAAATAGAAAAAATAGAAAAAATAGAAAAAATTATATAGAAAAAAGTATATAGCTAATATGAAAAAATTATATTAATATGTTATGTAGATTTACCAAAACTAAAAAAAATATATTTTTAATTTATATTAAAAATAGAATTGTAATATTTATATTTATATTTTTATAGAAATGAAAGATATATCATAAATAAAGATATATGAATTAATATTTTTATTTAAGTAATATATATATGTTAAGTATAATTATAAAATAGAATATGTAGTTATGAAATGTACAATTTTATATAGTATGAAATATAGTTATGTTTAAAACAATGTGTAAAGAATTATACTATTTCGCATATATTAAAATCACATTTTTAAATAAAAGGATAATGATTGTATAAATGTGCAGTCTGGAATATTTTCGTTACTATAGTAGTTGGATGTACGATAGAACGTTACCAGGAAGACGTGGACTTACACCAAATTTTGAGGGAGTTAAAGGGTTTATCACGTGGGCATTTGTTCAAGACCGTTGTCGAAGAGAAAGAGGAGTAAGATGTCCTTGTCTTAAATGTGAATGTAGACCTATAATTAATGACCTAGAGGAAATGGAACACCATTTGAAGAGAAGGGATTTCATTAAAATTATTGGGTTTGGACATATAATGGAGAAGAACTGCCGAGTAATGTACATGCAGAGACTACTAATACATACGCATCATGCAGTCGATCACATATGGAATTTGAGGAACAATTTAATTTGATCGACGATATGGTTGGCAATGCCTTTGGAGTAAATGTGACATATGATGAACCTCAAGATTTTGATGGGGAAGAGTTGTCGAATGAGGAAGTGCAACGATTTTACCAACTGTTGAAAGAAATGAATACACCGTTGTTTGAGGGGTCGGCAGACTCAAAATTATCAATGTGTGTGAGATTATTGGCCGCAATGTCAATTTGGAATGTTCTTGATTAGTGCTTGGAATTCTTTGCAAAAATGATGTTGTATGTGACTCTTACGAAAGACAACTTGCCTATAAGTTATTATGATGCAAAGAGGTTGGTGTCGAAGTTGGGTCTAGAAGTACGAAAATTGATTGTTGCATAAATGGTTGCATGTTGTTTTATGACAATGAGTTTGGTACTAATAATGGAGCGCGGGAGGAATGTAAGTTCTGTAAGAGTCCGAGATATCAAGTTCGTAGTAAAGTCATTAACCGTAAACAAAAACGTGCAGCAGTGAAGTCCATGTTTTATTTGCCGATAATACCAAGGTTAAAAATATTGTTTGCTTAAATGCACAGTGCAGTTCAAATGACATAGCATCATACAAACAAAACAAGTTCAGGCACTATGCGACATCCATCTGATGGTGAGGCATGGAAGCATTTTGATAGGGTACATTCTGATTTTGCTGCAGAACCTAGAAATGTTAGACTCGGATTATGTTTTGATGGTTTTACTCCATATGTCCAAGCATCTGCAATTGCATATTCTTGTTGGACAGTTATTATAACCCCTTACAACCTCCCTCCAGAGATGTGCATGACAAAATCATACATGTTTTTGACTTGTCTCATTCCAGGACCGTCAAGTCCTAAAGTCGGAGTTTGAAGAGGTTGTGGATTGGAGAATGCACTTATAATATATCTCGCAAACAAAACTTTACTTTGTGAGCTGCCTTGATGTGGACTATTAATGACTTTCTCGCGTATGGGATGTTATCTGGTTGGGGTACGCATGGCAAAATGGGATGTCTGCATTGCATGGAATTTACAAAGGTTTTTACTTTGGAATTTGTGGGGAAAAGTTCATGGTTCGACTGTCACCGCAGATTCCTACCACGAGACCATGTCTTTAGAAGAAACAAGACTAATTTTAAAAAAGATGTACGAGTAAAAGATTTTCCTCCCCCTCGATTGTCACCAGAGGAAATATGGAATCGAGTTTCTGAACTGCCAAAATTCACAGATTATGGTGAAGCATGCATAATTCAAGGATATGAGGTCAAACACAATTGGACAAAAAGAAGTATATTTTGTGACCTCCCATATTGGAAAGATAATTTGTTGCGACATAATCTTGATGTTATGTATATTGAGAAGAATTTTTTCGATAATATATTTAACACAGTGATGGATGTTCAAGGCAAAACAAAAGATAATGAGAAGGCCAAAAGGGACATGGAAATTTTGTGTGATAGAAAAGACTTGCAGTTGAAGCCTCGATCTAATGGAAAATTATTAAAACCCAAGGCTTGTTACAGTCTAACTTCCCAAGACGCTAAAGAGGTTTGTCGATGGTTAAATGAATTGAGAATTCCCGACGGTTATGCTTCAAATTTAGCAAGGTGTGCCGACGCCAAAACTGGGAAGTTGCATGGAATGAAAAGTCATGATTGCCATATTTTCATGGAACGATTGCTTCCAATTGCGTTCAGTTCACTACCCAACCATGTGCTAAATCCGCTAATTGAAATAAGTCAAATTTTTAGAGATATTTGTGCGTCAACTTTAAGAGTCGATAACATCACTAAGTTGGACCAAAATATTCCAGTAATTCTATGTAAGTTAGAACAAGTCTTTCCACCTGGTTTTTTCGACTCTATGGAACATCTACCCGTGCATCTTGCATATGAAGCCTATCTTAGTGGCCCCGTTCAATGCAGGTGGATGTATCCCTTTGAAATATTCATGGGTGATTCAAAGCGATCAGTGAAAAATAAAGCTAAAGTTGAAGGATCAATATGTGGACATTACTTGCATCGGGAAACATCACATTTTTGCAGTCATTATTTCAATCATTTGA
Source organism: Lathyrus tuberosus (assembly GCA_022829125.1). Lineage (NCBI taxonomy): Eukaryota > Viridiplantae > Streptophyta > Magnoliopsida > Fabales > Fabaceae > Lathyrus > Lathyrus tuberosus. The sequence goes on from JALAZF010000794.1 coordinate 224,072, forward strand.
TGTTAAGGCCGATGGATCGGGGTAAGTTTTAAATTTACAATATATATTTAACTATATATTTCCATTTTTATATTTAATATTTATTCAAATTATTGTTGTTGTTTAGTTTTGATCTCTGTCGGCATGCTGTAAAAGCTGTAAACCGGGTCATTCAACTGATGTATACAAAACTCATTAAGTCTTTTGGAGAGCTCCCAGAAATTGAGAAAGATATATGGTTTAATAAATTTAAGGTAAATTGTATTTTTATTTAAGTTAAGCTATACTACAATAATGAGGGGTATTTCATCATTCGATTCAAAACTGACAGAGATAGAGAATTAGTCAAGACACAAGGTCCTTATTTCATTCATGGCAAACCTATTTTCATCACAAAGTGGAGTCACAAATTTGAAATGAAGGAAGACCTACTGCGAGTTCCACCTCTGTGGGTGACACTACCCAATCTTCCACTACACCTTTGGGGTGAGTGAAGTATATCCAAAATTACTAGTGCTATTGGGAAACCAATCACCACAGATAAGTGTACTGCAAAGAAACTGTGCATTTCCTACGCCAGAGTCCTGGTTGAAGTAGATATCACGAAGAAGCTCAGAGATACCATAAATATCAGGGACCACAAAGGGAAATTGATGGAACAAAAGGCGGATTATGAATGGAAACCAACCTATTGCCACACCTTCCTCAAAATAGGACATGATTGTGATGGGAAGAAAAGGCCTGAGAAACATGCCAAGGTGTGGAAACCTGTGACTGATAAACCAAGAATACATCAACAATCTCACCAACCACAACTTAATCAGGAGGCAAAAGGTGTCATAACAAGCCAACCTACTGACAATACAGAAGGTGCAAGTGATGAGAAGACTCCTTCACATACCACACGCAATGCTGATTGGATCCAAGTTTCATCGAGCAAAATGGATAATAAAAGGAAAGGCATGAGCCACACCCCTAATAGCTCTTTTGTGCAATATCAAAACTCTTTCACCCCCTTAGGATTGGAGAATGTCCTATAGGAGGAGAGCATAAAATTGATCCATGTTAGTGACATGGAATGTTAGGGGCATGAATAAACCAGCTAGGCACAAAGAGATAAGCTCTTATATCTCTGAATTTAATGTCCTTATTTGTGCCTTATTGGAAACTCATGTAAAGAAACAAAATGCAGATAGAATTAGATGTAGCTTTGGCAATGTTTGAAAATTTATAGATAACTATGATATCCATTCAAATGGAAGAATATGGATATTATGGAAGCAAAGCAAGGTAGGAATAAAGGTAATACAGTTAGCTGAACAATTCATACATGTCAAAATCTTTTGTACACACTCACTGTGGTTTATGCTTTCAACCAGTTGGAGTTAAGGAAACATCTCTGGAAGGAAATAGAAACACTGAACAGAAATATTAGGGACCCTTGGATTATCATGGGAGACTTCAATAATGTGACTACAAGCCAAGACAGAATAGGAGGTAATGTTGTTACTGAAGCAGAATACAAGGATCTGGTTGACATGATGCATAATGTGGGTCTGTTTGAAGCAACAACTCAGGGTAACCAACATACTTGGACAATCAAACACACTACTGGAGTAATATATTCAAGGATTGACAGGGTACAAGGTAATGCTGAGTGGTACCATCAATTCCATGATACTTTTGTAGAAAACCTAGCCCCCAACATATCAGACCATACACCTTTGAAAATTGGCACTAATCAACAAACCATAAAGAGAAGAACTCTTTTCAAATTTCTGAACTGTCTGACCCAGGATCCATCTTTTATACAGGTAGTGTAATACAACTGGCATAAATAGGTCCAAGGAAGGCCTATGCAAAGACTGTGGAAAAAGCTAATGCACCTGTAATATGTTCTTAGGCCACTGACTAGGAAATACACTGATATTCAAAAGCAAATCATTCAAGCCAGACAGGATCTACACCAGGCCCAGGAAAACCAAAGGCATGATTTATTCAATGTGGATTTCATTCAACATATCAGGCTCTGTACAGACAGAATCACACACCTCAATCAAATTGAAGAAGATATGTTGAGACAAAAAGCAAAGGTTAACTGGCTCTAGTTAGGGGATGGGAATAATGCTTACTTCCATGCATCTATGAGAGAAAGAAATAAGGAAAAGGGTTTATACAGTCTGATTGCTTTGAATGGAGCACTGCAGAGCACCCATGAAGACATGGAGAAGTAAATTGTAGATTTTTATACCAAGCTGGTTGGTACACCATCTCCAAATCTCAAAGGTATTGACACCCCTATTATGAGAGCTGGCAAGACCTTGAGTAGAGAAGATGCTCAATAACTCATTAGGCCTGTAGAAGACAAGAAAATTTGGGATACCCTCAATAGTATTGGAAACAATAAATCCCAAGGCATTGATGGTTTTAATGCATATTTCTTTAAGCAGGCCTGGCAAGTAATCAAACATGATGTAAGAGATGCTATCAGAGAGTTTTTTGACACTAGCTACATGCACAAAGCCACTAATTGTTCCTTGATCACTCTAATCCCAAAATCTCCTAAAGCTAGAACTGTCAAAGATATGAGGCCAATAGTCTGCTGCAGCACTACATACAAGATTATTTCAAAAATTCTGATAACTAGACTTGGTAAAGTCATTGGCAGCATTATTGAAGATACCCAATCAGCTTTTGTTCCTGGCAGAACCATTCATGACAACATAATGCTGGCACAGGAACTGATTAAAGGATATAATAGGAAACACTTATCTCCAAGATGTATGATCCAACTTGACATTCATAAAGCTTATGACACCTTGGAAAGGATGAATCTGATCAACATCATGCAAGAACTTGGAATCCCTCAAACCTTCATTAATTGGGCCATGGCATGTGTCTCCATTGTGTCATACAGGCTCTCCATCAATGGTGTTCCATCTGATCTAGTAACAGCTAGGAGAGGGTTGAGACAGGGTGATCCCCTCTCTCCCCTATTATTTGTAATTATCATGGAACATTTACATAGAGTCCTGCAGAGTCTAAAGCTTAATCCTGACTTTAACTTCCACCCCAAGTGTGAAAAGTTAAAGATCACTAATCTATTTTTTGCAGATGATATTTTATTATTCACTAGAGGAGATGCTATGTCTCTGAAGTTGATCATGGAAAGAGTGCAAAATTTCTCAGCAACCACTGGTCTTTATATGAGCAACCCCAAGAGCAAAATATACTTTGGTGGAGTGGACGAAAATACTAGAGAGTTCTTGCAACAAGAAATTGGCCTGACAGAAGAAAGCATGCCATTTAGATACTTAGGGGTGCCATTGAATAGTAGGAAGCTTTCCATCAATAATTGCCAACCATTGATAGATAGGATGGTCAAAAGACTCAAGCATTTGAGTACAAGGCTTTTGTCATATGCAGGTAGACTTCAACTGGTTAGAAATGTGTTATTCTCGATTGCCAATTATTGGATGCACGTGCTTCCTCTCCCAAAAAAGGTGATTACTCATGTGGAGGGGCTATGCAGAAGGTTTGTATGGACTAGGAAGGATGCTGCCAGTAGAAAGGCTCCAATCTCTTGGGATCACATATGTGATCCTATCTCTGCAAGAGGTAAAAATGTCATATCCTTGGTAGAATGGAACAAAGCTACACTTGGAAAACTATTATGGAACATTTTGACCAAGAAAGACATCTTGTGGATCAGATGGTTGCAGACATATTACTTGAAAGATTCAGAGGTGGATGATTATACTCCTATAAACACAAGTTCATAGATGGTTAAAGCAATTTCAAAAACAAGGAGATGTTTCTTAATTCTGAACCATGGCAGCATTTCCCATCAGAAGGGCGCTATACTACCAACATCATGTATATATCACTGAGAGGGGTCAAGCCTAAGGTTGACTAGAGAATCCTCCTGTATAGTAATCTAGCTAGACCTCGCGCCACTTTTATACTATGGATGGTTTGTCAAAACCGTCTCATGACAAAGGATAAGATGAATAAATACGGGATAGCAACTGATGGGCTTTGTTTTTTCTGCCACAGACGCGAAAGTTGCATTCATATTTTCTTTGAATGTGTACACACAAAACACATTTGGAAGCAGGTTCTTCAGGGCTTTGGGATTGAGCATGTACCAAGTGGATGGAATGAAGAGATAAAGTGGTTGATGAATACCACCCGAGGTAAAATTACGAAAGCCAAACTTATAAAATGTGCAATCGCAGAGACTGTTTACCATGTTTGGACTATCCGAAATCAAATAGCTTTCCAAGGCGGTCATGTTGATGCTTTAGATAATAGTAATTAAGGACATTATCCATATTAGAATTGAGAAAAATAGAAAACTCATGGAAAACTGTAACTTGAATGGCTAGGTAGGCTTTAGGTCCTTTGGAAACTCTTGTTGTCTAGATGCCTGTATCTTGTTGGATAGGCTTGTGCTTGTATGGATTTTGGTATTAATATATTTCTTGATTAAAAAAAGTTATTTTATAATTATTTTTTGTTATAATTATCTAACATTTTATTTGAATGTCACATAACTTGCAGGAAAGGTGTATGTGGCAAAAATTTGACGAGGTCAAGATTTAAAAAAAAATTAAAAGTAAGGTATCTAGCCGACTATCTGACATGCTTAGGAATGCTAGACAACATTGGGAAATGGATCAAACTCGTCCTAACTAGATAGGAGTGGAAATATTTGAGGAACTTATAGAGTGGTGGAAGACAGAAGATTTTCAGAGAAGATCTGAACATGCAAAAAAGATGAGGGCGTCTGAAGGAGGTGGTTGCCTTAGTACAGTTGGAAGTATCAGTATCGACGAACATCGTCGACGAATGGTAATTATAACTATTTTTTTAAGTTCTATTTTGAATTATTATATACATATTAATTAAAATTAATTAATTTAATTAGAAAAAGGATTTAGGAAGGGAGCCACGGATTAATGAGCTATTTGTGAAGACTCGAACCAAAAAATCGGGGGAGTTTGTTGACGGTCGTTCCAAATCAACCATGGTAACTTGTTTATATTTTATTATTTCATTTCATTATTGTATATAACTAAATTGTTTAAACTATATTTAATTTATTTTTTTATGTGTCTGTAGGAGTTGTATCAGACCTTGCTTGCCCAATTTCTACGTGAAAATCCTGAGTATACTCCGATCGGGAATGCTCCGCTTGATCCACGTGTGGATCTTTATATTTGGGGTTTATCAGTAGGCGGGAAGGGAGAAAATGAGTTTTTTTTTGTCTTGGAAATTTGGCTGCCGACTACAGAAAAGGGGATAGAACTTTATTTCAAAGACTTGAAGACGGGGAAGAAGAATCTTGTCCACCAGAATTGACACCCGAAATGTTGGAAACAGTGAGACAGCTAGCTCTATCTAAGGCAAGACGTGAGTCAGAGGCACGTGAGACGACGCTAAAGGCCGAAATGGACGAAATGAGGAATAGGAAAAATGCTGAAATTGAGGAAATGAAGAAGAGGCAATCTGAGATGGAGGCACAAATGCGATAGTTTTTTTATCTCACAATCGAATCGTTATGTCCAGGAAGATGAAGAAGATATATTTAGTAGTGATGATGAATAACTTTTTTTATTATTATTTATGTTTGTGACGTGAATATCATGTGAGATTTTTTTTATTATTATTTATGTTTGTGACGTGAATATCCTGTGACTAAATATTTTATATCTTTTAATAATTATAATTATTAGAAAATTTGATTACTTATTAATTAGTTTTTATACATTAATATTTATTATATTTTATATTTTATGAATAGAAATATTAATGAATATTAAAATTAAAACTGACTTGAATTTCATTAATATTTTAATACATCAGTGACATGAAAATCACGTTATTAAAATTAAAATTGTTTTGAGTTTTGTGACGTGAAAACCATGTCACTAATTAGTGACATGGAAATCACATCACTACATAGAACTCACTGGCACCCTGTGCTAGTTGCAGTCTTGGTTAGAAAGGTAGTTTGCGACGTGAAAATCATGTCACTAATTAGTGACGTGATTTTCACGTGGGAACATTTTCCCAATAATTATGTGGTCAGCGACGTGGAAATTATGTCACTAATTAGTGACGTGATTTTCACGTGGGAAAAAGTTCCCACTGATGCCCCTCCGACGTGCTCTGACCACATCGCAACTTTTGTGTAGTGACATGATTTTGGACTTAGTGACTTGAAAATCACGTGGTAACTTGCAGTATTTCTTGTAGTGTTGGTTTAAAAATGATAAGTAGTTGGTGATTGATCTCGAGTATTCGATCAGATCCACGTACGCTGGTCGTCAGACGGCAAGGTGCTCGGACAGATGATGGTCGTCAGGCGTGCAGGGTGTTCGGAATGTTGCTGAGGAGAAAAGGGGGTGTACCTGCAAGGCACTCCGATGCTCAAGTAAGAAAGGGTCAGAGGAAAGGGGCAAGTACAAAGTGTATTCTTAGGGTGAAAAATGTGATACCTGACCCTCTCAAGCGAGAGGGTTTATATAGAGCCCTCAGCGCGTGGCTAACGGTCCTATTTTCGGGGCGAAATAGCCGTTTTCCCCAAAGAATAGGTAACTGCCCAAACTAGCCGTTATGTCGGGCAGGATGCCAGAAGCTAGCCATTATGTCGGGCATAGACGCCGTACCGGGCACCTGTCCATTGTTGTTCGGGCAGCGAGGAAGCCGTGCGTAACGGGCATTAAAGTCGGGGAGGAACGTTGCGTTCCTCGCCCGGTTGGAAGGGCAGATATGTCAATTTTGCCCCTCTGTGGATTGGGCTTAGGCAGTTTGGGCTGCTTTGGAGCAGAGACGGATTGGGCTAATTCTAGCCATTGGTCCAGTCCAGAACAGGAGCCCCCCAAGTCGTTGCTCCCGAGCATGGGAGTGATGACTTAAGGACTGCTCGTCGCTCGGGGGAGCTAAAGCGGAGTCGTCGTTTGGAGACGAGGATGATTTTCTCGAGGTGCTCGTGGCCCTCTGTGTCCGTGATGCTCGTGGTCGTGACCCTATTGCCCGGTATGTGGGGAGACAAAGCGTCTGACAAAATGGGAAACGTTGGGCCGCCACGTGTGCATCGAGCCCTGTGTAGCAGTTAATAGGTAATTATGGCTAGTGGGCAGTCATCATTGCCTACGGGCGCGTGTGTGCACGTGCCCCTCAGTATAAAAGGGGGAAGGTTGTCCCATTTTGCACTTTTTCCCTTCTGATTTTTCTTCGTCGTCATCAGCGTTCTTGCCCGTCGCCGTCTTCAGAGCAACCGACCACCGTGCCAAGTTTCGAGCAGTCTTTCTCTTCTACTCAAATCAAGTAAGATCTCTGATTTCTAGCTTTTTTTTACTTTCTCTCATTGTTAATGGTAGATTGCATGCGGCTAGGGTTAGTTTTAGGCGACAAAATAGGTAGGTTTCCGGCGAGTGTTGGTGGTGGGCGGCGGTTCTGCCCTTCTGCTGCATCAAGCATCTCGCCGGAGTAGGTAGCGCGTTCGGTGAACATGGTGGTCCACGTCGTGGTTGCGATTTGTGACCACCGCGTCTTACCATCTTCTGATGGATTGGTGAATTTTTCGGTAGAACGTTTCCAGATTCCGGTGGAGCTTTGCAGTTTTCGGCGGAGCTTCTAACGGAATCTGGGCACGAGCGCGGGGAGGTTCCTTGTAGGAAGATGGTATGTCTCGGGCATCTCCTCGCGGGGAGGTTTTTCTTTCTTCGTTTGATGTTAGGGCTTAGGCCGGGGACGTTGTCCTTAGCCTTCTACGCGCCCTTTCACTTGACTTAGCAGTGGAAGGGTGGATTTGATTTCCTGTCGAATTCACTGTCTTTCTCTGCTTTTTCAGGTGATCGTAGTGGCGATGGAGCCAGAGAGGGAAGTTATCCCAGTTACATCCGAGGAGGAAACTGTTTTCGAGGAGAGTAGCAGCGCAACGGCCTCGAGTTCGGCGTCTTCCATCTCGACGGCATCGAACTCCTCGAGCGAAGTCAAGGGGGATACGAGCGAAGTTGAGGGGGAAGGAGAGGTGGACGTCATGGAGGAAGACGTTTAAGGATTCTGTCCGGACGAGTGGGAAGTGGCCGAGCCCTCCGAGCATATTTCCACGTTCGCGAGGTCTCCGGCGGACGTCTTTACCGAGGTGGGACCAGCGGGTGAATGGAGAGTGCTTTTTCCTACTTCGGACGAGCGGGTCTGCTCGAGCTTCGGGGACTGCTTCTTAATGTATGAATATGCTTTCAAGGAATTGGGGCTGAGGTTGCCCTTCACTGACTTCCAGCGGTCGGTGTTTGTGCATCTGAAGTTGGCGCCTTCCCAACTCCATCCTAATTCGCTGGCCTTTATACGGGCTTTTGAGTTGGTGTGCAAGCACCTTGCTCTGGGGACCACCATTCCTCTATTCTTTGCTGTTTTCCACCTACAGCGGCAGCTGGCAGGGAAAAGGTACGGATGGGTCTCTTTGAAGCAGCCCAAAAAGTTGTTCAAGCCATTCTCGGAGTCCATCCGAACGTTCAAGGGACGGTACTTCATCGTCGAGCCATTGTCTGAGGCTGCCCAGGACAACGTGTACGTCTGGGAGGTAGAGGTGGATGAGAACGGAGAGGAGTTGCTCAACGAGGAGGGGAAGTATATCGGGGAGAAGTTGTACAAGTTCCCGATCCGCTGGACACCCGACAACTTCTCAAAGAAGCCCAGTGCCTATGTCTTCGAGCCGAGCGCTCTACGCGGGCAGGATGCCGTGTCTTATGAGACGCTGGTGAAGTGGGTCAACTCCTTCCAGCTCGCGAGCTGTTGGACGAGCAAGGGTAACCCCATCTTCGAGGAGGATGGTAGCCAGAGGGTTGAGCGCAGGTTTATCAACGTGAAGGCACCGCTGGAGTACAAAACTCCCGCGGATGCTGAGAAGCTGCTCGGTAGTCATAGTTACTTAGATTTTGTTTGTGTTATTTTCTTTCCCCGTAACTAACGTGCTTGTTTTCATTCGTGCAGGTGAGATGCCTCAAGCTCGTGATCGTGTGGTGAGGAACGCCATGGCGAGGGGTAAGGCTGGAGCGGCTCCTCCCAAGACCCGTCCTGCTGGTGGTGCTCGTGCTCCTCCTCTTGTTCAAACTGTGGCGGGGACCTCTGCTTCTCCCACTCCAGCTCCCCGGGACTCCCCACTGGCTTTGGCTGGGCGAGCGAAACGGCAAAGGTCGTCGGATGCCGTGGACCTGACTCGGGCGCCAGAGAAAGGGAAGTTTGAGCTCCCCCCTTGCGTCCTTGACCGGAGATTCTTTGAGGGCAACACTTTGATCGTTCCGCGAGTAGAATCACTCAACCTGGGAAGCATGGACCGAGCGAGCAAGAGGGCGCTGGTGGCCCAGGATGCTTCTGCCATGGTGAGGATGCTGGAAATGGCGGCCGTTTATGCGGAAGGGGACTCCGTGCTTGAGGCTGAACTTACTACTGCCCGGGCCTCCGAGGCGTCCCTAAAGGAAGAAGTCAAGGGTGCTCGTGAGGCTAGGAAGAAGGCCGAAGAGGAGGTGACCAAGCTGAAAGAGGAGGTCGCCAAGCTGAAGGCGGAGAAGAAGGCTGCCGAGGAGTCGAACAAGGAGCTGATGGCGGCCAGTGCCCCGGGTGCTGATGAACTGGACGAGATAAAAGTGTTGAAAACTAGGGCTGAGCTGGTCGCCAGCATTCTGCAGGCCGAGGATGACGGCATCGCTGTGGCAGTGGAGTCCTTCGAAAGTGCCGTGGCCCAGTTGCGGGTGGTGAACCCTGGGCTCGACATTTCGACCAATGGTATCCACTACCTTGCGCGAGTGGAGGATGATCGCATCGTCTTTCCCGCAGGCCTTATTCTTGACACCCCTGAGGTTCAGCCCGAGGAGCAGCCCGAGGAGGAGCAGAGACCCGAGCCGGAAGCAGCCGAACAAGCGAACGAATGAGGAGCTTTGGTTATTTTGTTGTTGTTGTATTTTGTCCGGCCTGCGTGCCGTTGATTCACTTGTAACTTTATTTGATTTTGGGGGGGGGGGTGTGGCCCCTTTTTTTATGTAATACGCACAATTTTTGGCCCTTGTGGCCTTTTTATTTAATGCTCGGTTAACGTTATTTATACAATTTTTGTTGTACTTTACATTATTGCTGTGCATGTATGACTGCCCGTCGGAGGGTGTGTCTGTTATCGAAGTTTCCTTTTTTGAAAGATAGCTCGCTGTGTTTGAATTCGCCAGTGCGGGGAACTGGTCGAATAGCCGGGGAAGGTCCTGGCGAGGTTGCAGATCTCAGGTCGCGATCGAGGCCTGAGGTCGCGGCATGAACGTCCCATCGCGAGCTGGGGTTCTGCCAATCATGGTACTTGGGGCGAAGGCGTTGCTCAATTGAGGACCGCCGACGAGCAAGGTTCCGGCTCATTTATTTGAGCGGGATTCAGCTTTGTGTGCATGCGTCGTTTGTACCTGGACGAGCATGATGACCGTTGGGCGATCCTTTGATGCGAGGGAGCCTATGGCTACTTTAGCTGTAGTATTACTTAAGCTTCTCAGCATTCCAAGGTCGAGGGAGTGCATCCCCGTTAAGCTTTTCGAGGAAGTATGCACCATTTCCCGTTTTGGCACGGACTCTGTATCGTCCTTCCCAGTTGGCTGCTAGTTTGCCTTCGCGAGAGTCCTTGTGGTTTCTCCGTAGGACAAGGCTGCCTACATCGAACTCTCGTTGTAAGACTTTGGCGTTGTGCCTGATTGCTATTTTTTTCTTAAGAGACGCCTCACGGAGGGCTGCTCCCGTTCGGATTTCCTCGACAAGGTCGAGCTCTTCTCTTTTCGCTTCGTTATTCATTTCCTCGTCTAGAGGTGATTCGGTCTTTCTGGACGGTACGTGGATTTCAATGGGTAAAACAGCCTCCATGCCATATGCTAAGCAGAAAGGCGTTTCCCCGGTGGTGGACTGGGGAGTAGTGCGATATGCCCACAAGACGCTGTGGAGCTCCTCGACCCAGGCTTTCTTTGTTTCGTCCAGTCTTCGCTTGAGGCCACGAAGAATGACGCGGTTGGCCGCTTCTGCCTGCCCGTTGGTCTGGGGATGCTCTACAGAAGCGAAGTGTTGCTTTGTTCCAAGATGGGCGACAAAGTCTTGGAACTTCTTGTCCGTGAATTGTGTTCCATTGTTCGTGACAATTGCTTGGGGAATCCCAAAACGGGCAAGGATGTTCCGCTTGTAAAAGTGCAGAATGTTAAGTGCTGTTATCTTTGCTAAGGCTTCTGCTTCTATCCATTTTGTGAAATAGTCCACACCCACTATCAGGTATTTGTTTTGGCTGGACCCCGTCACGAAGGGTCCTAGGATGTCTAGGCCCCACCAGGCGAATGGCCATGGAGAAGTCATGCTCTTCAGTTCATTGGGTGGAGCTAGGTGCATATCCCCGTGCCGTTGGCATTTGTCGCATTTCTACACATGCTCCTTGGCATCGTGCTGCATGGTTGGCCAATAATACCCTACCCGGAGGGCCTTGCGGGCAAGGGACCTTCCTCCTAGGTGCTGGGCGTTAATGCCCTCGTGGATCTCTCGCAATATGTGGGGGACAACTTCCTCCTCTATGCATTTGAGCAGTGGGATGGAGAAGCCTCGTCGATAGAGCTTGTTTTCAAGGATGACGTACGAGCAAGCTCTTCGTCTGATGGTGCTGGCTTCCTTGGGGTCATCCAGAAGTTCGTCCCTGGTGAGGTAGTTGTACACGGGCGTCATCCAGCAATCACTGTCCCCAATCGCGTGCACGTGTAGGGTCGAGGATCCCTTATCGATGCTGGATCGGGGAAGTACCTCTTGGATGACTGATCTGTTTCCGCCTTTCCTCTTGGTGCTCGCTAGTTTGGACAGGACGTGTGCTCGTACGTTATGTTCGCGTGGAACGTGTCTCACTTCTACTGTTCTGAACCTCGACATTTTTCCCTTGACTAGGGTTAGGTATTCAGAGAGACTATCGTTTTTGGTCTGATACTCTCCTAATACCTGGTGGGCTACGAGCTGGGAGTCCGTGCAGATGATGATTTCTTCAGCCCCTAGGTCTTCGGCTAGACGCAAACCGGCAAGGAAGGCTTCGTATTCGGCCTGGTTGTTCGACGTGGGAAAGGACAATGTGAGAGAAGCCTCGACTATGGTCCCTTCGTCGTTTTCCAAAATTACCCCTGCCCCGCTGCCGCTCGAGCTGGATGCTCCGTCTACATAGATGGTCCATCTGTTTGCTATGTGGGACGAGGATTCTGAGAAGGTTACTTCCGCTATAAAATCGGCCAAGACTTGGGCTTTAAGAGCTTTCCTGCTTTCGTACTGGATGTCGAACTCGGACAGTTCCAACGACTATTTGAGCATTCTGCCCGCCATGTCTGGTCGTCCCAGCAATTGCTTGATGGGCTGATCCGTCCTTACCACGATCGTGTGGGCCAAGAAATAGTGTCTCAGTCATCTGGCAGCGTTGACGAGGGCCAATGCTACCTTTCTATCTGTTGATATCGCAGCTCTGCGTCCTGTAACGCTTTGCTCGTGAAGTACACTGGCTTTTGCCCGCTAGGATTCTCGCGAATGAGAACGGCGCTAACGGCCTCGACAGTGACGACGAGGTATAGAAACAATACTTCCCCGACGTCTGGCCGTGATAATACGGGCGGTTTCGACAGAGCTTGCTTCAGGTGACGGAGGGATGCTTCACATTCCTCTGTCCATTCAAACGTTACCTCTTTCCGCAAGAGCTTGAAGAAAGGAAGGGCGTGTTGGGCGGACTTTGCAACGAAGCGTGACAACGAAGTAAGTACCCCGTTGAGGGATTGGATGTTCTTTTTAGACGTGGGCATTGGGAACTCAGAGAATGCCCAACACTTATCGGGGTTAGCTTCTATTCCTCATTCCGTTAGGTAGAAGCCAAGGAATTTGCCTGCCCGTACACCGAACGTGCACTTCTCTGGGTTAAAACGCATTTGATACTTTCTGGCTTGCTCGAAAATTTTGCGAAGTGGGCGACATGATCTAGTTCCTCGTGGGACTTGACGATCATATCGTCCATGTATACTTCGAGCATGTCGCCTATTTGTCCTTGGAAGACTTTGTTCATCATTCGTTGGTACGTAGCGCCGGCGTTCTTCAGCCCGAAGGGCATTACGTTGTAGTAATAGTTGCCCGATTCGGTCATGAAGGCTGTGTACGTTTTATCGCTCGCGGCCATTGGGATTTGATTGTAGCCCGAGTAGGCGTCGAGGAATGATAAAAGCTTAAAACCTGCTGAGTTATCTACGAGCTTATCTATATTGGGGAGGGGGTAGGCGTCCTTCGGACAGGCCTTATTGACATCAGTATAATCAACGCACATTCTCCATTTGCCATTATTTTTTCTTACAAGTACAACATTTGAGAGCCATGTAGTGTATTTGGCCTCAGAAATAAACCTAGCTTCTAGAAGGTCTTTGACAGCTTTCTCCGCGGCTTCCGTCTTCTCCGGGGACTATTTCCTTCTGCGCTGGGCAACGGCCTTGACGGCCGGATCAATTGTAAGCTGGTGGCAAGCGACGGACGGGTCCAATCCTGGCATTTCAGCAACGCTCCACACGAACAAGTCCGCGTTCTCTCGGAGGCACGCTTTTAGTTGTCTCCTGGCCAGGTCGGGGAGGTCTGCTCCGATCTTCACTCCCCGTTGGGGGTCTTCTCCGAACGGAACGATCTCGAAGTTGCCATCTAGGATAGGGCGTAGGAGATGACCACCGTTGTCGGACTGGTTGCCCGAAGTTGTTGGGCCTTTGGCGTGATCTTCCTCGCTGAAACGGCTGTCCAAGTCGATAGATTCGACCTGGGGGAGCGATTTTGGCTGCTCGGAGCTGCTGGGCAGATGGGGACGACCAGAAGTCCTAGGTTTTACTGAGATGGTGCTTAGTCCTTTTGATGCTGCTTCAAAGCACCGACGGGCAGCTTCGATGTCGCCGTGGAGGGTGGCGACCATCCCTTCAGAAGTGTAGTACTTCATCTTGAGATGTACGGTGGAAGGCACTGCAATCAACTCTTCCAGGGTTGGCCTTCCAAAGATGCACTGGTATAGTGACGGGCAATCGATTACCAGAAACTGTGCTTTAATTGCTCAGGTTGTCTTTCCTGAACCGAATGTTACGATGAGCTCTACGTAACCCCGGGGCTTTGTCACCGCTCCGTTGAATCCCTGCAGGTCAGATCCAACGTATGGAGTAAGGTGAGAGTCATTCAGCTGCATCGTTTTGAACAGGTGGTTGTACATTATGTCAACCGAACTGCCCTGGTCCACGAGTATCCTGCTAACGTCGAAGTTCGCCATCCTTGCTCGGATAAGCAGCGGAATGCTTGAGTTTGGCGATCCACCGAGGAGCTCCTCCTTGTAGAAGGAAATAGGAACGGATCCTTTGCGAGTGGTGTCCAGCGTAGTGACTTCATTGGAGCTCTTGCTGATCAGTTGGTCGAATCTCCTCTTGACTGAGCCGACCGTGATTTTGTTGTACCCACCACCAGAAATGACCATGGCTGACGGGAATGCCTCCCACGGGCTGTGAGTAGCGAGGTACGTGGAGGTGGGCAGACTATCAGGGATGCGGAAGTCCTCTGGCCGAGTTACGGACATGGCGACCTGCACGTTGGTGTCGTCCGAGGGCGGAGTCTCTTCTGCAACCTTCTTGCTCTTTTGGGTTTCTTGCCGGGGAGCTTCTTTCTTTATCGCGAACTGCTTCAGGTGGCCGTCGCGAATGAGGATCTCTATGGCATCTCTGAGGTGGATGCATTCTTCCGTCGTATGGCCGTGGCTCTTGTAGAAGCGGCAATACTTGGACTTGTCTACACCCGGCCTGGCCGGTGGCTGTTTGGGGAAACGGACTCCCGCCTGTTTGAACTCTGAGTTGGCACATTCGGACAAGATTTTCTCCCTCGAGGTAGTGAGGGGGTATAGTCATGGAACCGCCCAGAAGGTCCCTTCTGTTCGCGTGCATCGCGAGGCCGATCGTCGCGTCTTTTATCTCCTCAACGGGATGTCGAGGGCTCTTCAGCTCTGGATGACCGGGCACCTTCTTGGTGTCGGGAGGCCCGGACAGAGTGGGCAGCAACCTTCACCTCGTACTGTATATGTGACTGGGCTTGGTGGAGGAGGGCGTTGAGGTTCCTCGGTGGATCGAGGCCGATGGTTTTCGCGAAGTCTGAGCCAGGACATAATCCCTGCTCGAGCAAGAATTTCTTCATCTCGCCGGTCGTTGGAACTTGGACGACCTCCTTGTTGAACCGCTCAATGTAGTCCCGAAGAGGCTCATCCCTTCCCTGTACGACAGCGCCGAGGGACGCTTCAGTCTTTGGATGGCGTCGTGATGCGGTAAAGTGACGGGAGAAAATCCTCCCGAGCTGCCTCCAGGATGTGATGGATTCCTCTGGAAGTTGTTTGTACCAGGTCATTGCTCCCTTCCGGAGCGTGGTCGGGAACAGGCGGCATTTGATGGCTCCCCGTACCCCCCTGTAGTCCAGAAGAGCATCTATGTTTTCTATGTGCTCGTCTGGGTCAGTGGTTCCATCATACGTCCCTAGAGACGGAGGCTTCTCCTGTCCTTTAGGGAGGCGGGTGGCCAGGATCCTGCGGGACAACGGGCCGCGAGGCTCGTCGTCGTTGTCCGAACTTGAAGTTGGCGGTGACCGTTGTATGCGTTCGCGGCGGCGGTCTCTACGAGGTGAGGGTGATCGTGGCCGGTCGCGAGGTCTGACCGGTGGAGAATGCCTGCCCTGCCTCGTTCTCTTGTGTCTTGGTGGTGACTGATCCCGCGGAGAGATCTGGTCGCGCTTGCGAACGCGTTGTGGTTCAGGCTCACGCCTCGTCATACGGTCTTCCTCACGCCTAGGTGGCAGGCTTCTTGATCTCTGGTGTTTTCTCTTGGGAGGAGAGGATCTTGGAAGAGATGCTTCCTCGAGAGCTCCTATCCTTTCTCCTTGCTGCAAGATAAGGAGGTTAGTGCGGTTGACAGCTTCCAGAAGGGCTGCAACGGCCAGGTCAGCGCTGGGAGGGCCAGGAATTGGTCGATCCCCCAACGGTAGCTGTTTGCCTCCTTGCTCGGTGGGAGGAGGAGTTGGAGATGCAGGGGCCCCGTCTCGAAGAAAACGGGGATCAGAAAGTAACGGAGGTCTTCCGTCCACGTCCATCTTATTAATGGGAACGAGGACTGTGATATTAGCACCTTGTGCGGAGTTCTGAGCGGCCATAAGTTGGTGGATTAAAGAAAGTATGTTTTGATCTTTTAGTTTCCGAGGAGGAAAGAAAGAAGGGGAGAACAAGAAGTTCCCACAGACGGCGCCACTGATCTCGAGTATTCGATCAGATCCACGTACACTGGTCGTCAGACGGCAAGGTGCTCGGACGGATGATGGTCGTCAGGCGTGCAGGGTGTTCGGAATGTTGCTGAGGAGAAAAGGGGGTGTACCTGCAAGGCACTCCGACGCTCAAGTAAGAAAGGGTCAGAGGAAAGGGGCAAGTACAAAGTGTATTATTAGGGTGAAAAATGTGATACCTGACCCTCTCAAGCGAGAGGGTTTATATAGAGCCCTCAGCGCGTGACTAACGGTCCTATTTTCGGGGCGAAATAACCGTTTTCCCCAAAGAATAGGTAACTGCCCAAACTAGCCGTTATGTCGGGCAAGATGCCAGAAGCTAGCCGTTATGTCGGGCATAGACGCCGTACCGGGCACCTGTCCATTGTTGTTCGGGCAGCGAGGAAGCCGTGCGTAACGGGCATTAAAGTCGGGGATGAACGTTGCGTTCCTCGCCCGGTTGGAGGGGCAGATATGTCAATTTTGCCCCTCTGTGGATTGGGCTTAGGCAGTTTGGGCCGCTTTGGAGCAGAGACGGATTGGGCCAATTCTAGCCATTGGTCCAGTCCAGAACAGTGATATTTCGTATTTCAACATTGATTTCTTAGATTTGTGTTTGAAGCCTCTAGGTTGTTTATCTAAGTAGTTGTTGGTGGTGGAGAATTTCCCGTGCATTTCTTGTATCGTTTTGGGTTTGAGCAGCTCTAGTGCTCCTGTTTCAAAAGAATTTATTTTTGCCACTAATTTTTTTTTATTATGTTTCATATTTTTGAAATTATTATGTGTTACATGTATGAACTAGCTCAAGAAATCCTCTATTTGAAATATATATATAGGATTCAATATTAGACTCTAATAATAATAGAATAAGTATAATGATATATATTTGTTAAAAGAAGAAAAATAAATCTCTAACGAATGATACTAAGTAAATAAAAAAAAAACTTCGTTGTAACTTTTCTCTAGGGATGGCAGACAGACCCAAATTCACGGGGTTCACCCGCACCTGAACTCGAGTCAACGGGTGAAAACTCAAATTGACTGGGTTTGGGTTCGGGTTCAGGTGTCACCCAATATTTCGGGTGCGGGTTTGGGTAGTATGAAACCACACCCGAAACCCGAAATCACACCCGCTTAGACATGAAATTACATAAGTGCCCCTAAATATATATGTAGACTTTAATTTTAATTGTAATTTTAATATATTGAAGACCTTAATTTTAATTGTAATGTTACCAAACTTGATGAAAAATTGTAATTTAATTCCTTAATTTCTTTGAGAGACCTTGATGGAATTTTTGTGTTTTAAATTTCAATGTTGCTTTTGTATTTTTGTGTATTTGCTACGGGTTCGGGTTCGGGTGAAAAAACTCGAACCCAATAGGTGTGGACGTGGGTGTTATTTTGCCACCCGAGTAGCCTTTGGATTCGGGTTCGGGTGGTGATTTCGGGTGCAGATTTGAGTAGTGTGAAACCCGCACCTAACCCGACCCGTTGTCATCCCTACTTTTCTCTCAAATTGCATTAAAAAAAATAATAATTTCAACATAAAATTAAAACTAGAGTGAGTTGGGATGGGATCTATTGTATCTCACATTAATCCATTGTTTTGCCACATATCCTTGAGTCAAACATTCTTAACAATTCTTAATAATTGTAATTTCCCATACTCCATTTGAGTCCAACATTCTTAGCAATTGTCATCACCACATTTATAGGAGGAGTTAGGATCTTCTCAAATTATTTTTTCACTTAAAAATATACAAATTAAGGGAATTAAAAGACCATTGAAGAAAATTTAACTAGTCCACTAGTTAAAAAGTTTCACGATTTATAATCCAAAAATCTAAACTCAAACAACAAACAACCAGAATAGAAGCAGTGGTCCAATGTGCAACTAGTCTTTTCACCTCACCACACCAATGGTGAAAAGGTAGAACGAAGAATCTTAACCTGTGCTCTTGGGGATGCTCGTTCCATCAATAACAAGTCTTGTGAAATTCTGAACAACATAGGTGTATCTAATTTCTCAGAACTATAATTAAAAATAAGAGTCTTTAACAATGGAGAATTTGCAAGTATGAACTTTATCAAAATCATTGCAGGCTGAGATCTAGCTTCAACGTAGATATTCACCGTCTGAAGTTTAAGGCAGCAACAACTATTGCATTCTAACTCTTCTGAATGGTCTGGCACTTGTGTGGTATCATCATTGATGTTCACCTGTCGTATAGTGAGTTCAATCAAGCTAGGAGCTCTTTTGAGAACCCTAATAATATACAAAAGTTCTCCTTTCCCATTCAAATTCATGTCACCCAATCTCAAATACTCTAAAGAGCTGAATGAGCTTGTTAGCAGCGTCACAGGAACGATATCTGCAAATGAGATCTTTGCATACAAACAACAAATCTATAAGATCTTGTTTACAATGCTTAGAAGTAGAAATAAGACAACTTTCATTATAAATATTGAATTGAACGTTCAATCAAAATTCAACATCACTTTTCTTTTAAATATATACAATAAAAGAACAATATGCTGATTTTAAAATATCTAACCATGAGACCAACTGAATAGTAATGAAAATAATATAACTAACCTTTTCCCCACGGACCAGAGAAAACCTCTTAATTTTTGGCATACTCTCGATCAAAACAGATACCGAGTTATGATTAGCAACGAGTGTAAAATCGATCAAATTCTTTGTTTTCTTGAGACAAAATGACTTCATATCTTCACTTAAGTGTAGTAATAAGACTTTGAGAGTAGGAGAAGAAATATCAAGATTATCAAAACCATCACAGAACTCAATGCTGAGCTTTTCAAGAAATGGACTACCAGACATAAGACTCTCAAGTGCACCGGAATCGAATGTAACACAAACTAAGTGAAGTTCAAGCAATCTTTTAAAGCCGCAGAAATTAGACGGAATTGATAGGTTAAATCCACCAAATTTAAAGTAAGTCAATTCCTTACAAGAGAATACAATATATGGCATTTGATCAACTGGAACGTTGTTCACAAGATCCAGATATTTAATGTCCCTCCTTGACAAAATCGGAATCCACATATTGAGGTATTCCACTGTGATCTTGAAACTTGAGTTATATGGTATGAAAAGAGAAAACTTGTGTATCGGCCCATTGTGACCCATAAGAACATCCGTGATGGTTTTAGAAATTACAGTGTCAAGGTCATCATGATCAACATGCTGAAAACTTTCAAAACAGTCATTGCCAAAACAAAGATGTGGGGCTAAAGTCCACATGTACCTCCACTTTCTTGACAAAATACTGGTTCTAACTTGGTCTCTGATTTCCAAGTTTCCTAGAATGATATCAATGACATTAGTTGGTAAGTCACTGATTCGATCATTCTGATTGACCTTCTTGTTGAAGAGACTCATGACAGAACTATAACAAATTCAAGAAGTGTAAAAGTAAGTAAAGTTACTACAGAGATCTGAGAGTAACTTTCAAAGGATGAGAAATGAAAGGACGATGATGATGACGAAGACGATGATAAGTAAACCAAAGAATATAGCGATTTAGATAAATTCTTACCGTTGAGAGAGAAACGGCGGTGTCTTATGGAGTCGCTGAAATGTTCATCCAAAAGGTCCTACAGTGAAGCGCATTTTGATATGTGGTGGGTGTATCGCGGGGTAGCATCAATTTTACGAACTGTAATCCACTAATAATAATACTAATGCATAACGCCGGGGTAGCACATTTTGATATGGCACTTGAATCAATTTTTATAGGGCTAAAAAGATCTTGTCAAAAGATTTTTAATTCAAATTTTTTTGGTGAGATTCAAATTTAAAAAGAACGCTAAATTTGTCTTTTTCATAACAAATTTGTGTGTTCACCTATCATTATCATTATTGTCTCATTTTTTTTATCAAAAATAAATATCTGTAAAAAAAATAATATAAATGCTAACATTTTATCATAAAATATACTAATATTTTTTTATAAATTTAAATTTTTATATTATTTATTATACTTTAATAATGTGTTTAATGTAGTTAATACACTACCCATATTTTAAAAAAGAGCATCATAAATAAATAAAACTTTAAATTTAATTATTGTATATTATTTTCTACATTTTCTTTAATGAGAAAAAAACAATTTTCTTTAAGTATGTCTTTACATGTAAAAATAATAAGTTGTGATTTGGCATATTTATAATATTTAAAGTAAATACATAAAAAAAATTATTCGATAAGTAATTCATTATTATAAAAAATTTAAGCATTTAAAATAACAATATCTATATTATTTTAATATAATTTTATTCAAATATAAGTTGATTTAAAAATTATAGAAATATTTCTTGTTATTTATTAGATTTGAAATAAAAATATATTACATTACATATTTTCCTATTGCCATTCAATTATTGTCTTCCAATTTCTTATTCCCATTCAATTAATATATTTTATTGCCATTCAATTATTGTCTTTCCTAAAAAATTATATGGACTTTGATGGTAGGAATTGAATGATGAGTTTCAGTAAGTAAACAAAAATAAATTAATTATTGAAGGAGAAATTATAAAATAATATATTATTAAAGGATAAATTAATTATTGAAGGAGTTTTTTTTTAAGTAAACAAAAATATATATTGAAGGAGAAATTATAAAATAATATATCATTGGTAAATAAAATTATTTATTGAAGGATACATTACAAAATATGGTTAATAGTCATTTATCCCCTGCAATATAGGTGGCTTTTGATTTACCCCCCTTTAAAAAAATAATTTTGGATTATCCCCTGAAATTTTAAAATTCTAAGTCTTTTGCACCCCAGGTAGAAAAATTATCCTTGTAAATATTTTTTTTTATTTACCCCCCCTGGTTTTTACACGCTTAGGGGGTACCCCAAAATTTCAGGGGGTAATCCAAAATTATTTTTTTAAAGGGGGGTAAATCAAAACTCGCCAATATTGCAGGGGGTAAATGACTATTAACCCTACAAAATAATATATAAAATGTATTTTTATTTATTTATAGTACATATACTATAAATATCGAATAATTGTTAGAACAACATAAAACATAAAAGCAGAATTATGGAGGTAGTAACAATGGTGGAAAAGAAACTTGGGGAAGAAGATGAATTTTGAGAGAGAGAGAGAGAATTAGGGTAGAGAGTAATAATAGTGATGAATGAAAATTGGCATTAACTATAAATTGGGATTACAACAATGTATTTATACATGAGAGAATACAACAACGAAAATCAAAACCCAACTAAAGTGTCATGCTGTTAAATTCTGTTATTTTTGGAAAAGCAGCAGGTGTAATCGATTAGCAACATATGCGTAATCGATTACGCGTTCAAAACTTCCAAAAATAACAGCTCACAACACACCACCTCACTTTAGTTACTCCAAGTTCATCATGTTCAAGCTCTTCAACAGTCTCTTGAACACCTCATTTGTCACACCCTTGGTCAACAAATCCGCAACTTGGTCCTCGCTTCGGCAATAGCTCAATCTAAGCTTTCCATCACCGACAAATTCTCTCAAGTAATGAAACCGCATCTCAATATGCTTTCTCCTTCCGTGTGCAATCGGATTCTTCGCAAGATTTATCGCGGAAACATTATCCACAAACAGTGTGGTGGCATCATCATCACCACATCCCAATTCCTTCATAAGATTCACTAACCACATAGCTTGGCAAGCACTCAATGATGCTGCAATGTACTCGGCCTCACAAGAAGAGAGTGCTACAACCGATTCCTTCTTCGAACACCATGAGATTGGTGTACTACCGAACATAAAGATGTAACCCGCCGTAGATTTCCGATCATCTTTATCTCCGCACCAATTAGAATCGGTGTAGCCAAGTAAAGTACATTTGCGACCCATATCCGATGTGGGAAACAAAATACCACAACCAAGAGTACCTTTCACATATCTAAGGATTCTCTTGACCGCTGCCAAGTGAGACACCTTAGGTCTCTCCATGAATCTACTCGCAATACCGACACTAAAAGCCAAATCCGGTCGAGTATTGCACAAATACCGTAACGATCCAATCAAACTCCGGTAAAGTGTTGGATCCACATCATCCTCATCATCACTTTTGGACAGCTGAACTCTAGCCTCACAAGGTGTATTAGAAGCATTACAATGTTCCATTTCACACCTTTTCAAGATATCTAGAGCATACCTTCTTTGATGCATAAGCAGCCCTATTTTTGACTTGTGAAACTCTATGCCAAGAAAGTATCTCATGACTCCAAGGTCCGTCATCTCAAACTCACTCATGAGCTCCACTTTGAACCTTGAAATACTCTTGTCATTGATGCCCGTAATCAAGAGATCATCAACATACAAGCAAAGTATAATAACACCATCAATAGTATCCGATCTCACATAAACACCATGTTCGGATACACACCGTTTGAAACCGATGTCAATAAGAAAGTCGTCTATACGTTTGTTCCAAGCTCTCAGAGCTTGTTTCAAACCATACAACGCCTTGTGTAGCTTGTAGTACTTCTTCTCTTAATTTTTTATCACGAAACCGGGTGGCTGCCCCACATAAACCTCCTCATCAAGAGGACCATTCAAAAACGCAGATTTCACATCCATTTGGTAAATCACCCAATTGTTGCTATGCGCAATTCCAACAACCAAATGAATAGTCTCCAATCTAGCCACCAGTACGAATACCTCCTCGTAGTCTATCCCCTCACGTTGCAAGAACCCTTTGGCAACTAATCGAGCTTTGTACTTGATTACTTCACCTTTAGGATTTGCTTTGACTTTATAGACCCATCGCACACCAATTGGTTTCTTTCCATGTGGTAAATCGACCAACTCCCAAGTACCATTTTTCTCAATAGATTCCAGCTCCTCTTTCATTGCACATATCCATTTAGGATCACTTAAGGCTTCCTCCTCATTTACCGGTTCAGATTCGGCCATAAGTGCGAAATGAACAAAATCACCATCATTGTTCACTTCATTATCTTGGAACCTCTCACAATCTCGGAGTCTATGAGGCAAGGCTCTTTGCCTCACTGGTCTACCATTATTCACAACATCATTTTCCGCTTCAGTAGGTGCAGGTACAGCGGCATCGAAACTCTCCGGATCAAACAAATCAACAAACTGCTGCTGTTCAGCAGGGTGTAACCGATTAGCAACATTTGGGTAATCGATTACACCTACTATTTCAGCAGTTTTTATTTCATCAAATTGGACATCCCGGGTTATCACGATTTTCTGATTCCTCTCATCAAACAGCTTGTACCCTCCAGTAGAGTGATATCCAACAAATATCAATTTCTCACCTTTATCATCTAACTTCTTTCTAAGTTGATTCGGTACATGACGATATGCAATCGATCCAAAAACGCGCAAATGATTCACACTCAGTTTGAAACCACTCCAAACCTCTTCTGGTGTAATCTTCTCCAGCTTCTTAGTAGGACACCTATTCAACAAGTAGGTGGCTGTAGACACGACCTCACCCCACAATTCCTTAGGCAATTTCTTCCGACAAAGCATACTATGCACCATGTTCATTATTGTACGATTTTTCCTCTCGGCAGCTCTGTTTTGTTGAGGCGTATATGGAGGCACCACCTCACGCACGATACCCTCAAGATCACAAAACTTCCCAAACTCACTAGAGGTATACTCACCTCCACCATCCGTTTTGAGAATTTTGAGCTTCCGACCGCTTTGACGCTCCACCATGGATTTGAATCTCTTGAACACTCCAAATACCTCATCCTTCCTCTTGATAAGATATGTCCAAAGCTTCCTACTAAAATCGTCAATAAATATAACAAAATATCGATTGCCGCCATAAGTCTCTACTTGCATCGGTCCACAAACATCGGAATACACCACCTCAAGTAAGCCTTTGGTTCTTCGACCCGCATCCTTGCTAAACACATTCTTGTGTTGCTTACTCGTCACACATTCCTCACACAATTCTGTCGGAACACTAATATGTGGCAGCCCTGTTACCATTTCACTTTGTTGCAATATTTTGAGATCCCTAAAATTAAGGTGACCAAGACGGTAATGCCATAACCACTCATCTCTACTTGCCACGGTAGCTAAACAACGATGCTCCATAACCTTTAACTCAACCTTAAAAGTTCTATTGGCAGCCATCGGCGCTTTTAGAATCAACACACCATTTGAATCTAAAACGCGTAACATCTTGTTCTCCAACCGAATTAAGTAACCTCTTTCAAGTAATTGGCCAATGCTTAAAAGATTACACTTAATTCCCGGTATGTACAAGACATCTTTGATCCTAGAATGTCCACCATTCTTTCTTCCGATCAAAACATCTCCTACCCCTTCGGCTCTTAAAGTGGTGTCGTCGGCAAACTTGACTTTACTCTTTGCCGCTTGATTGATTTGCACAAACCAATCCTTTCGACCCGTCATATGTGTTGAACAACCGGAATCCAAGTACCACTCATCTTTACTTTGAACTCCATCACCCATGGTAAGCAATGCATTTCGATCCGAACGCATTTTTCCACCACTTTCCGACACAGTACAGCTGCTGTCCCGCAAACTGTCATCACAGTAGGTGCTGCCAGGAACATCACCAATGCCATAATTCTCTTCCGTAATCATCACAAGAAGGGTATCTTCATCATCTACCTCTTCCCTAGCAACCTTAGCCTCATCCGCATCCTTTTCCTTGCGTTTTGAGCGACATTCTTTCGCAAAATGCCCAAGCTTTTGACAATTGTAACACTTCACAGAACTTTTGTCAAACGGTTAGTGAGCACTTTGATTACCCTCTTTGGAGCTTCCTTCACCCTTTGAATTTTGTGGATCTTTTCCACCAAAATTCTTCTTATTTTTAGAAGTCCACTTCCCTTTCAATCTCTTATTCTTCTCATGTAAACGCGCTTGCAAAGCGATCTCCGCTTTGGCTTTGTCGGCACCTCTCTCATCCATCCTTTGTTCATGCGCCTCTAACGAACTTTGTAACTCATCTTTGCTCAAAGTTGTTAGATCCTTTGACTCCTCAATAGCCACAATAATGTTATCGAAACGTGATGTTAACGAACGCAACACTTTCGATACAACATTCTGCTCAAGGATCGTTTCGCCACATGACTTGATTTGGTTCACTAACCGTGTAATGCGCGTGATGTAATCGTTGATCGTTTCTTTGTCCTCCATTTGTGTTAACTCGAATTGACGTTTGTAAGTTTGTAACCTTACCACCTTCGCTCTGACGGCACCAGCATACGCTTTCTCCAAGATTTCCCATGCTTGCTTAGCGGATTCACAATCACCAACCTTCTCGAAATTGTCGTTATCAACACACGAATGAATCAAGAATAGAGCTTTGTAATCCTTCTTCTTTTCTTCCTTGTATGTAGCCCTACGAGCATCGTTAGCATCTGCCCCTAACGGTGTAACTCCATTGATGACGATCTCAAGAACCTCTTGATAACCAAACAGAACCTTCATTTGTTTCGCCCATTTGTCGTAGTTCTTCGAATCAAGAATTGGGAGATTGGTGGGAACTCGATCATTGGAAACGGTAGCCATTGTTGTTGCAGCAGATAGGATCAATAACCAGAGCTCTTGATGCCAAATGTTAGAACAACATAAAACATAAAAGCAGAATTATGGAGGTAGTAACAATGGTGGAAAAGAAACTTGGGGAAGAAGATGAATTTTGAGAGAGAGAGAGAATTAGGGTAGAGAGTAATAATAGTGATGAATGAAAATTGGCATTAACTATAAATTGGGATTACAACAATGTATTTATACATGAGAGAATACAACAACTAAAATCAAAACCCAACTAAAGTGTCATGCTGTTAAATTCTATTATTTTTGGAAAAGCAGCAGGTGTAATCGATTAGCAACATATGCGTAATCGATTATGCGTTCAAAACTTCCAAAAATAACAGCTTTAACAGCTCACAACAATAATTAGTGAGAAATATATAGTACGAAATTTACCGCATAAGAAAACACGATACTCTGAAAAAGTTAAAAACACTCTTTACTCTTTGTTTGACAACTCACCATTTCAAGGGTATTTTGTGTCTAACCTTTCAATTTTATTGCAACCAACTATTCTCTTTTTGGGCCTATTTTCAAATGACCAAATGTTCCTTCTTTTTTTGAAAAATAAACACTAAATACTGAAACTCATTTCAAATGACTAACTCTTTCTTTTTTTTGTCCGCATATGCCTTTGATATTGGTCTCCTGAACTTCTCCTATTATCTCAAACGTTTCACACAACTGGAATTTGTCCCTCTGTATCTTCTTGCAAAGACCTCACATTTACTAAATCCGAAAAGAATTTCAACTTCTTGCATCGTACCAATGACAAATCTCTCTGCTCACATATGCTCATTTACCTCATTTTCCACTCTTTACTATATTTTGTTGCCCTCACCAACCTCAAATTATCTCTCCTCTCACATATTACTTTGTCTTTGTTTCACCTGCCTCGGTTTTCTTTGTTATTTAACAAAGTTTGAGATTTTTTATTCTTCCCACTACTTCCTTCTTTATCGTCCAACTATAGTTCTTCATGGCTCGACCCTTCAACCTTATCAAGGACATCAATGAAAATAAAGAGCTATGGAAAATTGATGTCAAAGTGCACCACAAATGGAAGGTTTCATCCACTGCAAAGGAGCATTTTGAACTTATAATTATAGTCAAATAAGTAAGTTTTCATTTTCGATTTTTGTTATGTGTTCGTGTTTTAGTTTTATTACGATTTTATTGTTAAGTTTATTCTGATTCATATTTTTTATTTCTATCATTGTTTTTATTAATGACGTGTTTCTAGCTTTCGTTGTTTGTTTCTTGGCTTCTTTCGTGACAAAAAGTTTTTATGTACTGCATATTCGAGTTATGGTTTTTATTGAATATCAAAAGTTCAGATCTAAATGGATTTTTGATTTTTTTTTAAAGTATAACAAATATTGTTGAGTTGTGTTGTTCAAATCTATTTGAATTTCTGATTTTTTACAAAAACTTTATATTTTTTATGTTATATTTTTAGTGAACTAACTGTGTACATCTATTTCCTTTCAAAAGTTTTTGTTTGTAGTTGTTTATGTGATTTTAAACTATTATTCCTTGTGTTTTGTGGATTACTGTAACACCCTTTTTCTACCCAACAAACCACACGAATAAAAAGGCAAATAAATAAGAGTAAAGTCCCAAAAAGGGCATCACATATCGTCACAAAACATCATAATAACCACCTGTCCCGTAACACGGGTTTTTCCATCACAATATAGTTTAAACACGACGCAGCGGAAATCAAGACTTAAAGAACACTTTTATAATTCAAAACTTCTCCAATAAAACTCATGAAAAACATCATGTCCACAAAATAAAAGAACGTAATCGTTCGACTCAAACGTCCCGACCCGATGTTACATATCAGAGCAAGACCCTCTAATCGATGGAGAAATAAAAAATACTTCAAAACTAAATCTTCATGTGCCAAGGGAGCTAAGCCTGATCATCTGCACGTTACCCACGTGGTGGCAACATTCAAACAGGAAGGTGAGTAATCACGAAATCAATATATAAGATGTAAGTAAAAGATAAAGTATAAACAACAACAACATCAAGTCATTCATAGCATCAAGAATACATCAATCACATCAATCTAATGCAATGCCACACAATATGCAATGCAACCTCATAGACTCATGCATGTGGTACCAACTCGTCATAATAGATGGACACTGGGCCATCACCCTCTAAAGATCCCCACTAATAGGATCGATTCTACACAAGAACCGGAGCACGTCATAAAACACTTTAATCCACACAATGGGATTGAAGTCACCAAATGGACCGAAGTCCTAACTATGCCATGAATGCATGATGCAAATCGTCATAATAAACATCGTCATAATAAACATCGTCATAAAAGCGTCATAATTTCATCATCATTCAAGAATCATCATCAAATAAACATCAATATATCACACCAAGTTGCACTCGTCAAAGTTCGTCATTACACCTCACATTTCGTCATGTTTTATTCATCACATAAAAAATCCCGGATTTTATCTCATTCATCATCGTTACTAGATTACTAGTGTCTTATTATCCCATCATAGCCCTACGTCTTAAGGAAACCACGTCACAAGCGAAATCGGGACAGAAATCTCAAAAACGGGAAAATCTGCCCACCTCACTGCCCATACGCGTAAGGACCACCCTGTTACGCGTATGGCTCAATTTCCACGCCACCCCTTTGATAAGTGCAAAATGTACCTATTTTTGTATATAAGTTTTGTTGCACTTATCGTTACTTTGTGTTAAAATTGGTTGAATAAACCTCACTTTATGTGTAAATACATTTACTTTACGTTTTCGTGTGTATATTGCATTTTCTTGTAAATATCATTGAGTTTAATTGATTTTATCTCATTTTTATAGGTATTCAAGTAATGATATTTTTCCATATTCATAAAAATCATTGATTAAGCTTTCCAACGCTTTCGACCGTGCGTCAATCCGAGTTACGGTTCAAAAATTATGAAAAAAACAAGTTCTGGTTTGTTGTCCTGTTCGCTTGGCGAACTGGAGGCGAACGCATTCGCTGGGGAGTTCGCTAAGCGAACTCTGGGGCGAATGAAAAGTGCCTGGAAGCGTGAAAAACACAATTTTGGCAGTAGCTGAGGCTGTTTATGTTCGCTAGGCGAACGGGGGTTCGCTAGGCGAACCCTGGAACCCAATTTTGCTTATTTTAGTCATTTTTCAGCATTTTTTTTAGGTGATGGTTTTGGGGATTCTTGATCCAACTCCATCAAATTTCATTTTTCAGTAGATTAGCTTAGAAAACAACATGGAAGCTTGCATACGGATGAACCGGGGTGGATTGATCGTCAATCGGCTCTAACAAACCGCGAGATGTTTGGTTCATTTTTCTTCTTCTTTGTGGTTTTCTTCTTTGTTGGGTTTTGTATATGTATTGACTATGATCTCATGTATATTTGTCTCCCATGGCGTTGTATAAAACTTGCTTTACAAATCTTTATTGGTGATTGTCTCTGATTTTTGCTTTATGCGCGGGGTTTGAGTTGCGTTAGAGATAATCCTCGCAAACTTCGATTAGGGATGGTTATCTGTTAGTTTCTGGATGCTAGAGATAGATTTAAGAGCTAACAATCTTCAATAGGCGTCGAAGCTTAATGTCTCCGTGTCTTGAATCGCGTGCGAGAGTGTCGGCGAGGGTAACACGGTTGTTCTCTCAACTTTGCGTTAGACACAACCTTTGTTGTGAGCGATGCTGGGTGATATTGAGGAGTATTGTAGGTGGAGTATAACTGGTCGGTAAGTTTAAGTTTGTGAGGAGTTGGTTATGTGCATGCCGGAAAAGTTTGTCTTGCTGAAGAATGAATTTGTTTTATGTTTTAATGTTTACTTTTATGCATTTGCTTTAAACCATTTAAACCCAAACTCATAAAAGCGAGAGACTGTCGAACAACATTTTTTCCCTCGAACCGATCTCTGTGGACACGACATAAATACCGGAGGGAATTCTTCTGAAA
Organism: Lathyrus tuberosus; assembly: GCA_022829125.1. Taxonomy (NCBI): domain Eukaryota; kingdom Viridiplantae; phylum Streptophyta; class Magnoliopsida; order Fabales; family Fabaceae; genus Lathyrus; species Lathyrus tuberosus. The sequence goes on from JALAZF010000794.1 coordinate 253,952, forward strand.
ATAAATAGTTTTGCTGCTTGCCCTATTTTGCATTCAACAAAATGGCGTCGTTGTCGGGGATTAGTTTTGATATTGAATCGCATTGCGATAGTTTCTTTGTTTTTGAGTTTTGTATATATCGTATATATTGTCTGTTTCCATTATGTTTGTTCAAGTGTTGTATACATTTTGTTCCCGTAACGTTTGTTTAAGTGTTTGGTTAGGGCACTTGCTTTTGGTTTGCGCGGTGAGGCATCATTATGGCATGAAGGAAGGACGTTACTAGCTAAGCATTGTAAAGGCGTCAAGCTTACGACGTAAAACAAGCATGGTGTATTCTTTTCTTTTGTTGTTGTTTAGTTTAGGTAGTGTGGTGAGTATTCATTAAACAAGCTGTACTCGAATTTTTCGTAAAATTCTCAAATCTTCACTTTACAACTTGTTTAATGAATTTTTGCCGGTTTTTCAGTTTGTGTATATTAATAGTTTTTGCGTTTGTCAATGAGCTTGTTTTGAGTAGCTTGAGGAAGTTGTGGTGATTTTCCAAGTTTGAGCGTTTCAACTTGCGGATGTATGGTAATGATATTGTTAAGTTTTGTACACGTCCAAGGTATGTGTTTATCGCTTTCTTGACTTTAGCATATTCATGATACTTAGGCTTTTTACAAACTTTCATGTCATTCATTCTTTTGTATACTTGTTCTTGTTGTGAATCACTTTAGTTCCCAAACTTTTTGTGAGGAAGCCTTCTATTGTTCATATATGCACGGAGTACCAACATTCTTGTTCTAATTGGATTTTATTATGCTTAATCTGTTGTTTGTGTTGATTGTATGAAAGCATGAAAAGGATCAAGGCATTTTGTTTCATTTTGAGCACAACTACCTAGCCAAATAGTCATTCACCTTGTGAGTGTGTGATCATTTGTAACCCATTCGAGCCTTTGGTCATTATCCATGTTGTTTGAGTTTGATGCTTGTGTATGAGTGTCAAATTTACTTTTTGTATGGATTTTGATTGATTATTTTTTTCTTGAACCCTCAATTTTGTGTTGTTGTATGAATTTTTACCTTGCCTTAGAAAGTAGGGAGTATTCACATGATGATGTGGTTGAATTCAAGTTGGGGAGAGAATGATTGTTTACTCATTGATTGGTTTCTATGAGGTCAAATAAAGGGTTGTTTTGCTGTAATGTTCGCTTTACGAGTATGATAGCGAATGTTTGCTGTGCGAATGGCTGGCGAAGGTCCCAGCGAAGGACTCCAGAATGAGGCAGTGGCGAAAGGGACCAAAGTTCGCTTTGCGAACGTCCTGGCGAGTGTTCGCCTAGCGAACGATCGTTCGCTTTGCGAACCTCCGAAGAAAAAAAAAGAAAAAAAAAGAAAAATATGAAAAAGAAAAGAAAAGAAAAAAATAATAAAGAAAAAGAAAATCCTTGTGAAAGGAAACAAAAAGAGTTCAAATAATTGTGCTAAATAAGTATTGAGTTTTGTGTAACACTCGGGATTTTGGAAGAAGTTAATTGGAATTTTGTGTTTGAGTCTTTGTGAGTTGATCACTCCCTTAGCTTTAGGCAAGTTTTTGTTTCAATTACCTTTAGAAATTGCCCCTTGTTTGTTTACCCGACCACGCTACACCCTTGAAAGCCCTTGTGATTCGTGCCTTTGTATGTTCAATATGATTTTTGGATTGTTGCATAATTTAATCTTTTGTTTGCAAGATTATTGTGTGAGTGAAAAGAACCTCATTTTGTGTTTTTCATCTACCGATGATTGTTTTTGCTAGGTGTGATTCACTTTGGAACTTGTGTTGTTTAAGGATGTTTGGCATGATTTTTGTATTTTGCATTTGTTTCGTGACTATGTTATCGTCGTAGTTTAGTGGTAATTATTTACTTTGTGTGTACCATTTTTCATTTGAACCATACATTTGTTTTCCGTTTTTCAAAACCTGTTGATTCGTGATTCTTTGGTTATCACTCGGTTTCGTTGAGTTGTTTGATTCTTGTTTGAGGACAAACAATTATGTAAGTTGGGGAGAGTTTGATAAGTGCAAAATGTATCTATTTTTGTATATAACTTTTGTTGCACTTATCGTTACTCTGTGTTAAAATTGGTTGAATAAACCTGACTTTATGTGTAAATACGTTTACTTTATGTATTCGTGTGTATATTGCATTTTCTTGTAAATATCATTGAGTTTAATTGATTTTATCTCATTTTTTTTAGGTATTCAAGTAATGATATTTTTCCATATTCATAAAGAGCATTGAATAAGCTTTCCAACGCTTCCAACCGTGCGTCAATCCGAGTTACGGTTCAAAAGTTATGAAGAAAACAAGTTCTGGTTTGCTGTCATGTTCGCTTGGCGAACTGGAGGCGAGCGCATTCGCTGTGGAGTGCGCTAAGCGAACTCTGGGGCAAATGAAAAGTGCCCAGAAGCGTGAAAAACACAATTTTGGCAGAAGTTGAGGCGGTTTATGTTCGCTAGGCGAACGGGGGTTCGCTAGGCGAACCCTGGAACCCAATTTTGCCTATTTTAGTCATTTTTCAGCATTTTTTTAGGTGATGGTTTTGGGGATTCTTGCTCCAACACCATCAAACTTCATTTTTAATAGATTAGCTTAGAAAACAACATGGAACCTTGCATACGGATGAACCGGGGTGGATTGATCGTCGATCGGCTCTGACAAACCGCGAGATGTTTGGTTCATTTTTCTTCTTCTTTGTGTTTTTCTTCTTTGTTAGGTATTATATATGTATTGACTATGATCTCATGAATATTTGTCGCCCATTTAGTTGTATAAAACTTTCTTTACAAATATTTATTGGTGATTGTCTCTGATTTTTGCTTTATGCGTGGGGTTTGAGTTGCGTTAGAGATAATCCTCGCAAACTTCGATTACGGATGGTTATCTGTTAGTTTCTGGATGCTAGAGATAGATTTAAGAGCTAACAATCTTCTATAGGCGTCGAAGCTTAATGCCTCCGTGTCTTGATTCACGTGGGAGAGTGTTGGCGAGGGTAACATAGTTGTTCTCTCAACTTTGCGTTAGACATAACCTTTGTTGTGAGCGATGCTGGGTGATATTGAGGAGTATTGTAGGTGGAGTATAACTGGTCGGTAAGTTTAAGTTTGTGAGGAGTCGGTTATGTGCATGCCGGAAAAGTTTGTCTTGCTGAAGAATGAATTTGTTTTATGTTTTAATGTTTACTTTTATGCATTTGCTTTAAACCATTTAAACCCAAACTCATAAACGCGAGAGACTGTCGAACGACATTCTTTCCCTCGAACCGATATCTGTGGACACAAAATAAATCCCGGAGGGAATTCTTCCGAAAATAAATATTTTTGTTGCTTGCCCTATTCTGCATTCAACACCCTTACGTGTACCATACGCGTATCACCAGAGAGGGTTTGCCTCTCATTTTCCTTCAGATTCCCCCTTACGCGTAATGGCTAGCCCATACGCGTAAGGCACTAACCATACGTGTACTCACCTTCCCTTACGCGTATGCGCCTTTTTCCTTCAGTTCCCATACGCATAATACCCCTCTTACGCATATTGACCACAACTCCATACGCGTATGCTATGTGTATCAGCAGAGGGTCGTGCCAGCCCTTGGGGACGGGTGCGTACGCTACGCGTAATGCCCTGGGAGTGTCCCCCATTACGCGTAACATCTCCCCTGTTACGCGTATCACCAGAAACTATCCCAAAACTCAGATTTCGCATCTGAACGCAAACTTCCTCATTCCAGCACCTTCGATCTACCAAAATTAGACCCAAACTGGCTTCGATTCATCACATATCTATGTTTTTCATCCTACTTCTTTGTCTACAACAATTTCTCCTAATTACTAAGTCTGAAACTGGTTAATATTAAGTTCGATTTTCAGATCTGGTTACCCACAAGTTCATCACAGCATCAACAATCATTCACGCAGATTCATACTGCATTTATAGCAGCACACATCAGATTCGCAACAGAGTCCATACACATACAGAGTTACGAAAATCATCACAGATTCGTCACAGATTTCAGCACAAATTCATCAGAAACAAAAACACAAAATTACCTCTACCTTAAACCCATATCAAACATATTAACCCGGATTACCCCCTATACCTCGAATTCTTCAGCAAAAGTTCTTCGTTCCCGGGGTTCTACGGTTGATTCCTCGTTCTAGCCTCCTTTCCTCAGCTCTCTAACCACTTCTTAGGGTTGCACAAAACTAATTCTCATAATCCTTATTTGTCTTTTGTTAAACCTATGTTTTGGGCCTTAATTACGATTTACCGTATTATCCTTCATTAATCCCCTCAACATTGTCGTCTTACCCTTAATGGTCTCCTAATTATTTTAATTAACAATAATAATAATCTAAATAATATTCTAATTACTCAAATTATTCTAATATTATTATTAATAAAATAATCTAATTAATTACTACTTCTAAGAGGTCTCAATGTGCTCTTAACCCAAGGATACCCCACAGCTCCACATAACTTCATCAACGTCACAAATCATAACAAAGCACCAAAGCACCGAATAATCATAATAATTTAATTAAATAAATATTATAATCATTTGGGGCGTTACAACTCTCCCCCGCTTAAAGAATTTTTGCCCTCGAAAATTACCTGACAGGAACAGTGTAACGCCCCAGTTTTGTTAGATTTATTTAATCGAGTCGATTTAATTATTTTTATTATAATGTTATTTTTCATCGTGATTATGTTTTATCGCATTTTGAGAGCGTTTGCGAGATATTTGAGTGTAGGGGTATTTTGGTCTTTTGATGGGTAGATATTATGTTTTTCATTTAAAATAGAACTTAGAGAGAAAGAAAAAGAGAAGAAGGAAAAGAGAAAGAAAAGAAGAAAAAGAGGGAAAAACTTGGAGAGAAAGAAATTGAATCAACCGACTTCTGAAAGCGCGATTAATCGGGTAAGGGTGCAAAACTCGGTTATGCTATGGTTGTGTATGATCATGTGTGTGTTTGTTGGGTTTTTTTCAAGTTTTCAATTCTAGGTCGATTCAGAGAAAACGAGAGAAATCGAGGTTTTAGCGGTTGAAATCGGTATAGATGCGGTAGAAAACTTGTGGTTATGATTGTAATATGTTCTGGTTATTATGATGTGGTTTGGTTGGGTTTTGATGAGGAAATACTGATTTAGGATGAGCAACAGCGCTGTTGCAAATCCCAGAATTCGCAGGCTCGCAGTGCGAACAAGCAGCGAAGAGGAAAGGGAAGGCTCGCCAGGGCTTCGCAGTGCGAATGGGTGGGAGAATGTTCGCCAGCAGTTCGCAAAGCGAACTTTATGCTATTTTTTCTCTGCCACGGTTCGCTGGAGCTTCGCACGGCGAATGAGGAAAGCGAATGCTCGCTAGGAGATTCGCATAGCGAACATGACAGATTGTACCATTTTGTTTTCTTCATAACTTTTGATCCGTGAGTCGGATTGAGGCGCGGTTGGGTGCGTTAAAAAGCTAATGAGATGTTCTTTCTTATAGGAGTATTTTTGAGATTGTTGGCCGATTTAATTATGTCGAGAATTCGGAAATGTGTCATTTTGTCGACTTTTACCGTTTTAATGGTGTGTATTTGATGTGTTATCATGCAATATGCTTTTGATATATATTGTATGACTTGTGTGATGTTATATGATGTAAATGCATGTGATGAAATGTTGTGATGATGGTTTGTGGCCTAAGGGCAAGAAAATGCATTGTGTTGTGTTTGATTATATATGCATGATTATGGATGTGTATATGTGTGCATTTGAATGTCATGAGTCATTGTATGCCAAGCATCATGATATGCATTCTTGTGATGTCGTGTACCCTAGTGGGTGTGAGCAAAGAATCGGTTCCAGAGGGAATCTGCTATAACATCATGAGCCTTATATCTAGAGGACCTAAAGCGATGATTATAGACGATCGTGAGCCTTATACAAAGAGGGCCTAAAGCGATCGGATCGTGAGCCTTATACCGAGAGGACCTAAAGCGATCCATAAACGTCGTTAGCTTATACCAAGAGGACCTAAAGCGACGGGGAATATCGTTTGGCCGACGGGGAGTTACACTAAGTAACAAGCGATGATTCCAATAGTTCCTGAGTGAACTAATGATGAGAATGATGGATCGAACGATACCGCATTGCATTGCATAGAGTCTTTGTGTCGGTCTCTGTGCATTTGCATAAATCATGAATGGATTGATTTTGTGTGGAATTGTGAATGGAATTGATGAGTTGAGATATATATATATATATATATATATATATGTTGGTGATAAATGTATTGTGCATGATTGTTATGCCTTTGTGATGGATGTGTGAGATATAATTTGTGTTGGTTTGCATTCGAATTATGGTGTACATTGTGGTGAGAATGTTTTATATGTGTATTCTGGTGTTACTATATAATTGTATGCAATTATATTATAACTGTGTTTCTCACCCTTCTGCTATTTTGAATGCTCTATGAGGCATTGCAGATTAGATGCTGGAGGTCTTTTTGTGAAGCTTAGGTCTTCATTCTTTTGTCGGCCAGCTCTGATATGTAGCACCGGGTAGTCGGGGAGATCGTTTGTGATTATGTGCATATGTATGTGTATACGTATATGTTCTTTCTGAATTGTATATGTATGAATTTGTGTATGACAGACAAACTTTTATGTTATATATATATATGAGATTTCAGTTGCAGATTTTTCGCTTTTATTCTGTATCTGAATTATGGGTGTTAGGAACTGAGTTCCTCTGTTATGTGCTACCTGATTGTTGCATATCTATATGAGCAGGGTGTTGTATTTTGTTTCAATTGATGTGATGCCTCCGTCTATGCCATGAATGTTTTAATTATACTCTGATTATTTATTATCGCTTTATTTCCTTGGGGTATAGATTAGGGGTGTTACATTAAGTGGTATCAGAGCCAGTTTGTGTCAGTTGTGTCAGTCTGTGCCAGTCCGTGTCAGTCTTTGTGTTTGGGTGAGCTGTTTGTTTAACCATAGTTGCTGTTATTGGAAATGAACAGAATATGGCTGGTAGGAATGATGCTGCTTTGGCTGCTGCTATGCAAGCTATGCCTCAGGCTGTGCGGGGTGCACCTAATGCTGGTGGAAATGATGAGTTCAGGAAGAACAAACCGCCTGTCTTCAAAGGGAGACATGATCCTGATGGTGCTCATATTTGGCTTAAGGAGATTGAAAGAATCTTTCGAGTAATGGACTGTGTTGAGGAACATAAGGTGAGACTGGGTACTCACATGTTGCAGGAGGAGGTTGGTGATTGGTGGGTTAGTGCGCGTCATGTTTGGGAAGCTACAGGTGAAGAGGTCACTTGGACTTTGTTTAGCAGGAGTTTTTTAGGAAGTATTTTCCTGAAGATGTTAGAGGAAAGAAGGAAATAGAGTTCTTGGAGTTGAAACAAGGTAATATGTCTGTTGTGGATTACACTGCTAAGTTTGTGGAGCTTGTTCAGTTTTATCCACATTATGCTGAAGCAACTGCAGAGTTTTCCAAGTGTGTGAAGTTTGAGAACGGGTTGCGTCCTGAGATCAAGCAGGCAACCGATTATCAAAGGATTAGAAGGTTTTCGGATTTGGTGGATTGTTGTAGAATTTTTGAGGAGGATAACAAAGCTCGTTCTACTCATTATAAGAGTGTGAACGAAAGGAAAGGGAAGCAACCGTTCTGTGGTGGTCCTTATGTGTCACCACCTGACAAGGGTAAGCAAAGGGGTAGTTTTGATAAAAGGCCAAGTGGGGGAGGTATGTCTAATCCTCTGAGATGTTTTAGGTGTGGGGACTTAGGACATCGTCAGTTTGAATGCAGAAAGGATATGAGGAAGTGTTCCATTTGTGGAGGTTTAGGACATGTCGCAGCTGATTGTAAGAAGAATGTGGTGAAGTGTTTCAACTGTGGTGAACCTAGTCATATTAGTATGAAGTGTCCGAAACCAAAGCAGGCTCCAGTTGAAGGGAAAGTATTTGCATTGGCAGGAACTCAGACTACTAGTACAGACCGTCTGATCAGAGGTACTTGTTTTATTAATAGTACGCCTTTAGTTGCTATTATTGATACCGGAGCGACTCATTCGTTTATTTCGTCTGAGTGCGTGAAGCGTTTGAATCTTTTGTTGTCTTCGATGGGTGGAGAGATGGTTATTGATACTCCAGCAATGGGGTCGGTAACTACTTCTTTGGTTTGTTTAAGTTGTCCTTTGACCATTTATGGTAAAGATTTTGAGATGGATTTTGTGTGTTTGCCGTTGGAGGGTTTAGATGTGGTTCTGGGAATGAATTGGTTGCAGTTCAGTCGAGTTCATATTGATTGTTATCATAAGTTGGTGCGATTTCCTTCTCTTGAGGAAGACGAGGAATCGAGTTTCTTATCTACCAAAGAGTTGAAGAAACTTTTGGCGGATGAAGCTCAGTTGTTCGGGTTGTTTGCATCGTTGACTGTGGATAGTCAAGTTACACTTGATGTGTTTCCAGTTGTGTGTGAATTTCCAGAGGTGTTTCCAGAGGATATTTCAGATGTGCCGCCAGAAAGAGAGGTGGAGTTTTCTATAGATCTAGTTCCTGGTACTAGACTTGTATCTATGGCACCATATCGTATGTCGGCATCTGAGTTGGTTGAGTTGACGAAGCAGTTGAATGAATTATTAGAGAAGAGGTTTGTGAGGCCGAGTGTATCGCCTTGGGGTGCTCCAGTTCTTTTGGTGAAAAAGAAAGATGGAAGTATGTGATTGTGTATTGACCATCGCCGGCTGAATAAGGTGACGATTAAGAATAAGTATCCTCTTCCGAGAATTGATGATTTAATGGACCAGTTGGTAGGTGCGTGTGTGTTTAGTAAAATTGATTTGAGGTCAGGTTACCATCAGATTAGAGTGAAAGACGAAGATATTCAGAAGACGGCTTTTAGGACACGCTACGGACATTACGAATATTCTGTGATGCCGTTCGGGGTTTCTAATGCGTCAGGTGTGTTTATGGAGTATATGAATCATATTTTCCATGAGCATTTAGATCAATATGTTGTTGTGTTTATTGATGACATCTTGATTTATTCTAAGTCTCGGGAGGAACATGCGGAACATTTGCGAATTGTGTTGTAAATTTTGAAGGAAAAAAGACTTTATGCCAAGTTGTCCAAGTGTGAGTTCTTGTTGTCAAAAGTGAGTTTTCTTGGGCATGTGATTTCAGGTAATGGTATTGTTGTGGATACATCTAAAGTAGATGCAGTTCTACAATGGGAGGCTCCTAGATCCGTTACTGAAATTAGAAGCTTTTTGGGTTTAGCTGGATATTATCGAAGGTTCATTAAAGGCTTTTCCAAGTTAGCACTTCCTTTGACCTAGTTAACTTGTAAATGTAAAGCGTTCATTTGGGATATTCAGTGTGAGGAAAGTTTTAGTGAGCTGAAGAGAAGATTGACTACAGCTCCGATTTTGGTCTTACCGAATCCTACTGAACCGTTTGTGGTGTATTGTGATGCGTCTTTGATTGGTTTAGGTGGGGTCTTGATGCAAGGAGGTAAGGTTGTGGCTTATGCTTCGAGGCAATTAAGGATTCATGAGAAGAATTACCCTACTCATGATGTGGAATTAGCGGCAGTGGTGTTTGTGTTGAAAATTTGGAGGCATTATCTCTATGGTGCAAGACTCGAAGTCTTTAGTGATGATAAAAGTTTGAAATATTTGTTTGATTAGAAAGAGTTGAATATGAGGCAACGGAGATGGTTGGAATTTTTGAAGGTCTACGATTTTGGCTTGAATTACCATCCCAGTAAAGCTAATGTGGTAGCCGATGCGTTAAGTCGGAAATATTTGCATATGTCTGTTTTGATGGTTAAAGAGTGGGAACTTTTGGAAGCGTTTAGAGATTTGAGTTTGGTGTGTGAATTGACACCTGATAGCGTGAGGCTTGGTATGTTAAAGGTCACTAATGATTTTCTGTTAACTGTTAGCGAGAAACAGAAGTTGGATGTGAAATTTGTTTATTTGATGACGGTTGGAGAGCAAAGTGTGAATGGTGACTTTAAAGTGGATGGTAAGGGTGTTTTGAGATTTCGTGGTAGAATTTGTATTCCTGATGATTCGGACTTGAAAAAGATGATTTTAGAGGAAGGACACCGGAGTATTTTGAGTATACATCTGGGACCTAATAAGATGTATCAAGATTTGAAGAAGATCTTTTGGTGGTCCGGATTAAAGAAGGATGTGGCTCAGTTTGTTTATGCGTGTTTGACGTGTCAGAAGTCAAAGGTAGAACATCAGAAGCCTAGTGGATTATTGCAACCATTGGATATTCCCGAGTGGAAATGGGACAGCATTTCTATGGATTTTGTGATAGGGTTGCCGAATACACAGAGGGGACATAATGCCATTTGGGTGGTTGTGGATAGGCTGACTAAATCGGCGCATTTCATTCCGATTGACATCAGTTTTTCTTTGGAAAAGTTGGCTGAGATTTATATCCGTGTGATTGTGAAGCTACATGGTATTCCATTGTGTATTGTTTCAGATCGAGATCCGAGGTTTACTTCCAGATTTTGGGAAAGTTTGCAAAAGGCGTTAGGTTCCAAGTTGAGATTGAGTTCTGCTTATCATCCTCAGACGGATGGTCAGACCGAGAGAACTATTCAGTCGTTGGAAGATTTGCTGAGAGCTTGTGTTCTTGAGCAAGGTGGTGCTTGGGATAGTTATCTTTCGTTGGTGGAATTCATGTATAACAACAGTTTCCATTCGAGTATTGGAATGGCACCTTTTGAAGCGTTGTATGGAAGAAGATGTCGAACACCTTTGTGTTGGCATGAATCTGGTGAGAGTTCGGTGGTTGGACCGGAGTTAGTGCAACAGACTATAGACAAGGTGAAACTTATTTGTGAGAAGATGAAGGCTTCTCAGAGTAGGCAGAAGAGTTATCATGATCGAAGGAGGAAAGATCTTGAGTTTCAAGAAGGCGATCATGTATTTTTTAGAGTTACACCGGTGACGGGTGTTGGTCGTGCATTGAAGTCGAAGAAGCTTACTTCTCAGTTTATTGGTCCTTATCAGATATCCGCAAGAGTGGGTGTTGTGGCTTATCGGGTGGCGTTGCCGCTGAGTCTTTCGAATTTGCATGATGTGTTCCATGTTTCACAGCTTCGGAAGTATGTTCCGGATCTGTCGCATGTGATTCCGATGGATGAGGTTGAGGTAAGGGAGAACCTTACGGTTGAGGCATTACCAGTGAGAATTTTGGATCGCGAGTTGAAGCGATTAAGAGGCAAGGATATTGCGCTTGTGAAAGTAGCGTGGGGAGGCGCTGCTGAGGGCAATTTGACTTGGGAGTTGGAAAGTCGGATGCGGGAGTCGTATCAGGAGTTGTTCGTCTCAGGTAATATTTTCGAGGACGAAAATCTCTAAGTGGGGGAGTTGTAACGCCCCAGTTTTGTTAGATTTATTTAATCGAGTCGATTTAATTATTTTTATTATTATATTATTTTTCATCGTGATTATGTTTTATCGCGTTTTGAGAGCGTTTGCGAGATATTTGAGTGTAGGGGTATTTTGGTCTTTTTATGGGTAGATATTATGTTTTTCATTTAAAATAGAACTTAGAGAGAAAAATAGAGACAAAGAAAAAGAGAAGAAGGAAAAGAGAAAGAAAAGAAGAAAAAGAGGGAAAAACTTGGAGAGAAAGAAATTGAATCAACCGACTTTTGAAAGCGCGATTAATCGGGTAAGGGTGTGAAACTCGGTTATGCTATGGTTGTGTATGATCATGTATGTGTTTGTTTGGTTTTTTTCTAGTTTTCAATTCTAGGTCGATTGAGAGAAAACGAGAGAAATCGAGGTTTTAGCGGTTGAAAATCGGTATAGATGCGGTAGAATACTTGTGGTTATGATTGTAATATGTTCTGGTTATTATGATGTGGTTTGGTTGGGTTTTGATGAGGAAATGGTGATTTAGGATGCGTAACAGCGCTGCTGCGAATCCCAAAATTCGCAAGCTCGCAGTGCGAACAAGCAGCGAAGAGGAAAGCGAAGGCTCGCCAGGGCTTCGCAGTGCGAATGGGTGGGCGAATGTTCGCCAGCAGTTCGCAAAGCAAACTTTATGCTGTTTTTTCTCTGCCACGGTTCGCTGGAGCTTCGCACGACGAATGAGGAAAGCGAATGCTTGCTAGGAGATTCGTATAGGGAACATGACAGATTATTCCATTTTGTTTTCTTCATAACTTTTGATCCGTAAGTTGGATTGAGGCGCGGTTGGGTGTGTTAGAAAGCTAATGAGATGTTCTTTCTTATAGGAGTGGTTTTGAGATTGTTGGCCGATTTAATTATGTCGAGAATTTGGAAATGTTTCGTTTTGTCGACTTTTACCGTTTTAATGGTGTGTATTTGATGTGTTATCATGCAATATGCTTTTGATATATATCTGTCGCTCCCGAAAGATTTGCATCCAACTGTACAAACGCGAGAGTGGCGCAGAAAACACAGAGTCGCCAGCAATGTGTATTTATCCCGAGAGAGGGAAAGGAAACACTGCATAAACCTGAAGAGAAAAGGGGAAAGACATGGTCATCGCAACCATAGTCAGGGTTCGGGAGTCGGTTATGCGAGGGAAAGGTGTTAGCACCCCACGCATCCATCGTACTCGATGGGATCCACGCTTGTTGTCTAAACGGAGGGGGAGCTGTTCCACTATCTATGGCTGAACAAAAGAAAACGGGGATGGGGGTGACTAAGACGGACTCGGTAGGACATATTCGATGCCCTAGGCCTACGTACTCCCTCAGTGCAATGGGAAAGTCAGAGTCAACGTAGTTCGGATGGGAACTGTGGGGGAAGGTTGCTCGCCAAGACAATCGCTGTCTTGTGCCTACATATCCTCAATCGGACGAGAGAGAGGAATCAGAGCTAATGTAGTTCGTGGGTACGACCACGAATGGGTAAGTGTTTTTTACGTGAGCGACGAGCTCTTTTCTAACAATGAAGTTTGAAACCCAACAATCCCGAAGGATAAAAAAGATTTGAATTGGTTTTGTGTTTTTTAGACATAAGTGTTTTTTAAGTTAATTCATAACTTGCATTGCACCAAAGTCTAGGGCACAAGGACGAATACTTAACGAATCGTCCCAAGACAGGACGCTCACTAAGCACTCTAGAAAGATGAGAGGAAGCCCTTCATTTCTCATTCCCCACGCTTAAGGCTCGTGCGCAATACACTTTATCTTTATTAAGTGTTTTCAAGAAGTTTTGAGATGAGAAGAGAGAAGACCCAAAAGGAAACTCTAAAGGGAAACTAAGAGTCCTAATGTTATCATGCATGGATGACCTATGGTTAGTGAGGCTTAGGAGAGACGACTACCTAAAACCTAATGCTAATCCTACTCCAAGCTTAATCAAAAATTAAGTTAGACTAGGTAGCTCTAAAGGGAGAGAATCCAGGACTTAAACAAGTCTTGAGATCCATGGGAGGAAGAGAGTGAAAGAGAAGAATGAGAAACAGAAAGATGAGATAAGAAACAAGATAGGGAAGCAAGCACATCATATCAAGTACATCCAACTCATATCACTAAACAAGTCTCAAAGATCATGCAAAACATCTCAAGTAAGCATGCAAAGGTAATCATGAAAGAATCCAAGCATACTTATATGAAATGCACAATTAAGCACCAATGAACTTCATATCAAGATGAAATGAGAAAAATAAGATGAAAATGAAAGCAAGTCAGAACCAAGATCATACCATCATCAACAATTCTCATGTGCAAGAGAAGATCAAAACATGAAACATTATGCACCAAAGAAAGTCCACAAAAGGAAATCAAAATTCAAACACTTAGCACATGCCAAACATGATTCATAAATTGTAAAAATAAGTCTCAAAGGACCTCAATCAGGGGTAAACATCATACCAAAAGCTCATGCAAAGAATCATAAAGAAAATCAATCAATTAGGCATGGCAAATCAATTAGGGTTAAGAGAAGTCAAGAGATGATCATGCAAAATTCACTTAAGCACAAATAATCAAACATATATCAAATGACATTCAAAAATTGTGAAATTAGAACCCAAATGACCTAAGTCAGAGACTAACAACGTGTCAAAAGATCACACCAAAATTCAAATTTTAAGTACCTCAAACAATTAGGCAAAGATCACATAGGAACCATGAACCAATATGCAAAGGAGAGGGACTAAAATGCAATATGAAAAAGTTTTAAAAATGAAACAAAAATGTTTTTAAGAACCTCAAGATGTCCTCTGAAGTATGCAAAAAGAATGGGATGCAAAACATACACCAATGATGAGAAATAAAATCAACAAGGCAGGGTGTGCACAATTGAAGAAATTCACAAAGAAAATTTAATCAAACAATTAATTCAGAGGCACAAAATAAAATAAAAATGGAAAATAAAATTTTCCAAAATTTTATAAAATCCTAAGGATGATTCATGATTTTTTTTTATAATTTTTAAATGCATAAAACTAATTTTAAAAATTAAAAAGAAAAATGAAACAATTAAATGAAAATAAAAAGAAAATAAAACAGCCAAGGGGTGCAACAAGCAGAGAATACACGTTGAAAAAGTAAAATGGGCTCAAGGAGGGGTGGGAAAAGCAAGCCCAGTCCATTCAAATATTCAGCGTATACCAAACAAAAAAAAGCAAGGACCCAGTCAACATGATTGACTCACACACGCCATCAGATCAATCCAACACTCCACAATCAGTCAACCAAAACCAAGGTAATCAAGATGAAAGGCTCAGATCAAGAGGTACATGATAGCAACAATACACGCGTGCACATCTAATCATCAGCAATTAAAATAAAAACACGTGAATAGCACATGGTAATTTTAATGTGTTGGCACATCAACAACCATCAGATTAATCCAACGTTCCAGATTAAGTCAATCAAAACACAAAGCATGCAAGATGTGTGGCCAGATCGGAAGCACATGATAACTAGCATGGAATAAAAACACGCAATCAACAAAATAAGAAAGGATTTTAAATAACGTGGCTGCGCATGGACCATCAGATCTGGACCACCAACGGTACAGATTTCATCTCCTACCTTGAAACCTCCACCTGCTTGAAAAATAACCAGGTGTCGGAACCCTAGCTCCGGTCACCTTCTCCGGCGAGCACCAAACCAAAATTTCCCAGAAATTGCAAACAGGTATACCATTCCACTCAGAATTTCACAAGGATCATGAATATGCAATTAGTTTCAACAGATCATCAACATATAAGGCAAATCAAAGAGATAAAGTTTAGATCTAAAAACTTTAGATCTACAATACAACCATGATACACGTCCAAAATCAAATCCAAACATATCAGCATGATCAGCAACTCATGAGGAACACAATGCACACCATAAAATCAAGTTACATGATGATGAATTTCACACTAACCTGAGAATTGTAGAGCTTAAAATACACCAAGAAAACCCTCTGGAAGCTGCAGATCTACTCCTTAGAACCTCCTATTGCAAAATAAATGCAATGAGAGCTTGGAATCGTGCTAGATCTTGAGATTTGAACTTGAACCTTCCAAAACTGAATCTGATGAAAAACTCACTCTCTGCTTCAATCAATGGTTGATTCTTGCTCTATTTACTTCACTGATCAAGAATGTGAAATAAAATCTCAAAGAAACTCCAAGGAGAGTGAGTTTCAAAGAGAGAAAGAGTGAGAGCAAAAATTAGAATTTTGAGCAAATGAGAGTGCATGAGGGTGAAATGAGTGTGTGATCCTCTTTATATACACTTGGTTAGACCTCTGATCATGATTAGGGTTTAGTTAATCCCTTGATTAAAGCTATCCAAGGTGATTTGCAAAAATGCAAGTTGTGATGCACACACTAATCGACACGTGCCAAGGTCATGGAATAAGCATGATTCATTTCCATTTTACTTGCTGATCACAATGGAATTGAAATTAGGCCTTGTGGTTGATTGGTTTGTGAGATTCAATCCATCTTGCCAATTTGCATTATGCGAAATAAGTGAGGTATATGGCATGAAATGAATTGATTCAAAGGTCAAAAGTGGTCCTCATGAAGTGTACTTGAATATGGCAATGTGACTTGAAGCATTAAAACCAATTACAAGTCATTTTGAACCAAAATGCAAAAGGTGGAAAAATGGAACCATGTGAAAACCTTAAAAACCACCTTTGAGTCTTTTGATCATAACTTGAGTTTCACAAATGATATGGAGACAATCTAGTACTTTTTGGAAATGGGAGAGAGAGAGATCTTCAACTTTCATGTTTGAGGAAAATTCATTTGAAGCTTCTTTGATGATGAAAAGTCAAGTTGAAGATGGTTTGAAAAGTTGCCAAAAATGGAAATTTCACATTATTGGTCATTTTCCAAAAATAGTAACTTTTGCACAAACCCTTGATTCTTGATGAATGATGCCATCCATGCCATTCCTTGACCAAATAAAGGTACATGGACTTGGGAAACATGATTGAAACCTTAGAAAACCCATGGTTGACTTTCCCTTTAAACTGTTGACTTTTGCTTACTTCACAAGTAACTGATCCACTGAACATCTTCCACAATGAACCACTAGCCAAGCCTTCCTCCATGAGTGTTTATGAGCATATGGAATACTATGAGAACATGTTTGAATAAACAAATTCAACAAGAAGTCCTTTGAAACCAAAACCCTAATTTGGTCCCTCTGGTTAGGAGGGAAAGATTCACTTGAAAACACTTTGCCATTCTTGATCTTATGAAGATATGATGAACCCCTCAAACCACCTTGAGGCTTGAGACTCCTTTGAGATGTACCAAGAACCTTGATCCCATGCTAAGAACCAATGCTATGCACAAATGCTAATGCAAGAAATGCAAAGAAACATAAGCCAGTTAGCTAAAAACAAGAAGGCAAATTTTAGGGTGTTATAGCTTCCCCTATTCAATCAACTTGGTCTTGAAGGTATGATAGCAACGGCTGTCATGCGTTCAAAGGATTCACGGAGATTGAATACCAAAAGAAACCTAAAATTTGCAATCCTCAAAGGAGGGACGACTCCGCTGGGGAACAAGCAATAAATGTTGCACTATCACAACACGGACGAGTGTTAGCTATGGTGGGGATAAACACGGACGGATGTTAAGGAATCAAAGATATCAGATACGGACGGGTATTGAAAAGATACACGGACGGGTGTAAAGAGGTTCAATATGGACGGGTATCGAAAAGGTACACGGACGGGTGTAAAATAGGTTCAATACGGACGGGTATCGAAAAGGTACACGGACGGGTGTAGAAGGATTCAATACGGACGGGTATCGAAAAGGTACACGGACGGGTGTAAAAGGGTAAATTTACTGGGGATTAAAATGGTGAACAGAACACAGACGGGCGTTATCAACAGGTCAATACGGACGGGTATTGAAATCAATGGTTTAAACACGGACGGGTGTAAAGGGGTTCAATACGGACAGGTATCGAAAAGGTACACGGACGGGTGCAAAAAGGGTTTCAATACGGACGGGTATCGAAAAGGTACACGGACGGGTGCAAAAAGGGTTTCAATACGGACGGGTATTGAAAAGGTACATGGACGGGTGCAAAAAGGGTTTTAATACGGACGGGTATCGAAAAGGTTGTAAAGCGACTTTTATCGGGGATTAATCTCACTAGGGAATGGAAGGCAACACGGACGGGTGTCATCAAAAGGTCAATACGGACGGGTATTGAAACAAAAAGGTTCAAACACGGAAGGGTGCCGAAGGAAACACGGACGAGTGTCTGACGGTAAAAACCTTGAGGGGATAAACCAAAGGACCACCTGGACGAAGGGGTAAAAATGAAATCATGGATTAACGATCCTGGCAAACAACTCTGCAAGGGAATGTCAAATATTGCTTTGAATGACTAAACCCAGCACTTGTGGAGCAAAGTTGAATGATATCCTCCTGAAATCCGGTTTTCCTGACGAAGGAAAACTCAAACTTGGCTTATGCTTCAGATGCATATGTTTGAATTTTGCCGTAATGCTCCACACGAAGTGGAAATGCTACGCATTTAGGAGGATGCCATGCAAAAATGCTTATGCAATGCAAAAAGACCGTCCCAACGAAATAAACACTGAGAACAGAAGAAGCTCCACCGAGGACGACAAACTACATTATCATCAAATCAAAGAACACGTTGAGGAAAACTTCACCCTGCTGGAGAAGATCACAATCACCAATTCTGCTGGAGATGGACGAATCTCCGAGAGAAAACCCACTCTATCGGGGAGGAACTGAAAACTTGAAGATGGAAACTCCTCCACCGGGGATGACCAAATGTTTCAGAACCTGGATTCAAAACCTGCTGGGGATACTAATCGCCAACAAACTCTGCTTGGGGATGGAAACCAAATACTGAAAATGGAAACTCCTCCGCTGGGGATCACCAAATACTTCAGAACTTGGATTTGACGCTTTCCAAAAACGATTGGACTCAAGACCTGTTGGGGATACCAATCACCACCAGACTCTATTTGGGGATGTCGGTGAGCTTAATCTGCTGCTAGGGAAATAACTTTACCCTCACCCTGCTGGGGACTAGATCAAGCCGTTGTTGGTGAGACTATACTTTATGACCAACTGAGGAAAGTAGACACCAGGACTCTGTGGGGATAATAACATCTTTGTCCACGAATCTCCTGCTGGAGATACGACAACATTCACCTTAGAGCAATCATCTTCTGAATGCTTGCTGGGGAATAATAATCCAAACACAACTTCAGCTGGGTATACAATCCTCTGTACTCCTGCTGAGGGGGACGATCCTCTTATATCCTGCTGAGGGGGACGATCCTCATCGACACATCTGCTTGGAAAAAAAAGTTGTCAACATCCACTCTGCTAGGGGATAAACACATGTTTCCTGACTAGCTGAGGAAAAACGACTGTCCCATACTCTGTGGGGAAACACCATCTTTGATCAAAGAAGATGCTCCAACAATCTCTTGCAGAAGAGGCTGTAGAAATGACAGTTTCTGGCTACCTGGTGAGGAAAGATGAGCCAAATCACAACTCTAGATGGGGGTAAACCTCTTATATCCTGCTGAGGGGGACGATCCTCAACGACTCCGCTTGGGAAATTATTTCTTTATACTCTGTTGAGGAAGACGATCCTCGATACTCTGACTGGGGAGAGCATCAAGCTGCTGAGGACGATCAGACTCCAAAGTTGGGGAGCAAAGCTCTACTGGGGAGGTACACCTGTCATCCTGCAAAACCAACAGAAAGGTCTATGTGCAAAAATGATTACTTTGATTATCATCATAGTGACTGACGCCTAAGCAATTGCCACTGTTTTCCAACTTGTTTCATAAAGCTCAACATTTTAGCATGTAATGTTTATCAAAAATATCGGACATTTTCACAAACAAAACAGGTAAAACAATAAACAAGAGCTCTCTGACTGAAATGCAAACTTTATTGAATGATCAGCCTGTAAATAGGCATTTACATTTGGAAGCAATTCCTGAAAAGAGGTAATTGCGCAAAAAGTAAAAGAAAATGCACATGTCGGCAATGTGGGGAACAGACGTCCACCATGACTCGACTCAGCTATAACCCATATGACTTGTTTATCCGCGGATACTTTGGCCTTAGAAGATGACTGACTGGACTGATTCCTTTCCTTCGAATTTTCCAAGTGTGAATAGCGATCACAGATCGAACGCGGATCGTAGTCTTTGCTTTTAAATCCCTAACTTTTGCCTGGATCGCCCTTTTTGGGTTTTCAATCTTGCGGGTTTATTTCTTTTTTCTTTTTATCCCTAATTTTTGCCCGAACCTTTTCTTTTTATGGTTCTCCAGGATGCCCCATTTTTGCCTGAACCTTCTTTTTATGTTCAGCGGGTCTTTTTTATGCAAAGTATTTTTTGACTACATCCGCGTTCACAGGGGACGTAAAATCTTCGCCATCCATAGTTGAGAGTAATAAGGCTCCACCAGAGAAAACCTGTCTTACTACATATGGCCCTTCGTAATTCGGAGTCCACTTGCCCCTGTGATATGTTTGAGGAGGATTAATCCTTTTCAGGACTAATTCACCAGCCTGAAAACACCGAGGACGCACTTTCTGATCAAATGCTTTTTTCATCCTGCTCTGATACAATCGGCCATACGCAATGGCTTTCAATCTCTTCTCTTCAATGAGGTTCAGTTCATTCAGCCGGGAACACACCCACTCAGCTTCATCAAGCTTCACATCTGTCAGAATTCTCAAAAAAGGAATCTCAACTTCTAATGGCAGAACTGCTTCCATACCATACACCAGTGAGAAAGGGGTTGCCCCAGTGTATGTGCATACCGAAGTACGATATCCGTGCAAAGCGTGAGACAAAATCTCATGCCAGTCTTTGTATGTCACTACCATCTTCTGCACAATCTTCTTTATGCTCTTATTAGCCGCTTCAACAGGCCCATTCATCTTCGCGTGATAGGGAGAAGAATTGTGATGTTCAATCTTAAAGCTCTAGCATAGCTCCTTCATCATCTTATTATTCAGAGTTGAACCATTATCAGTAATGATTCTCTCCGGGACTCCATATCGGCAGATGATGTCCTTCTTGATAAACCGGGCTACCACTTGTCTGGTGACGTTGGCATACGATGCTGCTTCCACCCACTTCGTGAAATAATCAGTAGCCACCAAGATAAAACAATGTCCATTCGAAGCAGTCGGCTCAATATTTCTAATCATGTCAATGCCCCACATGGCAAAAGGCCAAGGTGACGATAAAACATTCAGAGGAGTAGGCGGTATGTGCACCTTATCAACATAAATCTGGCATTTATGACATTTTCGAGCGTATTTAAAACAATCAGACTCCAAAGTCATCCAATAATACCCCGCTCTTAACAATTTTCTTGCCATAGCATGCCCATTGGCATGAGTACCAAAGTAACCTTCGTGAACTTCTTCCATTAACAGGCCTGCCTCGTGTTCATCAACACAACGTAGCAAGACCATGTCAAAGTTTCTCTTGTATAACACATCATCTTTGTTCAAAAAGAAGTTTCCTGATAACCTCCTCAATGTCTTTTTATCCTTGGATGATGCCCCAGCTGGGTATTCCTGACTTTTCAAAAAGACTTTGATGTCATGATACCAAGGCTTGCCATCTGATACACCTTCAACCGCAAATACAAAAGCAGTTATGTCCAAGCGCATGATTCTGATTGAAGGTGTTTCATTCGAACGATTCACTTGATACATTGATGACAACGTTGCCAACGCATCAGCCATCTGATTCTCTATCTGGGGAATATGATGGAAGTCCACTCTGTTAAAGAAAGGTAACAACCTTCTGGCATAGTTGTTATACGGGACAAGATTCGCTTGACGAGTCTCTCATTCACCTGTAATCTGATTAACCACAAACTCAGAATCACCATAAACATCAAGGTTCTTGATTCTCAAATCAATCGCTTCTTCTAACCCCATGATGCATGCTTCATACTCTGCCTCATTGTTGGTGCATACGAACGCTAATCGGGCAGTGAAGGGTATATGAGAACCCTTTGGAGTCGTGATGATTGCCCCGATTCCGTTACCATATGAATTAACAGCTCCATCAAAAACCAACTTCCACTGAGATCCAATCTCAGGTCCTTCATCAGGCAAAGGCTCTTCATAATCCTTCATCTTCAGATACATGATATTCTCATCCGGAAATTCAAACTTCATCGGTTGATAATCCTCAATTGGCTATTCGGCAAGATATTCTGACAAAACACTTACCTTAATGGCCTTTTGGGAAACATACTGAATATCGTATTCTGTCAAAACCATCTGCCAACGGGTTATTCTCCCAGAAAGTGCTTGCTTCTCAAACATACACTTGATCGGATCCATCTTCGAAATCAATAGGGTTGTGTGGTTTAACATATACTGCCTCAAACGCTTAGCGGCCCAAGCGAGTGCACAACATGTTTTCTCCAGCATCGAGTACCTTGACTCACAATCAGTAAACTTTTTACTCAAGTAGTAGATGGCGTGCTCCTTTCTACCTGACTCGTCTTGTTGACCGAGCACACAACCCATTGAATTCTCAAGAACCGTGAGATGCATAATCAAAGGCCTTCCTGGCACTGGCGGCATAAGGACCGGAGGTTCCTGCAAGTATTCTTTTATCTTTTCAAACTCCTTTTGATAATTTTCATTCCACCTGACCGCTTGATCTTTTCTTAACAACTTGAAGATTGGTTCACACGTGGCTGTAAGATGCGAGATGAACCTAGCAATGTAGTTCAACCTCCCCAAGAAACCACGAACCTCTTTTTCAGTTCTCGGCACAGGTATTTCTTGTATGGCTTTTACCTTCGCAGGATCAACCTCGATACCTTTTTCACTAACAATAAACCCCAGCAATTTTCCTGATCTCACCCCGAAGGTGCATTTGTTTGGATTCAACCTCAGTCTGAATTTCCTCAATCTTTCAAATAGCTTCTGAAGATTCACCAGATGTTCTTCCTCTGTCTGTGACTTCGCGATCATGTCATTAACATAGACCTCAATCTCTTTGTGAATCATATCATGAAAGAGAGTCACCATCGCCCGCTGATAAGTTGCCCCTGCATTTTTTAATCCAAAGTGTCGCTCCCGGGATTTTCATCCTAGTACAAACGCGAAAGTGGCACCGAAACAGAGTCTCCAGCAATGTGTATTTATCCCAAGAGAGGGAAAGGAAACACCGCATAAACCTGAAGGAAAGGATAAGAGCATGGTCTTGTGACCAAGAGAACTAGGTTCGGGAGTCAGTTACACGAGAGGAAGGTATTAGCACCCCCTCGCGTCCATCGTACCCGATGGGATCCACGCTTGCTTGTCTCAATCAAAGGGTGTCGTCATCTGGAGCTCCATTGCTACTGGAGAAGGAAAGGAAAAGGAAAAGGGAGAGAGAACAAGGAACAAATGTAGGGAAAATAAAAGAAGTGCTCGAATGGGCCCTACCCCACTGCCTACGTATCTCATCGGGAACATGAGAATCAGAGCGACGTAGTTCCCCTAACTAGGGAAAAGTTGTTTGTGTTTTTTAGAGAACGGCTTACGTTCTAGCTCAGGTGTTGCAGGCTCGCTGGTCCGAGTGCGTTACCATCTTGCGAGGGAACGAGTAGGAGCACATCCGTACGCTGAGAGTGAGTGAGATGAGAAGAGAATTCCCAAAGGAGAGACGTTATTGTTTGTTTTTGTCTTTTAGAAAGAAGTGTTTTGATTGTTTTGTGTTTTGTAACGCGCATTGTATTTAAGTCCCTCGTGTAAGATCGAATGCCTCGCATAACGACCCGAGATGGGACGCACGCTAAACATTCCAAGAAAATGAGAGAAGATCCCTCACTATCTTGTTCTTACATGCAAGGCCTAAATACAATGTGTGTTTTGCCTTTATTAAGTATTTTTTACTTTTGTTTGAAGATGAGAAGAGAGAAAACGCAAAGGAAACTCTAAAGGGAAACTAAGGGTCCTAATGTTATCATGCATGGAGGTCCTATGGTTAGTGAGGTTTGAAAGAGGAAGCCTAACAAAAACCTAATGCTAATCCTACTCCAAGCTTAATCAAAAATTAAGTTGGACTAGGTAGCTCTAAAGGGAAAGAATCCAAGACTTAAACAAGTCTTGAGATCCATGGGATGAGAAAGAGTGAAAAAAGAAAAGAGCATCTCAAATGCTAAAGCAAACACAAGTATGAAAGCTTAAAAGAGGAAAGAGAAGTTAGTTGTTAGTGTGCTCACCAAGGATAGGGATCCTCGTGCCTACGTATCCTCAATCTACCCAGAGAGAGGAAGTCAGAGCGTCCGTAGTTCGTGGCACTACGGAAGAAAGAAACAGTCTCAATCGCATGGGTGCGAGAGAAAAGAGAGGAGTCTAACTAGTCTCGATCGCACGAGTGCGAGAGAAAAGGGGAAGCTCTGTCCTACAAGTTATCATGCAAAATGGCCCTAAGGTCAAGGATTAGAAGGGAGCTAACCTAATGTTATCATGCTTGGATTGAGATCCTAATGTCTATCCTACTCCAAACTTAATAAAAAATTAAGTCGGACTAGGAGCCTTAAGGGAGCAAGCGAATACAGAGGTAATCAACAAGTAAACATCAGACAGCTCAATCACAAAGAGAAAATCGAATAAAAGACAGTCAAGTATTTAATCAGGAATTAATCAAAATATGCATCAAAAATCAAGATCAACAGTCAATTAAGAATGTCCACAAAAATTAAAATGCTAATTAAAAAAAACAAGATTAAAGAGTTAACCTAAAATTAATTCAAGTTCATTTCTAATTCTAAAGTTACTCCTAAATTAATTCAAAATTAACTTCTAAAAAGTAGTTCTAAGTCAAGATTAAATTCTAATCTAATGTCTAATTCTAAAGTTAAATCTAAAGAAAACTAGATCTACAACTAATTCTAGAATAAAAAAAACTAATATTAAAAACTAACTCCTAATTACAATCTAATTAAAAAGAAATAACCGAAACCAAATTAAGAGTTAATAAAAATCTAACTCTAAAATCTAAGCCCAATTAAAGTTCTAAATTAAAATCTAAGTTCGAAAATATTAACCTTTAATTAAAATCTAATTCAATTAGTTAAAACAAATAATAAAACCAACAATAAAAAAAAAACTAAACTAAAACTTGAAATAAGGGTGCAGTCAGGCTTCAGGGGGGTGTGATTAGTTCCAGGCGTGTGGGCCTTGGCAGTTCAGGCCCAAAAGACTTTATCCAAGGTTGGGGGTACGAGTGAGTGAACTGAGAGGTGCGGACAGCAATTCAGAAGTGGGCCCTGAAAGCAACCCGGCCCGGTTCGCTACTGTAAAAGCCAAACCAAAACCAAAGATAATCTAAAAAACCTAAGACATCCCCAGCCGTCTTCTTCCTTGCTCAATGTTTGACCACCATACCGCCAGCCATCAATCCCCTAAAACCTTCTTCTACGCATACTCGTCTCAACTCATCCTTCTCCTTCGTTCACCTTCTCCTCCGCGCCATCTTCCACTCGGCGTTCACGATCAAACACGACACGAATCGTACAACGACTTCGACGCGATATGTTCGTCTCTTCTCAATCATAGGTTGCATAACCAATCATCGCAAATTACAAGATGCCAATACAAGAAGTAGAACGAACAAAAATCAAAGAAAAATTACATTGCGAAATCGAGTTTCGGATCTAGATTGACGTACCTACCAGAGATAGTCCGGTGCTTCTTCGAACAGAAGGAAATCGTTGAGAAACCCAGAGATCTTCGGCCTCTTGTTCAGGTACGTGTGTGCTACTCAATCTTCATCGTGCTTCTTCTATTTCATCTTCTTCTTCATCTCGGTTCTGCTGCTCATGAAATCGCGTTGCTTGAGTTATTGATGTTAAATTCCTGATTCAATGGTTTCACGATGTGCAGGTTGTTAAGAGGGATTGAAAATAATGAGGTATGCGATCTAAAAATGATGAAGCTCTCCTGTGATTTACACTGTACGTGTTGTGTCATGTTGAATGGTTTCAGAGGCTTAGCTTTACAGTGGTTTACGTGTTAATGATTTGGGTTGAGGAAAGGGCTCTGAAAAGGTTTGCTGCAGAGAATTAATTTGGAGTATTGATTTGGATTATTGCATATTTCAAGGTTGAGGAGGATTAAGAAGATATGGTTGAAGGCTTGTAATGAAGGTTTTGGGTTGTTGTTGTTGGAGCTGGGTAGAAGGCCGAGTTTGGTTCAGAGGATAAGGTTGATTCAGATTGAAGGATGTTCGCTGTAGATAGAGACCTCAAGGCTAAGGAAAAAAATGAGAAGGTCCTCCTTTTTTATTCCATCTTGAAATCAAAGAAACTTGTTTCTTAAGTTTTTTCGTACCATCTTATTTTGTCTGCTGTCCGCTAAAGGTTTGTGACCTCGCCACATTTGTTGCTTGAGGTGGGTTGTGTGTGGTCGTACGTTGTGTTGCAGATGTTGACTGGCGTGGTGAGGATGGTTGTACGATTGCAGCTGATAGTGTGGGCATTGGTGGCTGGAATTGGTTGTGTAGAATCATGTTGATAGCTCACTGCGGGTCTGTAAGGTTGGTACGCGTTTTTGCTGCACAAAATCAAGTTGCATGATGTGTTGGTCGCAGGATGGTGTATATGAGAAGCTGGCAAGTTGTTATGGTCACTTTTTGTTTCTATTATGGACTTGACTTTTTACTGCTATGTATCCTTTGAAATTTCTGTTAGCTTTCCACTTTATTAATGTTGTACCTGCTATGTTCTTCTTTTCCACTATTAATAATTCATCCGCAGAGAACCATGAGCGGGCCATTGACTCTATAACAAGGGTTCAACAATAAAACAAAATTGTTATAAAATGAATTTGGACATTAGTTTATGAGAAAAGGTTATTGGAATTGGGTAATTGGTTGGAAAAAAATGGACATGGATATAGAATTTGGATTTAGAATTTGGGTTAAAGAAAAGTGATATATGGATTTTTGGATGTGGCTTTAAAGAGAGATGATAAATAAAAATAATAATGAGTTTGGAACAAAAATGATTAATGATCTTGAGTGGATTTGGACCAAAAAATATGTTAGCATAGTGTAATGGATATTGAATTCAATTTGGACATGAAATAACTTTAATGGATAAAAAAAGAGAAGAAATGGATTTGAAATGGAACTTGATTTAGAAAAAGATTAAAAAAGAATATGGTTATGAGATGAAATGGATAATGAGATGGATATTAAAAATGATGTGGATAAATAGGTTTAGAAAAATGGGTATGGGTATTAGGAAATGAACAATGGATTTGAAAATCAAAAGGTGGATAAGAACATGGTTTAGCAAATGAATGACCAAATGAATCCAAAACCGATCCCAAAATTTTTCACCAGCCTTTGAAAAAAGTGCATACAGCTACAACTGAATAATCTTGCCATTGAAACAAAACTTCTGAATCCAACACCCTCTGAATCATTGATCAAGTGAATCCTCACATGAACCTTTGCTTGACAACCTGATGAAATCTACAACTCAACCTTGAAAACAAACCCTAATTCACCTTGATGTACATTGATAAATCTTGAAGAAGATGACTTGAACTGAGAAGAAATTAAACCCCGATTCATACCAATGAACCTCTGACCCAAAGCCTTTGATGAATCCTCTGAATAAGAATATTACAAGGACCAGACTTCAAACTCTTTCAAATAGAAAACCCTTATTTAAAGAAATGCTGTAATCCCATGTCTTAGAAGACCAATGCATTATATGATTATGAGTTATGACCTAAAGATGCAAAAATGAGAAAGAAACATAAGCCAGAAAAAGGGTGGGGTCAAATTTTAGGGTGCTACAGCTGCCCTTATTCAATCAACTTGGACTTGAAAGGATGATAGCGACGGCTTTCAGGCGTTCAAGGTACAAGGTGATTGAATACAAAAAGAACCGCAAAATTTGCTAACCGCAAGGAGAGAAAATATAACTGGAGCCCAGTCACACGTCGTCAAAGAAATTTGACGGAAAGACAACATACCCAGAGAACCACATCGTCAAAAGGGTTGGACGGGGAGAAAAATGGAAACCCGACCGAAAGGGAACACATCGTCAAAGGGGTTTGACGGAAAGAAGACTCGTCCGAAGGAAGGCCATCGTCAAAGGGGTTTGACGGAAAGAAGACTCGACCGAAGGAAGCACATCGTCAAAGGGGTTTGATGGAAAGAATACCTGACTGAAGATAATCCACTGTCATAGGGATGATAAGGAGAAAGTTCCGCCGTAGGGACACATCGTCATGGGGATGACAGAAAGAAGACCTGAACAAACAAGACACATTATCATGGGGACGACAGGAAGAAAACCTGACCGAAATGTCGTCATCAAGGGGTTGATGGACAATGACTGGTCGAGGGTAAGATCGACGTATGATCTATGACCCAAAAGAAAAGTAAACAGAGGGGTTGATTGTAATGTCTGCTGGGGATATGTCACCGTCTTGACTGAACATTGATTCGGGCTTTCGCGCAAGGTACCAAATCCGGCTTATGCTTCGCATGCATATGTTTGAATTTTCTTTCTATGGCGTGATGCTCCATACGAAATGGAAATGCTACGCGTTTGAGGATGAAATGCAAATATGCTTACTATATGCAAAAGGACCCCTCCAGCAAAATAAATGCTGAAGAGAAGAGGCCAACTCCGCTGGGGATAACAACTGAATCGCCTTCAGGGTCATAACTGCTCCAGATCCCAACTAAACCTCCACTCTGCAGGAAAGTATGAATAACAAACTTCTGTTGGAGGAAACATCCCAGGAATCTTGCTGAAGAAAAGTGCCAATGACACTCAACCTTTGACTTGCTGGGGAACGCTAACCACCATCCAAAAATATGCTTGGGGACAATGGTTGATGATATCAGCCCTGCTAGGGGACAAGATCAGACTTGGTCCTCTGTTGGGAATCTACCTTCTACCCTTATTCTGTTGGGGAGACGAAAAACTTTACAGCAAACTGAGGAAGCACAAATCCAATACTCACAACACTCTTATCCTGTACGGTAATATGAACTCTCGCTGAATAAAACTCTGATGGGAAGAACAACACTGAAGGGATGTATTTTAGCAATGTCTTTTGTACAACGCCAGACGACTACTGGCCTGCCACACTATGGGTGGACTTTAACAATGTCTTTTGTACAACGCCAGACGACTACTGGCCTGCCACACTACGGGTGGACTTTCGCCAATCTACGGTTGGACTTGCAGTTGATTTGCCACCCTTAGATAGACTTTTGCCAATCTACGGTTGGACTTAGCTGATTTGCCACACTACGGGGGACTTTTGCCAATCTACGGTTGGACTTTCCAATGATTTGCCACCCTTGGATGGACCTTTGCCAATCTACGGTTGGACTTAGCTGCGGTCTTTTAACTAGAGTCAGACGACTACTGACTTGCCACACTACGGGTGGACTTTTGCCAAGCTACGGTTGGACTTTCCAATGATTTGCCACCCTTGGATTGACCTTTCGCCAATCTACGGTTGGACTTTACTGCTTTGCTTTGCCACCCTTGGATGGACCTTTTGCCAATCTACGGTTAGACTTTAAGAATTTGCCACCCTTGGATACACCTTTTGCCAATCTACGGTTGGACTTTAAGAATTTGCCACCCTTGGATGGACCTTTCGCCACTCTACGGTTGGACTTTCTGATTTCCAAAATTGGATTACTCTCTGCATCCGTGTCAGACATCTATGCTGACTCTGCTGAGGAACAATGGTCCATGATTCGATCTTGGAGACTCCTGAAAGGATAATATCTCTGCTGGAGAATGAAAGGACAATCCGTCGGCTTCGAACTGTCAATTTTGCCAAAAATAAATTGGACTTTGAAATATGATGAAATGAGGATTCTGCCCGGAATTACTTCATCTGCTTGGGGCTGGATTCTGGTCACAGCAACTCCGCTGGAGATAATAATTTTCTGTCTTGGCGTCTTGCTAGAAAAGAAAAGTCATTAAAACTCTGCTTGAGGATCTATCAAACCTGAGATCCTTTGCGGGGAGAATCAACCTTCTAACTCGGCTGGGGAGAAAATATAATAATACTCTACTGAGGAAGAGATTTTATTGATCAATAAGCCTCTGTGGGGACAAAACAACTCAGCTGAGGAATACTGTTGACAAGATTCAATGCTGAACTCTGTAGGGAAACCAACACCAGAGATACGATCTTGCTGGGAATCAAGGCTACTCTGTCGGGGATAAGCGAATCCTGGTTAGAAGACGTTCTGCTACCACATGCTGGGGAAGAGTCCTCAGATCTGCTGGGAAAACCCAAAGCAATTCCACGGTAGTCTGCTAAGGAACAAACTGTTGAGCTTAGGATAAGTGTCACAATGCCCCATGTTAGGCGAACTTTCCGTTTGACGATTCCGTTGGGGATGATGAGTTCATAACAAACTCTGTTGGAGAACACTACTTTAAAGCGTCTCATGCTGGGGAATGCCTTTTGAGAGGGTTTTACAGAAGACCAACGTCCTCAAACTCTACTGGGGATAATAGATTGGGAACATCTCCTGCTGGGGAAATTCAAAATGCCCCATGCTTGGGAAGGTCAACAACTTGCTTCCTGCTCCATGATACAAGACTTGCCGGAAGAAACGTCATAAGAGGATTTTATAGAAGATTAAGCATCTTCAAACTCCTGGCAATTTCACTGGGGATTGACCATCAACTTCAGTGTCTGTGAAGCAGCTCTACTAGGGAATTCGTAACCGTTATCGACAAAAGGGTGACCAGTGAACCCTTCCCTAAACATGATTGCCCCAGTCTTCTGCGTGGGAATAAGTGATTACCCGTCTTGTGCTTGAAATCATCTGAATCTGCAAGAATATGCACACGTGCCCCAGGATACGACTTCTACAACTGAGAAAATCTAACTTTGAACCACCACTTGTTGGGGAGAAAGGTTTTGATGCATGATTTATGAAGCCTGCTGAAAATAGGGGACCACAAATGCCTTAGGTTGGAATGCCCCATTGTTTCAAACCTTTTGGCTGACTGACTGCATATGCGTGAACGACAATTTTTTCTTTTTCACTTGCCCCAGACCAACATGGTCCACCAAAAGAAATTGCCTCAAGAGGATTTTACAGAAGACTTGACATCTAAAACACCTCAATGTCTTCAAACTCTTGGAGAAATTTGTCGGATCCCGACGTAACTGCCTCCGACTGTACGGTCTACAGAGAAATTCGCCTCGAGAAGATCCATGAACCATCTCATATAACCGTGAGATATTCTGCCTTAATACTCTAAACCCTGTATAGGCTGACCAATCATCTAGATGGACTACCTTCTCATGCTATTGGGATGGTCTGCCCCAGCCTTGAAATGATTTGTGCCCCTGTCTGGCTGATCTGTGAAAGAGTTCCTTTAACTGACTGACCTTCGAGAGATTTGTCGAATCTCGACCTGATTGCCCCAGATTGGCTGAATCTTGGAATGAATTGCCCATTTGATATGACTTGCCCCAGCTCAACGGAGTATTCGGGCACTCTGCATTTATATTGATCAATCTTTTCATTGCAGAAACTTCCCTGATCAAGCGCTTACTCGCAAGTAAAATAATTCGTTTTGAAAATGACAATTTTAATGCAATGCATATGACAGTTTTGAAATCCAAGTCTGTTCACTGGAAAAAAAGTTGTGACATATAGTGAATGAATCACTAATCATGGTGTCACTGATACCAACATGAATGGTAAGAAGATCCTTTTAGGAGTCAGGTTCGACGCGATCTTTACCGAAGTATGCTTTCGAAACAACATTGCTTCAATTAGGTCTTTTAAAGGTTGTAACGTGGCTTGGTTCACAGTTTAAGAAAGAAAGGATATAAGGCTCAAAGTTTTGTTTTAACCCACCCATTCTCCTTGATGTTCTCCAGTCCTACGTTCAGCTAACTCGACATAAGCGCTCACCTATCAAAAAGGTTAATGAATGGTAGGAGGATAGAAAGAACCCACACGGTTTTCGGAGTGACAATCACCCCTTTTGTCCTCGGTGTCTGTAGTCACACGACTTGTTCTTTA
Organism: Lathyrus tuberosus; assembly: GCA_022829125.1. Taxonomy (NCBI): domain Eukaryota; kingdom Viridiplantae; phylum Streptophyta; class Magnoliopsida; order Fabales; family Fabaceae; genus Lathyrus; species Lathyrus tuberosus. The sequence goes on from JALAZF010000794.1 coordinate 285,531, forward strand.
TTTGAGGATTTTCCTTTTTCCATTTTATTTTCACTTTTTATTCCTTTTTGTTTTTCCCTGATTTTGCCTGGACTGCTTCCTTTTAAAAAATATTTTCCGATTTCGAAGTCCAGCGGGATGCCCTAACTTTTGCCTAAGCCATTTGTTTTCAAGTTTCGACTTAGCGGGCTTTTTTTTTCTTTTGATTCTTTTTCTTTTTTCTTTGAACAAATCGTGTGACACTGGCTTGTCGGACTTGTTTGAAAGGGATGTGACTGCCTCACTCTTCGGTTGGTGAGGGGTAACCGTAGATTTGATCCTCGAATTGAACGCTCGGTCAAATTAATTGACACCTACCCTGCCCCAGGTTAAGATTGAGGGTTTTTTTTTCGTTTTCAGAAAGAAACTCCTACTTCTAGGCTCAAAGGGGTTTACAAGGGATTATCTTCCTTATATCTCCAGTGTTTAGGGAGTTGAAACAATGCCTGTACATCCTCAACAAGGTTTTGTCCCAAAAGCATACCATCAGAAGTTCTGCGTCTTTGGATTTCATCATCCTCCCTCAGATCCTGCTTAAACAAGGGTTAGATATCAATAAAGAAAATATGAGTGAACACAGATGGATTTAATCAAAACATGCATATTCATTTCATTATCATTATCAACTGAAAACAGACGAGTTTTACAAATGAGTTTGCACTTTAACAGAAAAGAAACTACAAATGCAAAGAAATGACATGATCTAAAAGACTTCCAGCTTCGGGGAACTGGGCCTTCCAAGCTTGATTTGTTACTGAACTAGCCATCTTCAGAATTGCTCATCGAGGTCAGTCTGATAAAAACATGCACCACTGCTCTCGGTGTCTTCTTCCATAACCTGAACTGATGAACCCACATGACTGGATGAAGGAGAGTCGTGGATCTGAATACCCTGAGGCGTGAATGAGAACATGTTGGAGTCAAGCAGTGTCTGAACCTTGCTCCTGAGCACCTTACAGTCTTCAGTTGAATGCCCCTGTGCCCCAGCATGGTAATCACAGCGGGCGTTGACATCAAAACCTGGTGGGTACAGAAGAGGCACTGGCTTCAATTCCTTCGGCACTATCAATCCACCTCTGATCAAATCCGGCAACATCTGACTATACGACATTGGCAACTGAGCGAAATACCTCTCTGGTTTCCTTGGTCTTTGTCGGGCGTGCTGACGCGACTGACGACGATATGACCGTTGATTCTGAGGAGGTCTCTGATTTGCAGAAGAATGTTGTCCTTGATATGAAGACCCATAAGACTGTTGACTCTGAACAGTTGATATGTCTGAAAACTAAGAACGAGGTGGTAAAGATTCCTGAATGGAACTATTTTCTTCCTCGAATTCTTCCTGAGAACTGACAACTGATTCATTTTCATTAGCTTGGAAGTTCGAAACGCCTTGGAGCTTTCCACACTTGATCAGGCTCTCGATACGTTCTCCCACCATTACCAGGTCAGAAAATTTTGCTGCCCCATTGGCAACCATCCTTTCCAAGTATGGCCCTTGCAAGGTATCCATGAACAAATCAACCAATTCTCTATCCGAAAGTGGCGGCTGAACACGCGCGACGAACTCTCTCCATCTCTGAGCATACCCTCTGAATGACTCATTATCTGCTTGAGACAAGTCTTGCAAATGCATTCGGCTGGGAGCCATGTCAAGATTATAATCGTACTGCTTCACAAAGGCGTTAGCTAGGTCTGTCCATGATTGGATGCTACCACTTTCCAACTGCATATACCAATTCAGTGATGCCCCACTCAGACTGTCCTGGAAACAGTGAATCATGAGCTTGTCATTGTCGACGTGTGAGGTCATTCTTCTGCAGAACATCACCAAATGTAGCCTCGGACAACTATCTCCTTTGTATTTTTCAAACTTCGGCATCTCAAATTTTGGAGGCATCACAAGACCAGGTACCAGACACATGCTCGAAGCATTCAGATCAAAAGTATCACGCCTCTCCAGGGCTATAATCTTTTCCTCCAACACACGGTATCTTTCGTCATCAATAGATCGTGGATCCTTAGGGTTCACCTTCGGAACTACCCCTCGGACATCTGGCACGGAGAAGGCAAAGCTCTAATAATCTGCAGCATCAAGAGATGATGAATGTCCATCTCGGACAATAGTACGCTCGTGTATAGCTTGATCCTCAACAGGGATTCGAACAGGCTGAGCTTGAGCAACATTGTTCACTGGAGGTGGAATGACATTCCCAATAACTGAAGTCCTCTGAACATTGGCTTCTCCCCTATTCATGGCTGTCATAGCTTCCACAAGTTGATCCAACTGACTCTTCATCAATTCAACATCGGCCATAGTTACAAACTGAGTCTGTTCCCCTGAGTTCATGATGATCTCCCCAAAAGCTGATTCAAGTCCAATGAGAAAGTCTAGAAATCAACTGCGGTTCAGACAAAGGATGGATGAGCACTCTGATCAGGCTGGAGACAGATATGCAAAAAAGGTGCAAGATGCAAATGTAATGCAATATGAATGCAGCAGACATGGGATCAAAACTTCCACATATTCTAAATAACTGTTGTGCTACTGACTGAATAAGTTCACAAGTCTGCTCTGAAGAGAATACCAGAATACCAGAATACCGGATGATCAGAATACCAGAATACCAAGCTGATAAGTCCACACTGATAGGAGAACCAGAATACCAGGTAGGATGAAAGTCAAGGTTACCTGTAAACCTGTAAACAACCCGCCCCTCTCACATGTGGGTGCTAAGATCCTCAGTATCCCAGGCTCTCAGGTCGAGAAATGATGATACGTTCACCATTTCTGGTTTGGCATCATCATCAATCGAGGAGGCCTCAACTGATTCACAAAAATGAAAGATCCTCAGCTTCGGAGGTTTGAGAAGCAATAGCACGTTCAGCCCGAAGGATACAATGCTATCGCCAATCAAAGAGGTCATCCACTGATTCAACTCAAAATAAAGAGGGGTCATCCTAAAAGGTCATCCAGACTTAGCAGCTCTTCCAGATAGCTCTACCATCGTGGGAAATCCACAACGCAGAATTCTCTAGAGAGAACCACATCCAGATTGTGTTTCATATTCCCTCCTCGAACCGATATGGAACGCGAGAGGACATGAAACACGCTAATCCTAAGTGCACTCAGGCCTGTGCATTGGGCATATCTCTCAGAATACCCCCATCCCGCCAAACAGAAAATAGTACAGCAGTGCAGCATAATACATCATGTGAAATGAAAAAATGATAAAATATCGTAAATGCAGTAATATACAGTAGTATACAGCAAAAAAAATAGTAAATAACTATACAGTAAATACAGCAAAGTACAGTAAACACCCAATGAAAGAAAAACAGACAAGCGCTAGGATTGACTCGCTAAGGAAACCAGAGATTCTGGGTTCGATCCCCAGCAGAGTCGCCAGCTGTCGCTCCCGGGATTTTCATCCTAGTACAAACGCGAAAGTGGCACCGAAACAGAGCCGCCAGCAATGTGTATTTATCCCAAGAGAGGGAAAGGAAACACCGCATAAACCTGAAGGAAAGGATAAGAGCACGGTCTTGCGACCAAGAGAACTGGGTTCGGGAGTCAGTTACACGAGAGGAAGGTATTAGCACCCCCTCGCGTCAATCGTACCCGATGGGATCCACGCTTGCTTGTCTCGATCAAAGGGTGTCGTCATCTGGAGCTCCATTGCTACTGGAGAGGGAAAGGAAAAGGAAAAGGGAGAGAGAACAAGGAACAAATGTAGGGAAAAAAAAAGAAGTGCTCGAATGGGCCCTACCCCACTGCCTACGTATCTCATCGGGAACATGAGAATCAGAGCGACGTAGTTCCCCTAACTAGGGAAAAGTTGTTTGTGTTTTTTAGAGAACGGCTTACGTTCTAGCTCAGGTGTTGCAGGCTCGCTGGTCCGAGTGCGTTACCATCTTGCGAGGGAACGAGTAGGAGCACATCTGTACGCTGAGAGTGAGTGAGATGAGAAGAGAATTCCCAAAGGAGAGACGTTATTATTTGTTTTTGTCTTTTAGAAAGAAGTGTTTTGATTGTTTTGTGTTTTGTAACGCGCATTGTATTTAAGTCCCTCGTGTAAGATCGAATGCCTCGCATAACGACCCGAGATGGGACGCACGCTAAACATTCCAAGAAAATGAGAGAAGATCCCTCACTATCTTGTTCTTACATGAAAGGCCTAAATACAATGTGTGTTTTGCCTTTATTAAGTATTTTTTACTTTTGTTTGAAGATGAGAAGAGAGAAAACGCAAAGGAAACTCTAAAGGGAAACTAAGGGTCCTAATGTTATCATGCATGGAGGTCCTATGGTTAGTGAGGTTTGAAAGAGGAAGCCTAACTAAAACCTAATGCTAATCCTACTCCAAGCTTAATTAAAAATTAAGTTGGACTAGGTAGCTCTAAAGGGAAAGAATCCAAGACTTAAACAAGTCTTGAGATCCATGGGATGAGAAAGAGTGAAAAAAGAAAAGAGCATCTCAAATGCTAAAGCAAACACAAGTATGAAAGCTTAAAAGAGGAAAGAGAAGTTAGTTGTTAGTGTGCTCGCCAAGGATAGGGATCCTCGTACCTACGTATCCTCAATCTACCCAGAGAGAGGAAGTCAGAGCGTCCGTAGTTCGTGGCACTACGGAAGAAAGAAACAGTCTCAATCGCATGGGTGCGAGAGAAAAGAGAGGAGTCTAACTAGTCTCGATCGCACGAGTGCGAGAGAAAAGGGGAAGCTCTGTCCTACAAGTTATCATGCAAAATGGCCCTAAGGTCAAGGATTAGAAGGGAGCTAACCTAATGTTATCATGCTTGGATTGAGATCCTAATGTCTATCCTACTCCAAACTTAATAAAAAATTAAGTCGGACTAGGAGCCTTAAGGGAGCAAGCGAATACAGAGGTAATCAACAAGTAAACATCAGACAGCTCAATCACAAAGAGAAAATCGAATAAAAGACAGTCAAGTATTTAATCAGGAATTAATCAAAATATGCATCAAAAATCAAGATCAACAGTCAATTAAGAATGTCCACAAAAATTAAAATGCTAATTAAAAAAAAAACAAGATTAAAGAGTTAACCTAAAATTAATTCAAGTTCATTTCTAATTCTAAAGTTACTCCTAAATTAATTCAAAATTAACTTCTAAAAAGTAGTTCTAAGTCAAGATTAAATTCTAATCTAATGACTAATTCTAAAGTTAAATCTAAAGAAAACTAGATCTACAACTAATTCTAGAATTAAAAAACTAATATTAAAAACTAACTCCTAATTACAATCTAATTAAAAAGAAATAACCGAAACCAAATTAAGAGTTAATAAAAATCTAACTCTAAAATCTAAGCCCAATTAAAGTTCTAAATTAAAATCTAAGTTCTAAAATATTAACCTTTAATTAAAATCTAATTCAATTAGTTAAAACAAATAATAAAACCAACAATAAAAAAAAAACTAATCTAAAACTTGAATTAAGGGTGCAGTCAGGCTTCAGGGGGATGTGATTAGTTCCAGGCGTGTGGGCCTTGGCAGTTCAGGCCCAAAAGACTTTATCCAAGGTTGGGGGTACGAGTGAGTGAACTGAGAGGTGCGGACAGCAATTCAGAAGTGGACCCTGAAAGCAACCCGGCCCGGTTCGCTATTGTAAAAGCCAAACCAAAACCAAAGATAATCTAAAAAACCTAAGACATCCCCAGCCGTCTTCTTCCTTGCTCAACGTTTGACCACCATACCTCCAGCCATCAATCCCCTAAAACCTTCTTCTACGCATACTCGTCTCAACTCATCCTTCTCCTTCGTTCACCTTCTCCTCCGCGCCATCTTCCACTCGGCGTTCACGATCAAACATGACACGAATCGTACAACGACTTCGACGCGATATGTTCGTCTCTTCTCAATCATAGGCCGCATAACCAATCATCGCAAATTACAAGATGCCAATACAAGAAGTAGAACGAACAAAAATCAAAGAAAAATTACATTGCAAAATCGAGTTTCGGATCTAGATTGCCGTACCTACCGGAGATAGTCCGGTGCTTCTTCGAACAGAAGGAAATCGTTGAGAAACCCAGAGATCTTCGGCCTCTTATTCAGGTACGCGTGTGCTACTCAATCTTCATCGTGCTTCTTCTATTTCATCTTCTTCTTCATCTCGGTTCTGCTGCTCACGAAATCACGTTGCTTGAGTTATTGATGTTAAATTCCTGATTCAATGGTTTCACGATGTGCAGGTTGTTGAGAGGGATTGAAAATCATGAGGTATGCGATCTAAAAATGATGAAGCTCTCCTGCGATTTACACTGTACGTGTTGTGTCATGTTGAATGGTTTCAGAGGCTTAACTTTACAGTGGTTTACGTGTTAATGATTTGGGTGAGGAAAGGGCTCTGAAAAGGTTTGCTGCAGAGAATTAATTTGGAGTATTGATTTGGATTATTGCATATTTCAAGGTTGAGGAGGATTAAGAAGATATGGTTGAAGGCTTGTAATGAAGGTTTTGGGTTGTTGTTGTTGGAGCTGGGTAGAAGGCCGAGTTTGGTTCAGAGGATAAGGTTGATTCAGATTGAAGGATGTTCGCTATAGATAGAGAACTCCGGGCTGAGGAAAAAAATGAGAAGGTCCTCCTTTTTTATTCCATCTTGAAATCAAAGAAACTTGTTTCTTAAGTTTTTTCATACCATCTTATTTTGTCTGCTGTCAGCTAAAGGTTTGTGACCTCGCCACATTTGTTGCTTGAGGTGGGTTGTGTGTGGTCGTACGTTGTGTTGCAGATGTTGTCTGGCGTGGTGAGGATGGTTGTACGATTGCAGCTGATAGTGTGGGCATTGGTGGCTGGCATTGGTTGTGTAGAATCATGTTGATAGCTCGCTGCGGGTCTGTAAGGTTGGTACGCGTTTTTGCTGCACAAAATCAAGTTGCGTGATGTGTTGGTCGCAGGCTGGTGTATATGAGAAGCTGGCAAGTTGTTATGGTCACTTTTTGTTTCTATTATGGACTTGACTTTTTACTGCTATGTATCCTTTGAAATTTCTGTTAGCTTTCCACTTTATTAATGTTGTACCTGCTATGTTCTTCTTTTCCACTATTAATAATTCATCCGCAGAGAACCATGAGCGGGCCATTGACTCTATAACAAGGGTTCAACAATAAAACAAAATTGTTATAAAATGAATTTGGACATTAGTTTATGAGAAAAGGTTATTGGAATTGGGTAATTGGTTGGAAAAAAAAATGGACATGGATATAGAATTTGGATTTAGAATTTGGGTTAAAGAAAAGTGATATATGGATTTTTGGATGTGGCTTTAAAGAGAGATGATAAAAAATAATAATAATAATGAGTTTGGAACAAAAATGATTAATGATCTTGAGTGGATTTGGACCAAAAAATATGTTAGCATAGTGTAATGGATATTGTATGGATATTGAATTCAATTTGGACATGAAATAACTTTAATGGATAAAAAAAGAGAAGAAATGGATTTGAAATGGAACTGGATTTAGAAAAAGATTAAAAAAGAATATGATTATGAGAAGAAATGGATAATGAGATGGATATTAAAAATGATGTGGATAACTAGGTTTAGAAAAATGGGTATGGGTATTAGGAAATGAACAATGGATTTGAAAATCAAAAGGTGGATAAGAACATGGTTTAGCAAATGAATGACCAAATGAATCCAAAACCGATCCCAAACTTTTTCACCAGCCTCTGAAAAAAGTGCATACAGCTACCACTGAATAATCTTGCCATTGAAACAAAACGTCTGAATCCAACACCCTCTGAATCATTGATCAAGTGAATCCTCACATGAACCTTTGCTTGACAACCTGATGAAGTCTACAACTCAACCTTGAAAACAAACCCTAATTTACCTTGATGTACATTGATAAATTTTGAAGAAGATGACTTGAACTGAGAAGAAATTAAACCCCGATTCATATCAATGAACCTCTGACCCAAAGCCTTTGATGAATCCTCTGAATAAGAATATTACAAGGACCAGACTTCAAACTCTTGCAAATAGAAAACCCTTATTTAAAGAAATGTTGTAATCCCATGTCTTAGAAGACCAATGCATCATATGATTATGAGTTATGACCTAAAGATGCAAAAATGAGAAAGAAACATAAGCCAGAAAAAGGGTGGGGGCAAATTTTGGGGTGCTACACAAAGGGCATCACTTTGTAGCAAAAAGTTCCCCACGGTGTTATGAATGTTGTTTTCTCCATGTCCTCTGGGGCCATCTTGATTTGGTTATACCCTGAGAAGCCATCCATGAAGGAAAACACCGAATACTGAGCAGTATTGTCAACTACCACGTCAATGTGAGGGAGCGGGAAATCATCCTTTGGGCTTGCTCTGTTCGAATCCCTGTAATCAACACACATCCTGACCTTCCCATCCTTCTTAGGTACAGGCACGATGTTAGCAACCCATGGAGGATAATTTGTTATGGCAAGAAAACCGGCATCTAGCTGTTTCTGAACCTCTTCCTTGATTTTGATAGACATCTCCGGTTTAGTTCTTCTCAACTTTTGTTTGACCAGAGCACAACCTTCTTTAAGTGGTAGCCGGTGTACAACAATATGAGTATCGAGCCCAGGCATGTCTTGGTAAGACCAGGCGAAGATGTCCACATACTCACGGAGCATTTCAATCAATCTTCCCTTGACACTGTCTTCCAATGCAGCCCCTATCCTTACTTCCTTTCTGGGGTCCTCGGTTCCCAGATTTACAATCTCAATTTCCTCCTGATGAGGTAGGATGACCCTCTCCTCTTGCTTTAACAATCTGGCCAACTCTTCGGGCAGCTCACAATCTTCGTCAGTCTCTTCTTCAGCCTGATAGATTGGATTGTCAAAGTCATACTGAGCTATAGTTGAGTCATGATCGGTGTTATTTGAACAAAAAGACCTGCATGATTGATGAGGTATGTCTTATTATGTATGCAACAAAAGAAACACATTGCCATTTTGATGTGGGTTTTTAATGCATAAAAATAAAAACAGAAAGACAGAGATCAAAATATTTGAGTGTGAAAAGTCCTTTATTGATGATAAAGCAAAACATGCAACAGTTAAAAGCCCTACAAATAAAATCACTACGTCTTGGGCAGAACGCAGGATTAACATAATAGGAAAACAAAGCAATTACTCGAAGCTAGTCACTTGAATGACTTTTTCAGAAGACCAGTTGCACAGACTTTCTCTCGGGACGCAAGGTCGGATCCAGCTATCCATGTCACAATCACTGTCCCCTTCTTCCTCAATGGCATTAACTCTGTCGAAGAAAACACTGGCATTGGTGAAATGGGCTGGGCCATAGAATTTGGGAGGATCCTTGGCTCTCCTGGGTGGCTTATATCCCAACCCATAGGTATCCCTCTTCTCCTGAACTTCAACCACTTGGCCCCACCTCTGTGAGCTACCAGCCTCAACCACAGCTTTGGCGTCTTTAAACAAAGACATAGAAACCTCAGGCTGATTTGCCCCCGCAGGCTGCTCTATAGCTTCAGACTGATCCTTAAACTGAATAACCTCTTCAGAAACCTTCACCTTCTCAAACCCCTGACACAAAGTCTCATGGATTTCACCATCCACTTCCACGTACTTAAAAGTTGACAGCTGTCTAATCATTATGTCTTCTTCTCCGCACACTGTCACCACATGACCATCAACCATGTATTTCAGCTTTTATTGCAAAGTGGAGGTTACAGCGCCTGCACCATGGATCCAAGGAAGATCCAATAGATAGCTGTATGCTGGATGAATATCCATTATATAAAATGTTGCATCAAAGATTTCCGGCCCAACCTTGACCGGAAGCACAATCTCACCAAAGACAGATCTCTTCGAGCCATCAAAAGCTCGCACCACCAAGTCGCTTGGTGTACAAATAAGTCCCCTGGTATCTAACTTCATTAATGCTTTCTTTGGCAATACATTCAACAATGATCCAGTATCGACCAATACATGTGACATCAGTGATCCACGACACTCAATCGAAATATACAAGGCATTGTTATGATTCCTCCCAGCGGGAGTCAAATCAAGATTTGTGAAACCCAAGCCATTACCCGCATTCACGTGCGCCACAACCCTTTCCAGCTGGTTAACAGAAATCTCTTGAGGAACATAAGCTGCATTCAAAACTTTCAGAAGAGCATTCCGATGAGCTTCAGAGCATAACAACAATGATAGTATAGAAATCTTCGACGGGGTTTGATGTAACTGGTCCATAATTTTGTAATCACTTTTCCTGATGACCCTCATAAACTCCTCAACATTTTCAGAAAAAGCATCATCAACCGGCTTTACTGTAGAATCAATAATCCCTGGAGTCTGAACAGAACCATCCATTACCTGCCTTCCCTTATCTTGACTTGAAGTGTTGGGTTGATCATAACAGGAGTAAACACTCTACCACTTCTCGTTATAGCATCAGCTTCAACCTTAACCTCAGGATTAGAACTTACTGAAGAAGTAGCCATTAATTCCTGCTTTTGTCCATTGACAAACACCTCTGCTCCGTAATTCCAGGGAATAGCCTTAGAACTTTCATACGGAATGGGTCCAGCCTTTGTGATAATAACTGGAGGTGGCCTTGCCGGACCAGAAATAGTAATTATTTTGAACGGTATGGTGATAGTAGCAACCTTCTCACTAACAACCTCTTCTTGTTGATTACCTCTATCAAACTATAAGCAGCCCTCATTAATCATATTCTGGATACCCATCTTCAACGAATCACAACCATTATCCTTCATCAAACAATCTGCACAGTTCTCATCACAACCCGGATAGACGCCACCCTTCAATAACCTGTTTATAACCACAACCAGCGGAGTCTTCAACTCCTCAACATCCATGATCAAATTCAAAGTTTCACATTCCTCAATTATCGCATTCACCCTCGGCCCATTGTGATCAGGCATCGGGTTTTGAATAACATTGGGCCTGTCATTCGAGAAATTGATAGCCTTGGAGTCTACAAGGTCTTGCACCTTGTGATGAAACGCCCTACATTTCTCCACAGTGTGCCCCGGAGCACCAGAGTGAAAATTGTAGTGTGCGTTAGCATCGTAGCCTCGTGGGAGTTCCCCTGTTGGTGGAGCCAGGTACGGAGCTCAACTAGACACAACTGCAGCAGATGTCGCAACAACTGTGCATACGACATCGGTGGTTTCTCAAAATGCCTCTCTGCATTTCTCTGTCTATTCTGATACTGGCCCTGCTGCCTGTTCTGATTAGCATTATTCCTTTGTTGCTGTGGTGGAGGTAACGTTGCTGGGATAGTTACCGATGCTACTTGTTGATTATTGTTTTGGCGATGTTTCCCTTTTCTCTTGTAAGATGATACATCATTGGCCTCTCCTTTCTTCTTATACCCATCAAATGGCTTCTTTCCATGCCCGGAGGACGATCCATCACCACTAGAAACCTTTCCAGCCTTAATTCTAACCTCTACCTTCTGCCCGATCGCAATCACATCTGCAAACTTGCCTAGTGAACAAGGCAATAGCTTTTCATAGTAGTGCTTAGGTAGTGTGTCCATAAACATATCCAACATATCTTTTTCCAGCATTGGTGGTTGTACCCTAGCTAGCCGCCAATTCACGCCACCTTTGCGCGTATTCTTTGAAACTTTCATCATTTTTCTGGGACATGCTCAACAGCTGAGTTCTGTTGGGAGCCATGTCAGTGTTGTATTGGTAATGCTTAATAAAAGCTGCAGCTAGCTCTCTCCAAGTACGAACATCTCTACTTTCCAACGCCATATACCATTCCAAAGACGAGCCGGACAGGCTGTCTTGGAAAAAGTGCATCATTAGCTTCTCGTCCTTGGCATGGGCAGCCATCTTCCTGGTATACGCCTTTACATGAGTTCTCGGGCAGGTAGAACCATTATACTTCTCCAGTGTAGGAATCTGAATCTTGTGTGGAATGACAATATCAGGGACCAACCCTAGGTCGTCCAAATCTATTCCCAGATCATCCTGCTTCACAACCCCTTTTATTTGCGCCTCGATTAAACGGATCCTCTCATCACTGACCACAGGAAGGCCAGCGTCCAAGCTTCTGACTGAAAAAGCATCATGCTGTTGATCATCAAAATGATGGCCATGGATAGCTCGAATAGTGCTTCCTTCTCCAACCACTGAAGGAATCCCACCTTGTCCACCAGCACCAGGGATAGGAATGTTGATACCAGCACCACCTCCGCCCGAAGGAATAACACGATTAAGAAGACCACCGTGTAAGATACCATTTTCATCAACTGAGACACCAAAGGCTGGACTAGAGTTCTGAATTCATTTTGGCTCTGCACCACACCTTGCATCATCTCCATGAATTGATTGATGCGAGTTTGCATAGCTGCCATGTCTGTCTGAACTTTGTCCATCACTCTGCTTTGATTAAGCCTGGTAGAATACCGATGAGCTGGTTGATCAATCCTGACTGTCAAAAAGAGAGAGAGCATAAGAAAACCAGAGAATCCGAGATAACCTGCTATGCAAACAGAGATGATTATGCAAATGTAAATGCAAACATGTATGAACATTATCAAGGCAATCCATCCCTTGATTCCAGTTTTAACAATAGAAGAGAACTGAATTCCTGATTATATAAAGAGAATAAGCATCTGTTACAACACAAGTCTGAAAAAGCATAAACAAAGACCCCGACCAACAAGCCTGGCGGTGATCCCGGAAATACAAAGAAAACAGCAGCAAGGAAACTAAGGCATATCATGAAGACTCAGCCGTGCTAAAATTCTCCATTCGTCATTCTTCTTGCACCAATTCTGTACCTCCTTGAGAAGCTTCTTGGTATTAGGATGCTCTGGTCTCTGAATTAACTCCTGAATCAAAAGATCCCTCCTGTGCAAGATTCCTGTTAAATAACGACTATGCAATTCCCAATCATCTTCTCCAGAAGCTCCACCTGAACTTGGACCTTCACTTCGGCTTGGATCTTCAGCTGTTTCGTATCTGCCATGGTTTCCTTGAGCTTTTCCTCAATTGCTCTCCTCTCAAAGATCCCTGTAAAATCTCCTTATCCTTTTCCCGAAGCTTTGTCTTCAAACCTTCAATATGCTCCAAATACTTGTCCTCTTTCAACCTGTTGGCAGTAATTGTTGTATTCCAACGGTCACGGAACCTGTGAATTCTTGACATAGCATAAGCCAACTCTTTCTTTTTGGACGAAAGGACCTTGCTAACACTTTTCAACGCTTGAGCCACTTTCTCTCTGGTTGTGGCTTCTTTAGACAATTCTTTCTCCTTCACAGCCAAAAGTTCTGATTTCAACCTGGCAACATGGATAGCTTCGCCTTTTTCATGCTTCAACTGACCAACCTCTCTGCCCAGCTCACGATTCTCCTCTCGGAGTTTCTCCTTCTCAGCCCATAACTTATCATACTTCTCTATATCAACAGTCGTGGGAGCCTCGATCATCAAAGGATACAAAGGTGGTTCCACCGGGAAGGGAAGAAGCTCCTCTTCTGCTCTTTTCTTAATCCACTCTTTGTAGGAAGGAAAAGCCCGGTTATTACATTTTCCGAATGAAGTTTTTCCCTTCTTGGTCACCTGCTTCCAAGCATTCACAATCTTCCTTATCATCTCTTGATCCCCAGTACCATTGAAGAATAAGGACTCTCTGATATCTCGCTCTTCAGGTGGACCTCTCAAAGGATAACCAAACTGCCTGATAACAATGGAAGGATTATAATTAATTCCACCTTTTCTCCCTATTAAGGGTACATTAGGGAATTGTCCGTACTTGCAAATAATCTCCATCCCTAGCAAGTCATGGTTGAACTAAACAATGTTGTCAGCAGTCAAGCCCATTAACCTCTTTGACCACTTTAGAGAATCTCTCGTATCAACGAAAGCGCCAGCTTCGGGGAGATGACTCAGAAACCAAGTAGATAAGAGTGGTGCACAGCAACTCACAGTTCTTCCACGCCTATTTTCATTCTTGTAGTGGACTGAGTGATACACATCACCTAACAAGGTAGGTATAGGATTCTTTGAAATAAAGATTCTGACAGCATGCATATCCACCAGATCAGGAATATTGGGAAACAGGACAATCCCATAGATGCACATAGCCAGAATAGCTTGGAAAGCAGTCCAATTCCTCTCCTTAACATGTATGCAAGCTTGATCAAACAAGAACTTCAATAAGAAACCCTTAGCTCCCTGTTTCTCCACAATATTACTGCTCAGAGCGGATTCACCAATATGAAGAGCAATGGCCATTTCTTTTATCCCGGGGCATTCTTCAAAAAAGAATACTATGTCATGCCTGATGGGGATTCCCAAAATAAATGAGAACTCCTCCAACGTTGGAGCCAAGATATAGTCTGAGAAAGTGAAGCAACGCAAAGACGGATCATAGAACTGAAGAAGTGTATGAATGGCATCCTTCTCATACTTGGAGATACTGTAGACAAACTTCAGAAGTCTCCCATACTCTCCACCAAACTATGTACGAACTCCGGGACCAGCCATACTAATCAGCTTGTGAATCAACGTCAAGGTCGGGTCTGGGAATGAATAAGCAACAGTCTTCTTTCTCTGGACATCCATGTTAAGGCAACCTCAGAAAATCGGAATCAAGAGTAAGATGCAAGCCCTGAAAAATGTCTAACATGTTAGAATGCAAGAAAAATGATATGCACATGCAAGCATGAGATCAAGGCATCACTGCTGGATGTGTTGTGCTGTTAACCGAACGAGAACCACAACCCAGAAAACCAGAATTCTAGAATACCGAACCACTAAAGGGGATGGACCAACAAGAGGTAATATACAACATAATAAAGCACAACAAATAAACACCCAACGAAAAAAATAAACAAGCGCTAGGATCGACTCGCTAAAGGGGATGGACCAGCAAGAGGTCAACCAGAGTCCCCAGTAGAGTCGCCAGCTGTCGCTCCCGAAAGATTCGCATCCAACGGTACAAACCCGAGAGTGGCGCAGAAAACACAGAGTCGCCAGCAATGTGTATTTATCTCGAGAGAGGGAAAGGAAACACTGCATAAACCTGAAGAGAAAGGGGGAAAGACATAGTCATCGCAACCATAGTCAGGGTTCGGGAGTCGGTTATGCGAGGGGAAGGTGTTAGCGCCCCACGCATCCATCGTACTCGATGGGATCCATGCTTGTTGTCTAAACGGAGGGTGAGTTGTTCTACTATCTATGGCTGAACAAAAGAAAACGGGGATGGGGGTGACTAAGACGGACTCGGTAGGACATATTCGATGCCCTAGGCCTACGTACTCCCTCAGTGCAATGGGAAAGTCAGAGTCAACGTAGTTCAGACGGGAACTGTGGGGGAAGGTTGCTCGCCAAGACAATCGCTGTCTTGTGCCTACATATCCTCAATCGGACGAGAGAGAGGAATCAGAGCTAATGTAGTTCGTGGGTACGACCACGAATGGGTAAGTGTTTTTTACGTGAGCTACGAGCTCTTTTTTGATAATGAAGTTTGAAACCCAACAATCCCGAAGGATAAAAATGATTTGAATTGGTTTTGTGTTTTTTAGACAGAAGTGTTTTTTAAGTTAATTCATAACTTGCATTGCACCAAAGTCTAGGGCACAAGGATGAATACTTAACGAATCGTCCCAAGACAGGATGCTCGCTAAGCACTCTAGAAAGATGAGAGGAAGCCCCTCATTTCTCATTCCCCACGCTTAAGGCTTGTGCGCAATACACTATATCTTTATTAAGTGTTTTCAAGAAGTTTTGAGATGAGAAGAGAGAAGACCCAAAAGGAAACTCTAAAGGGAAACTAAGAGTCCTAATGTTATCATGCATGGATGACATATGGTTAGTGAGGCTTAGATGAGATGACTACCTAAAACCTAATGCTAATCCTACTCCAAGCTTAATCAAAAATTAAGTTGGACTAGGTAGCTCTAAAGGGAGAGAATCCAGGACTTAAACAAGTCTTGAGATCCATGGGAGGAAGAGAGTGAAAGAGAAGGATGAGATAAGAAACAAGATAGGGCAGCAAGCACATCATATCAAGTACATCCAACTCATATCACTAAACAAGTCTCAAAGATCATGCAAAACATCTCAAGTAAGCATGCAAAGGTAATCATGAAATAATGCAAGCATACTTATATGAATTGCACAATTAAGCACCAATGAACTTCATATCAAGATGAAATGATAAAAATAAGATGAAAATGAAAGCAAGTCAGAACCAAGATCATACCATCATCAACAATTCTCATGTGCAAGAGAAGATCAAAACATGAAACATTATGCACCAAAGAAAGTCCACAAAAGGAAATCAAAATTCAAACACTTAGCACATGCCAAACATGATTCATAAATTGGAAAAATAAGTCTCAAAGGACCTCAACCAGGGGTAAACATCATACCAAAACCTCATGCAAAGAATCATAAAGAAAATCAATCAATTAGGCATGGCAAATCAATTAGGGTTAAGAGAAGTCAAGAGATGATCATGCAAAATTCACTTAAGCACAAATAATCAAACATATATCAAATGACATTCAAAAATTGTGAAATCAGAACCCAAATGACCTAAGTCAGATACTAACAACATGTCAAAAAATCACACCAAAATTCAAAGTTTAAGTACCTCAAACAATTAGGCAAAGATCACATAGGAACCATGAACCAATATACAAAGGAGAGGGACTAAAATGCAATATGAAAAAGTTTTAAAAATGAAACAAAAATGTTTTTAAGAACCTCAAGATGTCCTCTGAAGTATGCAAAAAGAATGGGATGCAAAACATACACCAATGATGAGAAATAAAATCAACAAGGCAGGGTGTGCACAATTGAAGAAATTCACAAAGAAAATTTAATCAAACAATTAATTCACAAGCACAAAATAAAATAAAAATGGAAAATAAAATTTTCCAAAATTTTATAAAACCCTGAGGATGATTCATGATTTTTTTTTTTACAATTTTTAAATGCATAAAACTAATTTTAAAAATTAAAAAGCAAAATGAAACAATTAAATGAAAATAAAAAGAAAATAAAACATCCAGGGGGTGCAACAAGCAGAGAATACACGTTGAAAAAGTAAAATGGGCTCAAGGAGGGGTGGGAAAAGCAAGCCCAGTCCATTCAAATATTCAGCGCATACCAAACAAAAAAAAGCTAGGACCCAGTCAACATGATTGACTCACACACGCCATCAGATCAATCCAACACTCCACAATCAGTCAACCAAAACCAAGGTAATCAAGATGAAAGACTCAGATCAAGAGGTACATGATAGCAACAATACACGCGCACACATCTAATCATCAGCAATTAAAATAAAAACACATGAATAGCACATGGTAATTTTAATGTGTTGGCACATCAACAACCATCAGATTAATCCAACGTTCCAGATTAAGTCAATCAAAACACAAAGCATGCAAGATGTGTGGCCAGATCTGAAGCACATGATAACTAGCATGGAATAAAAACACGCAATCAACAAAATAAGAAAGGATTTTAAATGACGTGACTGCGCATGGACCATCAGATCTGGACCACCAACGATCCAGATTTCATCTCCTACCTTGAAACCTCCACCTTCCTGAAAAATAACCAGGTGTCGGAACCCTAGCTCCGGTCACCTTCTCCGGCGAGCACCAAACCAAAATTTCCCAGAAATTGCAAACAGGTATACCATTCCACTCAGAATTTCACAAGGATCGTGAATATGCAATTAGTTTCAACAGATCATCAACATATAAGGCAAATCGAAGAGATAAAGATTAGATCTAAAAACTTTAGATCTACAATACAGCCATGATACACGTCCAAAATCAAATCCAAACATATCAGCATGATCAGCAACTCATGAGGAACACAATGCACACCATAAAATCAAGTTACATGATGATGAATTTCACACTAACCTGAGAATTGTAGAGCTAAAAATACACCAAGAAAACCCTCTGGAAGCTGCAGATCTACTCCTTAGAACCTCCTAATGCAAAATAAATGCAATGAGAGCTTGGAATCGTGCTAGATCTTGAGATTTGAACTTGAACCTTCCAAAACTGAATCTGATGAAAAACTCACTCTCTGCTTCAATCAATGGTTGATTCTTGCTCTATTTACTTCACTGATCAAGAATGTGAAATAAAATCTCAAAGAAACTCCAAGGAGAGTGAGTTTCGAAGAGAGAAAGAGTGAGAGCAAAAATTAGAATTTTGAGCAAATGAGAGTGCATGAGGGTGAAATGAGCGTGTGATCCTCTTTATATACACTTGGTTAGACCTCTGATCATGATTAGGGTTTAGTTAATCCCTTAATTAAAGTTATCCAAGGTGATTTGCAAAAATGCAAGTTGTGATGCACACACTAATCCACACGTGCCAAGGTCATGGAATAAGCATGATTCATTTCCATTTTACTTGCTGATCACAATGGAATTGAAATTGGGCCTTGTGGTTGATTGGTTTGTGAGATTCAATCCATCTTGCCAATTTGCATTATGCGAAATAAGTGAGGTATATGGCATGAAATGAATTGATTCAAAGGTCAAAAGTGGTCCTCATGAAGTGTACTTGAATATGGCAATGTGACTTGTAGCATTAAAACCAAATACAAGTCATTTTGAACCAAAATGCAAAAGGTGGAAAAATGGAACCATGTGAAAACCTTAAAAACCACCTTTGAGTCTTTTGATCATAACTTGAGTTTCACAAATGATATGGAGACAATCTAGTACTTTTTGGAAATGGGAGATAGAGATCTTCAACTTTCATGTTTGAGGAAAATTCATTTGAAGCTTCTTTGATGATGAAAAGTCAAGTTGAAGATGGTTTGAAAAGTTGCCAAAAATGGAAATTTCACATTATAGATCATTTTCCAAAAATAGTAACTTTTGCACAAACCCTTGATTCTTGATGAATGATGTCATCCATGTCATTCCTTGACCAAATAAAGGTACATGGACTTGGGAAACATGATTGAAACCTTAGAAAACCCATGGTTGACTTTCCCTTTGAACTGTTGACTTTTGCTTACTTCACAAGTAACTGATCCACTGAACATATTCCACAATGAACCACTAGCCAAGCCTTCCTCCATGAGTGATTGTGAGCATATGGAATACTATGAGAACATGTTTGAATAAACAAATTCAACAAGAAGTCCTTTGAAACCAAAACCCTAATTTGGTCCCTCTGGTTAGGAGGGAAAGATTCACTTGAAAACACTTTGCCATTCTTGATCTTATGAAGATATGATGAACCCCTCAAACCACCTTGAGGCTTGAGACTTCTTTGAGATGTACCAAGAACCTTGATCCCATGCTAAGAACCAATGCTATACACATGCTAATGCAATAAATGCAAAGAAACATAAGCCAGTTAGCTAAAAACAAGAAGGCAAATTTTGGGGTGTTACAATATCGTATGACTTGTGTGATGTTATATGATGTAAATGCATGTGATGAAATGTTGTGATGATGGTTTGTGGCCTAAGGGCAAGAAAATGCATTGTGTTGTATTTGATTGTATATGCATAATTATGGATGTGTATATGTGTGCATTTGAATGTCATGAGTCATTGTATGCCAAGCATCATGATATGCATTCTTGTGATGTCGTGTGCCCTAGTGGGTGTGAGCGAAGAATCGGTTCCAGAGGAAATCCACTATAACATCATGAGCCTTATACCGAGAAGACCTAAAGCAATGATTATAGACGGTCATGAGCCTTATACAAAGAGGACCTAAAGCGATCAGATCGTGAGCCTTATACCGAGAGGACCTAAAGCGATCCATAAATGTTGTGAGCCTTATACCAAGAGGACCTAAAGCGACGGGGAACATCGTTTTCCCGACGGGGAGTTACACTAAGTAACAAGCGATGATTCCAATAGTTCCTGAGTGAACTAATGATGAGAATGATGGATGGAACGGTACCGCATTGCATTGCATAGAGTCGTTGTGTCGGTCTCTGTGCATTTGCATAAATCATGAATGGATTGATTTTGTGAGGAATTATGAATGGAATTGATGAGTTGATATATATATATATATATATATATATAAATGTGTGTGTGTGTGTGTGTATGTGTGTTGGTGATAAATGTATTGTGCATGATTGTTATGCCTTTGTGATGGATGTATGAGATATAATTTGTGTTGGTTTGCATTCGAATTATGGTGTACATTGTGGTGAGAATGTTTTATATGTGTATTCTGGTGTTACTATATAATTGTATGCAATTATATTATAATTGTGTTTCTCACCCTTCTGCTGTTTTGAATGCTCTATGAGGCATTGCAGATTAGATGTTGGAGGTCTTTTTGTGAAGCTTAGGTCTTCATTCTTTTGTTGGTCAGCTCTGATATATAGCACCGGGTAGTCGGGGAGATCGTTTGTGATTATGTGCATATGTATATGTATACGTATATGTTCTTTCTGGATTGTATATGTATGAATCTGTGTATGACAGACAAACTTTTATGTTATATATATATGAGATTTTAGTTTCACATTTTCCTCTTTTATTTTGTATCTGAATTGTGGGTGTTAGGAACTGAGTTCCTCTATTATGTGCTACCTGATTGTTGCATATCTATATGAGCAGGGTGTTGTATTTTGTTTCAATTGATGTGACGCCTCCGTCTATGCCATGAATGTTTTAATTATACTCTGATTATTTATTATCGCTTTATTTCCTTGGGGTATAAATTAGGGGTGTTACATTAAGTGGTATCAGAGCCAGTTTGTGTCAGTTGTGTCAGTCTGTGTCGGTCTTTGTGTTTGGGTGAGCTGTTTGTTTAACCATAGTTGCTGTTATTGGAAATGAACAGAATATGGCTGGTAGGAATGATGTTGATTTGGCTGCTGCTATGCAAGCTATGGCTCAGGCTATGCGGGGTGCACCTAATGCTGGTGGAAATGATGAGTTCAGGAAGAACAAATCGCTTGTCTTCAAAGGGAGACATGATCTTGATGGTGCTCAGATTTGGCTTAAGGAGATTGAAAGAATCTTTCGAGTAATGGATTGTGCTGAGGAACATAAGGTGAGACTGGGTACTCACATGTTGCAGAAGGAGGCTGATGATTGGTGGGTTAGTGCGCGTCATGTTTGGGAAGCTACAGGTGAAGAGGTCACTTGGACTTTGTTTAGCATGAAGTTTTTGAGGAAGTATTTTCCTGAAGATGTTAGAGGAAAGAAGGAAATAGAGTTCTTGGAGTTGAAACAAGGTAATATGTCTGTTGTGGATTACACTGCTAAGTTTGTGGAGCTTGTTCAGTTTTATCCACATTATGTTAAAGCAACTGCAGAGTTTTCCAAGTGTGTGAAGTTTGAGAACGGGTTGCGTCCTGAGATCAAGCAGGCAATCGGTTATCAAAGGATTAGAAGGTTTTCGGATTTGGTGGGTTGTTGTAGAATTTTTGAGGAGGATAGCAAAGCTCGTTCTACTCACTATAAGAGTGTGAATGAAAGGAAAGGGAAGCAACAGTTCCGTGGTGGTCCTTATGTGTCACCAGCTGACAAGGGTAAGCAAAGGGGTAGTTTTGATAAAAGGCCAAGTGGGGGAGGTATGTCTAATCCTATGAGATGTTTTAGGTGTGGGGACTTAGGACATCGTTAGTTTGAATGTAGAAAGGATATGAGGAAGTGTTCCATTTGTGGAGGTTTAGGACATGTCGCAGCTGATTGTAAGAAGAATGTGGTGAAGTGTTTCAACTATGGTGAACCTGGTCATATTAGTAGGAAGTGTCTGAAACCAAAGCAGGCTCCAGTTGGAGGGAAAGTATTTGCATTGGCAGGAACTCAGACTACTAGTGCAGACCGTCTGATCAGAGGTACTTGTTTTATTAATAGTACGCCTTTAGTTGCTATTATTGATACCGGAGCGACTCATTCGTTTACTTCGTCTGAGTGTGCGAAGCGTTTGAATCTTTTGTTGTCTTCGATGGGTGGAGAGATGGTTATTGATACTCCAGCAATGGGGTCGGTAACTACTTCTTTGGTTTGTTTAAGTTGTCCTTTGACCATTTATGGTAAAGATTTTGAGATGGATTTGGCGTGTTTGCCGTTGGAGGGTTTAGATGTGGTTCTGGGAATGAATTGGTTGCAGTTCAATCGAGTTCATATTGATTGTTATCATAAGTTGGTGCGATTTCCTTCTCTTGAGGAAGATGAGGAATCGAGTTTCTTATATAGCAAAGAGTTGAAGAAACTTTTGGCAGATGAAGCTCAGTTGTTCGGGTTGTTTTCATCGTTGACTGTAGATAGTCAAGTTGCACTTGATGTGTTTCCAGTTGTGTGTGAATTTCCAGAGGTGTTTCCAGAGGATATTTCAGATGTGCCGCCAGAAAGAGAGGTGGAGTTTTCTATAGATCTAGTTCCTGGTACTAGACCTGTATCTATGGCACCATATCGTATGTCGGCATCTGAGTTGGTTGAGTTGAATAAGCAGTTGAATAAATTGTTAGAGAATAGGTTTGTGAGGCCGAGTGTATCGCCTTGGGGTGCTCCAGTTCTTTTGGTGAAAAAGAAAGATGGAAGTATGTGATTGTGTATTGACTATCGCCAGCTGAATAAGGTGACGATTAAGAATAAGTATCCTCTTCCGAGAATTGATGATTTGATGGACCAGTTGGTAGGTGCGTGTGTGTTTAGTAAAATTTATTTGAGGTCAGGTTACCATCAGATTAGAGTGAAAGAGGAAGATATTCAGAAGACGGATTTTAGGACACGCTACGGACATTATGAATATTCTATGATGTCGTTCGGGGTTTCCAATGCACCGGTTGTGTTTATGGAGTATATGAATCGTATTTTCCATGAACATTTGGATCGATTTGTTGTTGTGTTTATTGATGACATCTTGATTTATTCTAAGTCTCGGGAGGAACATGTGGAACATTTGCGAATTGTGTTGCAAATTTTGAAGGAAAAGAGACTTTATGCCAAGTTGCCCAAGTGTGAGTTCTGGTTGTCAGAAGTGAGTTTTCTTGGGCATGTGATTTCAGGTAATGGTATTGTTGTGGATCCATCTAAAGTAGATTCAGTTCTACAATGGGAGGCTCCTAGATCTGTTACTGAAATTAGAAGCTTTTTGGGTTTAGCTGGATATTATCGAAGGTTCATTGAATGCTTTTCCAAGTTAGCGCTTCCTTTGACCCAGTTGACTTGTAAAGGTAAAGCGTTCATTTGGAATATTCGGTGTGAGGAAAGTTTTTGTGAGCTGAAGAGAAGATTGACTACAGCTCAGATTTTGGTCTTATCGAATCCTACTGAACCGTTTGTGGTGTATTGTGATGCGTCTTTGATTGGTTTAGGTGGGGTGTTAATGCAAGGAGGTAAGGTTGTGCCTTATGCTTCGAGGCAATTAAGGATTCATGAGAAGAATTACCCTACTCATGATGTGGAATTAGCGCCAGTGGTGTTTGTGTTGAAAATTTGGAGGCATTATCTCTATGGTGCAAGATTCGAAGTCTTTAGTGATCATAAAAGTTTAAAATACTTGTTTGATCAGAAAGAGTTGAATACGAGGCAACGGAGATGGTTGGAATTTTTGAAGGATTATGATTTTGGCTTGAAATACCATCTCGGTAAAGCTAATGTGGTAGCCGATGCGTTAAGCCAAAAATCTTTGTATATGTCTGTTTTGATGGTTAAAGAGTGGGAACTTTTGGAAGCATTTAGAGATTTTAGTTTGGTGTGTGAATTGACATCTGATAGCGTGAGGCTTGGTATGTTAAAGGTCACTAATGATTTTCTGTTAACCGTTAGCGAGAAACAGAAGTTGGATGTGAAATTTGTTGATTTGATCACGGTTGGAGAGCAAAGTGTGAATGGTGACTTTAAAGTGGATGGTAAGGGTGTTTTGAGATTTCATGGTAGAATTTGTATTCCTGATGATTCGGACTTGAAAAAGATGATTTTAGAGGAAGGACACCGGAGTAATTTGAGTATACATCCGGGAGCTAATAAGATGTATCAAGATTTGAAAAAGATCTTTTAGTGGTCCGGATTAAAGAAGGATGTGGCTCAATTTGTTTATGCGTGTTTGACGTGTCAGAAGTCAAAGGTAGAACATCAGAAGCCTAGTGGATTATTGCAACCGTTGGATATTCCCGAGTGGAAATGGGACAGCATTTCTATGGATTTTGTGGCAGGGTTGTCGAATACACAGAGGGGACATAATGCCATTTGGGTGGTTGTGGATAGGCTGGCTAAATCGGCGCATTTCATTCTGATTGACATCAGTTTTTCTTTGGAAAAGTTGGCTGAGATTTATATCCGTGTGATTGTGAAGCTACATGGTATTCCATTGTGTATTGTTTCAGATTGAGATCCGAGGTTTACTTCCAGATTTTGGGAAAGTTTGAAAAAGGCGTTAGGTTCCAAGTTGAGATTGAGTTCTGCTTATCATCCTCAGACTGATGGTCAGACCGAGAGAACTATTCAGTCGTTGGAAGATTTGTTGAGAGCTTGTGTTCTTGAGTAAGGTGGTGCTTGGGATAGTTATCTTTCGTTGGTGGAATTCACGTATAACAACAGTTTCCATTCGAGTATTGGAATGGCACCTTTTGAAGCGTTGTATGGAAGAAGATGTCGAACACCTTTGTGTTGGCATGAATCTGGTGAGAGTTCGGTGGTTGGACCGGAGTTAGTGCAAGAGACTATGGACAAGGTGAAACTTATTCGTGAGAAGATGAAGGCTTCTCAGAGTAGGCAGAAGAGTTATCATGATCGAAGGAGGAAAAATCTTGAGTTTCAAGAAGGCGATCATGTATTTTTTAGAGTTACACCGATGACGGGTGTTGGTCGTTCATTGAAGTCGAAGAAGCTTACTTCTCGGTTTATTGGTCCTTATCAGATATCCGCGAGAGTGGGTGTTATGGCTTATCGGGTGGCGTTGTCGCCGAGTCTTTCAAATTTGCATGATGTGTTCCATGTTTCATAGCTTCGGAAGTATGTTCCGGATCCGTCGCATGTGATTCCGATGGATGAGGTTGAGGTAAGGGAGAACCTTACGGTTGAGGCATTACCAGTGAGAATTTTGGATCACGAGTTGAAGCGATTAAGAGGCAAGGATATTGCGCTTGTGAAAGTAGCGTGGGGAGGCGCTGCTGAGGACAATTTGACTTGGGAGTTGGAGAGTCGGATACGGGAGTCGTATCCGGAGTTGTTCGTCTCAGGTAATATTTTCGAGGACGAAAATCTCTAGGTGGGGGGGAGTTGTAACGCCCCAGTTTTGTTAGATTTATTTAATCGAGTTGATTTAATTATTTTTATTATTATATTATTTTTCATCGTGATTATGTTTTATCGCGTTTTGAGAGCGTTTGCGAGATATTTGAGTGTAGGGGTATTTTGGTCTTTTTATGGGTAGATATTATGTTTTTCATTTAAAATAGAACTTAGAGAGAAAAATAGAGAGAAAGAAAAAGAGAAGAAGGAAAAGAGAAAGAAAAGAAGAAAAAGAGGGAAAAACTTGGAGAGAAAGAAATTGAATCAACCGACTTTTGAAAGCGCGATTAATCGGGTAAGGGTGCCAAACTCGGTTATGCTATGGTTGTGTATGATCATGTATGTGTTTGTTGGGTTTTTTTCTAGTTTTCAATTCTAGGTCGATTCAGAGAAAACGAGAGAAATTGAGGTTTTAGCGGTTGAAAATCGGTATAGATGCGGTAGAATACTTGTGGTTATGATTGTAATATGTTCTGGTTATTATGATGTGGTTCGGTTGGGTTTTGATGAGGAAACGGTGATTTAGGATGAGTAACAACGCTGCTATGAATCCCAGAACTCGCAGGCTCGCAGTGCGAACAAGCAGCGAAGAGGAAAGCGAAGGCTCGCCAGGGCTTCGCAGTGCGAATGGGTGGGCGAATGTTCGCCAGCAGTTCGCAAAGCGAACTTTATGCTATTTTTTCTCTGCCATGGTTCGCTGGAGCTTCGTACGGCGAATGAGGAAAGCGAATTCTCGCTAGGAGACTCGCATAGCGAACATGACAAATTATTCCATTTTGTTTTCTTCATAACTTTTGATCCGTAAGTCGGATCGAGGCGCGGTTGGGTGCGTTAGAAAGCTAATGAGATGTTCTTTCTTATAGGAGTGGTTTTGAGATTGTTGGCCGATTTAATTATGTCGAGAATTTGGAAATGTGTTGTTTTGTCGACTTTTACCGTTTTAATGGTGTGTATTTGATGTGTTATCATGCAATATGCTTTTGATATATATCGTATGACTTGTGTGATGTTATATGATGTAAATGCATGTGATGAAATGTTGTGATGATGGTTTATGGCCTAAGGACAAGAAAATGCATTGTGTTGTGTTTGATTGTATATGCATGATTATGGATGTGTATATGTGTGCATTTGAATGTCATGAGTCATTGTATGCCAAGCATCATGATATGCATTCTTGTGATGTCGTGTGCCCTAGTGGGTGTGAGCGACGAATCGGTTCCAGAGGGAATTTGTTATAACATCGTGAGCCTTATACCGAGAGGACCTAAAGCGATGATTATAGACGATCGTGAGCCTTATACAAAGAGGACCTAAAGCGATCGGATCGTGAACCTTATACCAAGAGGACCTAAAGCGATCCATAAACGTCATGAGCCTTATACTAAGAGGATCTAAAGCGATGGGGAACATCATTTGCCCGACGGGGAGTTACACTAAGTAACAAGCGATGATTCCAATAGTTCCTGAGTGAACTAATGATGAGAATGATGGATGGAACGGTACCGCATTGCATTGCATAGAGTCGTTGTGTCGGTCTCTGTGCATTTGCATAAATCATTAATGGATTGATTTTGTGTGGAATTGTGAATGGAATTGATGAGTTGAGATATATATATATATATATATATATATATATATATATATATATATATATATATATATATATATATATATATATATATATATATATATATATATATATTGGTGATAAATGTATTGTGCATGATTGTTATGCCTTTGTGATGGATGTATGAGATATAATTTATGTTGGTTTGCATTCGAATTATGGTGTACATTGTGGTGAGAATGTTTTATATGTGTATTCTGGTGTTACTATATAATTGTATGCAATTATATTATAATTGTGTTTCTCACCCTTCTGCTGTTTTGAATGCTCTATGAGGCATTGCAGATTAGATGCTGGAGGTCTTTTTGTGAAGCTTAGGTCTTCATTCTTTTGTCAATCGGCTCTGATATGTAGCACCGGGTAGTCGGGGAGATCGATTGTGATTATGTGCATATGTATGTGTATACGTATATGTTCTTTCTGGATTGTATATGTATGAATCTGTGTATGACAGACAAACTTTTATGTTATATACATATGAGATTTCAGTTGCAGATTTTTCGCTTTTATTCTGTATCTGAATTGTGGGTGTTAGGAACTGAGTTCCTCTGTTATGTGATACCTGATTGTTGCATATCTATATGTGCTGGGTGTTGTATTTTGTTTCAATTGATGTGAGGCATTCGTCTATGCCATGAATGTTTTAATTATACTCTGATTATTTATTATCGCTTTATTTCCTTGGGGTATAGATTGGGGGTGTTACATTAAGTGGTATCAGAGCCAGTTTGTGTCAGTTGTGTAAGTCTGTGTCGGTCTTTGTGTTTGCGTGAGCTGTTTGTTTAACCATAGTTGCTGTTATTGGAAATGAACAGAATATGGCTGGTAGGAATGATGCTGCTTTGGCTGCTGCTATGCAAGCTATGGCTCAGGTTGTGCGGGGTGCACCTAGTGCTGGTGGAAATAATGAGTTCAGGAAGAACAAACCGCCTGTCTTCAAAGGGAGACATGATCCTGATGGTGCTCAGATTTGGCTTAAGGAGATTGAAAGAATCTTTCGAGTAATGGATTGTGTTGAGGAACATAAGGTGAGACTGGGTACTCACATGTTGCAGAAGGAGGCTGATGATTGGTGGGTTAGTGCGCGTCATGTTTGGGAAGCTACAGGTGAAGAGGTCACTTGGACTTTGTTTAGCATGAAGTTTTTGAGGAAGTATTTTCCTGAAGATGTTAGAGGAAAGAAGGTTATAGAGTTCTTGGAGTTGAAATAAGGTAATATGTCTGTTGTGGATTACACTGCTAAGTTTGTGGAGCTTGTTCAGTTTTATCCACATTATGCTGAAGCAACTGCAGAGTTTTCCAAGTGTGTGAAGTTTGAGAACGGGCTGCGTCCTGAGATCAAGCAAGCAATCGGTTATCAAAGGATTAGAAGGTTTTCAGATTTGGTAGATTGTTGTAGAATTTTTGAGGAGGATAGAAAAGCTCGTTCTACTCACTATAAGAGTGTGAATGAAAGGAAAGGGAAGCAACTGTTCCGTGGTGGTCCTTATGTGTCACCAGCTGACAAGGGTAAGCAAAGGGGTAGTTTTGATAAAAGGCCAAGTGGGGGAGGTATGTCTAATCCTCAGAGATGTTTTAGGTGTGGGGACTTAGGACATCGTCAGTTTGAATGCAGAAAGGATATGCGGCAGTGTTCCATTTGTGGAGGTTTAGGACATGTCGCAGCTGATTGTAAGAAGAATGTGGTGAAGAGTTTCAACTGTGGTGAACCTGGTCATATTAGTACGAAGTGTCCGAAACCAAAGCAGGCTCCAGTTGGAGGGAAAGTATTTGCATTGGTAGGAACTAAGACTACTAGTGCAGACCGTCTGATCAGAGGTACTTGTTTTATTAATAGTACGCCTTTAGTTGCTATTATTGATACTGCAGCGACTCATTCGTTTATTTCGTCTGAGTGCGCGAAGTGTAACACCCCCAATCTATACCCCCAACTAACTAAAGCGGTAAAAGAAAATTCAAAATTTCATCAGAGTATATTTAGAAATTCACAGCATAGATCGAGGGGTCACATCAATTTGAAACAAACATAATAAACCTGCCCATAAAGATATACAACACTCGTAGGTAGCAAATAAACAGAGGAACTTAGTTCCTACTACCCACAATTCAAATACAGAATAAAGCGGAAAATCTGTACTGAAATCTCGTATATATACATATCATAAAAAGTTTGTCATACATCAAGTCATACATGCACAAGCCAAAAGATATATATACATAATACAAAATAATCACACTTGATCACCCCGACTACCCAGTGTCACATATCAGAGCCGACCGACAAAAGAATGAAGTCCTAAGCTTCACAAAAGACCTCCAACAACTAATCTGCAATGCCTCATAGAGCATTAAAAACAGCAGAAGGGTGAGAAAAACAATCATAATATAATTGCATACAATTATATATAACATAAAAAATACACATATAAACGGTTCTCACCACACCTCATACCATAATTCAAACACAAAACAACACAATGTATAATTCATATTTCCATCACCAAGGTATACCAACCATGCACAATACAAGTATCACCAACGCATATGCATGTATCAATTTATCAATTTTATCCACAATTCCACACATAAACAAACCATTAATGATTTATGCAAATGCCAGAGACCGACACAACAACTCTATGCATATGCACATGCGGGTACCGACTTCAATCAATTTTTAACACAAGTTCACTCAGGAACTATTGGAACCACCGCTCGTTACTTAATGTAACTCCCCGTCGGGCATACGATGTTCCTCGTCGCTCACACCTCTTTGTATAAGGCACACGACGTTTATGGATCGCTCACACCTCTTTGTATAAGGCACATGACCCGATCGCTCACACCTCTTTGTATAAGGCACACGATCGTTTATAATCATCGCTCACACCTCTTTGTATAAGGCACACGATGTTATAGCGGATTCCCTCCGGAATCGATTCATCGCTCACACCCCACATGGGCACACGACATTACGAGAATGCATATCATGATGCTTGGGATACAATGACTCATGACATTCCAATGCACACATATATGCAATCATCTCATTCAACATAATTCATGCTTTGTAATTCAAGCCCAAAACAATGCATTTATACCATACAACAGCATGCAATTCATACCATATCCATATCAACAGCACGTTGCATGATACACATCAATTACACACAATTATAACGATAAAAGTCGACAAAACGACACTATTCCAAATTTCCGACATAATTAAATCGGCTAACAATCTCAAAATTATTATAATAAGAAAGTACGGTTCAATAGCTACTCAACGATACCAAGAATGTTAAAAACGGATAAACGGAACACAAGTTACGGACTAAACAAGAAAAGACATCGCAAAAAAAACCCCATTTTGCAATTTTCCTGACCATACGCGTATTTCGCTGAGCCATACGCGTATTGCCCTGATTCCTCACCCAAACCATACGTGTATTGCCCAAGGTCGTACGCGTATGGGCAGAGACCCATTTTTTCCAAAATTCACGTTTAAAAGTCCAATACGCGTAGTGCCCTACACCATACGCGTATTGCCCTAAAGTCTTACGCGTACCATACGCAAATGGACAGATGGCCGAGAAAAATGAAGCTCCATACGCGTATTGCCCAGTTTTCTTCAATGCCATACGCGTATTGCTTCGACCAATACGCGTATTGCCTTGAGTGATACGCGTATGGGCAGTGGAAAATCCAGAAAATTCTGCAGAACTTTGTTCTGCATTTTCCACCCCAAATCATCCAATTTTTCACCTATACACCAGAGAATTACCAATACAATGCCTAACAACATGTATCTAACATGTATCAACAATAATGGACCTGAAAAACATAATTTCCGACATAATTTAATCGATTTCTAATCAATTTCTACATAATATGGTTTTTACTATACATTTCCATTTCAATCCAATAACAACCAAAAACATACATACATAATCATACACTAGCATATAATAATCGAGTTTCGCACCCTTACCCGATTTAATCGTGTTTAGATAAGTCGGGAGATTGATTTCTTGATTTCCAAGTTTTCTCTCTTTTTCTTATCTTCTTCTCTTTTCTTTCCCTTTTCCTTCTTCTCTTTTTCTTTCTCTCTATTTTTCTCTCTTTCTATTTTCTATTTTCTAACTTAAAGAAAAATAAGATGAAATGACCAAAATACCCCCACGCTCAAATATCTTGCAAACGTTCCCAAAACTCGATCAAATATCACAACATTGAAAAATAACATTTTTTCAAATAAAAGTCGAAAATAAAATAAAATAATAATAAAATAATCAAAACGACTCGATTAAATAAAAATACTAAAACTGGGGCGTTACAACTCTCCCCAACTTAGAAATTTTCGTCCTCGAAAATATACCTAAGACGAACAACTCTGGATACGACTCCCGCATCCGACTCTCTAACTCCCAAGTCAAATTGCTCTCAGCTGCGCCTCCCCACGCCACTTGCACAAGTGCAATATCCTTGCCTCTCAACCGCTTCACCTCGCGATCCAAAATCCTAACTGGTAATGCCTCAACCGTAAGGTTCTCCCTTACCTCAACCTCATCCATCGGGATCACATGTGACGGATCTGGATCATACTTCCGAAGCTGTGAAACATGGAACACATCGTGCAAATTCGACAGATTCGGCGGCAACGCCACCCTATAAGCCACATCACCCACTCTCGCCGATATCTGGTAAGGACCAATAAACCGAGAAGTAAGCTTCTTTGATTTCAATGCACGACCAACACCCATTACCGGTGTAACCCTCAAAATACATGATCGCCCTCTTGAAACTCAAGATCTTTCCTCCTTCGATCATGATAACTCTTTTGCCTACTCTGAGAAGCCTTCATTTTCTCACGAATAAGCTTCACTTTTTCCGTAGTCTGTTGCACCAACTCTGGTCCAACCACCGAACTCTCACCAGATTCGTGCCAACACAAAGGTGTTCGACATCTTCGTCCATACAACGCTTCAAACGGTGCCATTCCAATACTTGAATGGAAACTGTTATTATACGTAAATTCAATCAATGCAAGATAATTATCCCATGCACCACCTTGTTCAAGAACACACGCTCTCAACAAATCTTCCAACGACTGAATCGTTCTCTCCGTCTGACCATCCGTCTGCGGATGATAAGCTGAACTCAATCTCAATTTAGAACCCAACGCCTTCTGTAAACTTTCCCAAAATCTCGAGGTAAACCTAGGATCTCGATCCAAAATAATACTCAACGGAACCCCGTGCAATTTCACAATCACACTGATATAAATCTCCGCCAACCTCTCCAAAGTAAAACTGATGTCAATCGAAATGAAATGAGCCAATTTAGTCAGGCTATCAACAACCACCCAAATAGCATTATGCCCTCACTGTGTATTCGGTAACCATGTCATAAAATCCATGGAAATGCTATCCCACTTCCACTCAGGAATATCCAACGGCTGCAACAAACCACTAGGCCTCAGATGTTCTACCTTTGACGTCTGACAAGTCAAACATGCATAAACAAACTGAGCCACTTCTCTTTTCAATCCAGACCACCAGAAAATCTTCTTCAAATCCTGATACATCTTATTCGCTCCCAGATGTATACTCAAATTACTCCGGTGTCCTTCCTCCAAAATCATCTTTTTCAACTCCGCATCATCAGGAATACAAATTCTACCTCGGAACCTCAAAACACCATTAACATCCACTTGAAAATCACTATTCACATCTTTTTCTCCCACCAACATCAAATCCACAAATTTCACATCCAGCTTCTGTTTCTCACTAACAATCCTCAGAAAATCATTAGTAATCGTTAGCATTCCAAGCCTCACGCTATCCGACGTCACTTCACAAACTAAACTCAAATCTCTAAACGATTCCAAAAGTTCCCACTCCTTAACCATTAAAGCGGACATATGTAACGATTTCCGACTCAACACATCAGCTACCACATTAGCTTTACCAGGATGGTAATTCAAGCCAAAGTCGTAGTCCTTCAAAAATTCCAACCATCTACGTTGCCTCATATTTAACTCTTTCTGATCAAACAAATATTTCAAACTTTTATGATCACTAAAGACTTCAAATCTTGCACCGTAGAGATAATGCCTCCAAATCTTCAACACAAAAACCACAGCCGCTAATTCAAGATCATGAGTAGGATAATTTTTCTCATGCACTCTCAATTGCCTGGAAGCATAAGCCACGACCTTACCGTCTTGCATTAGCACCCCACCTAGACCAATCATAGACGCATCACAATACACCACAAATGGTTCATTAGGATTCGGCAAAATCAAAATCGGAGCTGTCGTCAATCTTCTCTTCAGCTCATTAAAACTTTCCTCGCACCGAATATCCCAAATGAACGCTTGCCCTTTACAAGTCAACTGGGTCAAAGGAAGTGCTAGCTTAGAAAAACCTTCAATAAACCTTCGATAATATCCAGCCAAACCCAAAAAGCTTCGAATTTCAGTAACAGGTCTCGGAGCCTCCCATTGTAGAACTGCTTCTAATTTAGATGGATCCATAGAAATACCATTACCTGAAATCACGTGCCCAAGAAAACTCACCTCCGACAACCAGAACTCACACTTGGACAGTTTGGCAAAAAGCTTTCTTTCTTTCAACACCTACAAAACAATACGCAAATGCTCCGTGTGCTCCTCCCGAGACTTAGAATAAATCAAAATGTCATCAGTAAACACAACAACAAATCGATCCAAATGCTCGTTGAAAATACGATTCATGTACTCCATAAACACACCTGGCGCATTAGAAACCCCGAACGGCATCACAGAATATTCATAATGACCGTATCGTGTCCTAAAAGTCGTCTTCTGAATATCTTCCTCTTTCACCCTTATCTGATGATACCCTGACCTCAAGTCAATCTTACTAAACACACACGCACCAACTAACAGATCCATCAGATCATCAATTCTTGGAAGAGGATACTTATTCTTAATCGTCACCTTATTCAACTGGCAATAATCAATACACAACCGCATACTTCCATCTTTCTTTTTCACCAATAAAAATGGAGCACCCCAAGGAGAAACGCTTGGTCTCACAAACCTCTTCTCCAACAATTCATTCAACTGTTTCTTTAACTCAACCAACTCAGATGTCGACATACGATAAGATGCCATCGAAACAGGTCTAGTACCAGGAACTAGATCTATAGAAAACTCCACCTCTCTCTCTGGCGGCAAGTCTGAAATATCCTCAGGAAACACTTCCGGAAATTCACACGCAACAGGAAACACATCAAGTGAAACTTGACTATCCACAGTTAAAGATGCAAACAACCCAAACAACTGAGCTTCATCCGCCAAAAGTCTCTTCAACTCTTTGGTAGATAAGAAACTCGAGTCTTCGTCTTCCTCAAGAGAAGGAAACCTTACTAGCTTCTGATAACAATCAATATGAACCGTATTGAACTGCAACCAATTCATTCCCAGAACCACATCTAAACCCTCCAATGGTAAACACACCAAATCCATCTCAAAGTCTTTACCATAAATGGTCAAAGGACAACTTAAACAAACCAAAGAAGTAGTTACTGACCCCATTGCTGGAGTATCAATAACTATTTCACCACCCATCGAAGACAACACAAGATTCAAACGCTTCGCGCACTCAAATGAAATAAACGAATGAGTCGCTCCAGTATCAATAATAGCAACTAAAGGCATGCTATTAATAAAACAAGTACCTCTGATCAGACGGTCTGCACTAGAAGTCTGAGTTCCTGCTAATGCAAAAACTTTCCCACCAGCTGGAGCTTGCTTTGGTTTCGGACACTTTGTACTAACATGTCCAGGCTCACCACAATTGAAACACTTCACCACGTTCCTCTTACAATCAGCTGCAATGTGTCCTAAACCTCCACAGTTAGAACACTTCCTAAAATCTTTCTTACCTTCTAACTGACGATGTCCCACATCACCACATCTATAACATCTCAGAGGACCAGACATTCCTCCTCCAATTGACTTTCTCTCAAAATTTCCCCTTTGTTTACCCTTATCAGCTGGGGTTACATAAGGACCACCACGGAACTGTTGCTTCCCTTTCCTCTCGCTTACACTCTTATAGTGAGTAGAACGAGCCTTACTATCCTCCTCATAAATCCTACAACAATCCACCAAATCAGAAAACCTCTGAATCCTTTGATAACCAATTGCCTGCTTTGTCTCAGGACGCAATCCGTTCTCAAACTTTACACACTCAGAAAATTCCGCGGTCGCTTCAGCATAATGTGGGTAAAACTGCACAAGCTCCACAAACTTAGCAGTATAATCAACAACAGACATATTACCTTGTTTTAACTCCAAGAACTCCATTTCCTTCTTTCCTCTTACATCTTCAGGAAAATACATCCTCAGAAACTCAATGCTAAACACAGCCCAAGTGATCTCCTCCTCTGCAGCTTCCAACACATGACGTGTACTAACCCACCAATCATCAGCTTCTTCCAGTAACATGTGAGTACCCAGTCTCACCTTCTGATCCTCAGCACAATCCATCACTCGGAAGATTCTTTCAATCTCTTTCAGCCAAATCTGTGCACCATCAGGATCATATCTTCCTTTGAAGACAGGTGGTTTGTTCTTCCTGAACTCATCATTACCAGCAGCATTAGGTGCACCCTGCACAGCCCAAGCCATAGCTTGCATAGCAGCAGCCAAAGCAGCGTCATTCCTACCAGCCATATTCTGTTCATTTCCAATAACAGCAACTAGGGTTAAACAAACAGCTCATCCAAACACCAAGACTGACAAGAACTAACACAACTGACACGAACTGGCTCTGATACCACTTAGTGTAACACCCCCAATCTATACCCCCAACTAACTAAAGCGGTAAAAGAAAATTCAAATTTTCATCAGAGTATATTTAGAAATTCACAGCATAGACCGAGGGGTCACATCAATTTGAAACAAACATAATAAACTTTCCCATAAAGATATGCAACACTCGCAGGTAGCAAATAAATAGAGGAACTTAGTTCCTACTACCCACAATTCAAATACAGAATAAAGCGAAAAATCTGTACTGAAATCTCGTATATATACATATCATAAAAAGTTTGTTATACATCAAGTCATACATGCACAAGCCAA
Source organism: Lathyrus tuberosus (assembly GCA_022829125.1). Classification (NCBI taxonomy): domain Eukaryota; kingdom Viridiplantae; phylum Streptophyta; class Magnoliopsida; order Fabales; family Fabaceae; genus Lathyrus; species Lathyrus tuberosus. The sequence continues at coordinate 321,538 of JALAZF010000794.1, forward strand.
AAGATATAAATACATAATACAAAATAATCACACTCAATCACCCCGACTACCCGGTGTCACATATCAGAGCCGACCGACAAAAGAATGAAGTCCTAAGCTTCACAAAAGACCTCCAACAACTAATCTGCAATGCCTCATAGAGCATTAACAACAGCAGAAGGGTGAGAAAAACAATCATAATATAATTGCATACAATTATATATAACATCAAAAATACACATATAAATAGTTCTCACCACACCTCATACCATAACTCAAACACAAAACAACACAATGTATAATTCATATTTCCATCACCAAGGTATACCACCATGCACAATACAAGTATCACCAACGCATATCCATGTATCAATTTATCAATTTTATCCACAATTCCACACATAAACAAACCATTAATGATTTATGCAAATGCAAGAGACCGACACAACGACTCTATGCATATGCACATGAGGTACCGACTTCCATCAATTCTCAACACCAGTTCACTCAGGAACTATTGGAACTATCGCTCTTTACTTAATGTAACTCCCCGTCGGGCATACGATGTTCCCCGTCGCTCACACCTCTTTGTATAAGGCACACGACGTTTATGGATCGCTCACACCTCTTTGTATAAGGCACACGACCCGATCGCTCACACCTCTTTGTATAAGGCACACGATCGTTTATAATCATCGCTCACACCTCTTTGTATAAGGGACACGATGTTATAGCGGATTCCCTCCGGAATCGATTCGTCGCTCACATCCCACATGGGCACACGACATTACGAGAATGCATATCATGATGCTTAGCATACAATGACTCATGACATTCCAATGCACACATATATGCAATCATCTCATTCAACATAATTTATGCTTTGCAATTCAAGCCCAAAACAATGCATTTATACCATACAACAGCACGCAATTCATACCATATCCATATCAACAGCACGTTGCATGATACACATCAATTACACATAATTATAACGACAAAAGTCGACAAAACGACACTATTCCAAATTTCCAACATAATTAAATCGGCTAACAATCTCAAAATTATTATAATAAGAAAGTACGGTTCAATAGCTACTCAACGATACCAAGAATGTTAAAAACGGATAAACGGAACACAAGTTACGGACTAAACAAGAAAATACATAGCGAAAAAAACCCCATTTTGCAATTTTCCTGACCATACGCGTATTGCCCTGAGCCATACGCGTATTGCCCTGATTCCTCGCCCAAACCAAACGCGTATTGCCCAAGGTTGTACGCGTATGGGCAAAGACCCATTTTTCCCAAAATTCACGTTTAAAAGTCCAATACGCGTAGTGCCCTACACCATACGCGTATTGCCCTAAAGTCTTATGCGTACCATACGCAAATGGACAGATGGCCGAGAAAAATGAAGCTCCATACGCGTATTTCCCAGTTTTCTTCAATGCCATACGCGTATTGCCTCGACCAATACGCGTATTGCCTTGAGTGATACGCGTATGGGCAGTGGAAAATCCATAAAATTCTGTAGAACTTTGTTCTGCGTTTTCCACCCCAAATCATCCAATTTTTCACCTATACACCATAAAATTACCAATACAATGCCTAACAACATGTATCTAACATGTATCAACAATAATGGACCTGAAAACATAATTTCCGACACAATTTAATCGATTTCTAATCAATTTCTACATAATATGGTTTTTACTATACATTTCCATTTCAATCCAATAACAACCAAAAACATACATACATAATCATACACTAGCATATAATAATCGAGTTTCGCACCCTTACCCGATTTAATCATGTTTAGAAAAGTCAGGAGATTGATTTCTTGATTTCCAAGTTTTCTCTCTTTTTCTTCTCTTCTTCTCTTTTCTTTCCCTTTTCCTTCTTCTCTTTTTATTTCTCTCTATTTTTCTCTCTTTCTATTTTCAATTTTCTAACTTAAAGAAAAATAAGATGAAATGACCAAAATACCCCCACGCTCAAATATCTCGCAAACGTTCCCAAAACTCGATAAAATATCACAACATTGAAAAATAACATATTTCCAAATAAAAGTCGAAAATAAAATAAAATAATAATAAAATAATCAAAACGACTCGATTAAATAAAAATACTAAAACTGGGGCGTTACAACTCTCCCCCACTTAGAAATTTTCGTCCTCGAAAATATACCTGAGACGAACAACTCTGGATACGACTCCCGCATCCGACTCTCTAACTCCCAAGTCAAATTGCCCTCAGCAGCGCCTCCCCACGCCACTTTCACAAGTGCAATATCCTTGCCTCTCAACCGCTTCACCTCGCAATCCAAAATCCTAACTGGTAATGCCTCAACCGTAAGGTTCTCCCTTACCACAACCTCATCCATCGGGATCACATGTGACGGATCCGGAACATACTTCCGAAGCTGTAAAACATGGAACACATCGTGCAAATTCGACAGATTCGGCGACAACGCCACCCTATAAGCCACAGAACCCACTCTCGCGGATATCTGGTAAGGACCAATAAACCGAGAAGTAAGCTTCTTCGATTTCAATGCACGACCAACACCCGTTACCGGTGTAACCCTCAAAATACACGATCGCCCTCTTAAAACTCAAGATCTTTCCTCCTTCGATCATGATAACTCTTTTGCCTACTCTGAGAAGCCTTCATTTTCTCACGATTAAGATTCACTTTTTCCGTAGTCTGTTGCACCAACTCTGGTCCAACCACCGAACTCTCACCAGATTCGTGCCAACACAAAGGTGTTCGACATCTTCGTCCATACAACGCTTCAAACGGTACCATTCCAATACTTGAATGGAAACTTTTATTATACGTAAATTCAATCAATGCAAGATAACTATCCCACGCACCACCTTGTTCAAGAACACACGCTCTCAACAAATCTTCCAACGACTGAATCGTTCTCTCCGTCTGACCATCCGTCTGCGGATGATAAGCTGAACTCAATCTCAATTTAGAACCCAACGCCTTCTGTAAACTTTCCCAAAATCTAGAGGTAAACCTGGGATCTCGATCCGAAATAATACTCAACGGAACCCGTGCAATTTCACAATCACACTGATATAAATCTCCGCCAACCTCTCCAAAGTAAAACTGATGTCAATCGAAATGAAATGAGCCGATTTAGTCAGCCTATCAACAACCACCCAAATAGCATTATGCCCTCGCTGTGTATTCGTAACCCTGTCACAAAATCCATGGAAATGTTATCCCATTTCCACTCAGGAATATCCAACAGCTGCAACAAACCACTAGGCCTCAGATGTTCTACCTTTGACTTCTGACAAGTCAAACATGCATAAATAAACTGAGCCACATCTCTTTTCAATCCAGACCACCAGAAAATCTTCTTCAAATCCTGATACATCTTATTCGCTCCCGGATGTATACTCAAATTACTCCGGTGTCCTTCCTCCAAAATCATCTTTTTCAACTCCGCATCATTAGGAATACAAATTCTACCTCGGAACCTCAAAACACCATTAACATCCACTTGAAAATCACTATTCACGTCTTTTTTCTCCCACAAACATCAAATCCACAAATTTCACATCTAGCTTCTGTTTCTCACTAACAGTCATCAGAAAATCATTAGTAATCGTTAGCATTCCAAGCCTCACGCTATCCGACGTCACTTCACAAACCAAACTCAAATCTCTAAACGATTCCAAAAGTTCCCCCCCTTAACCATTAAAACGGACATATGTAACGATTTCCGACTCAACGCATCAGCTACCACATTAGCTTTACCAGGATGGTAATTCAAGCCAAAGTCGTAGTCCTTCAAAAATACCAACCAACTACGTTGCCTCATATTTAACTATTTCTGATCAAAGAAATATTTCAAACTTTTATGATCACTAAAGACTTCAAATCTTGCATCGTAGAGATAATGCCTCCAAATCTTCAACACAAAAACCACAGCCGCTAATTCAATATCATGAGTAGGATAATTTTTCTCATGCACTCTCAAGTGCCTTGAAGCATAAGCCACGACCTTACCGTCTTGCATTAGCACCCCACCTAGACCAATCAAAGACGCATCACAATACACCACAAATGGTTCATTAGGATTCGGCAAAATCAAAATCGGAGCTTTCGTCAATTTTCTCTTCAGCTCATTAAAACTTTCCTCGCACCGAATATCCCAAATGAACGCTTGCCCTTTACAAGTCAACTGGGTCAAAGGAAGTGCTAGCTTAGAAAAACCTTCAATAAACCTTCGATAATATCCAGCCAAACCCAAAAAGCTTCGAATTTCAGTAACAGATCTCGGAGCCTCCCATTGTAGAACTGCTTCTACTTTAGATGGATCCACAGAAATACCATTACCTGAAATCACGTGCCCAAGAAAACTCACCTCCGACAACCAGAACTCACACTTGGACAGTTTGGCAAAAAGCTTTCTTTCTTTCAACACCTGCAAAACAATACGCAAATGCTCCGCGTGCTCCTCCCGAGACTTAGAATAAATCAAAATGTCATCAATAAACACAACAACAAATCGATCCAAATGCTCGTTGAAAATACGATTCATGTACTCCATAAACACACCTGGCGCATTAGAAACCCCGAACGGCATCACAGAATATTCATAATAACGGTATCGTGTCCTAAAAGCCGTCTTCTGAATATCTTCCTCTTTCACCCTTATCTGATGATACCCTGACCTCAAGTCAATCTTACTAAACACACACGCACCAACTAACTGATCCATCAGATCATCAATTCTTGGAAGAGGATACTTATTCTTAATCGTCACCTTATTCAACTGGCGATAATCAATACACAACCGCATACTTCCATCTTTCTTTTTCACCAATAAAACTGGAGCACTCCAAGGAGAAACGCTTGGTCTCACAAACCTCTTCTCCAACAATTCATTCAACTGTTTCTTTAACTCAACCAACTCAGATGCCGACATACGATAAGGTGCCATCGAAACAGGTCTAGTACCAGGAACTAGATCTATAGAAAACTCCACCTCTCTCTCTGGCGGCAAGTCTGAAATATCCTCAGGAAACACTTCCAGAAATTCACACACAACAGGAAACACATCAAGTGAAACTTGACTATCCACAGTTAAAGATGCAAATAACCCAAACAACTGAGCTTCATCCGCCAAAAGTCTCTTCAACTCTTTGGTAGATAAGAAACTCGAGTCTTCGTCTTCCTCAAGAGAAGGAAACCTTACTAGCTTATGATAACAATCAATATGAACCCTATTGAACTGCAACCAATTCATTCCCAGAACCACATCTAAACCCTCCAACGGTAAACACACCAAATCCATCTCAAAGTCTTTACCATAAATGGTCAAAGGACAACTTAAACAAACCAAAGAAGTAGTTACTGACCCCATTGCTGGAGTATCAATAACCATTTCACCACCCATCGAAGACAACACAAGATTCAAACGCTTCGCGCACTCAGACGAAATAAACGAATGAGTCACTCCAGTATCAATAATAGCAACTAAAGGCATACTATTAATAAAACAAGTACCTCTGATCAGACGGTCTGCACTAGAAGTCTGAGTTCCTGCTAATGCAAAAACTTTCCCACCAGCTGGAGCTTGCTTTGGTTTCGGACACTTTGTAATAACATGTCCAGGCTCACCACAATTAAAACACTTCACCACGTTCCTCTTACAATCAGCTGCAATGTGTCCTAAACCTCCACAGTTAGAACACTTCCTAAAATCTTTCTGACATTCGAATTGACGATGTCCCACATCACCACATCTATAACATCTCAGAGGACCAGACATTCCTCCTCCACCTGACTTTCTCACAAAATTTCCCCTTTGTTTACCCATATCAGCTGGGGTTACATAAGGATCACCAAGGAACTGTTGCTTCCCTTTCCTCTCGCTCACACTCTTATAGTGAGTAGAACGAGCCTTACTATCCTCCTCATAAATCCTACAACAATCCACCAAATCAGAAAACCTCTGAATCCTTTGATAACCAATTGCCTGCTTTATCTCAAGACGCAATCCGTTCTCAAACTTTACACACTTAGAAAATTCCACGGTCGCTTCAGCATAATGTGGGTAAAACTGCACAAGCTCCACAAACTTAGCAGTATAATCAACAACAGACATATTACCTTGTTTTAACTCCAAGAACTCAATTTCCTTCTTTCCTCTTACATCTTCAGGAAAATACTTCCTCATAAACTCAATGCTAAACACAGCCCAAGTGATCTCCTCCTCTGCAGCTTCCAACATATGACGTGTACTAACCCACTAATCATCAGCTTCTTCCAGTAACATGTGAGTACCCAGTCTCACCTTCTGATCCTCAGCACAATCCATCACTCAAAAGATTCTTTCAATCTCTTTCATCCAAATTTGTGCACCATCAAGATCATATCTTCCTTTGAAGACAGGCAGTTTGTTCTTCCTGAACTCATCATTACCAGCAGCATTAGGTGCACCCTGCACAGCCCGAGCCATAGCTTGCATAGGAGCAGCCAAAGCAGCGTCATTCCTACAAGCCATATTCTGTTCATTTCCAATAACAGCAACTAGAGTTAAACAAACATCTCATCTAAACACCAAGACTGACAAGGACTTACAGGAACTGGATCTGATACCACTTAGTGTAACACCCCCAACTAACTAAAGCGGTAAAAGAAAATTCAAAATTTCATCAGAGTATATTTAGAAATTCACAGCATAGACCAAGGGGTCACATCAATTTGAAACAAACACAATAAACCATGCCCATAAAGATATGCAACACTCGCAGGTAGCAAATAAACAGAGGAACTTAGTTCCTACTACCCACAATTCAAATACAGAATAAAGCGGAAAATCTGTACTGAAATCTCGTATATATACATATCATAAAAAGTTTGTCATACATCAAGTCGTACATGCACAAGCCAAAAGATATATATACATAATACAAAATAATCACACTCGATCACCCCGACTACCCGGTGTCACATATCAGAGCCGACCGACAAAAGAATGAAGTCCTAAGCTTCACAAAAGACCTCCAGCAACTAATCTGCAATGCCTCATAGAGCATTAAAAACAGCAGAAGGGTGAAAAAAACAATCATAATATAATTGCATACAATTATATATAACATAAAAAATACACATATAAACGGTTCTCACCACACCTCATACCATAATTCAAACACAAAACAACACAATGTATAATTCATATTTCCATCACCAAGGTATACCAACCATGCACAATACATGTATCACCAACGCATATGCATGTATCAATTTATCAATTTTATCCACAATTCCACACATAAACAAACCATTAATAATTTATGCAAATGCCAGAGACCGACACAACAACTCTATGCATATGCACATGCGGTACCGACTTTCATCAATTTTTAACACAAGTTCACTCAGGAACTATTGGAACCACCGCTCGTTACTTAATGTAACTCCCCGTCGGGCATACGATGTTCCTCGTCGCTCACACCTCTTTGTATAAGGCACACGACGTTTATGGATCGCTCACACCTCTTTGTATAAGGCACACGACCCGATCGCTCACACCTCTTTGTATAAGGCACACGATCGTTTATAATCATCGCTCACACCTCTTTGTATAAGGCACACAATGTTATAGCGGATTCCCTCCGGAATCGATTCATCACTCACACCCCACATGGGCACACGACATTACGAGAATGCATATCATGATGCTTGGTATACAATAACTCATGACATTCCAATGTACACATATATGCAATCATCTCATTCAACATAATTCATGCTTTGCAATTCAAGCCCAAAATAATGCATTTATACCATACAACAGCATGCAATTCATACCATATCCATATCAACAGCACGTTGCATGATACACATCAATTACACACAATTATAACGATAAAAGTCGACAAAACGACACTATTCCAAATTTCCGACATAATTAAATCGGCTAACAATCTCAAAATTATTATAATAAGAAAGTACGGTTCAATAGCTACTCAACGATACCAAGAATGTTAAAAACGGATAAACGGAACACAAGTTACGGACTAAACAAGAAAAGACATCGCAAAAAAAACCCCATTTTGCAATTTTCCTGACCATACGCGTATTGCCCTGAGCCATACGCGTATTACCCTGATTCCTCGCCCAAACCATACGCGTATTGCCCAAGGTCGTACGCGTATGGGCAGAGACCCATTTTTTCCAAAATTCACGTTTAAAAGTCCAATACGCGTAGTGCCCTACACCATACGCGTATTTCCCTAAAGTCTTACGCATACCATATGCAAATGGACAGATGGCCGAGAAAAATGCCCAGTTTTCTTCAATGCCATACACGTATTGCCTCGACCAATACGCGTATTGCCTTGAGTGATACGCGTATGGGCTGTGGAAAATCCAAAAAATTCTGCAGAACTTTGTTCTGCGTTTTCCACCCCAAATCATCCAATTTTTCACCTATACACCAGAAAATTACCAATACAATACCTAACAACATGTATCTAACATGTATCAACAATAATGGACCTGAAAACATAATTTCCGACACAATTTAATCGATTTCTAATCAATTTCTACATAATATGGTTTTTACTATACATTTCCATTTCAATCCAATAACAATAAAAAACATACATACATAATCATATACTAGCATATAATAATCGAGTTTCGCACCCTTATCTGATTTAATCGTGTTTAGAAAAGTCGGGAGATTGATTTATTGATTTCCAAGTTTTCTCTCTTTTTCTTCTCTTCTTCTCTTTTCTTTCCCTTTTCCTTCTTCTCTTTTTCTTTCTCTCTATTTTTCTCTCTTTCTATTTTCTATTTTCTATTTTCTAACTTAAAGAAAAATAAGAGGAAATGACCAAAATACCCCCACGCTCAAATATCTCGCAAACGTTCCCAAAACTCGATAAAATATCACAACATTTAAAAATAACATATTTCCAAATAAAAGTAGAAAATAAAATAAAATAATAATAAAATAATCAAAATGACTCGATTAAATAAAAATACTAAAACTGGGGCGTTACACGAAGCGTTTGAATCTTTTGTTGTCTTCGATGGGTGGAGAGATGGTTATTGATACTCCAGCAATGGGGTCGGTAACTACTTCTTTGGTTTGTTTAAGTTGTCCTTTGACCATTTATGGTAAAGATTTTGAGATGGATTTGGTGTGTTTGCCGTTGGAGGGTTTAGATGTGGTTCTGGGAATGAATTGGTTGCAGTTTAATCGAGTTCATATTGATTATTATCATAAGTTGGTGCGATTTCCTTCTCTTGAGAAAGACGAGGAATCGAGTTTCTTATCTACCAAAGAGTTGAAGAAACTTTTGGCGGATGAAGCTCAGTTGTTTGGGTTGTTTGCATCATTGACTGTGGATAGTCAAGTTGAACTTGATGTGTTTCCAGTTGTGTGTGAATTTCCAGAGGTGTTTCCAGAGGATATTTCAGATGTGCCGCCAGAAAGAGAGGTTAAGTTTTCTATAGATCTAGTTCCTGGTACTAGACCTGTATCTATGGCACCATATCGTATGTCGGCATCTGAGTTGGTTGAGTTGAAGAAGCAGTTGAATGAATTATTAGAGAAGAGGTTTGTGAGGCCAAGTGTATCGCCTTGGGGTGCTCCAGTTCTTTTGGTGAAAAATAAAGATGGAAGTATGCGATTGTGTATTGACTATCGCCAGCTGAATAAGGTGATGATTAAGAATAAGTATCCTCTTCCGAGAATTGATGATTTGATGGACCAATTGGTAGGTGCGTGTGTGTTTAGTAAAATTGATTTGAGGTCGGGTTACCTCATATTAGAGTGAAAGAGGAAGATATTCAGAATACGGCTTTTAGGACACGCTACGGACATTACGAATATTCTGTGATGTCGTTCGGGGTTTCTAATGCGCCGGGTGTGTTTATGGAGTATATGATCGTATTTTCCATGAGCATTTGGATCAATTTGTTGTTGTGTTTATTGATGACATCTTGATTTATTCTAAGTCTCGGGAGGAACATGCGGAACATTTGCGAATTGTGTTGCAAATTTTGAAGGAAAAGAGACTTTATGCCAAGTTGTCCAAGTGTGAGTTCTGGTTGTCAGAAGTGAGTTTTCTTGGGCATGTGATTTCAGGTAATGGTATTGTTGTGGATCCATCTAAAGTAGATGCAGTTCTACAATGGGAGGCTCCTAGATCTGTTACTGAAATTAGAAGCTTTTTGGGTTTAGCTGGATATTATCGAAGGTTCATTGAAGGCTTTTCCAAGTTAGCACTTCCTTTGACCCAGTTTACTTGTAAAGGTAAAGCGTTCATTTGGGATATTCAGTGTGAGGAAAGTTTTAGTGAGCTGAAGAGAAGATTGACTACAACTCCGATTTTGGTCTTACCGAATCCTACTGAACCGTTTGTGGTGTATTGTGATGCGTCTTTGATTAGTTTAGGTGGGGTGTTGATGCAAGGAGGTAAGGTTGTGGCTTATGCTTCGAGGCAATTAAGGATTCATGAGAAGAATTACCCTACTCATGATGTGGAATTAGCGGCAGTGGTGTTTGTGTTGAAAATTTAGAGGCATTATCTCTATGGTGCAAGACTCGAAGTCTTTAGTGATCATAAAAGTTTGAAATACATGTTTGATCAGAAAGAGTTGAATATGAGGCAACGGAGATAGTTGGAATTTTTGAAGGTCTACGATTTTGGCTTGAATTACCATCCCAGTAAAGCTAATGTGGTAGCCGATGCGTTAAGTCGGAAATCTTTGCATATGTCTGTTTTGATGGTTAAAGAGTGGGAACTTTTGGAAGCATTTAGAGATTTGAGTTTGGTGTGTGAATTGACATCTGATAGCGTGAGGCTTGGTATGTTAAAGGTCACTAATGATTTTCTGTTAACCGTTAGCGAGAAATAGAAGTTGGATGTGAAATTTGTTGATTTGATGACGGTTGGAGAGCAAAGTGTGAATGGTGACTTTAAAGTGGATGGTAAGGGTGTTTTGAGATTTCGTGGTAGAATTTGTATTCCTGATGATTCGGACTTGAAAAAGATGATTTTAGAGGAAGGACACCGGAGTAATTTGAGTATACATCCGGGAGCTAATAAGATGTATCAAGATTTGAAGAAGATCTTTTGGTGGTCCGGATTAAAGAAGGATGTGGCTCAGTTTGTTTATGCGTGTTTGACGTGTCAGAAGTCAAAGGTAGAACATTAGAAGCCTAGTGGATTATTGCAACCGTTGGATATTCCCGAGTGGAAATGGGACAGCATTTCTATGGATTTTGTGACAGGGTTGCCGAATACACAGAGGGGACATAATTACATTTGGGTGGTTGTGGATAGGCTGACTAAATCGGCGCATTTCATTCCGATTGACATCAGTTTTTCTTTGGAAAAGTTGGCTGAGATTTATATTCGTGTGATTGTGAAGCTACATGGTATTGCATTGTGTATTGTTTCAGATTGAGATCTGAGGTTTACTTCCAGATTTTGGGAAATTTTGCAAAAGGCGTTAGGTTCCAAGTTTAGATTGAGTTCTGCTTATCATCCTCAGACGGATGGTCAGACCGAGAGAACTATTCAGTCGTTGGAAGATTTGCTGAGAGCTTGTGTTCTTGAGTAAGGTGGTGCTTGGGATAGTTATCTTTCATTGGTGGAATTCACGTATAACAACAGTTTCCATTCGAGTATTGGAATGGCACCTTTTGAAGCGTTGTATGGAAGAAGATGTCGAACACCTTTGTGTTGGCATGAATCTGGTGAGAGTTCGGTGGTTGGACCGGAGTTAGTGCAACAAACTTTGGACAAGGTGAAACTTATTCGTGAGAAGATGAAGGCTTCTCAGAGTAGGCATAAGAGTTATCATGATCGAAGGAGGAAAGATCTTGAGTTTCAAGAAGGCGATCATGTATTTTTTAGAGTTACACCGGTGACGGGTGTTGGTCGTTCATTGAAGTCGAAGAAGCTTACTTCTCGGTTTATTGGTCCTTATCAGATATCTGCGAGAGTGGGTGATGTGGCTTATCGGGTGGCGTTGCCGCCGAGTCTTTCAAATTTGCATGATGTGTTCCATGTTTCACAGCTTCGAAAGTATGTTCCGGATCCGTCGCATGTGATTCCGATGGATGAGGTTGAGGTAAGGGAGAACCTTACGGTTGAGGCATTACCAGTGAGAATTTTGGATCGCGAGTTGAAGCGATTAAGAGGCAAGGATATTGCGCTTGTGAATGTAGCGTGGGGAGGCGCTGCTGAGGGCAATTTGACTTGGGAGTTGGAGAGTCGGATGCGGGAGTCGTATCCGGAGTTGTTCATCTCAGGTAATATTTCCGAGGACAAAAATCTCTAAGTGGGGGAGAGTTGTAACGCCCCAGTTTTGTTAGATTTATTTAATCGAGTCGATTTAATTATTTTTATTATTATATTATTTTTCATCGTGATTATGTTTTATCGCGTTTTGAGAGCGTTTGCGAGATATTTGAGTGTAGGGGTATTTTGGTCTTTTGATGGGTAGATATTATGTTTTTCATTTAAAATAGAACTTAGAGAGAAAAATAGAGAGAAAGAAAAAAAGAAGAAGGAAAAGAGAAAGAAAAGAAGAAAAAGAGGGAAAAACTTGGAGAGAAATAAATTGAATCAACCGACTTTTGAAAGCGCGATTAATCGGGTAAGGGTACGAAACTCGGTTATGCTATGGTTGTGTATGATCATGTATGTGTTTGTTGGGTTTTTTTCTAGTTTTCAATTCTAGGTCGATTGAGAGAAAATGAGAGAAATCGAGGTTTTAGCGATTGAAAATCGGTATAGATGCGATAGAATACTTGTGGTTATGATTGTAATATGTTCTGGTTATTATGATGTGGTTTGGTTGGGTTTTGATGAGGAAATGGTGATTTAGGATGAGTAACAGCGCTGCTGCGAATCCCAGAATTTGCAGGCTTGCAGTGCGAACAAACAGCGAAGAGGAAAGCGAAGGCTCGTCAGGGCTTCGCAGTGCGAATGGGTGGGCGAATGTTCGCCAGCAATTCGCAAAGCGAACTTTATGCTATTTTTTCTCTGTCACGGTTCGCTGGAGCTTCGCACGGCGAATGCTCGCTAGCAGATTCGCATAGCGAACATGACAGATTGTTCCATTTTGTTTTCTTCATAACTTTTGATCCGTAAGTCGGATTGAGGCGTGGTTGGGTACGTTAGAAAGCTAATGAGATGTTCTTTCTTATAGGAGTGGTTTTGAGATTGTTGGCCGATTTAATTATGTCGGGAATTTGGAAATGTGTCATTTTGTCGACTTTTATCGTTTTAATGGTGTGTATTTGATGTGTTATCTTGCAATATGCTTTTGATATATATCGTATGACTTGTGTGATGTTATATGATGTAAATGCATATGATGAAATGTTGTGATGATGGTTTATGGCCTAAGGGCAAGAAAATGCATTGTGTTGTGTTTGATTGTATATGCATGATTATGGATGTGTATATGTGTGCATTTGAATGTCATGAGTCATTGTATGCCAAGCATCATGATATGCATTCTTGTGATGTCGTGTGCCCTAGTGGGTGTGAGCGACGAATCGATTCCAGAGGGAATCCGCTATAACATCGTGAGCCTTATACCGAGAGGACCTAAAGCGATGATTATAGACGATCGTGAGTCTTATACAAAGAGGACCTAAAGCGATCGGATCGTGAGACTTATACCGAGAGGACCAAAAGCGATCCATAAATGTCGTGAGCCTTATACCAAGAGGACCTAAAGCGACGGGGAACATCGTTTTCCCGACGGGGAGTTACACTAAGTAACAAGCGATGATTCCAATAGTTCCTGAGTGAACTAATTATGAGAATGATGGATGGAACGGTACCACATTGCATTGCATAGAGTCGTTGTGTCGGTCTCTGTGCATTTGCATAAATCATGAATGGATTGATTTTGTGTGGAACTGTGAATGGAATTGATGGGTTGAGATATATATATATATATATATATTGGTGATAAATGTATTGTGCATGATTGTTATGCCTTTGTGATGGATGTATGAGATATAATTTGTGTTGGTTTGCATTCGAATTATGGTGTACATTGTGGTGAGAATGTTTTATATGTGTATTCTGGTGTTACTATATAATTGTATGCAATTATATTATAATTGTGTTTCTCACCCTTTTGCTGTTTTGAATGCTCTATGAGGCATTGCAGATTTGATGCTGGAGGTTTTTTTGTGAAGCTTAGGTCTTCATTCGTTTGTTCGGGGAAATCGTTTGTGATTATGTGCATATGTATGTGTATATGTATATGTTCTTTCTGGATTGTATATGTATGAATCTGTGTATGACAGACAAACTTTTATGTTATATATATATATGAGATTTCAGTTACAGATTTTTCGCTTTTATTCTGTATCTAAATTGTGGGTGTTAGGAACTGAGTTCCTCTATTATGTGCTACCTGATTGTTGCATGTCTATATGAGCAGTGTGTTGTATTTTGTTTCAATTGATGTGACGCCTCCGTCTATGCCATGAATGTTTTAATTATACTCTGATTATTTGTTATCGCTTTATTTCCTTGGGGTATAGATTGGGGGTGTTACAAACAGAGTCGGATACGACTCCTTCATTTGATCTTCACGCTCTCAAGTCCAACTTTCACCAGCTGGTCCACCCTACAACAACTTCACCAATGCTATGTCTTTACCCCGCAGTTGCTTCATTTCACGACCATCAATCCACACAGGTAACGCTTCCACAGTCAGATTATCCCTCACTTGCACATCATCCATCTTAATCACATGCGACGAATTAGGAATGTACTTCCTCAGCTGAGACACGTGGAACACGTCGTGCAAATTCGCAAGTGTCGGCGATAAAGCAATCTGATAGGCCACCTCTCCTATCCTCTGTAAGATTTGGTAAGGACCAACAAAATGTGGAGTGAGCTTCCTAGACTTCAAAGCTCGACCCACGCCAGTCACTGGCGTCACCCTCAAAAACACGTGATCTCCCTCTTGGAATTCAAGTGCCTTCCTCCTCTTATCATGGTAACTCTTCTGATGACTCTGTGAAGCTTTCATACTTTCTTGGATCATCTT
Organism: Lathyrus tuberosus; assembly: GCA_022829125.1. Classification (NCBI taxonomy): domain Eukaryota; kingdom Viridiplantae; phylum Streptophyta; class Magnoliopsida; order Fabales; family Fabaceae; genus Lathyrus; species Lathyrus tuberosus. Next base: position 336,600 of record JALAZF010000794.1, read on the forward strand.
ATCTTCTCAGTCGTCTCTTGCATAATTTCAGGTCCGAGTACAGCACTCTAGCCCGATTCATACCAACACAAGGGAGTCCTACATCTTCTTCCATACAAAGCTTCATAGGGCGCCATTCCAATACTAGCATGAAAACTATTATTGTATGTGAACTCAATCAATGGTAAATGGCTATCCCAAGATCCTTCGTGATCCAACACACATGCCCTCAACAAATCCTCTAAAGATTAGATAGTCCTTTCTGTCTGACCGTCCGTCTGCGGATGATATGCTGAACTCATCCTCAAATTAGTGCCCAAAGCATCTTGCAAACTCTTCCATAACCTCGATGTAAATCTCGGGTCTCTACCCGACATAATACTCAAAGGTATACCATGCAACTTCACAATCTCTTCAATATACATCTCAGCTTACTTCTGCATAGAATGATTAATCTTCATCGGCAAGAAATGAGCCGATTTAGTTAATATATCCACAATTACCCAAATCGAATCATTTCCCTTAGCAGTTCTCGGAAATCCCGACACAAAATCCATGGAAATACTATCCCATTTCCACTCTGGAATATTCAACGATTGCATCATACCTAAAGGCTTCTGATGCTCAACCTTCGACTTCTGACAAGTCAAACACGCATCAAAAAACTCCACAATGTCCTTCTTCATCCCTGGCCACCAAAACAACTTTTTCAAATCCTGGTACATCTTCGTAGCACCGGGATGAATACTCAACCTACTTCGATGTCCTTCTTCAAGAATGTTTTTCTTAATTTCTGGAACATCTGGGACACACACCATGTCTCTGAACATCATTATACCATTCTTGCCAATCCAGAATTCACCTCCGTTACCTTGGTTAATCAATGTCAATCGGTCAACAAACTTCAAGTCAGATTGCTATCCCACTCTGATCTCTTCTAGAATACCACTCGTCAACTTTAACATTCCCAACTTCACACCGTCAGGAGTCGCTTCACATACCAAACTCAAATCTCGGAATTGTTCAAGTAACTCCAACTCTTTCACCATAAGCATCGACATATACAATAACTTTCTGCTCAATGCGTCTGCCACTACATTTGCTTTACCAAGATGGTAATTCAAATCAAAGTCATAATCCTTCAACAATTCCAATCACCTTCTCTGCCTCATATTCAACTCTTTCTGATTAAACAGATACTTCAAGCTCTTATGATCGCTGAACACTTCGAATTTAGAGCCAAATAGATAATGTCTCCAAATTTTCAACACAAACACCACTGCTGCCAACTCTAAGTCATGGGTTGGATAATTCACTTCATGAACCCTCAATTGTCTAGAAGCATAAGCAATAACTTGACCATTCTGCATCAATACTCCTCCAAGACCCATCTTCGATGCATCACAGTACACACAAAAGATTCCTTCGGATTAGGCAAAATCAACATTGGAGCAGTCGTCAACCTCTTCTTCAACTCCACAAAACTCTCTTCACAAGCTACATCCCACACAAAAGCTTGACCCTTTCGAGTCAACTGAGTCAAAGGTAATGCCAACTTAGAAAAACTTTCAATAAACTTGCGGTAATAACCCGCCAACCCCAGAAAACTTCAAATTTCAGTAGCAGACTTCGGAATCTCCCACTGTAATACAACATCAATCTTAGAAAGATCAATAGCAATTCCACCACTTGAAATCACATGGCCAAGGAAACTCACTTCCTTCAACCAAAACTCACACTTCGACAGCTTTGCATACAACTTCTTCTTCTTCAATACTTGTAACACAGTTCTCAAATGCTCAGCATGCTCTTTTTCAGATTTAGAGTATATTATAATATTGTCAATGAAGACCATAACAAACTGATCCAAATACTCATGAAATATCCGATTCATATACTCCATGAACACACCAGGTGCGTTGGACACTTCAAACGGCATCACAGTGTATTCATAGTGACTATACCTTGCCCTAAAAGATGTCTTCGGAATGTCGTCAGGTTTAACACTAATCTGATGATAATCCGGCCTTAAATCAATCTTGCTAAACACACAGGCACCTACTAACTGATCCATCAAATCGTCAATTCTCGGAAGTGGATATTTATTCTTGATAGTCACTTTATTCAACTGCCGATAATCAACACATAGCCTCATACTTCCATCCTTCTTCTTCACTAACAGCACAGGAGCACCCCACGGAGAAACACTTGGTCGAACAAACCTCTTCTCGAGCAACTCTTCCAACTGTTTCTTCAATTCACTTAACTTAGAAACTGACATTCGATAAGGATCCATTGACACCGGACTCGTACCTGGTACCAATTCCACTGCAAACTCTACTTCACATTCTGGAGGCAAATCACTGATGTCGTCTGGAAACACCTCTGGAAATTCACAGACAACAGGCAACTCCACACCTGCAGCTTCACAATCAATCCGCAACGATGCAAACATTGCAAACACCAAGGCTTCATCTTCCAGAAGTTCGTCCATTTGCTTAGCAGGCAAGAACATCAACTCCCCACCGTCACCAAACTCAAGAAACTCTATGGTCTTGTTATAACAAATGATATGAACACGGTTGAACTCCAACCAGTTCATTTCAAAGATTACATCGATTTGATGCAAGGGTAAGCACACCAAATTCATCACTAAACTCTTCTCAAAAATTGTCACAGGACATCTCAAACACACAAAGGTAATAGTAACAGAACCATTAGCTGGAGTTTCTATTACCATATTACCATTCATATCAGATAACTTCAAACCCAAACTATTAGCACATTCAAGCGAGATAAAAGAATGAGTAGCACCAGTATCAATAATAGCAACCAACTCGGTATTATTAATAAAACAAGTACCTCGAATCAGGTTGTCATTCTCTGGCGCTTCTGCACCACTCAAAGCAAACACTCTTCTACTGGTCTGAGCAACAGTAGTAGTCTTCTTCGGTTTTTGACATTGGGTACTGATGTGACCGTTTTCCCCACAATTAAAATAGGTTGGACCATCATCTTTGCAATCAGTAGCTCTATGCCCCTTCTTACCACACCTGTAGCACCTCAACACATTATAGGTGCAACCATCAGCACGGTGGCCTTGCTTGCCACACTTGTAACACTTCCCAGAAGCGGGAGTTACTCCCCTACTTGACTTTTTCCCCTCTAAAGCCTTCTGCTTCCCTTTGTCAACTGCTTGTAGTGAGCAAATCGAGCTCGGCTATCCTCGTCGTAGATCCTACTCTTATCCACCAGCTCAGCAAACCTGAAAATCTGTTGGTATCCAATACCCTGCTTAATTTCTGGTCTCAACCCATTCTCGAACTTGAGACACTTGGACATCTCAGCATCAGCACGGTTGTAGTGAGGATAGAACTTCACCAGCGTCTCGAACTTTGCAGCATACTCTGCCACAGTCATGTCTCCTTGCTTCAGCTCAAGGAATTCCACTTCTCTCTTGCCACAAGCATCCTCTAGAAAATACTTGCCCAAAAACTCCTGCTTGAACACAGCCCAGGTTATCATAGTGCCAACATCTGTGAGTCTCTGACGGGTGTTATCCCACCAATCCTCGGCCTCTTCTTCCAGCATATGTGTTCCAAACTGAACTTGTTGCTCATCAATACACTCCATCACCTGGAAGATCTTCTCAATTGCCTTCAGCTACTTGTGTGCACTTGCTGGATCATGAGTACCCACAAAAGTTGGTGGATTGTTCCTCTGAAACATCCCCAAAGCACGAAACTCATCTGGAACTCCACCATTCGGATTGAGTTGAGCCACTACATTAGCAACTGATTCCAATGCATCAACGATAGCACGATCATTTCTTCCAGCCATCCTACCCACCACCAACAAGGTCAGAAGAAACAAAACATCGACAGTGTACATACACTTGTCGACTGACAGGGGACTGACATCAAGTAAAAACCTGGCCGGACGGACCAACCTGCTCTGATACCACTAATGTAACACCCTTTTCCTACCCAACAAGCCACACAAATAAAATGACAAATAAATCAGAGTAAAGTCCCAAAAAGGGCGTCACATAACGTCACAAAACATCATAATAACCACCTGTCCTGTAACACGGGTTTTTCCATCACAATATAGTTTAAACACCACGCAGCGGAAATTAAGACTTAAAGAACACTTTTATAATTCAAAACTTCTCCAATAAAACTCATGAAAAACATCATGTCCATAAAACAAAAGAACGTAATCGTTCGACTCAAACGTCCCGACCCGATGTTACATATCAGAGCAAGACCCTCTAATCGACGGAGAAATCAAAAATACTTCAAAACTAAATCTTCATGTGCCAAGGGAGCTAAGCCTGATCACCTGCACGTTACCCACGTGGAGGAAACATTCAAACAGGCAGGGTGAGTAATCACGATATCAATATATAAGATGTAAGTAAAAGATAAAGCATAAACAACAACAACAACATCAAGTCATTCACAACCAAGAATACATCAATCACATCAATCTAACGCAATGCCACACAATATGCAATGCAACCTCATAGACTCATGCATGTGGTTCCAACTCGTCATAATAGATGGACACTGGGCCATCACCCTCTAAAGATCCCCACCAATAGGATCGATTCTACACAAGAATCGGAGCACGTCATAAAACACTCAAATCCACACAATGGGATTGAAGCCACCAAATGGACTGAAGTCCTAACTATGCCATGAATGCATGATGCAAATCGTCATAATAAACATTGTCATAAAAGCTTCATAATTGCATCATCATTCAAGAATCGTCATCAAATAAACATCAATATATCACACCAAGTCGCACTCGTCAAAGTTCGTCATTACACCTCACATTTCGTCATGTTTTATTCATCACATAAAAAATCCTCGATTTTATCTCGTTCATCATCGTTACTAGATTACTAGTGTCTTATTATCCCATCAAAGCCCTACGTCTCAAGGAAACCATGTCACAATCAAAATCGGGACAGAAATCGCAAAAACGGGAAAATCTGCCCACCTCACTGCCCATACGCGTAAGGACCACCCTATTACGCGTATGGCTCAATTTTCACGCCACCCCTTACGCGTACCATACGCGTATCACCAGAGAGGGTTTGCCTCTCATTTTCCTTCAGATTCCCCCTTATGCGTAATGGCTAGCCCATACGCGTAAGGCACTACCCATACGCGTACTCGCCTTCCCTTACGCGTATGCCCCTTTTTCCTTCAGTTCCCATACGCGTAATACCTCTCTTACGCGTATTGACCACAACTCCATACGCATATGCTACGTGTATCAGTAGAGGGTCGTGCCAGCCCTTGGGGACGGGTGCGTACGCTACGCGTAATGCCCTGGGAGTGTCCCTCATTACGCGTAACACCTCCCCTGTTACGCGTATCACCAGAAACTATCCTAAAACTCAGATTTCGCATCCGAACGCAAACTTCCTCATTCCAGCACCTTCGATCTACCAAAATTAGACCCAAACTGGCTTCGATTCATCACATATCTATGTTTTTCATCCTACTTCTTTGTCTACAACAATTTCTCCTAATTACTAAGTCTGAAACTGGTTAATATTAAGTTCGATTTTTAGATCTGGTTACCGAAAAGTTCATCACAGCATCAACAATCATTCACACAGATTCAACATCAGTTATAGCAGCACATATCAGATTCGCAACAGAGTTCATACACATACAGAGTTAAGAAAATCATCACAGATTCGTCACAGATTGCAGCATAAATTCATCAGAAACGAAAAACACACAATTACCTCTACCTTAAACCCATATCAAACATATTAACCCGGATTACCCCCCATACCTCGAATTCTTCAGCAGAAATTCTTCGTTCTCGGGGTTCTACGGTTGATTCCTCGTTCTAGCCTCCTTTCCTCAGCTCTCTAATCACTTCTTAGGGTTGCACAAAACTAATTCTCATAATCCTTATTTTTCTTTTGTTAAACCTATGTTTTGGGCCTTAATTACGATTTACCATATTATCATTCATTAATCCCCTCAACATTACCGTCTTACCCTTAATGGTCTCCTAATTATTTTAATTAACAATAATAATAATAATCTAAATAATATTCTAATTACTCAAATTATTCTGATATTATTATTAATAAAATAATCTAATTAATTACTACTTCTAAGAGGTCTCAATGTGCTCTTAACCCAAGGCTACCCCACAGCTCCACATGACTTCATCAACGTCACAAATCATAACAAAGCACCAAAACACCGAATAATCATAATAATTTAATTAAATAAATATTATAATCATTTGGGGCGTTACAATTACCTTCTTATTTAGTACCTTAATGAGAATGTTTTCGTTTCATTTGGTGTTTATGGTATGATATTTTGTTATCAGACAATATATATTAATCAATGAGATATTACTTTCTCAAGGTCATGATATCTATGTCATTGTTCCAACAATTTTTAGACAAACATTTGATTCAACTCTCACTGTAAATAAGACTTGAACCATTTCCAACATTCAAGTTCAAAAGAATGATTTGATGTTCAAAGCTTCCAACCACAAGTTTCTTTTGAAATTCTTTGGTGGAACAACTGTAGGAGATTATAACAAGCATTCAATCCCTGGTAAGGTTATTAAATTCACCTCTTTTGCTTATAACATTTCTGGGAAGTGTGAGAAAAATCTACTCATAGGTATAATTGTCACTATCACAATGTTTCATATTCGTTTTTATGTTTTTATGGATTCAATTCATTTTTTTTTTCCTACAAACGTGATTGGTATGGTAGACGAAATTGGATACTCCCAACCTCAATCTGGAAGCAATAAACCACTTGTTAACTTGATCTTGAAAGATTTGGGGTATGGACTTATACTATCATAATTTGTAATGGCTTTAATTACCTTTATATATTTCATATAATTTGTTTTTCCCTATGTTTAGCAACATGTAGTAACAACATAATCCATTGTACCCTATGGGAAGATTACGCCTTGAAATTCTTTGCTTAGAAACAAAAAAAAAACAGATCCTTCTATGCCAACTATTATTGTACTCCACTATGCAAAGGTTAAGGAAGAAGGTTGTTACTTATTTATGCACTCAACCTATTTTTGATGCTTTTGTGGTGTTTGCGTACATATCGTTAACAATTTATGTCTCCTTCATCTCTTGGTTTGTAGGGAAATATCCTTTTGATGCGAAAAACACTTCTAATGTAACCAAGATGCATCTCTTGTGCTTTACATGATTTATTTATTTAATTATCAAGTCGAAAAGTAGGGTGTTACAGTCATCGCCATTGACAATCACCTCAGTGTTGAAAGCAACCGGAAATATCTCAATCAAATCTTCAAGAACGATTAGTTTCAAGAACGTGCCTTCTTCAATCAATTACAAATCTCCCATTATCAAGATCTAAATTTAATTGAAGTTGATGATGCAAAAATTGTGTTGCAAGAACTTTGAAATTTCAAAATAGAGGAAAATGATTTTTTCACAGAATCACAATGATGATTATGAAACTCACTATGATTCAATACATGAGAAATGGTGAGAAAAAGTTTTTATATGTGTTTAAGATTAAACACTGAAAATAGTTGAAAATGTCAGTTAGATTCGAATCAAGAGCATTTCATGATTTGAGTCAAATGAACAAGTGAAGTGGATTAAAAGAGAAACAGAGTTTTCACCTATTTTTCAGTTGAGTCCAGTCAAGAGGAAAGTGTGATTTGAATCAAACACCACGTGATTCAAATCATGTGTTAAATTTGATTTAAATCAAACAAGCTGGGCTAACTGGAAAATATGGAAAAATTCCATATTGATCTTTTACAAAGCAGTGCAACGGCTCATGCATAACAATGTTGTGTCATTTAGGATAATGAATGTAGTGTTTAAGAGGATTGATTTTGCCATCCAAAAAGGGGTAGAGGCAGAGTTAACCCAAAGTTTTATGATTTAAATCATGTGTAAAATGTGATTCAAATCAAATTGTTTTTAAAATTTATGGTTTGCCTCTGTCCAAAATGATTCAATTCAGGATTTGTGTTTGATTCAAATCAAACACCCAAAATCTCTTTTTTTTCAAATTTTTAAAGAGACTTTGAGATATTTCTTTCCACCTAACTTGAATTAACATCATATATGTCTCTTATTTCACTGACTCATGCAATTGATTGAAAGAATCATGATCAAGTTCAAACATAACAAATGGTTTATAATTGCTAAAAATGAATCATTTAAAACTTAATTAAGAGAGGTTCAATTATTAAGAAGATTCAATAATCGAAAGTAAATTAAAGATGAAAGAAATAAGACAAGTAAGAAAATAACTATAATAGAGTGCCCCCTAAATATATTATGGACATGCAATTACACTATTAGCTATCAGTATTGGCTATCAACTATAAATTACTTTTATCAAATAGAGTTATCACATGTTCAATTGAGACAATATGGAAGAGATATTGTTTCAATTTCATATTTTTTAGTCTCTTGATTGTGTTAAGTAAAAGTGCAATCAAATGGTTTAACAAACTTTCCAGATATGTATACTAGACTAATCGAGATGAATTTTACAACACATATTTTTCTACTCACTCTGAATCTATCTACTATAAAGCAATTACAAACAAGTTCATTGATTTTCCATTTGTGCCTTTTCCCTTAAAAAACTTTATACTGAAATAAGGGCAGCATTGTAACTAGCCAATTCATCACCCATCCTAATTTACTTTCCCACAAATTGTGCCATTTGTTAGACTGTCATTGGTCCACATTTTCAAATTACCTAATCCATCCAAACAAACCCTAATCCACACAATTTCAACTTTTCTATCTCTCTCTCTCTCCCACCACCAAACTCTAACCCAAACCCTACTCGGCCGCCACCCTCTTTCTCCACACAACCGCTCGCCACCCTCTTTCTCTACATAAATGCACGCCGCCCTGTTTCCTCTGCATTTTTCTCTCCGGTTGATATCATTTTCTGTTTCTTTTCATCATTATCGAAGGGTCTTTTAAGGGTATGTTGATGATATTCATGCGAACCCTGAGAAATTAGTATGCAATGCATGCTCGGGAAGATGATGATTTGGAAATTCTCTACAGAATCGCACGCTGCCCTGTTTCCTCTGCCTTTTTCTCTCCCGTTGATATCATTTTCTGTTTCTTTTCATCATTATCGAAGGGGATTTTAAGGGTATGTTGATGATATTCATGTGAACCCTGAGAAATTAGTATGCAATGCATGCTCTGGAAGATGATGATTTGGAAACTCTGGTAAGGCTCTGTTAACTTTTATAGGCTTCACCATCAAAATTTAATAACTGACATTGGCTTTTGAAGATTGGATGGTATTTTCTCTGTAATCTCTATAGTTCATATTGATTTTGTGTAGTTGGTTTACTGATTATAGTTATTGATATTCTAATTTTAGCAAATGACTTGGTACCAATATGATAAATAATTTATATGTTATCTTCTGTAGTATATCAACTTTAAATGAATGAAAATGGAACAGGGAAGATCAATGAACATGATCACCAGTCTTGTGAAAAAATTAGGTTGCAGGTTGCATTGAATTAGGCTCACAATTATGCAGGTTTGTCTTTATAATTACTGTGCTTTTAAAAAGTTTTAAATTCCAATGCAAATCATTACTTTGACCTTTAGGTTTCAATGACAATTTAATAAAACGTCATTGATAGGTTTCAATGACAAATCATTACTGACATTGGCTTTTGAATTAACCAAACAATTAATGACCCAAGTCCACTAAAAAGTTGTAGATTACCAATGTAATGAGAATATCAATAGTCAAATGACACATTATAAAATCCTGCTTTCTCTTTGTTGTATCACACAACCATCACCATAGGGTAGGGAAAAAAAACAATGAATTCAAATAATGTTATCCTGCATGAATTTGAGGCATATGAACAACAACCACAACACGTCCAACGAGTTCCCCAGGTAATCCCTGTGGTTGACAAGGTCCAACAAATACACCATGTTCAACAAGAAGTACTCTTCCAGGCCGAGGAAGCTGAGGAGGCACAAGAAGCTGTTGCATTGCGTAGAAGACAAGCCAGGAGACGATTAAGAAGGGCGAGAAGAAAGGCATTGCGAAGAAGACAGACCAGGATGCATTTTTTAGATTCAGATGATGAGGATGAAGCACCTTTTACCTGGAGTAACTTTATGAGGGCTAGGGGTTTTAGATTTGATCTTTAATATTTTATATTTTCATCTAGGGCTGTTATGAAATTATGATCAAGTATTTAATTATTGTCAGGATCGACTTCACGTTATGTGTTTTTTGGAACCATTTTGCTACATTTTATGCATTTTGTTATTTTGATTGAATTTAGCATTTTAATATCAGTTTGTTATTATTCTATTCCATTTTACTTATTGTCAGTTTTTTGTTATTTTAATACCAATCTTGTATCTTATAGTTCATGTGGGGTCTTAATCTTTATAAAAGTCCAAAACTCACTTCTTCACAGGTACTTGTTAGATGTCAATCATGATATATTTGAGTATGAGTTATTTGGCATTTTTCATGACTTTTCATGTGGAATAGGTTGATTTTAGTGTGAATTGATGTTGTTATGCATTATTTGAAATATACTTGTGGTGCTTGTAATTTGTGTGCTAAATGTGCAGAAATAGGAGTGAAAAGATCAAAGTTGGAAGACCCAAAGAAATAGTGCAAGCTGCCAAAGAATTGAAATCAATAGCAGTGTTCGCTAGGCGAGTGTTGGCGAAGGTGCCAGCGAAGGTTCGCCTAGCGAACGTCAGCGAGCATGCCAGCGAAGGGTGGCAGAAAGTGTGCAAAACTTACAGTAGGAAAACTGGGTAAATTCGCTGGGCGAGTAGGCCAGCGAATGCTCGCTGATATGCTCGCGGGGCGAATGTGCCAGCGAAGGGTGGCAGAAACTTTCCATTTTTGAAAACACCCAAGCTTCGCTGGGCGAAGGTTGCAGCGAATGCTCGCGAAGCGAATGTTTTGGTTCGCCTAGCGAACCCATGATAATTCTGAGGGGCGGTTTAAGTCTGAGGCACTTAAATGTGCCATATTTTTGGGCATTCGCTGGGCGAATGAAAGGCTTCGCTGGGTGAATGGTGCTGTTTGGAAATGTGTATAAATAGAATTGTTACTTTTTGGAATAGGGGGCTTGCTCATTTTTACATTAGAATTAATTGTTTACAGTATTTTGTTCAGAAAAGCTTGTATTTTCATTGGAGAAGCTGATTTTGCATCCATTCTCGATTATTCGTTGTGGATGCTCATTCATCTCCTCTCTTTACTTGTCATCCAAGCTACCATGAGAAGTGGTAGCTAATCACTCAATGTTGAGGTTAGAGGTAGTTGATTCTGTTTTTATGTATTGATATTGATCTCTTGTATATGAACAAAGTCTTTGATCAATATAGATGATGTTGTTTTCTCTTAATGATCCATTTGTGAATTGTTTTGCTCTAGACATAGACTTTACAACTCTTGACCTAACAATTTCATCTCTTAAAAACCAAACTCTAGACATAGATTTGGGATTTGCTATTCGCATTGTATTGATCTTAATGATCGTTGCTTAGATTGTTAGCGTGAGACATCATCTAACGGTCTAAACAACGGTACTCACGATTCCGCTTTAGACATAAACGTAGTCGGGAGGATACGCGGTTATATTGGTTGGAAACCGAGTTCATATGCTTGATTAATTGTTTATACATGAATAGGATTGATGAAACCTAACCTTAACATGCTTTTATAAAAATCTTTGTGACCTAATTAATCTTTTGCTACAAGTGAATGATAACAACAAGTCAAAACTTTTGAAAACCTTAACTTAGAATATCACAACTATTGAACGGCTAGCATCAAATATCCGACAATCCCTGTGGAGACGATAACAAAAACCCACACTGATACTCAACGCGAACAAATTGGCGCCGTTGCCGGGGATTGTTAGTTGATATTGCAAGCATTGTGATAGTTGAGTTATTGTAAGCTGTTACCGCTTTATCTTGAACTTGTTAATCTGTTTGTTAGTGTGCAGACTTAGTTTATGCGAGGGAAACTACTGGCGGACCAACTTCTTTTCGATCCTGAGATTGAAAGAACCGCTCGTAGAATCAATAGCCGAACTAGAAGAAGGAGGCAGCTAGCGAAATAAAGGCGAGAACAAGAGGAGAGTACATCTGCACCACCACCATATCCACACATACTTCCAATTATGGAGGGAGATCCACCACCACCACCACCACCTGCTTCTAGGCCTTGTACAAACAGTTCGAGGCATAATGCTCAGTTCGCCCGTCATGCAAACAACGGTCGTCATGCTGAGATGAAGACCGGAATCCTCCAACTGTTATACCAAAGTCCCTTTACGGGTATGGATCATGAAGATCCTTTCACCCATTTGACAAAATTTTATGAAATCGCTGGAGCGACGGGTGCGCCGGAAGCAGAAGAGGAGTCTCTGTTCAAGAGACTATTCCCGCATTCCCTCATTGGGAAGGCCAAGGAATGGTACCTTGATCAGTCAACTGCCATCATGACTGATTGGAATGCTTTGGAAGAAAATTTTTTGGAAAGATTCTTTCCGCACACTCGGTTCATGGAAGCGAAGACCGCTATAGCTGTATTCACATAAGGAGCTAATGAATCTCTTAACGAAGCTTGGGAGAGGTTCAAATCAATGTTACGAAAGTGCAAAGGCCATGGTTTCGATGAATTGTCACAGATTCATATATTCAGAAATGGGCTGCAGCTAGTACACAAAACCTTGTTGGATGCCACAGCAGGTGGGTCTTTGTTAAGCAAAACTGCTGCAGAAGCCACTGCTATCATTGATAAAATGGCCTTGAATGATCATCAAGGCAGTCACAATCGTGGACCAGCTCAACGAACGCCGGGTGTGTTGGAATTAGGAACAAGTGACGCTATCCTTGCACAAAACAAATTGTTATCACAACAGGTTGAGCTGTTAACAAAGCAAATGTCTAAGCTGCCTCAACAATTCAAGGAGATGCATGAATCTTCAAGTAAAAAGGTGCAAGTGTTAGTGTGTGAGTTATGCAGAGGTGACCATTTGACCGGTTATTGTCCTCCGGTTGTGGAGGAAGCGAACTATGCGGGAAATCAAAGTTACCAACCCCGTCCTCCGTATCAACAAGGCAACCAAGGTTACCAACAACGTGGTAACCAAGGTTATCAACAACCATGGAGACCGCAAGAAGCCGGGCCATCAAACCGTCAACCTTACCAAAATTACACCCAACCCTCGCAAGCTCCCGTTGGAAATTCAAAGATGGAAGATACTCTAACACAATTTATGCAGATATCCATGTCTAATCAAAAGAATACAGATGCTGCGATAAGGAACCTCGAAACACAAGTCGGGCAATTATCTAAACAATTGGCCGATCAACAAAAAGGTCCCTTTACGGCAACTACTCTTCCTAATCCGAAAGATTGTAAAGCGATTATTACAAGAAGTGGACGTGAGATTGACATGAATGTGGGTAAAAGAGTAATGGAGGAGGTTTCGGTTGAAAAAGAACATGTGAGTGAGGAATTAGAAGTAGAAAAGAATGTCGAGGGTGTTGTAGTTGAAAAAGAGATAGAAAAAAATGAGAGAGAAAAAAAAGAGAATGAGAGAAAAATTGATAATGAGGAAAGAGTGAAAAGAACGAAAAAAGAAAAAGAGCCGGTGAGTAATATTCCGATACAACACTTACCTTATCTGCATGCTCCTACGAGGAAAGATAGTGCAAGGCATTATACTCGGTTTATGGATATTTTTAAACAGTTGCAAATAAATATCCCATTTTCCGAGGCCTTGGAACAAATGCCCAAATACGCTAAATTCATGAAGGACATCCTTACGAAGAAGAAAAGATACACAGATCAAGAAACTATTATGGTGGATGCGAGTTGTAGCGCAATCATTCAACGGACTCTCCCTCGGAAAGAATGTGATCCGGGAAGAGTTACATTGCCGGTTACGATTGGAAACATGTATGTGGGCAATGGGTTGATTGATTTGGGTTCTAGCATCAACTTGATACCATTATCGATTGTGAGACGCTTAGGCCAGATGGAATTAAGGTCCACTCAAATGACTTTGCAACTCGCCGATAAATCCACTACCCGTCCTCACGGTGTAGCGGAAGACGTGTTGGTCAAGGTGGACAAATTTTTGTTTCCAATTGATTTTGTTGTCATTGAAATGGATGAGGATGAGGATGCACCTTTGATTCTTGGAAGGCCTTTCATGAAAACTGCCCGTATGGCAATTGACATGGACGATGGTCTCATGAAAGTGAGAGTCCAAGATGAAGAGGTTTGTTTTAATCTTTATGATGCAATGAAGCACAAGAAGGATAAGGGTGATTGTTTTCGAATTGATGTAACGGAAGAAGCAAGTTCGGGGGTGAAAAATCAAATTCATGTCATTGAACCGTTACAAAGAGCTTTAGATGAGTCCTTGGAAATATTCTCGGTTGAAGAAGAACAAGCTTTAGAAGAGTGTTTATTAGAACTTGAAGCTTTGGATGAAATGCAACCATGGGAATATGAAGAGGAGATTCTAAAAAAATTAGTTAATGATGATGAACCACCAAAAATTGAATTGAAAATGTTACCTTCCAACTTGAAGTATGCTTTCCTTGATGAAGGAGGGAATAAACCGGTGATTATAAGTAATATTTTGTCTGAAAATGAGGAAAACCGATTAATTCAAGTGCTGAAAAAGAATCAAGATGCAATGGGATGGACATTGTCCGATCTCAAAGGCATTAGTCCGTCATATTGCATGCACCGTATTTTTATGGAGGAGGATTTTAAACCGGTTGCTCAACCTCAACGCCGCCTTAATCCAATCATGAAAGAAGTGGTCAGAAAAGAAGTGGTGAAAATGTTGGACGCCGGAATGATTTACCCTATTTCCGAAAGCCCATGGGTTAGTCCGGTGCATGTGGTTCCAAAAAAAAGTGGAATGACGGTGGTTCGAAATGACAAAAATGAGCTTATTCCAACAAAGACTGTTACCGGGTGGAGGATGTGTATCGACTATCGTAGGTTGAACAAAGCTACGAGAAAAGATCATTTTCCTTTACCTTTTATGGATCAAATGCTCGAACGTCTCTCCGGTCAAGAATTTTATTGTTTTTTGGACGGTTATTCGGGTTATAACCAAATCATTGTTAACCCGGATGATCACGAAAAAACTGCGTTTACATGTCCGTTCGGAATCTTTGCTTATAGAAGGATGCCGTTTGGATTATGTAATGCACCGGCCACTTTTCAGCGGTGTATGCAAGCTATCTTCGCGGACTTGATCGAAAAGACAATCGAGGTCTTTATGGATGATTTCTCAGTTTTTGGGCAATCGTTTGATTTGTGCTTGAAAAATCTGGATACGGTGTTGGAGCGGTGCGTGGAAACTAATCTGGTTCTTAACTGGGAGAAATGCAACTTCATGGTTAAAGAGGGAATTGTGCTCGGTCACAAGGTGTCTTCAAAAGGCCTTGAAGTTGATAAGGCTAAAGTGGACTTAATCGAGAAATTACCACCGCCGATGAATGTCAAAGGAATACGGAGCTTTCTTGGACATGCCGGGTTCTACCGGAGATTCATCAAGGACTTCGCAAAGGTCGCGAAGCCGTTGAGCAACTTGCTTGTCCAAGGTAAGGTTTTTGACTTTGACGAGTCATGTCTTTGTGCTTTTAATTTTCTGAAAAACAGTTTAACAACTTCACCGATAATCGTTGCACCAAACTGGAAAATGAATTTTGAATTAATGTGCGATGCTAGCGATTATGCGGTGGGGGCTGTTTTGGGACAAAGAAAAACGAAGGTTTTCCACGCTATACATTATGCGAGCAAGGTGCTAAATGAGGCTCAAATTAATTATGCGACAACTGAAAAAGAGTTGCTCGCCATAGTGTATGCGTTGGAGAAGTTTCGTTCTTATTTGATTGGTGCGAAAGTCATCGTTTACACTGACCATACCGCTATAAGGTATCTGCTTACCAAACCTGATTCTAAGCAGAGGCTTATTAGGTGGATCCTTTTGTTACAGGAATTTGATCTTGAAATTCGTGACAAAAAGGGATCCGAAAATTTGGTAGCAGATCACTTATCTCGTTTGGTAAACGTTGAGGTGACCAAGAATGAATTTGAGGTAAAAGAGGAGTTCCCTGATGAAAAACTTTTTAGAGTGCAAGTTAGACTGTGGTTCGCCGACATGGCTAACCACAAAGCCACCGGATTGATACCGGACGGTCTAACGCACCACCAAAAACGGAAATTTTTGTCTGATGCCAAGTCATTTGTATGGGATGAACCCCATTTATTTAAACTTGGTGTCGACAACCTCCTCAGAAGGTGTGTGTCAGTGGAGGAAGCCACGAGTATTCTGTGGCACTGTCATAACTCTCCTTACGGAGGGCACTTTAATGGGTTGAGAACGGCCACTAAAGTCCTACAATCGGGCTTTTATTGGCCGTCCTTATTCAAAGATGCGCATGCGCATGCCCTTAGTTGTGACAGGTGCCAGAGAAGCGGCGGTATTTCACAGCGGCAAGAAATGCCATTACAAAATATGTTAGAAATCGAAGTTTTTGACTGTTGGGGGATCGACTTTATCGGTCCATTCCCATCTTCGTTTTCTAATGAATATATTTTGGTCGCTGTGGATTACGTTTCAAAGTGGGTAGAGGCGATAGCTTGCGCTAAAGCCGATGGAAAAACTGTGGTAAAATTTTTGAAGAAAAATATTTTTGCACGTTTTGGTACTCCTCGAGTGTTAATAAGTGATGGAGGATCTCACTTTTGTAGCACTCAGCTTGACAAAGCTTTGGAGCAGTATGGTGTGAAGCACAAGGTTGCTACACCATATCATCCACAAGCTAACGGTCAAGCAGAGGTATCTAATCGTGAAATTAAACGGATTTTAGAGAAAACTGTTGCAGCCTCGAGAAAGGATTGGACGAATAAACTTGATGATGCTTTGTGGGCGTATCGGACCGCTTTTAAGGCTCCGATCGGTCTCACACCGTTTAAATTGGTCTATGGTAAGAATTGTCACTTGCCGGTAGAGTTGGAGCACAAGGCGTTTTGGGCCTTAAAATTTTTGAATTTTGATCCAACTCTAAGCGGGGAAAGAAGAAAAGTACAATTACACGAGTTGGATGAATTGCGCCTTCAGGCGTACGATTCCAATAAACTGTATAAGGATCGTGTCAAGTCTTACCATGACAAAAGAATTGTCATCAAACATTTTGAGGTCGGACAGCTGGTCTTATTGTTCAATTCTCGATTAAAATTGTTTCCCGGAAAATTACGATCTAAATGGTCCGGACCTTTTCGGATTGTGGAAATCAAGCCCTATGGAGCAATCGTAATTGAGGACACAAAGTCAAAGGAAAGTTGGACTGTCAATGGACAGAGGCTGAAAGTTTATCTTGGAGGAGAGTTCGAGCGGAATCCCGCCATTGTTCCCTTCCGCGATCCGTGAGATTGTGGGTGGGCCGTCGAGCTTAGCCGACGTTAAACAAGCGCTGGTTGGGAGGCACCCCAACATTGTAAGTATTTCTGTTATTTCTGTTTTGAGAATGTTTAGATATCACTATGAAGCTTAAAAAAAAAATGGTGGCAGTTTGGAAAATTTTTGAAAATTTTGGTCTTGTTCGCTGGTGTTCGCCTAGCGAGCTGTGGCGAGCATTCGCTGGCCTTCGCTCCGCGAACCCAGTGAGGCAGACCAACCCAAGTTCCTGCCACATCAGAAAAAAATGGATTGTGGGTGGGCCACCAAATTGGGCCCAAGACCCACTTTGAATTCTGATTAGAGGGGGAAAAACCCTAGCCTCTTGACCTCTTCATCATTTCCCTCCGTGTCATTCTTTTCCTTTCATTCCCTTTTGTACACTTCAACACTCATCTCCTTCTACTTTCCAATTGCCCTACTCCACCATTAACAGTGCGAAATTCAGGTTTGTTTACTCTTTACAATTTATTTCTGTAGGCATTGTTTATGTTCTTAAGTGATCAATATGGGTTTGGTGAAAAATTGGTATGCTCTGTCATATTATTTGTGTCTTGCATGTTAGAAACTACATAAGCAATATGACTAGAATGATATTTGAAATTAGGAGATGGGAGAGGGACTGTTTGTAACTGTGTTTTTCTGGAAAATCGTGCCTTCGCTGGTTCGTTCGCCTCGCGAGTCTGCGCGAGCATTCGCCAGACTTCGCCTAGCGAGTCTGGCGCGAACAGAGGCATATTTTTAATTTTTTTTTTCTTGTCAATGCAGAGCTCTGGCTGGTTGTTTTTAGTTGCTAATGCGTTTGTTGCCCTTTGTTTGGTTTCATTGTTTGTTATGTGCAGATGGCACCAAAAATGGCGATTCACGCGGCTAAGAAGCGAAAGGCTCAAACCTCCAGACAAGTGCTCGTGCGATTTGACGAAGAACGATTCAGGGGAGCTAAGCAGGCTGCCAGGTACGAGACCCTTGAAAGAAAGACCATCCTGCCGGAGAAAAGATTCCTTCTTAGTGATCGAGGAAGTTACCGAACAATTGATGCACTTTTCGTGGCAAAGAAGTGGGATCGTCTAATGATGCCGCTGGATGGGTACAACATTGAAATTGTTCGGGAATTTTTTGCGAATGCATTACCGGATGATGGTGAAAGATTCAGTTGGGCCTCTTGGGTTAGAGGTACTGTTGTGAGGTTTGATCGTAGGACGATCAACACTGTTTTGGGAGATCCTTTACCGTTGGTTGGGACTGAGATCGATGCCTATCATCGAGACTTGCATCTTCATCGTGATATTGAGAAGATGACTCGGGATTTGCTTCTTGAAGGTAAAGAAGTTGCGCGAAATTCCTCTGGGGTGCCGGTTAGGTTCAGAAGGGTGGACATGCTGCCCTTGGTTCAGGTTATTTTATTGTTTGTGCTCACTAACATTTGTCCCAGGTCGCATCATAGTATAGTTCCTATTGCTCTGGCTCATCTTATCCACAGCATTCAGCAGAATGTCCAGATTGACGTGGCCCGCATCATCGCGGATGAAATCAGGGCAGTTGTGTTAAGTGGTTCGGCAGGTCACTATTCCATTTGCTATTGATGATCGGTATGTGGATAAGTTCTGTAAGGCTAGAGGGATGCTTGGAGCCTCTTCTAGTGCTGGTGCTGATGATGCTGCTGAAGCTGAGGAGGGTTCTGAGCCGGCAACGCCGGCCTATTATCCATATCAGCAGGAGATCTGCAATTATAACTGGGATTGGATGGCTGCCCAGCAGCGTGCTATGACGGATATTCATGATTCCTTGCAGGCTCTTCAGTTGCAGATCCGTGACCCTTCTTCTGAGCATCTTATGATGACTAGGGAGCAGTTCCTAGTGCATGCTGGTTGGCCTGAGGCCAGGCCAATATTTGGAGGGGGTGAGGACGATGCTGATGACGATGTTGATGATGATGAGGCTACTTCTGCTGGAGGTGAGGAGGAGGACTTGGACGATGATGATGAGGAGGATTGATTTTTTTTTGTGATCTTAGACTTGTGTACTTCCTTTGGTCTCCAAAGTGAAGTTTTCTTATATTATGTATTTTTCAGCTTTTACTAGTTAAGTATTAATGTACTCGTACCCGTGTGGTACTTTTTGGAATTATGTAGGTGTTTTATACACCAGGCACTTTATGACATTATTAGTAATAATTATGGTTTGTAGTAAAAAAATTGTTGTTTCGCTTTACTAATAATTGTTGGTTTTTAATTATAGTAAGTGTGTTTTTGTATGTGTTATTTTGATTTTTCTTCTTTAATGGTGGAACTTTGGGAAGTAGGTTGGACTCTTGGGATTATAGAGAAATTCCTCCAAGATGTGAGGGCGATGATAGTACCGTAAGCATGGTGTTGCGACAAGGTATATCGTTACCTTGATTCAAGAATTTTTTATGTTTAAGAATTTTGTGTCTTGGGCAAGTGTAAATGTGTTTCATGTTACAACTTCTTTTGAATACATATGTCATTTTAGGATCTGAAGCTAGTAAAGTGAGAAGCCTCAAAATTGTATCATATGTCAAGGAGTGTTGATGAATGTTGTCTTTATTTTTAATTCATGCCTTATCTTGTGATCGTGTGATTTTGTGGAAGTAGGAGAAGTGATCAAGGCAATTTTTGTTAGTGAGCACAACTATGCCCAAATATTATTTAACCTGTGAGCAGTGAGCATTCGGTAGCCCCTTTGAGCCTAAACAGTTTAGAACTCAATTGAATGATGAACTTGTTTTATGTACATAATTTGCTAGTTGGTTCATCATTGAATTTAATGAGTTTCTAACATTTTCTTCTTGTACCTTTGTAAATTGTTTATTTTGACTTCCTTGCCCTAAAAAGCAAGGAACATTCACTTTAGGTGGAGTTGAAAATGAGTTGGGGAGAGAATAAAAAGGAAGATAGGTGCATTACTCCTAATTATGAAAAGAAAACATTTTTCAAGCAAGCATGTCAAAAGAAGAGTGTGAATATATGGTACAAAAGAGAAAATGCTTGCTTGAACGAAAAAATATAATAGAATCAAAGAGTGTGCACGGTAGTTTGTGAAGGTGGAATGACAATTTGGTGAAATGAAGTGTGTTGTGGAAATAAGTACATAGTGAATGTTCTTTTGCGTCGGCATTTTCGTTTCATAGACCTTTAGAAATGTCCCTTTTTTGTTCACCCGACCAAGCTACATCCCTTGAAGTCCTTAGTGATCTTTTACTTCCATAATTTCTGTTATGATCATTGAGATATGATATCAATTGCTTAGTATTGCATCATTTGTCAAGTGAGTTTAATTGTCCCGTGCTTGTACGCGCGTTTGCCTTCAATCCTATTTCGAAGAGGAGTGTAGAATGACATGTGTATGATAAGTTAGTTGTCTCTTGAAGCATGGTTGAAATTGTTTAGGATTCAAGTTCTTGTACATGATTGGTTCTTGAATTGTGTAATTGATGCATTGTTGTGATTACTGTTTAGCTGAGCCATTTTCGTATCTTGGTTGGATTTAATCCTCGAGCAAATCCTCGTGGGAGGCATACTTTGCTTGAGGACAAGCAATGAGTTAGTTGGGGAGAGTTTGTTAGATGTCAATCATGATATATTTGAGTATGAGTTATTTGGCATTTTTCATGACTTTTCATGTGGAATAGGTTGATTTTAGTGTGAATTGATGTTGTTATGCATTATTTGAAATATACTTGTGGTGCTTGTAATTTGTGTGCTAAATGTGCAGAAATAGGAGTGAAAAGATCAAAGTTGGAAGACCCAAAGAAATAGTGCAAGCTGCCAAAGAATTGAAATCAACAGCAGTGTTCGCTAGGCGAGTGTTGGCGAAGGTGCCAGCGAAGGTTCGCCTAGCGAACGTCAGCGAGCATACCAGCGAAGGGTGGCAGAAAGTGTGCAAAACTTACAGTAGGAAAACTGGGTAAATTCGCTGGACGAGTAGGCCAGTGAATGCTCGCTGATATGCTCGCGGGGCGAATGTGCCAGCGAAGGGTGGCAGAAACTTTCCATTTTTGAAAACACCCAAGCTTCGCTGGGCGAAGGTTGCAGCGAATGCTCGCGAAGCGAATGTTTTGGTTCGCCTAGCGAACCCACGATAATTCTGAGGGGCGGTTTAAGTCTGAGGCACTTAAATGTGCCATATTTTTGGGCATTCGCTGGGCGAATGAAAGGCTTCGCTGGGCGAATGGTGCTGTTTGGAAATGTGTATAAATAGAATTGTTACTTTTTGGAATAGGGGGCTTGCTCATTTTTACATTAGAATTAATTGTTTACAGTATTTTGTTCAGAAAAGCTTGTATTTTCATTGGAGAAGCTGATTTTGCATCCATTCTCGATTATTCGTTGTGGATGCTCATTCATCTCCTCTCTTTACTTGTCATCCAAGCTACCATGGGAAGTGGTAGCTAATCACTCAATGTTGAGGTTAGAGGTAGTTGATTCTGTTTTTATGTATTGATATTGATCTCTTGTATATGAACAAAGTCTTTGATCAATATAGATGATGTTGTTTTCTCTTAATGATCCATTTGTGAATTGTTTTGCTCTAGACATAGACTTTACAACTCTTGACCTAACAATTTCATCTCTTAAAAACCAAACTCTAGACATAGATTTGGGATTTGCTATTCGCATTGTATTGATCTTAATGATCGTTGCTTAGATTGTTAGCGTGAGACATCATCTAACGGTCTAAACAACGGTACTCACGATTCCGCTTTAGACATAAACGTAGTCGGGAGGATACGCGGTTATATTGGTTGGAAACCGAGTTCATATGCTTGATTAATTGTTTATACATGAATAGGATTGATGAAACCTAACCTTAACATGCTTTTATAAAAATCTTTGTGACCTAATTAATCTTTTGCTACAAGTGAATGATAACAACAAGTCAAAACTTTTGAAAACCTTAACTTAGAATATCACAACTATTGAACGGCTAGCATCAAATATCCGACAATCCCTGTGGAGACGATAACAAAAACCCACACTGATACTCAACTCGAACAGTACTGTTATTTATTATCATACATATGTTGTTAGAATGTTGTTCTATATATTGTTCTGTTGCTGTTTTGTATTATTATTTAATATATTTATGGCTCTGTTCCTTTTTGCAGGTTTTAGCAACATTTACATTGGCTTTGGTACATACATTAGGGAACCTTTTCACTAATATGAACCTTGCTATGATGCTATGAATTTTATGCTGCTGCAGATGTTATTTGTTGGTTGTCTGTGATGAAAATAAATCTTCTGAGCCCTGAATGTTGCTGCGAAATTCCTCTCATTCCTGTTGTTCCTTCTGATATAGTGTCCTTTTTACATCTCATGGCATTGAATTGGGACAAACGTCTTGATCTGCCATTTGTTGGTGGTTGATGATGAGTTGGAATAAATTCCAGTCTGAAACCTAATATCCTGAACTCTTAGCAACTTGCTGCTTATTTGTTGTTTAATGCCGTTGAATTGATATGCATTCTGCTAATAACAACTTGGTTTGATTTTACATAACCATTTTTTATAGCAGAAATAGAGTTTGTTGTCGTTGTTGCACGGGACACTTTCATTGTATGCCATGTGCTGCAAACTGCATTCGTATCGAAGAATTTTTTTCTTGCATACCGAACAGTTTGCAATTTGTTTTTGAACTGCTCTGATAAAAATCTGCATGGTGATCGGTTTGTGTAACACCTAAGGGGTTCCTATGATGCTCTGGCATTTATGATGCTGCAGATGTTATTAGTTGTTTTGCTGTGATGAAAATAAATCTTCTGAGCACTGAATGTTGCTGCGAAAATCCTCTCCTTCCTGCTGTTCCTTCTGATATACTTTCCCTTTTTACATCTCATGGCATTGAATTGAGACAATCGTCTTGATCTGCCATTTGTTGGTGGTTGATGATGACTTGGAATAAATTCCAGGCTGAAACCTAATTTCCTAAACTCTTACTATCTTCTTCTTTTCTAACACTACTTTATTCTTATAACAAAAATTCTGCAGGTCATCCATGAAAACCAAATGCTGCATATCCAGGCAAGCTAGCTCATTAGCCATCCAAGACCTATTCCTGAGTTCATGTGCTTCAAAGAAAATTAATTGGTTTACTTTCATTTGTTTCAGGTATCCCAGGAGGAAAATCTTCCCCGAACGCAATGACAATAGCTGCAGCATCGCCCATCCGTGAGAATCCAACTGATATGGGTCTATAACTTTGCATCATCATATCCAGATTGTAGAGGTCGGTCTTGGATGGTCAAACTGATCAAATCTTGCAATGCTTAAACTTGGCCTAATCATCTATTACTGAGTAAAGACGGAATCGACCCTCTGTTCCTTTTTGCAGGTTTTAGCAACATTTTCATTGGCTTTGGTACATACATTAGGGAACCTTTTCACTAATATGAACCTTGCTATGATGCTATGAATTTTATGATGCTGTAGATGTTATTTGTTGGTTGTCTGTGATGAAAATAAATCTTTTGAGCCCTGAATGTTGCTGCGAAATTCCTCTCATTCCTGTTGTTCCTTCTGATATACTCTCCCTTTTACATCTCATGACATTGAATTGGGACAAACGTCTTGATCTGCCATTTGTTGGTGGTTGATGATGACTTGGAATAAATTCCAGTCTGAAACCTAATATCCTGAACTCTTAGCATCTTGCTACTTATTTGTTGTTTAATGCCATTTAATTGATATGCATTCTGCTAATAACAACTTGGTTTGATTTGACATAACCATTTTTTATAGCAGAAACAGAGTTTGTTGTCGTTGTTGCACGGGAGACTTTCATCGTATGCGATGTGCTGCAAACTGCATTCGTATCAAAGAATTTTTTTCTTGCATACCGAACAGTTTGCAATTTGTTTTTGAACTGCTCCGATAAAAATCTGCATGGTGATCGGTTTGTGTGACACCTAAGGGTTCCTATGATGCTCTGACATTTATGATGCTGCAGATGTTATTTGTTGTTTTGCTGTGATGAAAATAAATCTTCTGAGCGCTGAATGTTGCTGCGAAAATCCTCTCTTTCCTGTTGTTCCTTCTGATATACTTTCCCTTTTACATCTCATGGCATTGAATTGAGACAATCGTCTTGATCTGCCATTTGTTGGTGGTTGATGATGACTTGGAATAAAAAATTCCAGGCTGAAACCTAATTTCCTAAACTCTTACTATCTTCTTCTTTTCTAATACTAATTTATTCTTATAACAAAAATTCTGCAGGCCACCATGAAAACCAAATGTTGCATATCCAGCCAAGCTATCTCATTAGCCATCCAAGACCTATTCCTGAGTTTATGTGCTTCAAAGAAAATTAATTGGTATACTTTCATTTGTTTCAGGTATCCCGGGAGGAAAATCTTCCCCGAAGGCAATGACAATAGCTGTAGCATTGCCCATCCATGAGAATCCAACTGATATGGGTCTATAACTTTGCATCATCATATCCAGATTGTAGAGGTCGGTATTTCTGGTCAAACTGATCGAATCTTGCAATGCTTAAACTTGGCCTCATCATCTAAACCATGGCGTTGCATTGGTGTTTATTTGCAGTTATAGACTTATGGTGCAAGAGTGGCTTGGATATGGGATCAAAATGATGTCATGAAGTTTCTTGCAGATTCCTTCGTGTGGATCATGGTAGTGGCTTGAGTGGAGAAAACTTCCATAATTTTATTTCAATTTTGATATGTGAACATTTGGATTGATCTATTTCTTTTAGGCTTGAATTATTTTTTTTGCAATTTAATGCATGAACACTTGGATATTGTAGTGTTTCATGGTTTCTAGAAGTGAGGTCTCCTATTTTGGATTTTGAAGCATGGAAAGAATATTGAGAATCTTCATGTACTTTGAACTTTTGGAACTGGTTTGAACTTGTAATTCTTGTAATTCTTGGAAAATGTGAATTTTATGCTTTGAATGAGAATGAATCCAATTTTTGAACTTTTAATTTTTTTATATTTTGGTACCAACTTGAATTTGTGAAACTTCAACATTTGAATCTTTATGACAACTCGAAAGTTCTTGAATCCCAATGCTAATAACTTGTACTTGAATTTCAAGGAATTCCTATAAATGGACCTTCCAATTTTAGCATGCTTACTCATTTTAATCTAACCAAATTGTATCATTTCATTTTAAAACATTATGAACCAAACTTTGATGTCGTATGGAACTCATAAACCAAATCGCATTACTTTGTCACCCTAACCACACCGAATCCACAACCTCTTATGTTGGTCTCTTAACTTGGAGTTTATTAGCTGTTTCTGTTTAATGCACTACCATTTTAACTTTGATTACAGTAGCACTTTGGTTATTGTATCAGTTTGATTTAATTCCCTACCATGTTGAAATTTGGTTATAATATGAACTTTGGTTATGTTGAACTTACAAATCAATTTGTTGCTAACAATGACATTGTCTACTCAATTCCCTGTAAACTTTGGTTAACAATGACATAGTCTACTCAATTCCATGTACACTAATTCATGTTGTTATTTTAGTATTATATGAATATAAATTGAATATTCTCATATTCTATTTTTTTTTTTTTTTGAGATTAACTCAATATCTTAACTAATTCCGCACGGTTTCTTACTAGTTTAAAAACAAAAAATGGTAATTAACTTGTATCACCGTTTACTTTTATATTTTAATGTAAATGGATAGTATTATATTTATGTATTTTGGTTTTTTTAGAAAGAGAGGGCACAAGACCCAAACAAAGAAAAACTAGGCGACAAGCCTCAAAGACAACCTAGACCAATTTATCCTAAGAAAACTCCTCAAAACAAGAGGGCATTCATCAAACTAGAAAAAATAAAAATAACTGGAGAGACCCAGCTTCGCAAGATAATCAGCGCATTGATTAGCCTCTCAAAAAATATGATGAAATTGAACTTCTTCAAAACGGGGAAGAAGAAGAAAGATATGTCTAATCAAATTGGAGCCTTGCTTGAGCACTCAAGGAGACCCTTAAAGAGCATCCACCACTAATTTATTAACAACTCGGATAATGAATTTTTGTAACCACGCTTCCAAGCTAACTCCAAACCCAAAAGCACGCCCCATAATTCGGCAGCAAGACTATTGTAATCCCGATATATTTGTGAAAACCGCCAAGCCAAGCACCTTAATTGTCATAATAGAGGTCCTCGCAAGAAGACCCAGCTCCACTCTTTACAGTCCCATTCGAATTTAGACACACCCGACCAAAAAGAGGAGGTCTCCATTGCACTAAAATAGTATTTCTAGATATATGTTGGATTTTGAGAGAAAGATGTTTGTTATCCAGGTATAGAAGAACAGCTCGCCGAACCTCGGGGCTAAGATTATGAGGCATGATGAAATGGGGATCATGAATCTGCTTATTCCGCCAAATCCAGAGCTGTTGGCACCCGAAAGCCCAAAGATCAGCCCAGTCAACATATTTGAATTGAGAGGGATGAGAAATGTTGGAATTAATCCAGTCCATCAGAGAAGAAGTGAAGAAAAGATCTTGGTTACGTTGATTAACAATCTGAGACCAAAACCTCTTGGATAGATACAGTCACGCAGAGCATGAAAGATAATTTTCGGAGCCATACCATACAGATCACAAGAATCACTACGCAGCTATCGACGATTAAGATAAGAGTTAGTAATGATACCCTTGTGACAAATTTTCCATATAAAGTTCCGAGTTTGCTCAAGAACTTGAAGCTTCCAAAAAGAATTCCATAAAGGATTGGGAACATCTTCTGAACTTTGGTTTAGAAGTCCATACATGCTAGAAATCAAGAAAATCCAAGAATTTGTACACTCCAAATGCAACAATCAGAAAAAGAAGCTAATGTATAAGGAGGGTGAATAGTACGAATTTTATTAGAAATGTGAGGGGGGGAATTCTGCTAAGAAGAGTCCAGTTCCAAGTACCATCTATATTCAATAAATTTGTCACAAGAGGAAGACTTCTAATGCTATCCAAATGAGTGTCAGCAAGATCTTTGAGAAAAACCCTTGGAGCAACCCAACTATCCTCCTATATCCTTATGGTTAGGCCGTTTCCCACTTCCAAATACAACATAGATTCCAACTTAGGCATGAGATCGACAATCGTTTTTCAGATGTAAGAATCTGAAGGTTTAGCAATAAAATTGCCAGAATCCGGGTACCTAGAGACATATTTATTATTCATGAGCCTGCACAAAAGAGAGCTACTTTCTGTCTTGAGATTCCACCACAGCTTTGCAAGAAAGGCGTTATTCATAATCGGCAAATTCCTCAGCCTAAGTTCTCAAAATACTTATATTTGGTAGGAATGCTCCAGCGGATAGAGTGAAGGTGCTTCTTCTCCATAGAATCTCTCGAGATAAAAAATCTTTGGCAATGCTAAATCTTCTTGATGCAAGCTTGAGGAATGGGCACATACATCATAGTGTAAGTAGGAAGCACCTCAATGACAGCCTTAGCTAAAGTAACTCTACCGGCAAAGGAAAGTTGAGTTCTCTTCCAATGATAAAGCTTGGATTGAGCTTTCTCAATGAGGTACTGATAGTCTTTGACTCGGGGGTGCTTACCTGAAAGAGGAACACCTAAATATGTTCGAAGGTAAGATGTCTCCTTGAAACCGAATTTGGCTAGGATGAGTTTTCTGGTGGACAGAGGAGTATTATTGGAAAAGAAAATGTTGGTTTTTTTCCATATTAATACGTTGGCCAGAAGCACTGCAGAATTTGGCTAAGATATCCAAGACAACATTAATTTGAGTTTTAGTAGCAGTCCCAAATAAAATGAGGTCGTCAGCCAACATAGGTGGGATATCATAGGTCCCTCCTTGCCAATTTTCAAACAGTTCCACTCGTTATTCTCCACGGCATCATGTATTAGATGAGAATGGTTGTCCATGCTCATGACAAACAAATAAGGGGACAAGGGATAACCTTGTCCTAAACCTTTTTGGGCCTCAAAAAATTCACCGATATCTCCTTTCCAAAGAACTCGCAAGTTAACCACTATAACAACAAGAAGAATAAGCTATTTCAGATTTCCAGGAATACCAACTTCAGTAAGGACATTGTTGATAAATTTCCAGTTCATTTTGTCATATGCCTTAGCAAGATCAATCTTTATGGCAAAGGATCCAATTTTCCACTTCAATTTGTTCATACTATGGAGAATTTCTTGAGCAAGAACAATGTTATCATGCGAGCATCTGTTGGGGATAAGCCTGATTGATTAGGAGAGACTATGGTATCCCTATGTTGTTTGATTTTATTCACTATGAACTTAGTAAAAACTTTATCTGGAATGTTACATAAAGCAATAGGCCTGAAGTGAGATTCCAAGCTAATTTGAGCATATCCTCAAATGAGTTCTCAACTAACCAAGCACACTCAAATTTTAAATATTTAGGCGCCTGTCTAAAGTCCTTGTCCATGAGGGTAAGGAGAACATGATGATGATTTGAAAATTCAAGTCTATGAAGAAACTTCACATGAGCTTCAGGGTATGTATTCCTTCATCTGTCATTGCAAATAACACGATCTAAATTTTCATAGATTCTCATACCCACATGAGTCAACAAACCTCTCCAAGTAAAAAGGAAACCAAAGCTACCCATGTCAAGAAGCTTACAATTGTTGATACAGTTTTAAAAAAGAGTATGTCTCCAAAGGGAAGCCGGGAGCCCACCTTTTTTCTCATTCAAATGGAGGATATCATTAAAATCCCCTTCCACACTCAATCTTGTATCCATAGTAGACGCTATGTTAATCAACTCATTCCACAAATATTTCTTTCTTTCTTCCAAAGGACTAGCATAAATAGAAGTTAGATACCAGACTTTCCCTTCCTCTTTGATGATTTGGGCATGAATAAATTGAAAATAACACTTCACAATGTTAACTTGAAGCTGCTTAACTTTCCAACCCAAGGCAATTTCACTTGCAAAACCTCTAGCTTCAGAGAAATAAAAGCCAGAGTAGCCCAACCTAGTGAAAATATGCTTAAGCTTGCTAGGGTCAGAGTGAGTTTCCATGATAACCAATAAGTCATGTTTCTTTTCGTGAGTGTAAGAGTTGCAAACACGTAAGAAAGTTGTATTACTTGCTCCACGACAGTTCAAAAAGAAACATGAAAGGTTTTGAATATTCATAAATACATGATAGAAAAGAAAGGAGAGCCCTTGTAAACATCTATGCTCTTCTGCCACCATAATCTCTCCAGGCTTTTCTATGTCTTCATTCTTCTCAATCCATGCATCTAAGAGAGTTGAATTTCCTTCAGAACTTGGATCCGTAGAGATATATAAAGAGGAAGCTTCGTGTTGTTGAGAAGTATCAACTTGAACCGCTTTAAAAATCTCTCCCACTGATTTCTCCTCTAGAAAACAGTCAATGTTTTCCTTTTTTATCATGAATTTTCTCCTTATCCTTACCCTTCTGAATGCCTCTAGAAGTTGTCTTCAGATGTTTATCAAAGAGCTTTTCTTTTTTATTCTTCCTTTCTCTATGTCTCCTTTGAGCAAAATTGTTGTGGCCTTCAGGATTCGTATTTTCCTCCAAACTGTTCTTGCATTGGATAGAATTATTACAAAGTATAGTATTTGCATCTGTCTTCACTCTATTCTTAGGCTGGTCTTAGTGAGTATTAGCAGGGGTAACATTAAGAGTAATGTAATCTTCATTAGGGTTATCCTTTAGCAAAGCTTGGAATCGAGATCCTCTATTATTGGAAACATCTTTAGTTATCTTTTCACTCAAATCAACTTTAGGATTATCTTGCTTGTTTCTTCTGGCACATTTTGGCTTTTGAATAACAATCCACGACCCTTGTTGAGTTCTGAAATTCTGGTACCAGATATGTGATGTCACAACAACACACTCTACAATGGACAAAGTAAAACAACAGAAAAGGCACAAAGAATTGTTCACCCAGTTCGGTTTAATTACCTACGTCTGGGGGCTACCAAGCCAGAAATGAATTTCACTATCAGTAGAATTAATTTACATACTCAACAACCCAGTTGACATCTCCTAACCTTAATCTCTACTTAATGAACCTTCTACCTAAGAGACCACTTAGGTATGAGAACACTACTCAATCCCTAAATCACTTCAGTGATATAATTCAAAGATCACACACCTTGAATAACACAACTTGATTCTGCTTCACAGCTTTGATCAAGAACAACTCAAAATAACACCAATTCACACTAGAATGATTTACAAACACGAAGACACAACGACACTCAGTCTTTAGCTCTTTTTCTTCGTTGCTTTCTTCAAGGATTGATGCGCTTTACATAGCTTTTTGATCTGGTCTTGGACCTGCTACAATATCTGACCTGATTTGTTATTTGAAACTGAATCTTCGACAGATTTTCTCTCTCAAAATCTTCTTAAATCTTCAACCTTTAAACACTCTTACAAATCTGCATCAAATCTGTTTGTAACAGAGAATATCTATCCCAAGATATCCGCATCCAATGAGACTAACAACTCTCCTAATATCCAGCTAAAACGCAAACCCTAACAACATCACTAAACCTGATGTTATTAATCTTCTGCAGACCTGATGTCAGAACATCGCATGTGACATCAGACTTCACAACTCCAACAAGTTAAACACTTAACATAAACCAATTTTAAGACTCAATGTTAAGACATCACCCATGTTACATCAACATTGAACAGCTTTGTTTTACCAAAATTCTAGCCAATCCAAGAACCAACAATCTCCCCCTTTGGCTAATTTTGGCTAAAACAATCTCTGCAACATCAGAGACTTCAGCAGCGGAAAAATTTTAAAAATTAGTATAATCCTCCTAGCAGCACTTCTTCAAACAACTTTAAAATGCTGCACTTCACTCCAATACTCTGTTGCATACTTCAGCACTAACTAGTAGCAGCATTGGGCAAGCTCCCCCTCAAAGCAAGAATCAGCATACCAGCAACTGTTCAACAACTCTCCCCCTCAATAACTGCATTTCAGCATCACACTAGCTGCACTCCTTAGCATTGTACAATGACTAATTCTTCTTCTTGGCATTGCAACACCTTGACTAACTCTTGGCTAACTCTCCCCCTTTTTAGCCACAATTAGACAAACCTCAACATGAAGTCCTTCTAAGAACCAGTTAGTCCTAATCTAGCTCTCATTGTCAGTCTAAAGTCAGCAAGCAAGACAAGGCAAATCATAGAACATAAAAACATAAATAGTGCATAAACAGGCACAATATTCAAATTACATATTACAGTGCAGAACAAAAATCAAACTAAACTACTAGCTAGAAAAAGCAGCAAGGAAACTAGTCTTCATCAGAGCTGGCACCATCTCCACCATCTTCTGTTTCTGAATTTTCAGTATTGACATTAGCATCTTTATCACCATCACCTTGTTTCAAGGATTTTATCAGCAGTTCTATCTTCATCTTTCTTGTTGTGCTGGTACTAATGACCTTATCAAGATCTTTGTAAGTGGCCTTTAGTTCTTCAAGTAATTCAGCCTTGGTACTCTTTTTGCCACCAGCATCTGATGTTACAACAATGTCTGGAACATGATGTCCAGCAAACAACTTAGGATGCAAGGACAAGACTGACTCCCTCTTGCAAGCTATATCTGAACTTGTTAAAGTTTCAGGATGTTGCTCCAAGATGATTCCACAAACAAGGGATGGGAATGCTATAGGTAACTTGATAGCATTTGTTTCAGCATGTTTCACCACTTGTTCAAAGATGTAGCTTCCAAAGTCAAACTTGATCTTCTTCCCAACAGCATAGATAAACCTACCCAATCCAACAGCTATTGTTGTCTTGTGGTTTGTTGGCACCCAGTTGGCTGCTCCAATTCTGTGAAGAATGGCATACTTGATGATAAGTTTACTAGCCTTCAACTTCCCTTTCAATGGCCAAACCTTTACCTGACCAGCTGTAATCTCTTTACATATTTCATTATCAGTCATCTCAAGGTCACTATACTCTTCATCATCTCTTCCCAGATACTTGTTGATAGTACTAGGAGAGAAGTTAATGCACTTTCCTCTCACATAGACCTTCATGAAGTCCCCACTTCTTTTATCAGCAATGTCTATGGGAATGTTAACAACAAATTCCTTAACAAGTCCCTCATAGCACTTAGGAAATTTTGTCACAGTCTTCACCAACCCATCCTCATTAATCAGCTCCATAATATCCTTCATCTCTAAAGCTTCTTTCCCAAGCTCCCTCTCCAGGGCTAGTCTTCTCTGACATACAAATTTCCACATTGATGCACTGCTGGCATAATGAAAGGAAATGTTGTCAACTGGCACTTCAGGGACTTTGTCAGAGATTCTCTTCAAAAATATTTTTCTGACCGGTGTGATGTCTTGAGCATCATCCTCAACATCAAAGTCAGAATCAGAATCATCCCTGATATTCCTCTTTTTGAAGGATGTAGCAACCTTGCTCCAAGGTTTTGTAGGACCAACAACAGCAGTTTTCTTCTTACCTTCATAAGACTTCTTTGGAGAGGATTCAACAGTCTTTCCTTTCCTTGTTTTCAATCTATTGGCAATCCCAGGAACTGCATTACCAATTACTTCATTGTCAGATAAGTTAACAACATCCACCACATCAGCATCCTTCTTGCCTCTTGGTCTAGGGGTAACATCTCTAGCAGGTGATGTTTCAACATCTTGTTCAACAACAACTTCCTCTTCAACATGCATATCCCTTTCTCTTTCAGCTTCTGCTTCTTCTTCAATCTCAGCATCTTCAATAACTAACACAACCAATCTGTGGAGATTGCTCTCAGTAGATTGCATGTCACTCTTTTCCCTTTCAGAATGTTCAGCAGGCATTTGCCTCAGTGGTCTAGATATACCCTTTATAGGAAGCCCTTTCTCAAAGATCTTATCGACAATCTGAC
The DNA here is from genome assembly GCA_022829125.1 of Lathyrus tuberosus. Classification (NCBI taxonomy): domain Eukaryota; kingdom Viridiplantae; phylum Streptophyta; class Magnoliopsida; order Fabales; family Fabaceae; genus Lathyrus; species Lathyrus tuberosus. The sequence goes on from JALAZF010000794.1 coordinate 370,040, forward strand.
CTAAGCTTTTGTCAACATCTACCTTTTCTTCAACAGTTTGAGAAGTGGATGACCTAGGTGCTGTTTTATCACTAAATAGAACACTAGTAACAAGCTTCATTGTTTCATTATCTCTAAAGATAGTGGCAGCCCTTTTTGAAACAAGTTTAGAAGGTCTAGATTTACCTGACTCTGGGAGCATCATAGAGATGGGTTCTACATTCAAAGCTTCTTCTGCAGTCCCCTCTTCTGTAGAAACCCTGACATTAACTTGCGAGGAACTTTGTGAGGCAGATTTCTTTGATGGAGAAGACATCTGTTTTGACATGGTTCCCTTGAAGCAGTATAGGTTCAGAGACAGATGATTCTTCTTGTTGAAGGAGATGAACAGTCGGGAGATATGAGTTTTGATGAAACGTGATATTGCTACAATAGGGAATGATGGTCTAAGGTATGGTGCCTGATTTTGTGTATCCCTTAAAGACCAATCAATGAGTTTCTCCCTCCAAATAAACTTTCCTTTTAATAATTTAAAAGGATTCACATTAAGAGTAATTAACCCTAATTGACCTTTCAGCAGACTTTCACACTTGTTGTCACAATCTGATGTTACAACATCAACCTTAACATCACCAGATAAGCTGTCCACTTGAGGTACCCATTGATAGTAATTATCTCTGGATCTTATTCCCTTCATCACTACCTCATTCTGCTTATTTGTCACCACACACTCATCTTTGGTGTAGCTGACCTTACATCCATCATCACAGAGCTGACTTATGCTAATCAGGTTAGCACTCAAACCTTTGACAAGTAACACATTGTCAAGATCAGGTCCATCATGACACTTCACTTTTCCAACACCTTTTACCACCCCTTTTTCTCCATTTCCAAAAGTAACATCAATTGATGAGCAAGAATTGACATCCACCAATTAGTTTTTGAAACTAGTCATGTGCTTTGAACAACCACTATCAAAGTACCATCCATCCTTAGCAAAATGTCCATCTGAGGTGTGAGCCAATAGACATTTAACCTCTTCTTTAGGAACCCACTGCTTAACAACCTTGAGCCTGTTCACCTTCTGTTTGGGTTGAGGGTTAGACTTGGGATAATCATGTAGCTTGAAGCAAGAAAATTGCATGTGTCCAAATCTGCCACAGTAAAAGCACCTAACTCTGTCTTTTCTGAAGTGGTTAAACCTTCTGCCACCTTGATGATGATACTGTTGTGGCTGCCACCCATAATGTTGTCTTCTTCTCCCATAGTTTGACTGTCTTCTATGGTAAGGATGTTGTCTTTTTGGCTGTCTTCTATGGTGATGAGGCTTCCTTCTTCCATAATAATAAGGCACATCATTATTATATCCATTGCCATACATGTTTCCCTGATGTTGAGACATCTGATGGAACACGTTCTGTTTGAACCTAGAAGCCTGCATGCTCTTATGATATTGTGGAGGCATATACTGCCTAGCTCCAGAAACATGTGCCTTCCTTTGATGAGGTCCATGAGCATGCTTCTCCCCAACATTTTGAGGTTGTGGATGAGCAACCAGCTTAGGTTTAGGATCCTGTCTCTTTGTGTGAAGTTGAGACATTGGTTGAGACATCTCCTTCTTGGTTCCTGAAGTGCTTGCTTCAGCAGAAACCTTTTCCTCAACCACAAATCCTATGCCTGACCTATCTCCAGCAACCTTTTCTGTCTGAAGAATATTATCAAGTGTGTATGTACCACTGTTCAGCATCCTAACCGATTTGGTCATATGATCAAGATGAGCTTTGACCAATAAAACTTCATTTTCCAAATCAGCTTTAGCAGTCTCAAGCTGAACAATCTGTTTCTTCTATTTTTCACTTTCTTGACAGATTTCTGTACTCTTCAGACAAAGCTCTTGATAGGTGGAGGCTAACTCCTCAAACGTCAGATCCTCATCACTTGAATCACCATCAGAAACAACGGTTCCAGTTAAAGCTTTGACATGTTTGGCTGACTCTCCTTCACTTTCACTGTCAGAGTCTGACCAAGAAACTGTCATGCCTTTCTTCTACTTCTTCAGGAATGTGGGACATTCTTTCTTAACATGTCCATAACCTTCACACTCAAAGCATTGAACACCCTTGTCTTGAGCAATCTTCTCTTCATCCTTCTCCTTAGACTTGCTGATGTCAGAAGCGATGTTCTTGACATTAGGCTTGAAGTTCTTGTTCATTCTTTTGAACACCTTGTTGAACTGCCTTCCTAACATAACAATGGCCTGAGACAGATCCTCCTGGGATTCAACACTATTCCCTTTCTCTTCTTGAGCATCTGAAACCAAGGTTATACTCTTTGGCTTCTTTTCAGGTTCTTCCTCATTCAACCCAAGCTCAAAAGTTTGAAGAGATCCAATGAGCTCATCAACCCTCATCTGGCTAATGTCTTGTGCTTTTTCAATGGCAGTCACCTTCATCTTGTACCTCTTAGGAAGGGACCTAAGGATTTTCCTTACAAGCTTTTCTTCTGACATCTTTTCTCCAAGAGCACTGGATGCATTGGACAACTCAAGAATACTCATGTGGAAGTCATGGATAGTCTCATCTTCCTTCATCTTCAGTCTTTCAAACTTTGATGTTAGAAGCTGAAGTATTGACATCTTAACTCTAGATGATCCTTCATGTGTAGTCTTTAAGATGTTCCAAGCTTCCTTAGCAACTTCACAGGTATTGATCAACCTGAATATATTCTTATCCACTCCTTTGAAAATAGCATTTAAAGCTTTGGAATTACCAAGGGCAAGCTCATCTTCTTCCTTGGTCCATTCTTCTTCAGGTTTCAGCTTTGAGGTGCCCTCTTTATCTTTCCCAGCATCATCTTTCTCAAACACAACAGGTGTTTTCCATTCTTTTATGATAGCCTTCCAAGCCCTGCTGTCCAAGGATTTCAAAAAGGTGATCATCCTTGGTTTCCAATAATCATAATTAGAGCCATCCAAAATAGGGGGTCTATTCACAAATCCACCAACTTCCTTGTCCATCTTACCAGAAAGTATCAACCCTAGATCTCACCCAGATGCAGAGTAGGATGCCTGCTCTGATACCAATTGAAATTCTGGTACCAGATATGTGATGTTACATGTGATGTCACAACAACACACTCTGCAATGGACAAAGTAAAACAACAGAAAAGGCACAAAGAATTGTTCAACCAGTTCGGTTTAACTACCTACGTCTGGGGGCTACCAAGCCAGGGATGAATTTCACTATCAGTAGAATTAATTTACAGACTCAACAACCCAGTTGACATCTCCTAACCTTAATCTCTACTTAATGAACCTTCTACCTAAGAGACCACTTAGGTATGAGAACACTACTCAATCCCTAAATCACTTCAGTGATATAATTCAAAGATCACACACCTTGAATAACATAACTTGATTCTGCTTCATAGCTTTGATCAAGAACAACTCAAAACAACACCAATTCACACTAGAATAGTTTACAAACACGAAGACATAACGACACTCAGTCTTTAGCTCTTTTTCTTCGTTGCTTTCTTCAAGGATTGATGTACTTTAAATAGCTTTTTGATCTGGTCTTGGACCTGCTACAATATCTGACCTGATTTGTTATTTAAAACTGAATCTTTGACAGATTTTCTCTCTCAAAATCTTCTTAAATCTTCAGCCTTTAAACACTCCTACAAATCTGCATCAAATCTGTTTGTAACAGAGAATATCTATCCCAAGATATCCGCATCCAATGAGACTAACAACTCTCCCAATATCCAGCTAAAACGCAAACCCTAACAACATCACTAAACCTGATGTTATTAATCTTCTGCAAACCTGATGTCACAACATCGCATGTGACATCAGACTTCACAACTCCAACAAGTTAAACACTTAACATAAACCAATGTTAAGACTCAATGTTAAGACATCACCCATGTGACATCAACATTGAACAACTTTGTTTTACCAAAATTCTAGCCAATCCAAGAACCAACAAGTCCCTTGTTCTCTATCTTGGACCTCTGAATGATTCCTACCATTAGAACCAGTTTTTCTACCACCTTTTTTTGCTGGTTTCAAATTCCATTTGAGTGCCACATCCTTTAGTAGTATGACCATATTTCCCACGATGAAGGCAAAGTAAGTGCAACCCCTCATACTCAACCTTGAAGTGTCTACCCTTGATAGCAAACTTAGCCAGCAAAGATTTAATAAGATAAACTTGGATGCATAAGCGAGCATATTTCCCTTTTTCTCTAGATAAATTGTTCTTGTCAACTTTGATAGCTTTTACTATTTTATTCCTAATGAAGGTGAGCACACATTGGTCATAATACTCAATTGGAAGGCCCAAGATTCTGACCCACACATTAAGCTTATTCATCGTATCCTTAGACGGCCAAAAGTTGGGACTCCATTCACGAATCATTAGGTAATAATGATAGATTAACCTCGGACCTTCAAGGAGAGCATAAATTTGGTCTTCTGGACTAGTGAAAGTGACAAGAAAAGTTATTGCCCAAGATCAATAATATTCAGGACTCCTCGTTTATCCCACATTAGTTGTAGTTGGTTTTCCAACACCCTAAATTCGATACTTCGACCAAGCATCTTTATGATTACCCATTTTCTCAAGGTTTCGCAATTCGTCGCTCCTCCAATTCAGAGAAAATGAATTCAGGGCATTCGTATTCTCCAATCGAGTTTTCCTCAACACGAATATCTTGCGTGTTCTCTTCAAGATCTTGCATATCGAATTGTTCTTCTTCGTTCGACCCCAATTTTCCAGAAAATTCACCTGTCACCATATTCTTGTATAAGATTGTTTCAGGCAGAGAATTTCGAGAGGGATTAGATTTCAGATCTATTGAAGAAACTATGGGGTTTTCTGCAATCGTAGAATCATTAAAATCTCTACTCAAAGGAAGGTCTTCTTGTATGTTAGGGTTTACGAGAGAAAACCTTTTCGGCGGCGGCGGCGCCATACCCGCAGAGGGAAAGTGAACGAGCAACAAGAGTAAAAATGAGACCAAAAGAAACAAAAAGAGTGGGGTATTCTTCCTTAGCACTCCTACCAACCAGGTCCTTAACCCTAGGGTTATCAGAGGAACCCTGTGGAAGAAGGCGAATCTCGATGTTAATTCGTAAAGGTCTTATCTGCCTGTGTGTCTCTGTAAAATGCCTAAAATCTTTGCCATGCAACAGTGCCGTCGTGCTGAACACTGCGTCGGGCAATACACCGAAAATCAAAAATCAACTAATCTAAATGTCATTCTGATCTAAGTAATTATTCTGAGGGCAAGGTGTCTTCTTATACTTGATCTTTATTTTACTGATTTTAAAATATGTACTAGTTCGTAGTATGTAATTTGGACGATATCATCTCATCATTGTCGGCATTCTTATTTCACAATGTATAAACGATCAATAATCATGTGTCCAAACATATAAGAAGAGTCTTGCACGTTTATTACATGTGCGTAATCATGCTATGAGTCTTAGGTATGCATAAACATTGCCTAAGTAGATGAAAACATGTGAAAAATTAGTTTTTAAGATTTTTGGTAGCTTGAGTCGGCCTAAACCAAGCTTTGGTTGACTCATGAAAAGTTGGCAATATTGAGTTTTCCTCGGGTTAGGGCACGCTGACCCTTTGATCGACGCATACTGGAGTCATTCCTCTTTATGCATTTTCATTAGCCATGCGTCGACGCATGACCCATGTAGCGGTCGACACATGGTTCTCAAACTTACGCAGATTTGTCCATGGGTCAGCGCAGGCTGACCCTCATTAATGTATGGTTGACTCTTCGATGAATGTGACTCATTTTTCTAGTTTTTCCAATGTTCAACATGTTGTTACTTGTGGTAGTTGGTCCTAGCATCATATAAATAATTGGTTCCTCATTTTTTACATAACTACAAGAAAAAGTGAAAGATTTACATTGAAACTTTTCTCTCATCATCTTCATCTTCATTCTTGCATTTTCTCAACAAATACACATAACCATTTTTGTTGATCTTTTGCATCATGAGGTGATAACGTCCAAGCATAGAAGTGTATCTTGTTTAGGGTGAGTGTTTTAGTGGGTTTTTTCTTGAATAAAACCTCTAGGGTTTTGTCCTCCAAGATCAATTGGGTTTGGGGGTTTTTGGTTCAGATTTTTGTGTGCATTGAATTCAGCCGAGCGTAGGTGATCGAAGAACTATGGGTTTTGTTGATCTAGTAGCATCAACCGGAGGATTGTGCAACAAAGGTTTTGGGATTGAATTGTGTGTGGCTCAGAATCAGCCGAGTGAAGGCGATTGAAGACCAGTGTGTTCATTCAATCTAGTAACGGTAAACGGATGTTCATCCAACAAGTTCGAGGCGCTTGATTCGACTCGAATCAAGGGAAGATAAGACATAGTATCAGCATCAACGAAGTTTCTTGAGTGTGTGATAGCTAAGTCTTCTCTTGGAAAAACAATTTGCAAACAAGACTATAGATATCTCAATTCTAGATTTAGAATTGGGGGAAGACGTACCCGAAACGAGGATGAAAGGGGAATTGCCTAAACAAACTTAGTGTCGTTTCTCTTTCCCTATCTCCTTTAATTTTTGAACTGTTTACGCTTGTGATTGTTCAATTGATCGATACAAATTCTGGGATAGTATAGTGCAGAAAAACTGATTTGAAAATCATTGCACAATCGTTTTGGATTGTGCTTAGTGAAAATTTTGCACTAACTAACATAGAAGGTTTAGCTTGGAGTGTTACGCACTCCAAGTGCTCGATAAATTGAACGCTTACAAGGTGTTTGATATATTGTAAATTTTGGTTTTATTTTTTATTGTTCATTGGAGATTGCACAACATTGAGTGTTGTTGGTAAATTGATTAATATTTAAGTCGTAATTCAATTTTTCTCATCGAGCCTTTCATTCCATTTGGCTTACGTATATCCGATTCTCTCAGTAATCGGTTCGTTTAGACAAATTATCCTCGGCCGCTTCCACAAACAATTTTTAAAATCATATTTTAGCACCGACTCACAATTAAAAAGTAGTGATCTACTCAACCCCCTTCTAGATCAATTGTCGTCGTCTAACAAGTGGTATTAGGAGCACCGGTTTATCTAGTGCTTCAAGTATAAATTTTTATAAAATGGAAAATGAACCAAAAGAGGCTTATAAAAGAGCACCAATTTTTAACGGTGAGAACTATAGTTATTGGAAGGATTGTATGCGTCTACACATCAATTCTATTGATAGAAAGGTATTGAGCATTATAAAAAATGGTCCAATGGAAATAACCATGTCCGATGCGAATAACGTGGTAGTACCTAAGCCTGAAGCACAATGGAATGAAGAAGACGAGAAAAAGCACAACTACGATTGGAAGGCTAGAAATATTATGATCTCCTCATTGGGAGTTGATGAGTATTATAGAGTTTCACATTGTACGAGTGCTAAAGCTACGTGGGACGCGTTACAAGTCTCCCATGAGGGAACTAACGACGTCAAGCTAGATAGAATCAATACCTTGACTCAAGAGTTCAACCTCTTTCATATGAAGCAAGGGGAAACCATTGCCGACATGCAAAATAGGTTCACTCATTTAATCAATAGACTTAACTCACTTGGTAGACCAATTTCCAATGACGTTGCTACTAATAAAATCTTGAGGTGTCTTACTAGGGATTGGCAACCAAAGGTGACCGCCATAAAAGAAGCCAATGACCTAATGACATTAAACATCACAACTTTATTTGGGAAGCTCGAGGAACATGAGCAAATGCTCATTAGCCTAGGCCAATTTGAGAAAAGAGAGAAGAAGGAAAGGAACAAGACCAAAGATGTGGAAAAGAAGTCAATAGCTCTAAAGACTTCTAGTTCAAAGTCCTCCGCAAATGAGCTAAGTGAGAGTAAATCTAGTGATGACAAACAACAGGATTCAAATGAAGACATGGGATTATTTGTGAAGTGATACAATCGCTATATAAAGAAAATTCAACATTCGGAGAAAACCCTCTTCAATTTTAGAAAACAATCAAGGTCTTCTAAGAATGAAGACAAAAAGAGTGGAAAAACTAAGGGGCCTTGCTATAAATGTGGAAAAGTCGGCCACTATAAGCTGGATTGTCCATTGTTGAAGAAGTACAAAGGAAAGGATAAAAATCGTCAAGGGAAGAAACAAGGTAAACCTAGAAGAGCCTATATCGATTGGGAAAGCGATAGTGAATCATCTAGTGATGAAAGTTCAAGTGACGAAGAAGAGTCCGTCAACCTTTGTCTTTCCGCTCATCAAAGGAAAAAGAACAAAAAGGTAAGACATTCTAAATACGATAACTCTAATACAATGTCTTATTCTGAACTACAACATGCGTTTGATACTCTACACCATGAAGGCAAGGAATCCTTTAAACGTTTAGCTTCAAATAAATAAATATTTTCTCATTTGGAGCAAAACATCTCTGATTCCGAAAAGGAATTAGAGGCTCTCAAAAAGTCCATGGTGGAAGTAACAAAGGTAGAAGTTGAGGAAGACAATAGTGGATGGTTAAATTTTGGTTGTGATACTTGTCATATTTGGCAAAAAGAGGTTAGAACTCTTAAGGCCAAACTTGACAAGGCTCTAGAACCAAAGATGACTTTTTCTATTGATAGATCACATTTTAAGAAAAGCATGATTAATCCATATCAAAAATATACCTATGTGATTAGAGATCAACCTAGCAAAAGTGATTCTCATGTTAACCTCACTTGCTTGTATTGTTGCAAAAGGGGTCATACCATTGCAAAATGTTGCTTTAGGAGGTTTTTAGTTCCTAATGGAATTTATCAATGGTTGCCCAAATGCAATCCTGTTTTCACTCACAACCAAGGATCCAATAAGAATTGGGTAGCTATTTCCCCTGATTAATTGTGCAGGTACAACTTCTTGAGGCCACGGAAAGAAGATGGGTTCTTGATAGTGGCTGCTCAAGACATATGACCTGAGACATATTTCTTTTCATCGAATTCGTGGCCAAGAAAAAGGGATTTGTTACCTACAGAGACAACAATAAAGGGTCAATACTTGTCAAATGTAGTGTAGGTAATCCCTCATCTACTACTATCTCAGACGTGCTTCTTGTTGAGGGTCTTTAACACAACCTCTTAAGCATTAGTCCATTATGTGACAAGGACTATAAAGTATCTTTCTCAAAGGATTGTTGCATAATTGAAAATAGTGATAAAAAGGATGTGTTTAAAGGCCCGAGGGTCAATAACGTCTATATGCTAGACTTGAATGAGGTATCGTTAAGTAGCGACAAGTGCCCAGTCACCATGAGTGAAGATTCATGGTTATGGCATAGACGGTTGGCGTATGCCAATTTTGATTTGCTTAATAAAATAGTTTCGAAAGACCTAGTAATCGGCTTACCCAAAATCAAATTCACAAAGGATCACTTATGTGATACGTGCCAAATGGGGAAGCAAACAAGGATCTCGTTTAAGTCTAAAAACATTGTTTCAACCACGAGACCTCTTGAGCTCCTCCATATGGACCTCTTTGGACCATCTAAGATTAAGAGCCTAGGTGGTAACTATTATGTTTTGTGATTGTCGATGATTTTTTTAGGTTTTACAGGACTATTTTCTTAGCAAGCAAGAGCGATACTTTTTCGGCTTTTGAAAATTTTGCCAAGTTATCCCAAAATAAATTGAACACAAACATTATATTTGTCGTAACCCGAAATTTGACCTCCCTCTTTTGCCTTTTGCATAAGCATGCGCATTCGCATCGTTAGCATACGCATTCGCACTTTTTTTGTGTGTTTCTTGTTGCAGGATATTCAGGTTTTCCAAGCCCGATTAATTGAATCCTCACAAGATCATCGCGTCATCAAAATGAGCTCAAAATAAAGGTTTCCATGCTCACTCATCAAATCAAGAGGTGGAAAATCAGAACCGAGAGTCCAGTATCATTTCCTAAGCAATTTGGGCAAAAATTGACTGAAGTAATTGGTTAACGTGTGGTGAGTAACCGGTTACTCAGTGCAAAATTTCAGTACCTATTGCAATTTTGGGACAGCAGCCATGCACTCTCTTTGGTCATTGATTCTACAGTGTTCTAGCAGTGTGTGGAGCATTCTAGACATCTCTAGACATTTCAAGACATTCCAAGTGCATTTACTCTAATGCTTCACTCCAAATTTAGTGCACCACGTTCCTTGTTTTATAAGCATGCCAACCTTTGGATGATGGAGTTCACATTGGGATTGTTACCGAGTTGGTTCTAACTAACCGAGTTAACCACCTTGACTCGGTGAGTCAAGCCCAACTAACTCCTAGCCTAGTTCTAAACCCAAAGCTAAGTCCAAAGCTAGCTCCAAACCTCTCATACTCCAAACCTAAAGTCTATATAAACTCACCTTCACTCATTTTTTAAGGACCTTCAACCATTTTGCACAATTCACTCTCAATTCTCTCACATTCTCTCTGATTTTTTCTGCTACATCTTCATCTTCATCTCAATTCTCTTCCAAAACCTCACCAAAGCTCATTTCCACTTTGAAGGATAATCACTTTTACATCAAAAGTGATTATTTCTTGAGCTCAACCTTCATCATTCTTGCTATTATACTTGGATTTTTGGATTTATTTCAGCTTATGGATTAATCTTGAGTATTTGCTGCAAAATTCAACGGTTTGATTTCTCATTTCAGAGCTTCATCGTATTTTGCTCGGTTTCGATACGTTTCGTCAACAAATTGAAGACTCCTCTGGTTTTCTTTGATTCTCTGCATCAATAATACTTTGCAACAATTACCAAGGCACATTTCTGCCTTGTAGGTTGGTAGATCTTACTTTGCTAATTGTTTCGATCGTTTCCGCGCATTTACGATGTGATTTCAATCGTTTTCAGTTCGATTCGTTATGCATTTGCGTGATCTTTAATCTCCATGATTGTTGCTTGTAATGTGTGTTAATTGCACTTCCATGATATAATTTCCTGCACAAATTCATGATCTAGCATGTGGTAGTTGGTATAAGTGATTGTATGCTGAAAATCACTTTTGAAAAGCTGTTTTTCTGATATTTTTGCCACTGTCACAATGGTAACCGGTTAACATGTGGTGAGTAACCGGTTACTCGGTGCAATTTTTCACACAAAATGCAAGTTTTCAAGCAAGTAACCGGTTACCCTGTGGTGAGTAACCGGTTACCACTGTGCAGAATGACCATTTTCTTGCATTTCCAAGTGTGTTTGCCATGCTTTCTTCTTCTAACTTCCATGGATCAATGTGCTTGATATTTGCGGATGTTTTAAGTGTTGTTTGGCTTCTGTTTGAAGCATCCTAGTCAATTTTCTATGCTCGGCTTTGAATTTATCGATTATTTGCAACTTTGACAATGTTTGTTCATGAACATCTTGCATTCCATTTGATCACATGTAAACATGTTTTGCATGGCATACTAATTATCATTTGATACTGTTTTGCATATTTGTTTCTAGATTGCATTAAGTTTGTTCTTTATTGAGCAAATTTAATCATGTTTAATCCATAATTCACACCTTTTGCTTTAATGATTTTTCATTCCCTTTGAAAAATTGTTAGCATAGCATTTTCCCTGTGATTGATTGATCGAAACCATGTTTTGATTAGTTGATCTGCCCCTTCCATTTATTTTGGACCTCCTTTAGAGTTTTCTCTCTCGGTCCCCCGCGAGGTTGGATTTTCGCACTATGCCTTGCCTTGGAGCACTGCACAAACTGAAGTTGTTACGCTGTTCATTTCGCCACGCGTGGAGCACTGTACAAATTGGAGATGTTACTCTGTCCGTTTCAACTTCTGCATTACACCCTGTGTGTTAGAGAAGGAATGAGAAGGGAGAATTCTTACTCTCATTCTGACTACTTCAGGTAGGGGACGAATGACCCTATGCTTGGCTTAGTCATCTCTATCTCTAAGCGGTAGTGTACCCTCTTCTCCTAGTCGAGTCGATCCTTGATCACTCTTATCTCTTTCGATCTCTCTTTTGATCAATCACCTTCTTGGTTGAGATCTTTTGTTCATTGGGTTAGTAAGTTCCCTTCGTTTCAATACCTTTTTCTTCTCGCAGTCAATCATTACTCTTTGATTCCCCTGTGTTGCACCCCAAATTTTACCCTCATCTTTTTGCTAGATGCTATGTGATTTTATTTTCTCTATTTTATCTTAAATTTCTCTTTATCTATTTTTGCCTTGATTTATTTAGCATTTTATTTTATTTATCCTATCTTGATTTAATTTTAACATGTTCTTGTGTTTATATTTTAATTGATTAGTAGCTTAATTAGTTAATTTAGTTGATGATATCATTTTAGTCTAATTTGTTTGATTTTGAATTAATTATCTTTTTTTATTTTGGTTAAGTTTATTCAAATTACCTTAATTTTAATTTCAAGATAATTTATTAATTGAAATTGAGCTAAATTTTATTAGCAATTAATTTAATTATCATTAGTTTTCTTTTAAAAATATATAATATTAAGCTTTAATTTAAATGTGATAAGTTAAATGTCATTTAAGTGTGATTAAGAAAACAATACGTGTGGTTTTTTCATTTGGTCTTGTTGGATTTATGGAAATTTTTTTGATTGGAGAATGAATAAAACCATTGGCCAATCAGAATGCATCATTTTCCTTTGACTTTTCAACGGTCGTTTTAGACCAATGGGAACATGGCACGCGTCTTTGGAATAGTTGTCTTCTTCCTCCTTCGTTTCTTTTCCAATTTTTGCAGAGAAATTAATTCGTTCAACCATTTTGCACGCCAACATTCGAATTCATCTCATCAAATCGTGGCGCCATGAATTCAATTCTGTCTTGCCCTAATATTGCCTCATTTGCTCCATGGGATTTCATTGGCACAAAGCAGGGATTCAACCTTCCGTTCTAGTCATTGTCTGTACCGTCTGTGAGAAGAGCAGAGCAATGTTACTCTTAATTTCCCAAAGGACGCACACATGGACTGATAACAAAGAAAGATGGGGAGATGCTTTCCATTTCTACCTTGCAAGTCAGAAGGAGGGAGCGTCTGTCCCTTGAAGCAACATTTGAATTCAATTTCAAAACCCTAGCCACCAAGTTTGGGTCCCTGGATGAGTTCAACCCGGCCCATATCTCAACCTATATAAGGAGGATCAGTTTCAACGCAAACCACCAAGAATTTTCTCAAAAACATCTAAATATTTCAAGTCTCGAGCAAGCTGAGTGAGTGACTTTTTGAGTGGCTGTGGAAGTAGTCTGTATACTCAAAACTTTGGCAAAGCTTCATCTGGTATCACCCTCTACTCATTCCTATTAGTCATGTTCATTTAGTAGCATTTCTGTCATAATCATTTACTACTCTTTGCATTTGGATCCTACTTATAATGTTCCTTGTGTTGGTTATCTGCTCATAGTTAGATGTTTTTATCCCTGAACATAATGTGCATATGTTTTCTTATACCAATGTTATTAGATTGTTGTTTTTCTGTTCATTAGAGATGTAGATGTCACTATGGCTTGTTATTGTCTTATTCCACATCTTTCACTAAGGTGTTTGGTTAGCAAATCTACCCTTACAAGTTGTTTTATGTAGAGGATCACTCTGCTGACTTTTTGATGATGATTGAGGAAAGTCGCTTTACTTTATTTTGTTTATACCCGAGTGTAATGGATTCCCCAACATATGTAGGAATCATGAATATGTTTTCTATTTGTGCACTGTCTAAAATAAAATGTATGGTCATCCTTGTAAATTTGCTTGGCATGAAATTTGTGTATTTGATTCCTTTGTTTCGATTACACGACTGTCTTTTATTGCTAACTTGTTTGATGAAACCTTTGGAGTGGACTTGGTTTGCAAATTTGTTTTGATGAAATGATCACACCCTTCTGCACTTTTCTTATGGTATACACTAGTTGGAATGATTGACTGCTAACTGATATATCTATCTTTGTTAAAATCTTTGCACTTATTTGGCATGCTCCATATTTGAACTTGTTCATGATTGACTAGCTTTGGTTATATTCATTAATCATTTGATGTTGTTAAATCCTTAAGTTAACTATGTACCTCTGTTAACTTATGAATTTTATGCCTGTTTTGTGTAAAGTTCTCATTTTGTATGGTTATAAACTCTATGCACTAACTATTTTTCATGTGGTTACCCTGTTGTCTTAGTTCAAATTTGCCTCTTATGCGTCTAACCATAGTTAATATGTATGCACTTTCCATGCTAGCAATTGATCACAACTCTGTTGTATCTTACTTTTATGTCATATTAACTGTTTTGTCAAGCTATATTGAAGTCAGTTGAGTGTGTGTGTCTTTCATCCAAGCCTAGTAATGTATGACCTGACTTGTCTGATTTAGTCTTGTTATTAGGATGATATCATTTGATTAATTTTGTCTGGTTTTGTGTTTGTAACATGTCCATTGCTGTTTTAGTGTGTATACCAATCTTATCATTTTGTTCTACCATAAAGTTTTGATTTCAATCCAACTGCTTCATCTTGATTTTGAACTAATAAAGGGGACAGTAGGTCTGTTAGTCATTAAGCCATGAAGTGTTAGATGTTGAGCTCATGCTAGCCAAGTTTGTAGAAGCTTCATCATGATACATATGTATGTCTGCATCTAATGTTTAAACATGAAATTGTGGTTTTAATATGCCTATGTATTGTAGCTCCTTGACTGTCTTTTGAATAAGATTTGTTTTTAACCATGCCCTGTGATAGTTCAAGTCTGTTTGTCATATAGACCCTCTCTATGCCATTCACAATTCTGATACACTGTGTTGGGTGTGTGTTTTTCAAGCATCAACACTTGACTCATGCTGGTTGGTCTTATTTTTCTATTTTGTTACTGTATGTTTGTGGAATGCTTACTTGAATGATCTTGCTTTGCCTTTGTATGGTAACATATTCTTTATTATTTCAGCATGAATGCAAATCTTGTCACTTTGCCATATCATAAGTTATCTCATCTCATTTTGAATCAATAGTAGTTCTTCATCTCTATGTGCTATTAACTCTTATACCATGGAATGTTAAATATTGACCTCATGCTTGTCAAACCTCATTAAATCTTTATGTACATGAGATGCTACACTTCTGCTGTTGGTTAACCTCACACCATTCATAATGCTATGTTCTTACCCTGCCTTGTAATTCCTACCTGTCATGCTCTGCATTATAATTGTTTTTGCATCAGAACTGTTATTGCATACTGTCATTCTGCTTGCATTAGATGTGATAGGACATATGCTTGTTGGAACTTATCTTTCATATGCCAATACCTTTTCTTTCCATGACTTTAAGTGTGTTACATCACCTTTGTGACCAGTGCACGTTTTGTGTGTTTAGATTTAGAATAAATGGATGACACTATCTTGTTCCTTGTTCTTTCCTGATCAGTTTTGGTTTTTATTTCACTTAATTTGGTTGAAATTTGGTGAAGTTATGTTTCCTCAAATCTGGCTGTTTGAAACTTGAGCTTGGTTGAACATGGCTGCGCATATGCATGTTGTTGGTTTGTTTCATTTGGATATACGCACATGTTATACCTCTTATATTTATTGGTGCAATTATGTTACCGGATGTATTCCCGCCCCAGCGGATGGACTTGTGTGTGTGTTACTATTCTTCTTTGCCGTGCCTATAAGGACTGGGGTTTGATCCCTACCCAGTCCTTTTGTTTTTTTTCTTCCTAAGTTTCGCTTCTTTAAAACATATATGCACATTTGCACTTCGTAATCACCACACACGCGCAGCTCAGCTGGTCTTGGTTTTGGGTTGCTAAAGCTAAGGGCATGGGTTCAAACCCTACATGGGACACTTTCTCTTTTTTTAGTTAAATCATTTTTTTTATCTCACAATTTTCTTTTTATCTCAAGTTTATTAAAAATGCAAAAAAAAAAAAAAAAACAGTTATTTATCTTTTAGAATCTTAGTTTTATTCTAAAACTCCAAAATATTTATTTATTTAGTAATTTATTTTCTTAAATAATTATTGAAATTGATTTATTATTAATGTGAGTTTCCACTTTCTTGTTTAATTTGTTGAACCTTTTATTTAAGACCTTATTGATATTTTAAATAATTCATTTATTAATTTATCTTATTATTTGATTGTTGATTTGTATTGTCTAATTTAGAATATCATCTTAATTAATCCTTTATTCGTGATTATATGATTTGTGATGTATCTTTCAAGTGTTCTTTTGGTTTGCCTGTGTCTAACTGATATCTTGATATTTATCTCATGTCTACACATCATGTGTCATATTGCCATCTTCATGCTCATTGTTACTTTCATTATTTTATCTTATATCAAATGTTTCATCTTCTTTTTTTCTTTTTTTTCTATCATTATCTTTCCCCCATTCCAAAGGAAGGTTAAACATGTTGACTCATAAGTCATGACCTCCCACCTCAACCTAAGTAACCTCTTAGGAGGAACTTCAATTTCTTGGCCTCATCAGAGCCATAGAAATTACAACTAGCTTTAGGAGAGAGTTCCTCAACTCTTAGTGATATTCATCATAATGAATTTATCACCTCCCCCGCTAACTAACCTTTAGTATAAACCCTTTAGCAAACATAGCATAACATTTAACGAGACGCTCCCGTAGAGTACTACGGACGTTTAGGGTGCTAATACCTTCCCTAGGCGTAACCAACCCCCGAACCTTAGATCTTTCCCCTTAGGTTTTTCTAACGATCTTGAACCTTTCCTTTGGATAAATCAAAGTCGGTTGCAAAAGAAAATGATGTAAATTAATTAATAATTTGTTATCCAATTTTCACCGCAACAGAAATGGCGACTTCACTGGGGACGTTAGACCTATTGCTGGTCCTTTCCTAGGAGGGTTAAGCCTATCTTGTTTTTATGTTATTTATGATTGCTTATTTACTCGTATGTGCTTATGTATGTCATATCTGCTTGTATGCTTGTATATCTGTATTATGTTTGATATTACCCTGTTGGGTTTGGGTTGATATCTATGAGTGAGATGAATCCTATACCCGGATTTCGAGTGCACTTATGATAGGACGATGGTATATTCAAGGGGGCTTTAAAGGAGTCAATTCCTGAAAAAGTTAACTTGAGACACCATCACTCAGCTTAGGCCTTCTTGAGAGTTTAGTCATGCTGAACGATCCTTTTCGTGAAAGCATGCTACTCTCAATGTATGTGCCATTGAGGTTAAGAACCGTAGTTTCCAAACCCCACTTAAGCCTTTTAGATGTAGTGCGGTGACCATGATGGAGTCTATTTCTAAATTGGTTGTCACGCGATACTACACTCAGACGAGGTTCTCTTGAGAATTTTGTTGATTACCAAGTCATCTGGGAAGTCGACAAAATCCGAAAGATGGATCGTAGACTCTGGGAACCCATTAGAACCTTGTTCGGCAGGTGAAAACCATAGTACATACCAATGGGAGGGTGAACCTTGGCTCCATACCCTTAACCCAACCTTTATGTGCTTGTATTTGTATATGTTTGTGTTTGTTGCATCCATATAGCATGACCATATGCATGTCAGTTTCATGGAACTCAGACTTCTTTTTTTAAATATCACAGAGATATCATGGATGAATTAAGAAGGAAAACAGTAAAATACACTTTCAAGAACCCTAAGTTAGATGACCTAAGGAGATTGGGAGATTTGCTAACAGACCCCGAAGGATTCAAAGACAGATATGGGAATTTATGGATATTATTGACAAAAAGTGTTGATGAAGGACTCCTTTCAACCTTGCTTCAGTTCTATGATCCAAAGTATCATTGTTTCACCTTTCCCGACTATCAACTCTTGCCTATGCTTGAAGAATATTCTCAGATAGTTGGTTTACCCGTCAAGGATGATTCTCCGTTACCTATCTTTAACAGAGACCCAAAAGAGGAAAAATAGCTAAAGAGACTCATTTGGAATTAATTGACATCAAGAACAACTTAATCTCCAAGGGAGGAATTTTTGGGTTGACTGCTAAGTTCCTGTTTGGAAAAGCCCATTACTTTGCTAAACATTCCAACAAGGTCGCCTTTGAAGCTGTTTTTGCACTACTCGTCTATGGACTCTTTCTGTTCCTGAACTTTGACAACTTTGTGGATTTAAATGCAATCAAAATTTTCCTAAAGCAGAATCCTGTACCTACCTTACTTGCTGAAGCCTACCACTCCGTCCATACGAGAAATGCCCATGGTAATGGACAGATTACTTGCTGCATTCCTATGTTATATAGATGGTTCATCTCACACTTACCAAAGAAAGGCGCATTTTGGGATCCTAAGAAAGGATGGTGGTCTAAGAAGATTATGGCCCTTTCTCATGCAGACATTGACTGGTACAATCGGGTGTACGACAAAATCTCAATAACAGACAGGTGTGGCCCATATAACAATGTGCCTCTTCTTGGCATCAAAGGAGGAATCAGTTACAATCCAGTGTTGGCACGCCATCAATTAGGCTACCCTATGAAAGATAAACCCTTAAGCATTCATGTAGAGGGAATTTATTTTGAGGATTATGATAAGAATGAAGAACAAAGGGATTTAATCTTGAAATCCTGGGATAGTAAGTGCAAAAGAAAAAGTAGCTTCTTGGGGAGACCCAATTATGTTTCTTTGGAGCCATATCTTCAGTGGGTCCGCAAGAGAGCCATTGAATTGAAAATGCCATACAAGAGGGAGGAACTAATTCCCATGAAAGAAGAACCTATTCTGTACTTTATGTCAAAGGAAGAAGAGTTAGAGATATCATTGAGATAGACCCAGCGGTCTGAGGAAGCATGGAAACTCAAGTATCAGGTGGTTGTTGAGGAGAACTTTGAACTTCGAAAACAACTACGCACCAAAGATGAAGAATTAACCTCTTACAAGAGAAGGAAGATCCAAGAAGGCCCAAGTTCTTCTACTGTTCAGCCCACAACTTGGAAGACGATCGTCGACAACCTTGTTACAGAAAGAGATCAGATGGAGGAAGAAAACAATAGACTCAAGCTACGACTCTTGGGAGAATCTCCTTAGGACTTTCTAGCTTTTATTTGGCTTTATATTTAGGGCTCTTTGAAAGTGTATCAACTATTGTAATTCACTTTTATTTAATGAAAATGAGGTCTTTTGATATCTCTCGATATTTCGCGAACGTCTGAATCCCATGAAACTTTGCATTGCATCAGCATTCTCTTTGCTAACTATCAAGAAACTAATGATATTATTGCAGACTTTGTTGATATGGAATCTAAGAAGCAAGTTTGGCCTTATTACTTCGAGCTCCCGGAACTTCAACAACTGATCTGGATGTGCGATGGGATCGAGGATCCTTCAGGCTTTGCTGACAAATATAGAAATCTCTCACAACTACTAAGGGTTCCAGTGACTGAGGGACCATTGGAAGTGTTGGTGCAGTTGTATCACCCCAATTACCATTGCTTCCTATTCCCTGAATTCCAATTGGTTCCAACCTTAGAAGAATTTTCTGCTATAATTGGGATTCCTGTCAAAGATGCTCCAATTTTCTCTGGTTTAGAATCAATGCCATCAGCTAGAGATATTGCAACGATTAACGGAATCAGATTTGCTGATATCCAGGAAAATTTAGTTGTTAAAGAAGGAGGATTTGGACTATCTTCACTATTCTTGTTTGAGAAAGCAATGTACTTCAAGAATAGAGGAAAGGAGGAACTGTATGAGGCAACACTTGCCTTAATGATCTATGGACTGGTTCTATTTCCAGGCGCGAAGCAGTTCGTTGATACTCAGGCAATACAAATTTTCAGAATCCATAACCCGGTACCTACCTTGTTGGCTGATATGTACCACGCGGTCCAAACAAAATACAACAAAGGATGTGGAGAAATTGTGTGCTGTATACCTCTTTTCTATAAGTGGTTCACAGCCTACTTGCCAAAAACCCCTGCTTTCTGGGAGGTAGAACATTGTCAAGTATGGATTGAGAAACTGATGAGTTTGAAGCACACAGATGTCAAACGACATAGCCCAACAGAAGAAGAGATTGTCATAATTACCAGCTGCGGGGATTGCCCTAATGTACCCCTGTTGGGAAGAAACGGTTGTATCAACTACAATCCTGTGCTCACCCGTCGAAAACTGGGTCATATGGGGAATGGACCCATAATCAAGGAAGATTTACACATGATGTATTATGGGGAAAGAGACGGCTACGAAATGAAAATGCTTCTTGAGCAAGCATGGTGTCAAATCAATAGGCAGTTGTGGAAGGCGGAGTGCCTCGTCAATGAGGCGCATCTAGAATGGTCTCGTGAGATAGCCAGTGTGATGAGGAGACCCTATTCCCGTCACAAGCCGCTCAGAACTAGACAAGGACTGGAGGAAACATTGACAGGGTTGTTACTCGAGAAGAAAAGGATTAAAGGACGCATTGAAAAGCTGATGAGGGAGATGGATGAGGAAGGGGAAACATCCACCAGCGGGTCTAACTTCTAGAAAGCTTGTTGCTGGTTCCCTATGTTGTTCTTTTTTTTCTTTGTTGTTATCTTTTCAGTTATGGGAACCACCCACCTTTGTACTAAGAGCATGAAGATACTCTGCTCCGAATGTAATGAATGCCAAACTTGCTTAATGAAGAAATTTTTTGAAATACCATTGTCAAAAGCTTTACAATTTTTTGTGTTTCTTGATAGATTAGCTTTGCATCCGCATATCATATTGCATCATTTTGCATTTTGCTAAACTGTCGAGGTACTAAATTTTGTTTTGCAGACTTTGTAGAAAATGGACGCTACTAAGAATGTAAACTGGCCCGTCACTTTCCTGATCCCTAATGTTGAGCATTTGATAGAGATTAGAGGAAGAATTGAAGACCCGCCAAGCTTTATTGACAAGTATGGGGACCTGTTATCATTAATGAAGTTGCAAGTAAAAGAAGGTCTGCTAGAAACCTTGGTACAGCAGTATCATCCAGTATACCGATGCTTCATCTTTCCAAACTTTCAGTTAGTCCCAACCATAGAAGAATATTCACATATGCTAGGACTACCCGTTCAGCATCATCCCCCCTTTTTCGGTTTAGGAGAAGAATTCATTAATCAGGAGATTGCCGTAGGATTGGGGATCCAAAAGAGACACGTCCGAGAAAACATGACCACCAAGGAGGGGTATCGTGGGCTACCTGCCCAATTTTTAATTGAGACAGCTCTCCACTTTCAGGAAAGCGGAAACTCTGCAATGTTTGAGTCAATGTTTGCTTTGCTGGTGTACGGGTTATTCCTATTTCCCAATGTCAAAGATTTTGTCAACGTCCAAGCAATCATAATCTTTATGGGTCAGAACCCTGTTCCCACTTTACCGGCTGACATGTACTTCTCGGTCACCACGCAGACTATGAGGAGTAAAGGTGTGATTGTTTGCTGTGCTCCATTACTATACAAGTGGTTCGTCTCATACCTACCCACGACACCAACGTTTTGGGAAGTGAGTGAAAATGCTTTTTGGGTCAAGAAACTAATGGAACTAAGGCATTCTGACATCAAGTGGTACGATACAGACCCTGAAGGAACCATAATAATCGTTAGTTGTGGAGACTATCCTAATGTGCCACTCATGGGTCGACTTGGTTGTATAAACTATAACCCCGTGCTCGCACGTTGCCAGTTGGGCCATCCAATTGAAGAGGAGCCTAGACCAGAAGAAATAGAGCTGTTGTACTATGGATACGGAGAAGGATTTGAAGAAAAACTCAAGATGAGGGAAGCATGGCTTTTCATTAATTATCAAAAATGGATCACCAATGGTCCTGTCACTGAAGCTCATCTGAAATGGGTACGAGGGATTTCACTCAGCATGAGAAAGCCCACTCCGCATTATGAGGCATCCATAAGTGCTGAACAGAGAAGGATGGAGTTATTAGGAGAGCTGACTTTGGAGAAAGCCAAAACCAAGCAACTTATCAAAGAAGTCATGGAAGGGATCAGGGAAGGCGAAGGGCTGCCCTACTTTCCATAGTTGTAATCTATTGTTGTAATTCTATTTTAAAGTTGTATTTCTTTTTAAATGTGATCCAAACGATGATTGTAACATTTCCTTTCTGTAAGCACTTATCTTGTTTTCAATGGGAAAGTTATGTTATTAGTAATCCTGTTATTTACACTGTTTTGCGAACTCTTTTAGCTCTTGATGGTTTAGCCTGCATGAGCATATCATTTGCATTTTCGCATGTGCATGTGCATTTCTTCCGTGTCTCATTGTCGTTTTATCTTCTCCAGTTGTTGTTGTTACCGTCACCCTGAATTCCTCGCATCATTACAATACCTGGGCACAGGCTCGAAGAAGAAGGATGTCAGTAGATTGCGAGAACTTGGACCAAGTCAACAACGAGCTTAATGAGCTAAAAGGTGGTATGGGGCAGATCATGGAAGCCCTGAATATTATACGAGCAAAGATGGATACGCAGGTCACTGTGGTCTCAGAGGTAGCGGCTACGACTGTTGAACCACCTGTCATACCTATTGAAGGCCCTACTTTGGGAATGCCACAAGACTTTATGAGAGTCACGGCTCTGCAATCTACACAACAAGCAGTACCACTGTTTGATGGAAATCAACAAGCTATTCCAACTTATGCCCCACCAGCGGTACATACCCATTTTCAACCCGTTTTTCAAAATCAACGTCATTTTGACCATGACGAGATGTCTATGGAAGAAGATGACAGTAATGAGAAATTAAGAGCCAATATGGAGATTATGCAGAGAAAGCTGAAGGCCATGTAGGGAGACAATGTCTTCAGTTCCGACCTTAAGGATATGTGTCTGGTCACTGATCTAGTAATTCCACCAAAATTCAAGTTGCCAAGCTTTGAATTATACTCTGGTGCTACGTGTCCTAAGGCACATTTGGTCATGTATCTTCAAAGAATGGTGGCATATATGGATAACGATAAGTTAATGATCCATTGTTTCCAAGACAGCCTGAAGGGCGCTGCCGCAAAGTGGTACTTAAGCTTAGACCAATCTCAGATTAAATGTTTCCAAGGTGTTATGGATGTCTTCATAAAGCACTATAAGTATAACTTGGATTTAGCTCCTGATCGTAGGCAGCTATTGACCATGACTCAGAAGAACACTGAGTCGTTCAAAGAATATGCTCAAAGGTGGAGAGAGACTGCATCACAGGTTGAACCACCATTGACTGAGAAGGAATTAGCTGATTGGTTTGTAGACACTGTAAAACCTGAATTCTATGAGAAAATGATTAGTAATATCGGTGCCAATTTTTCTGATATCATTGAAATTGGCATGAAAGTGGAGGCAGGTCTGAAAAGTGGGAAGGTAGCCAGTTCACCTAACAGTTCTGCTAGCGCTAGTGTCAAGAAGTCTCCAGGTAAGTTTGATAAGAAGAAGGAAGGCGAGACTAATGTTGTTATGACAGGGAAGAGGCAGAATCCTAAACGATCTCTATTCCAACCACAACCAAGTCCTAGTTTTCCTCAACAGCCAGTTTACCATATGCAGTTCGCGCAACAACCATACGTGGCGTCTGTTATGCCCACTTTTAATCATCAGATAATGCAACAAGTTCCTGTTTCCCAGCCACATAACCAGCAGCAGTGGCCGAAGAATCAAAATCAGAACTACCAACAGCCAAAGCGGCCAGCGCCACAGCAAAATACCCCTCCAAGAAGACAGGCGGCAACACCAAATTTTCCACCCATACCAATGACGTATATAGCATTGTATCCTTCTCTGGTCGAGCAAGGATTAATTATCACTAGGCCATTAGGACCACCGTCTGAGAAATCTATGCAGTTCTTCAATCCTAATGCAACATGTGTTTTCCATCAAGGGGGAGTGGGCCATGATTTAGAAGGGTGTTTGGCATTAAAGAATTTGGTGAAAAGTTTGATAGAAAAGAACATTCTGTCTTTTGCTAATAACCCGCCAAATGTGAAGAATAATCCTTTGCCAACTCATGGATCAACTAATGCTGTCGAGGACGAGAATGAGGAAGTATTGATCTCAGATGTAGCAAAGATTAAAACTCCCTTAAGAACTTTTTATGTTAAGTTATTCAGTGCCGGATTGGTCAAAATTTTCCATGATGGTTGTGGAGAATGTGAGGGTAATAGTGAAGGGTGTCAGTTGGTTCAAGATGATATTCAGCGACTGATCGATGAAGGTTTTTTACAAGTTTTCAGAAAAGAAAGCAGAGTAGCAGTAATCGAACCAGTGTTCAATTTACCAAAACAAGTGCCAGTATTTGAGGAAGAAGAATACATGTCAGTAGTCCCTGTGTTCAAAAATCCAGGGGCAAGTACCGTAAGTCCGGTGTTTAAACAGTCAGTTCCAAGAATCAACAAATCTGAAGTTGTTTCCCCTGTTAATCACGATAGGCAAAATAATTTCCCAAGACCAGTCCCATTCAGGTTTAGGGGAACCAAAGCATTACCATTTATCTACGAAGATATTACAGGTGGTAAGAAAAAGGAGGAAATGATCCCAAGGAAAGAGGTGGGGGTCGTTATAGAAGAACCAGTCCCAAGGAAAGAGGTGGGGGCTGATGAGAAGAATGTGTCCAATATAGTAGGGACAGGAAGAATGACAAGGAGTGGGAGGGTTTATACCCCTATGAACAAAGAAGTGTCTGGTAAAGAAGGTGATGTGCGTATACCTACCAATGACAAAGGTAAAGAAGTGATCTCCAAGGAGGATGATGAGGAGTTTCTCAGGATAATAAAAAGAAGTGACTACCAGGTCGTGGATTAGCTTCACCAGACTCCGTCTAAAATTTCTATTTTATCCCTGTTGATTAATTCACCGGTCCACCGATCAGCATTACAAAAAGTATTGGCTCAGGCTCATGTGGCCCAGGACATTACCGCCAGACAATTTGATCACGCTATCGCTAACATTACTGCGTGCAATACGCTCAGCTTCATTGATGAAGAACTGACCCAATCAGGTCGGAAACACAATCTTGCTCTGCATATATCAATAAAGTGTCATGCGGACACATTGGCTAGAGTTCTTGTAGACACGAGATCCTCTCTGAATGTCTTACCAAAGAGGGCCCTAGACAAGCTAGCATACAAAGGAGGGATCATGAGACCCACATCGTTAATCGTCAAAGCTTTTGATGGTTCACGCAGATCCGTGATGGGGGAGATTGAACTGCCAATTCTGATTGGACCCCAGGAATTCAATGTTCTATTTCAGGTTTTGGACATTAACCCTGCCTATAGCTGCCTACTTGGAAGACCCTGGATCCACGAGGCAGGCGCTGTTACTTCAACCTTACACCAGAAGATGAAATTTGTGGTCGACGACAAGCTGGTCATCGTCCATGGGGAAGAAGACTTGATGGTTAGTAACTTGTCATCCTTCCGTTATATTGAGGCTGATGAGGATGCATTGGAAACCTCTTTTCAAGCCCTGGAAATAGCAGTTATGATTGACAATGAGAAGCCAGTGGTACCAAAATATCCATCTTTTGCTTCATATAAGAGCATTCAGTCTGCCCTTTAAGACGGCGTGCCCGCAGGTTGGGGCGAAGTGATTGAGGTTGAGAAGAGGATCTGACACCAAGGGTTGGGTTACAGACCAACTCTAGAAGAGGAGGCTACTTCAGGTACAAGAGAAAGAAGAATAAAGATAAAGACTGTGCAAGAGACATTTATCAGAGGTGGACATTAAGTCCATGCAATCATAGGACGTACTGAAGAAGACGAAGACATTGATCGTTTCATTTTTCGCCAAGAATGCGCATTAGGCAATTGGGAGTCTGTTGAGATCCCAACTCTGTACCTGGAACCAGAGTAACTTGTTTAGATTTATTGCTTTCATCTCCCTAGTCTTGCCCAAAGCTAGTGGATTGTTTTGTACGGGCCTCCGTTTTCAAACTTTAAATCAATGAAATGACTCTTTTGCTAAATTTTTTTTATTGCTTTACTTTATTGCATTCTGTTTCTAAAAATGGCAATCTTTTCAAACAAAAGCATCTTCATCTTGCATGTTCTTGAGTTGTTGTGCATTTTAATAATATAAGTCATTCTACCATACAGAATGAATCATAAACCCATTGTATTCAATGACCTCGCTCTTACCATTGACTTCGATTCCCCTGTCTATCAAGCTGAGGAGGAGGAGGATTATGAGGTGCCCAAGGATCTAACAGATATATGTGACTACCAGTATACAGATCTCCAGCCTCATGAAGAGCAGGTGGATGTCATTAATCTTGGCACTGAGGATGAGAAGAAAGAAGTCAAGATTGGGGCATCACTGAAACCAGAAATCAGACAGCGGTTGATTTCGCTCCTTAAAGAGTATGTGGACGTGTTTGCTTGGTCCTATCAAGACATGACTGGTTTAAATACGGATATTGTGGTCCACAAGTTACCCCTTAAGCCTGAGTGCCCGCCAGTAAAACAAAAGCTTCGTAGAAGTCATCCCGACATGGCTCTCAAGATTCGAGATGAAGTTAAGAGACAGTTGGATGCCGGATTTCTGGCTGTTTCCAAGTACCCAGAGTGGGTAGCTAATATTGTCCCTGTAATGAAGAAGAATGGAAAGGTACGAATGTGTGTGGACTACAGGGTCTTAATAAAGCTAGTCCCAAGGATGATTTCCCTCTACCCCATATCGACACACTGGTAGATAACACGACTCGTTTCGCCATGTTCTCATTTATGGATGGTTTTTCAAGATATAATCAGATTAAAATGGATCCAGCTGATATGGATAAAACCACTTTCATTACCCCATGGGGCACTTATTGCTACAAGGTTATGCCTTTTGGATTAAAGAACGCCGGGGCAACATACCAAAGGGCTATGGTGACTCTGTTTCACGATATGATCCACAAAGAGATAGAGGTGTACGTGAACGATATGATAGCCAAATCTCGAAATGAAGAGGAACATGTAGATCACTTGCTGAAATTGTTCAAGAGACTTCGGAAGTACCAGTTGAGGTTAAACCCTGCAAAATGTACCTTTGGAGTCAGGTCAGGGAAGTTATTGGGTTTCATTGTTAGCTAGAAAGGCATTGAAGTGGATCCAGATAAAGTACGAGCGATTCAAGAAATGCCAGCTCCTCAAACCGAGTCTCAAGTCAGAGGAATTTTGGGCCGTTTGAATTACATCTCCAGGTTCATCTCCAACATGACTCCAATATGCGCTCCAATTTTCAAATTGCTCCGTAAGAGTCAGCCAGTAGAATGGAATGCTGACTGTCAACAAGCTTTCGAGAAACTCAAAAGTTATCTCCAAGAACCTCCTATTCTAATTCCTTCGGTTCCTGGAAGACCTCTTTTCATGTATTTGACTGTTCTGGAGGAGTCTATGGGCTGTGTTTTGGGAAAGCATGACGAGATTGGCCGGAAGGAGCATGCAATTTATTATCTGAGTAAGAAGTTTACAGATAGTGAAAGTCGTTACTCATTACTTGAAAAGACTTGTTGCGCTCTGGCTTGGGCCGCCAAACGTCTAAGACAGTACCTGATTTGTCATACTACCTTGTTGATTTCCAAGATGGATCTGATAAAGTACATTTTTGAGAAACCTGCCCAAACAGGTAGACTTGCCCGTTGGCACATGTTATTATCCGAATACGACATTCAGTATGTCACTCAAAAGGCCATTAAAGGAAGCATTCTTTCAGAATATCTTGTTGATCAACCAGTCGAAGACTATGAACTGCTCAAGTTTGATTTCCCTGACGAGGACATCATGGCAGTAAAAGATTGTGAAGGGTCCAACTCTGAAGAAGATCCCAGGGTTGAGTATAGGTGGAAGATGATGTTCGACGGTTCGTCCAATTTTAAGGGACATGGAGTAGGTGGTGTTATAATTAATCCTGAAGGTGGCTACACCCCTTTTACAGCCAAGTTGGACTTTGGATGTACAAATAATATTGCTGAGTATGAAGCATGCATTCTAGGTCTGGAAGCCGCAATTGATCTTGGAATCTGTTTTCTTGAAGTCATGGGTGAGTCTGCCCTAGTCATTTATCAAATCAGGGGCGAGTGGGAAACAAAAGCTGAGAAGCTTATCCCTTATCAGGCATATGCTTTGGAGTTGATTAAGTGTTTTGACGAGATAACATTTCGTCATGTGCCACGTACTGAGAATCATGTGGCCGATGCTTTAGCAACACTGACTTCGATGTGGCAAGTCAGATTTATCAATAAAGATCCCGTAATCAGTATTGAAAAGAGAACTGGGCCTGCTTACTGTCAGTCCATTGAAGAAGAATCTGACGGAAAACCTTGGTTCCAGGATATTGTGAACTTTCTAAAGAATCAGGAATATCCAGCCAACGCCTCCGTTCTTGATAAGAAGACTCTACGAAGACTATCAGCCAAGTTCTTCATTAGCAATGGTGCACTATACAAAAGGAATCATGATATGGTTTTGCTACGATGTGTCGATAAAAGAGAAGCAGGCTTGCTGATCTATGATATCCACGAAGGAGCTTTTGGCACCCATGCCAATGGACATGCCATGGTTAGGAAGATTTTGAGGGCTGGATACTATTGGTTGACTATGGAGACTGATTGCATCCCGTATGCTAGGAAATGCCATAAGTGTCAGATTTATGCAGACAAAATGCATGTCCTTCCTACTCTATTGAATGTGTTATCATCGCCCTGGTCGTTCTCTATGTGGGGCATTGACATGATTGGGGCAATTGAGCCTAAAGCATCTAATGGACATCGATTCATTTTGGTGGCTATATATTACTTTACCAAGTGGGTAGAAGCCGCTTCTTATGCGAACGTGACTAAGCAAGTAGTTGCACGCTTCATCAAGAACAACATCATTTGCCGTTATGGGATCCCCAATAGGATCATAACTGACAACGGGACCAATCTGAACAACAAAACCATGAAGGAACTGTGCAATAACTTCAAAATTAAACACCATAACTCTTCACCGTATCGTCCAAAGATGAACGGAGCGGTTGAAGCTGCGAACAAGAATATCAAGAAAATTCTTCAGAAGATGGTCAAAACATACAAGGATTGGCACGAGATGTTGCCATATGCACTACATGGGTGCAGGATGTCAGTTAGAACTTCAACAGGGACAACCCCCTTTTCTCTAGTATATGGGATGGATGTTGTCCTCCCTATAGAGGTTGAAATACCCTCATTAAGGATATTGATGGAAACCAAGCTTGATGAAGCAGAATGGGTTCAAGAAAGATATGATCAGTTGAATCTAATTGACGAGAAGCGCTTGACAGCCATGTGTCATGGTCAACTGTACCAGAAGAAGATGAAAATGGCATTTGATAAAAAGGTCCGCACCCGGGAGTTTCGAGTAGGCGAGTTGGTACTTAAAAAGATTCTACCTTTACAAAGAGACGCCCGCGGAAAATGGTCACCCAATTATGAAGGACCATTTGTAGTCAAGATAGTCTTTTCAGCAGGGTCTTTGTTTCTTACAACTATGGATGGTGAACAGCTTGCGCACCCTGTGAATGCATATTCGGTACGGGAGTATTATGCTTGAAAGACGTCTCACCTGTATCCGGTAATCCCCAGAGAAGTCAGCTGTTAGAGTTTTAGTCCATAGAGTTTGTTACTAGTCATTGAATACAATGTAACCTTTACCAAATTGCCATTTTTGTTGCATTTGTAATATTTCATGGGACTCTGCTATTTGGCGAGTCACCATTTTTCAATGAATATCAACTATTGAGCCATTTTCTTGTTTATTGTACTATCATCTTTATTCTGCAAAACTTTGTCATTTTCACTTGATTTTGAAAACGAAAATGTTGCAATTTCTAAGAAAACACAAAATAAACTAAGTTTTACTCTGGAATTAAGACGCTTTGGAATCAAGTCGGTGCAGGAAGAGTTAGCAGTACAGTTTTTTTTGGCATGGATCTTCCATCTCCAGAGGAAAGAAGATTTCCTGGTTATCCTTGATGTTTGGGTTTCAGGGTGTTGGCTTGTGTTATCCTTTCTTCTTTCCTGTTTACGTCGTTCGCGTCGTTCCTAGCATATAGCTAAGCATATGCATCATACCCTAGCATCTTCGCTCCTTGTGCTTTGTTTTGTTTGTGGTCTTGTGTTGGTGTCTGTCTTTATCTCCCCAGTAAAGTAAAGACATTCTCAGCTTTGCTTCGTGTCGTGCTTGTTCGGTCTTAACCTTTGCGCGCCAGTTTAGACTCTTTAAACCTTTTGTCGTTCCCCAAGAAGTTTAACATTAAAGATTTTGTAAAGCTGTTCTTGTTTGAATCGTGTCGAACTTGAACGTGGACTCTGTTTGAATCGTGTCAAGCATTATCTTGTGTTTTAAAACTGTTCTTGTTTGAATCGTGTTAGACTTGAACTTGAACTTTGCTTGAATCGTGTCAAGCATTGTCTTGTGTTTTAAAACTTGTTCTTGTTTGAATCGTGTCAAACTTGAACTTGAGCTTTGCTTGAATCGTGTCAAGCATTGTCTTGTGTTTTAAAACTTGTTCTTGTTTGAATCATGTCAAACTTGAACCTAGACTTTGTTTGAATCGCGTCAAGCATCGTCTGCTTGTTTTAAAACTTGTTCTCGTTTGAATCGTGTTAAACCTGAATTTGGACTGTGTTCGAATCGTGTCGGACATTGCCTCGTGTTTTAAAACATGTTCTTGTCTGAATCGTGTCAGACTTAAACTTGGACTTTGTTTGAATCGTGTCAAGCATTGTCTTGTGCTTTAAAAACATGTTCTTGTCTGAATCGTGTCAGACTTGAACTTGGACTTTGTTTGAATCGTGTCAAGCATCGTCTGCTTGTTTTAAAGCTTGTTCTCGATTGAATCGTGTCAAACTTGAACTTGAACTTTGCTTGAATCGTGTCAAGCACTGTCTTCTTGTCTTAAAACCTGTTCTTTGTTCGAATCGTGTCGGACATTGAACCCTTACCTTTAGTTTTTTCGGAAACTTACTTTAAAGCCAAGCTTCTTGGAACAAATTTCTTCGACCTTATAAGACTCCTGTCTGGTGCGCAGGATTTGTTTCCGTCTTCCTGGCTTTTCTTGAAGATCTCATTTTGAACTCTTCAGCTTAGGTTCCCCAGGAAGTCTTTGCTTGTTTTTCTGTCTTTTTAGGCTGATCCCTAGTGATCAGGTTTTTCTTCCTAGTTTCATGCCCAGGAAGAATGTGGTTTGTTGTGCCCCCAGTAGTCTATCTCCCCGATTTTCTTTCCCAGTGGAGATTGTTTGTGGTCTTTTCCCCAGTTTTTTTTTCTTTGGAGTCTCTCCGGCGGGTCTCTTTTGTTAGTTTGTATCCCTGGTGAGGTGTTTCTCATGGATACCAACTTTCATCCTTCCCCAGTGAAGCTCTGTGATCTTTTTGCTTCCTGTTTGCCCCTTGGCGTCTTGTTGTGTATGCATTTTCTTGCATCTCCTTGGCATCATGTCTGTTGCATTACATGTGTGTGCATCTGAGGGCAAAATTTTCGGTTATTTGTATTTAAATATCTTTCACTGTTGATTACATGAAGATTTTCATCTCTCATGTCATCAGGTGAAGATATTTAAATAGGGGCAACTGTTGCACCCCAAATTTTACCCTCATCTTTTTGCTAGATGCTATGTGATTTTATTTTCTCTATTTTATCTTAAATTTTTCTTTATCTATTTTTGCCTTGATTTATTTAGCATTTTATTTTATTTATCCTATCTTGATTTAATTTTAACATGTTCTTGTGTTTATATTTTAATTGATTAGTAGCTTAATTAGTTAATTTAGTTGATGATATCATTTTAGTCTAATTTGTTTGATTTTGAATTAATTATCTTTTTTTATTTTGGTTAATTTTATTCAAATTACCTTAATTTTAATTTCAAGATAATTTATTAATTGAAATTGAGCTAGATTTTATTAGCAATTAATTTAATTATCATTAGTTTTCTTTTAAAAATATATAATATTAAGCTTTAATTTAAATGTGATAAGTTAAATGTCATTTAAGTGTGATTAAGAAAACAATACGTGTGGTTTTTTCATTTGGTCTTGTTGGATTTATGGAAATTTTTTTGATTGGAGAATGAATAAAACCATTGGCCAATCAGAATGCATCATTTTCCTTTGACTTTTCAACGGTCGTTTTAGACCAATGGGAACATGGCACGCGTCTTTGGAATAGTTGTCTTCTTCCTCCTTCGTTTCTTTTCCAATTTTTGCAGAGAAATCAATTCGTTCAACCATTTTGCACGCCAACATTCGAATTCATCTCATCAAATCGTGGCGCCATGAATTCAATTCCGTCTTGCCCTATTATTGCCTCATTTACTCCATGGGATTTCATTGGCACAAAGCAGGGATTCAACCTTCCGTTCTAGTCATTGTCTGTACCGTCTGCGAGAAGAGCAGAGCAATGTTACTCTCAATTTCCCAAAGGATGCACACATGGACTGATAGCAAAGAAAGATGGGGAGATGCTTTCCATTTCTACCTTGCAAGTCAGAAGGAGGGAGCGTTTGTCCCTTGAAGCAACATTTGAATTCAATTTCAAAACCCTAGCCACCAAGTTTGGGTCCCTGGATGAGTTCAACCCGACCCATATCTCAGCCTATATAAGGAGGATCAGTTTCAACGCAAACCACCAAGAATTTTCTCAAAAACATCTAAATATTTCAAGTCTCGAGCAAGCTGAGTGAGTGACTTTTTGAGTGGCTGTGGAAGTAGTCTGTATACTCAAAACTTTGGCAAAGCTTCATCTGGTATCACCCTCTACTCATTCCTATTAGTCATGTTCATTTAGTAGCATTTCTGTCATAATCATTTACTACTCTTTGCATTTGGATCCTACTTATAATGTTCCTTGGTTGGTTATCTGCTCATAGTTAGATGTTTTTATCCCTGAACATAATGTGCATATGTTTTCTTATACCAATGTTATGAGATTGTTGTTTTTCTGTTCATTAGAGATGTAGATGTCACTCTGGCTTGTTATTGTCTTATTCCACATCTTTCACTAAGGTGTTTGGTTAGCAAATCTACCCTTACAAGTTATTTTATGTAGAGGATCACTCTGCTGACTTTTTGATGATGATTGAGGAAAGTAGCTTTACTTTATTTTGTTTATACCCGAGTGTAATGGATTCCCCAACATATGTAGGAATCATGAATATGTTTTCTATTTGTGTACTGTCTAAAATAAAATGTATGGTCATCCTTGTAAATTTGCTTGGCATGAAATTTGTGTATTTGATTCCTTTGTTTCGATTACACGATTGTCTTTTATTGCTAACTTGTTTGATGAAACCTTTGGAGTGGACTTGGTTTGCAAATTTGTTTTGATGAAATGATCACACCCTTCTGCACTTTTCTTATGGTATACACTAGTTGGAATGATTGACTGCTAACTGATATATCTATATTTGTTAAAATCTTTGCACTTATTTGGCATGCTCCATATTTGAACTTGTTCATAATTGACTAGCTTTGGTTATATTCATTAATCATTTGATGTTGTTAAATCCTTAAGTTAACTATGTACCTCTGTTAACTTATGAATTTTATGCCTGTTTTGTGTAAAGTTCTCATTTTGTATGGTTATAAACTCTATGCACTAACTATTTTTCATGTGGTTACCCTGTTGTCTTAGTTTAAGTTTGCCTCTTATGCGTCTAACCATAGTTAATATGTATGCACTTTCCATGCTAGCAATTGATCACAACTCTGTTGTATCTTACTTTTATGTCATATTAACTGTTTTGTCAAGCTATATTGAAGTCAGTTGAGTGTGTGTGTCTTTCATCCAAGCCTAGTAATGTATGACCTGACTTGTCTGATTTAGTCCTGCTATTAGGATGATATCATTTGATTAATTTTGTCTGGTTTTGTGTTTGTAACATGTCCATTGATGTTTTAGTGTGTATACCAATCTTATCATTTTGTTCTACCATAAAGCTTTGATTTCAATCCAACTGCTTCATCTTGATTTTGAACTAATAAAGGGGACAGTAGGTCTGTTAGTCATTATGCCATGAAGTGTTAGATGTTGAGCTCATGCTAGCCAAATTTGTAGAAGCTTCATCATGATACATATGTATGTCTGCATCTAATGTTTAAACATGAAATTGTGGTTTTAATATGCCTATGTATTGTAGCTCCTTGACTGTCTTTTGAATCAGATTTGTTTTTAACCATGCCCTGTGATAGTTCAAGTCTGTTTGTCATGTAGACCCTCTCTATGCCATTCACAATTCTGATACACTGTGTTGGGTGTGTGTTTTTCAAGCATCAACACTTGACTCATGCTGGCTGGTCTTATTTTTCTATTTTGTTACTGTATGTTTGTGGAATACTTACTTGAATGATCTTGCTTTGCCTTTGTATGGTAACATATTCTTTATTATTTCAGCATGAATGCAAATCTTGTCACTTTGCCATATCATAAGTTGTCTCATCTCATTTTGAATCAATAGTAGTTCTTCATCTCTATGTGCTATTAACTCTTATACCATGGAATGTTAAATATTGACCTCATGCTTGTCAAACCTCATTAAATCTTTATGTACATGAGATGCTACACTTCTGCTGTTGGTTAACCTCACACCATTCATAATGCTATGTTCTTGCCCTGCCTTGTAATTCCTACCTGTCATGCTCTGCATTATAATTGTTTTTGCATCAGAACTGTTATTGCATACTGTCATTCTACTTGCATTAGATGTGATAGGACATATGCTTGTTGGAACTTATCTTTCATATGCCAATACCTTTTTTTTTCATGACTTTAAGTGTGTTACATCACCTTTGTGACCAGTGCACATTTTGTGTGTTTAGATTTAGAATAAATGGATGACACTATCTTGTTCCTTGTTCTTTCCTGATCAGTTTTGGTTTTTATTTCACTTAATCTGGTTGAAATTTGGTGAAGTTATGTTTCCTCAAATCTGGCTGTTTGAAACTTGAGCTTGGTTGAACATGGCTGCGCATATGCATGTTGTTGGTTTGTTTCATTTGGATATACGCACATGTTATACCTCTTATATTTATTTGTGCAATTATGTTACCGGATGTATTCCCGCCCCAGCGGATGGACTTGTGTGTGTGTTACTATTCTTCTTTGCCGTGCCTATAAGGACTGGGGTTCGATCCCTACCCAGTCCTTTTGTTTTTTTTCTTCCTAAGTTTCGCTTCTTTAAAACATATATGCACATTTGCACTTCGTAATCACCACACACGCGCAGCTCAGCTGGTCTTGGTTTTGGGTTGCTGAAGCTAAGGGCATGGGTTCAAACCCTACATGGGACACTTTCTCTTTTTTTAATTAAATCATTTTTTTTATCTCACCATTTTCTTTTTATCTCAAGTTTATTAAAAATGCAAAAAAAAAAAAAACAGTTATTTATCTTTTAGAATCTTAGTTTTATTCTAAAACTCCAAAATATTTATTTATTTAGTAATTTATTTTCTTAAATAATTATTGAAATTGATTTATTATTAATGTGAGTTTCCACTTTCTTGTTTAATTTGTTGAACCTTTTATTTAAGACCTTATTGATATTTTAAATAACTCATTTATTAATTTATCTTATTATTTGATTGTTGATTTGTATTGTCTAATTTAGAATATCATCTTAATTAATCCTTTATTCGTGATTATATGTTTTGTGATGTATCTTTCAAGTGTTCTTTTGGTTTGCCTGTGTCTAACTGATATCTTGATATTTATCTCATGTCTACACATCATGTGTCATATTGCCATCTTCATGCTCATTGTTGCTTTCATTATTTTATCTTATATCAAATGTTTCATCTTCTTTTTTTCTTTTTTTCTTTTCTATCATTATCTTTCCCCCATTCCAAAGGAAGGTTAAACATGTTGACTCATAAGTCATGACCTCCCACCTCAACCTAAGTAACCTCTTAGGAGGAACTTCAATTTCTTGGCCTCATCAGAGCCATAGAAATTACAACTACCTTTAGGAGAGAGTTCCTCAACTCTTAGTGATATTCATCATAATGAATTTATCACCTCCCCCGCTAACTAACCTTTAGTATAGAACCTTTAGCAAACATAGCATAACATTTAACAAGAGGCTCCCGTAGAGTACTACAGACGTTTAGGGTGCTAATACCTTCCCTAGGCGTAACCAACCCCCGAACCTTAGATCTTTCCCCTTAGGTTTTTCTAACGATCTTGAACCTTTCCTTTGGATAAATCAAAGTCGATTGTAAAAGAAAATGATGCAAATTAATTAATAATTTGTTATCCAATTTTCACCGCAACACCCTAAAGAATCCTAATCCACTTTCTTCGGTTAAACACAGTACTCATGTTGCGACCGAACCCATTTGCGGAGTTCGCAACCTTCTTTTGGTTCTTCTCCCTTTGTTTGGTTAATCACTGTCTGTCAGTTAAAACACCAATGTTACACTTCTTCTCAGTTAACCACAGCCCGTCTGTTAACATACTGAGTTCCTTGGGTTAATCACCTCCTCTCAGTTAATCACCCATTTCTTCAGTTAACCACAACCTGGCTGTTAAAATACTGAACCCCTTTTGAGTTAATCACCTTCTCTTGGTTAATTACTCATTCTTCTCAGTTAATCATAGTAATCTGTTCAAAACCGAACCTCAGCGGTTAGCAACCTCTTTTGGTTCAATACCTTTCTTTGTTGGTCAAGTGTTGTTTATTCAGTCAATACCAAAGTTCTTTTTGGGTCACGACCTTCGATCGGTTCTACACCCGTTCTTCTGGTTGATCACGTTTTTCTCTGTTAAAACCAATGCTTCTCTATCCCCGCAGAGTTGCAATCCTTGCTTTCCTCGGTTAACCACTGTTTATCAGTTAACATACCAATGTCCCCTCAGAGTCAAACACCTCCTCTTGGTTCAGTACTCTTTCTTTTGGTTCATCACAGTTCGTCTATTGACACCAACCTCTTTCCCCACCTGGGTTTTACTCTTTCTCTTCTATTAACCACTGCCAGCCAGTTAATATACTGAGTTTCCTATTTCCCCTGGTTTTGACACCATCCTTTTATTTACTTCCCAGTAGGGTTGACTACCCTATGTCCCTAGCAATTCTTTATTCTTTTTTCCCCAGTGGAGTCCTTTCTTTTCGTTTTGCTCTTACTTTCTTGGTTTTAACACCAATCCTCTTTGTATCCCCGGTGGAGTTTCTTTCTTTCTTGGTTTTGATACCATTCCTTTTCTAGTCTCTTACTGTTCAGCTTTTCCCCAGTAGAGTTTTCTTTCACTTTTGCTCTTGGTTTTGACACCACTTCTCTTTTTTCCTGTTTTATTTTCCGTTCGGTTCCCCGAACTACAGAAGCTCTGATTCTGCATTCTTTTGAATGTATGATACGTAGGCACGAGATTACAATGATCTTGGCGAGCACACTTCCACCCTTATTTCTTTCATCTTTTCCTTCATGTCCCCTGGTTCCATGAACTACGATGCTCTGATTTCCTCATTGCACTATGAGGGTACGTAGGCACGAGGGCCCTAATCCTCCGCGAGCACTTTCTTTCTTTCTTTTCTTTTCTTTTTCCCCTTTCTTCTCTCTCCTCTTTCTTTTAGCTAGAAGCCTTTAGATAGATAACCCATCCAAGACTAGAAGCAAGCGAAATGGTTCCCGTCGAGTACGACGGATGCGTTAGGTGCTAGTACCTTCATTTCGCATAACCGACCCCCGTTCCCGTTTCTCTTCCCCTTGGGTTTTATCGATATTTTCCCTGTCCTTCGGGACTAAATAAAGTTCGGTGGCGACTATGTGTTATCTTTGAGTGTGCGATTCACTCGGGTATAAACCAGCCATCTTCAATATTAATTAGAAGTGATCATGGAGGTGAGTTCTAAAATC
Organism: Lathyrus tuberosus; assembly: GCA_022829125.1. Classification (NCBI taxonomy): domain Eukaryota; kingdom Viridiplantae; phylum Streptophyta; class Magnoliopsida; order Fabales; family Fabaceae; genus Lathyrus; species Lathyrus tuberosus. Next base: position 407,809 of record JALAZF010000794.1, read on the forward strand.
ATCTTTTTGAAGCATTTTGTGAAAGCCATGAGATTGATCATAATTTTTCCGCACCAAGTACCTCTCAACAAAACGGGGTTGTGGAACGTAAAAATATAATTTTGGAAGAATTAAGAAGGACTATGATCAATGAGAGTGGCCTTCCAAAATACTTTTGGGTCGATGCCATTAGTACGGCTTGTTACATTTTGAATAGGGTGTTCATCCGTCCTATTCTAAACAAGACACCGTATGAGCTTTTAAAAGGGAGAAAGCCCAACGTATCTCACCTTCACGTTTTTGGTTGTAAGTGTTTCGTGTTGAATAATGGTAAGGAAACAGTTGGTAAGTTCCATGCTAAGGCCAACAAAGGTATCTTTCTTGGATACTCCCAGTCTAGTAAGGCATATAGAGTTTACAATAAGAGGTTACTTACTATTGAGGATTCGGTACACGTTACTTTTGATGAGTCTTATCCGAAAAATGTTGGAAAAGTTAGTTCTTTTCATGGTGCATGTGTATCTTCAGAAGACATACTTAAGGACACTGATAAAGGAACTGATCAACCTAAAGCAGTGCATGTTGAGGAGGAAAAAAATCACCCGTCTAATAAAGATGACCTTCCTCCAGCTTGGAAGTCTTCCAAAGACCATCCCATCGACAACATTCTCGGTGACATCTCAAAGGGAGTAACAACTCGTTCCAAGCTAAGTAACTTATGTTATTACTCCGCTTTCGTTTCGCAAGTTGAGCCAAAAAACTCAAAAGAGGCCTTACTCGATGAACATTGGCTTTTGTCAATGCAAGAGGAGTTGAATCAATTTAAAAGAAATGAGGTTTGGGACTTTGTCCCTCCTCCATGAGGCCATCGAGTAATCGGCACCCGATGGGTGTTCGGGAACAAGCTCGACGAAAATGGAGTTATAACTAGAAATAAAGTGCGCTTAGTTGCACAAGGGTATAACTGTAACACCCCAAAAATCTAAATTAATCATTTATTTATTTATTTAATTAATTTAGAAGGAATTAAGAGGTTTTTGGGTTTTGGAGAATTATGGATTAAAAGAGTATTTTTAAATAATTTTAATGGAGTGAATAATCATGTATTATTTAGATTATTATTTATTATTTAAAAATATAAAGAAAAGGGCAAGATGGTCATAAAGGAAAAGGAGTAAGGGTAGAGTTGGAAGTTCATAAACTGGGATAATGTAACTAAAGAAGAAAGATCGATCAATTTTCTAACTGATCGTATTTTTGTGAAGAACGCTGAAGAAGAGAAGAGGAGGAGGAAAACCAAGGGTTTTGAAGGATTGCTAGGAGAATCTTGGAGAAAGAAGGATAAAGCTTCGGATTACTCTAAGGTATGGGCAGTTTTCACGGTTTATTATAATTTTATAGGAATTGGTTTATGAATAGATTAGGTTTTGTGGATTCTTGAATAATGGTGGTGTTTGGTGATATAGATTGTATTAGAAGTGAGTGTTGTGATGAGGATGAGTGAAATAAATTGGTGTATTTGATGTATGTGCATTGTGTGTGTCTTTTGATCAAATTTTGTATTTGGACAAAAACTGAATTTTGGGGTATTCTGAGTCGAAAACGCAGCAGAAAAATCACTTTTTGGAAAAGGGGGTTTTGTCGCACCCTGACACGGGCCGTGTCACACAACACGGGCACCCGTGTCAGCTTATTGGTTGGGGAAAATGAAAACTTTTGTTACAGAGCTTCTGACATGGGCCGTGTCACAGGACACGGGCGGCCATGTCAGGCCTCTGCTTCTGCTATAATTTTTCTGGTTTGGATTGTTCGTGCAGGCCTTCTGACACGGGCCGTGTCACAAGATACGGGCGGCCGTGTCAGACAACTGTTTTAGCCGTTTTTGCTGTTTTTAATGTTTCCTCTTGCTGATTGTTGTTGTCTTGTTGTTTTGCTGCTATATGGATGATAAAACATGATGGATGGTGATTAACGGTTGAATATGAAATGAATGATGCACACGTTGATATTTGATGAGTTGAGGAGAATTAGCATCATTGCATTTCATAGCATTTTATGTTAGGGCTTCGGCCTATTGGTAGCTTCAATCCCATTGTGCGGATTGAAGTGATATGTTGTTATGTTGTGCTCCCTTGTGGAGGGTTGATGGCCAGTGTCCATCACATGGAGAATTGGTACCAAATGCATGTTTCCGATGAAGTTACATTTCATTCTAAGTGGCATTGCATGTGTATGAGTTGATTGTCGAATAATATGTATGTTTTATTGTGGATATCATGGTGTTGTTGTTGATTAAACTATGATGTTGTTGATTGATTATGCTATGATGCTGTTGTTGGCTATGCTATGATGTTGTCGTTGCCTTCCTGTTCATTCTCCATGTACTTATATTACTATAATGAATTTTGATTTCTCACCCTGCCTGCTTGGAAATGTTGCCTCTTATGTGGGTAACTTACAGATAACCAAGAGTAGATTCGCGACGATGGAGGATGTAGCCTTGAAGTGTGTCGTTATCGTTGTTTAGTTTAGAGGTGTCCTGCTCTGTGTCATGTAACATCGGGTTGGGATTTGTTGTGAACCTCGCGTTCTTTTGTTTATGTTGAATTTTTACATTGTTGGTGATGATTTGATTTGGATACATTTAGTATGAAGCGTTTTTTTTAATTGACATAAAAAGTTGATTTCCGCTGCATAGTTGTTCATTTTATTATTAAGAATGTGTAACCCGTGTTACGGGACAGGATAATGATTACTAAATGATGTTTTTGAATATATGTGGCACCTTTCTCATTGATGTTACTCTGATAATATGAATTATCTTTTCTAAAATTTCTTGTGGGGTAGAAGGGTGTTACAATAACCAAGAGGAAGGCATAGACTATGAGGAAACTTATGCGCCTGTTGCCCGACTCGAGGCTATATGCCTGTTGCTTGCCTACTGTTGAATGCAGAATAGGGCAAGCAGCAAAAATATTTATTTTTGGAAAGAATTCCCTCCGGGACTTATGTCGTGTCCACAGAGATCGGTTCGAAGGAAAGAATGTCGTTTGACAATCTCCCGCGTTTATGAGTTTGGATTAAATGGTTTTAAGATAAATGCGGGAAAGTAACTAAGAACATAAAAAGTATACATTCTTCGGAGAAAAGAAACTTATCAAGCATACATATAATCCACTCATCACAAACATAAATTTATCGATCATTTTCACTATACTATAATACTCGTCAAAATCATCCAGTATCGCTCACAACAGTGTCCATCTCTGGCACACTGAGCTGAGAGAGCAACCGTATTACTCTTGTCGTCACTCTCGTGCACGACGCCTCGAAACACGAAGGCATTAAGTTCCGACACCAAAAAGATTATTCTCTAAATCTCTCTCTAGCATCTAGATAATAGATATCCATCCTTAATCAAGATTCATGATGTTTATCTCTAACACAACACAAATCCAAACATAAATGCAAAAAGATCAAGGAAGACATCGATAATGATTTGTAAAGCAGATTTTATACAATATTATGATCAACAAAGATACATATGTTCAGAGTAACTATACAAACACCCAACAAGATAGAGTTTACAAAAAGAGGAAAAAGAGATAAACCAACACTTCTCGAGTTGTCAAGACGATTGATGAGAATCCACCTCCGTTTCGACAAGATGCAAGCTCCATTTGTTGTTTTCAAGCTCTCCTATGAAGAAATGATGTTTGATGGAGTGGGAGCAAAAAAATACCCAAACCATCCTCTAAAAATTGTGTTTTTATGCCTTATATGGTGTTTCTGTCCGTCAAAACTTGCCTGGCGAAATTCTGATTCGCCTGGCGAAGTTAGGTGGCTTATTCTGCACTTTTTTCATGCTTCTGGACTGTCTGGCTCACCACAGCTTTGCCTGGCGAGCCTGGGGCGAAAGCTGTCATGATAGCAAAAATCCTGCACTGTTCCGGCCATAACTTTCGAACCGTAACTCCGTTTTTCGCCCGGTTTGAAGCGTTGGAAAGCTTATTCAATGTTCTTTATGAATATGACAAGATATTATTTCTTGAATACCTACAAAAATGAGAGAAAATAAATTAAACTCAATGAAATTTACACGATACGCAATATATACACTATAACGTAAAGTAAGCATATTTACAAATAAAGCGGGGTTTATTCGTACGATATTAACAAAAAGTATCGATAAGTGCAACAAAACTTATATACAGAAATAGATACAATTTGCACTTATCAAACTCTCCCCAACTTAAACTTGTTTGTCCTCAAACAAGAATCAAACAACTCAAAGAAACAGAGTGACAACCAAAGAATCACAAATCAACAGGTTTTGAAAAACAGAACAAATGAATGGTTCAAATGAAAAACGGTACACATAAAGTAAACACTTATCACTAAACTACGACGATAACATAGTAACGAAACAAATGCAAAATACAAAAATCATGCCAAACATCCTAAAACAACACAAGTCCAAACGTGAATCACACCTAGCAAAAACAATCATCGGTAGATGAAAAACAAAAAATGAGGTACTTTTCACTCACACAACAATCTTGCAAACAAAAGACTAAATTATGCATTCATCCTAAAATTCACATTGAACATATAAAGGCAAGAATCACAAGGGCTTTTCAAGGTTGTAATATGGTCCGGCAAACAAACAAGGGGCAATTTCTAAAGGTAATTGAAACAAAAACTTGCCTAAACCTAAGGGAGTGATCAACTCACAAAAGTTCAAACACAAAATTTCAATCAGCTTCTTCCAAAATCCCAAGTGTTATGCAAAACACAATACTTATTTAGCACAATTATTTGAACTCTTTTTGTTTCCTTTCTCAAGGATTTTCTTTTTCTTTCTTTTTTTATTTTCTTTTTCTTTGTCATATTTTTCTCTTTTTTCTTTCCTCATAGAATCCAACCAATGAGTATACAATCATTCTCTCCCCAAATTGAATTCAACCACATCATCATGTGAATACTCCCTACTTTCTAAGGCAAGGCAAAAATTCATACAACAACACAAAGTTGAGGGTCCAAGAAAAAACAAAATCCATTCAAAAATAAGTGAACTAAATACTCATAGACAAGCATTAAGTTCAAATAAAACATGGATCAAAAAGCTCAAAGGGGTTACAAATGATCACACACTCACAAGGTGAATAGACTATTTGGCTAGGTAGTTGTGCTTAAAATGAAACAAAATGCCTTGATCCTTTTCATGCTTTCATATAATCAACACAAACAAAAGATTAAGCATAATAAAATCCAGTTAGAACAAGAATGTTGGTACTCCGCGCATATATGAACAATAGAAGGCTACCTCACAAAAAAGGGTGGGAACTAAAGTGATTCACAACAAGAACAAGTATACAAAAGAATGAATGGCATGGAAGTTTGTAAAAATCCTAAGTATCATGAATATGCTAAAGTCTAGAAAGCGATAAACACATACCTTGGACGAGTATAAAACTTAACAATATCATTACCATACATCCGCAAGTTGAAATGATCAAACTTGGAACATCACCAAAAGTTCCTCAAGCTACTCAAAACAAGATCAAAGAAAACCCACAAACTATTAATATACACAAACGAAAAAACCGGCAAAAATTCATTAAACAGGTTGTAAAGTGAAGATTTAAGAATTTTATGAAAAATCCGAGTACAACTTGTTTAATGAATACTCACCACACTACCTAAACTAAACAACAACAAAAGAAAAGAATACACCATACTTGTTTTACATCGTAAGCTCGACGCCTTTACAATGCTTAGCTAGTAACTTCCTTCCTTCATGCCATAATGATGCCTCACCGCACAAACCAAAAGCAAGTGTCCTAACCAAACACTTAAACAAATGTTAGGGGAACAAAATGTATACAACACTTGAACAAACATAATGGAAACAGACAATATATACAATATATACAAAACTCAAAAACAAAGAAACTATCACAATGCGATTCAATATCAAAACCAATCCCCGGCAACGACGCCATTTTGTTGATTGCAGAATAGGGCAAGCAACAAAAATATTTATTTTCGGAAAGAATTCCCTCTGGGATTTATGTCGAGTCCACAGAGATCGGTTCGAGGGAAAGAATACCGTTCGACAACCTCCCGCGTTTATGAGTTTGGATTAAACGGTTTTAAGGTAAATGCGGGAAAGTAACTAAGAACATAAAAAGTATACATTCTTCGGAGAAAAGAAAATTATCAAGCAAATATATAATCCACTCGTCACAAACATAAATTTATCGATCATTTTCACTATATTATAATACTCATCAAAATCATCCAGTATCGCTCATAACAGTGTCCATCTCTAGCACACTGAGCTGAGAGAGCAACCGTATTACTCTCGTCGTCACTCTCGCGCACGACGCCTCGAAACATGGAAGACATTAAGTTTGGACACCAAAAAGATTATTCTCTAAATCTATCTTTAGTATCTAGACAATAGATATCCATATCTAATCAAGATTCATGATGTTTATCTCTAACACAACACAAATCCAAACATAAATGCAAAAAGATCAAGGAAGACATCGATAATGATTTGTAAAGCAGATTTTATACAATATTATGATCAACAAAGATACATATGTTCAGAGTAACTATACAAACACCCAACAAGATAGAGTTTACAAAAGGAGGAAAAAGAGATAAACCAACACTTCTCGAGTTGTCAAGACGATTGATGAGAATCCACCTCCGATTCGACAAGATGCAAGCTCCATTTGTTGTTTTCAAGCTCTCCTATGAAGAAATGATGTTTGATGGAGTGGGAGCAAAAAATACCCAAACCATCCTTTAAAATTTGTGTTTTTATGCCTTATATGGTGTTTCTGTCCGTCAAAATTCGCCTGGAGAAATTCTGATTCTCCTGGCGATGTTAGGCGGCTTATTCTGCACTTTTTTCATGCTTCTGGACTGTCTGACTCGCCACAGCTTCGTCTGGCGAGTGTAGCACCTCAAAATTTGCCCTACCTTTTTCGGGCTTATGTTTCCTTTTCATTTACATTTTCATTAGGTCATAATTCATAATCATATAATGCATTGATCTTCTAAGACATGAGATCGAAGGGTTTTCTTATTATCATGAAGGTTCTCTCATTCAGAGGTTCATCAAGCTCCAGGGTTTCTCTTATTCAGAGGAGGCATTAAGAGTGTTGGGTCAGGGTTTCATTGGTGTGAATCAGGGTTTAATTTCTTCTCAGTTTAAGTCATCTTCTTCAAGATTTATCAGTGTACATCAAGGTGAATTAGGGTTTGTTTTCAAGGTTGAGTTGTAGACTTCATCAGGTTGTCAAGCAAGAGTTCATGTGAGGATTCACTTGATCAAACATTCAGAGGATGTTTGATTCGGATGTTTTGTTTCAATGGCAAGATTATTCGGTGGTAGCTGTGTGCACTTTATCAGAGGCTCGTGAAAAAGTTTGGGATTGGTTTTGGATTCATTTGGCTATCCATTTGCTAAACCATGTTCTTATCCACCTTTTGATTTTCAAAGCCATCGTTCATTTCCTAATATCCATATCCATTATATTTCAATTATCCACTTCTTTCTTCTAATTCTTTTTCTACCATATCCAATCTCCATTTCATCCATATTTCATATCCTTTATTCATTTTTAATAACCATTTTAAATCCATCTCAATCCACATTCAATTTTTGTCAACATCCATTTAATGTCCAAATGTTATGTCCAATTATTTCTATCCTTTTCAATATGATACTTGGATATTGCACAACTTTTGAGTGAGCATAAAAGCTTAAATTACTAGCCACCCACATAAAGAGCCATGAAAAGCCCATTTCAGACATCCCATAATTCCATACACCGACCCACACAATTTGAAGAGCTACGTTGCACCACATTTTTTAGCCAAAAAACTACAAAATCATCAAGTGTGCATAACAGGCCCCACATCACTTTACAAAATTACAGTGCAGGAATACATGGCGCAGAGAATTTTAATAAAATAGTACATAGCAAATGATATTTAATTGACAGAGGAAATATTCATATTGAAATAACAGTAGTAATACATAAAGGGTGCACATGAGATTCAAAATGTAGAGAAAAAGTTACAAAACCAGGTGAATACTCGTGATCAATTTCACAGCTCATTTCCTAACAGAATTTCAGTGAAAAAACCTATTCTACCCTTCCATAATTTTTGATATAAAAATTCTTCTTCTGAATCTCCTCATCATTCTGAATCGTGTGCCATTCTTCCACACAAATCACGCACTCTCAACCATCTTCAATTTCACCCAATTTCTCACCTACACAAAACCTCATAACAGACTACAAATTTCCATCATCTTCATTCCTCATACAACCTCCAAATTCAATCAACCTCACCTCACTCTTTCAACCGAAAAAACCATTCAAAAACTGCAGTAGAATTGATCTTGATTCTCCATTTTCAAACCACGAACCACCTTCATTTCACAGATTCTTCATCTGTATCCTTCAACAATTCCTGTAAAACAACACAACGAGTTCACTCGCAACTGCAAAAAATAAATATCACAATCAAATTTGCAGCATCAACAGATCATTAAAACTCACTGAAAATCAACATCACACAATACATACAGAGTAAATCGCAGAAGAGCATCATTTTCAGATCGCATATCTCATAACTGCAAGCTGAGTTCAATAATTTTCGGCAATATCTCTTCATTCAGCAAGTCACAACAGCAACAACAACTTGCAAATTAATGAACACCTCAACAAGATTCAACCTCCAATACAGAAAAAAGTAGAAGAAAAAGAAGCAATGAGTAGAATCAAGAAGGGAATTCACAAGAAGAGGCAAAATCACTCAAACACGATCATACCTGAGTTGTGAAACCTTGTGTTATCATCGAAGCGCCATCAGAGTGACTCCGATAGGTACGTCAATTTCCTCTGAAACTTTGATGCGTGATAAGTTGTTCGTGTGTTCATTGTTTCCGATTCGAGTTGCGTAGCTGGTGATTTCCCCTGTGAATTGTGGTTGAATTTATTGGTGGTGGTCGTTCTTTGATATGTTGTATTTTGTTATTGCTTTACTGTTGCTGAGCGTCTTTCACGGTGACGAATTTGTGAGGGTGAAAGTGATGGAGATGAAGACGGAACGGCGGCGGTGAGGAAGGCGTTTGGAAAAGTGTTAAGACGGCGGCGAATTTCGAGTCGATTGAGAAGGACAGTGATGTGTAAGGATCATTGCAGCGGCGATTTTTAGTGAGGAAGACGAGCGTCATGGGGCTTTGGTTTTGCCGGCGGGGAGAGTGAGCACGTTGCTGCGGCGGCATAAATGGAAGACAGAGAAGAGAAGTCGAGGTCGGAGAAGAAGACGGAGGAAGGAGATAGATAGAGCAAGGTTGAAGATGACGACGCATGGAGAGAATGAGGAAGGATGATGTTGTAGAAGGAGAGTGTTGTGTGTGAGGGAAGGAAATCGCCGGCGACGACGCGTTTGGGGGGAGATGTGTGAACAGAGTGACGTAGAAGAAGAACATTGAGGAGACTATGGCTGAAGATGTTGTGAGCTTGTATTAGGTTAAACTTTGACAAGGCATCGGACCAGGCCTTTTAAGTTTTGGGCCACTTGCAGATTTCTTTCCACACCATCTATTTTCGTACGCACCCACTGGCTTTGGATGAGAGTCTTGGGCCGACAACATAAAGCCCACACGCCCAGAAGGTTTTTACACCACGCCGTATCACTTCGCACCCCCCTGTGCATGTCCAAAAGTTCTTGGGCCTGATGCTGAAGCCCAGCGCCTGAATTCTATTTCACATCTCCATAATCTGAATTACACCCCTGTTTTTAGTTAATTCTAGTTTTCGTTGGATAATTTGAATAGGTTTATATTAGAATTAATTTTTTAATATGGTTTTGGTTATTTCTTTTTAATTGAATTTTGTTTTAGATTAGAATTAGATTAGCTATTAATTTTTTATTTTAATTAGAGGTTAGTTTTAATATTTGTTTTTAATTCTAAAATTAGTTTTAGGATTAACTTTCTTTTAATTAGTCTATAACTTTAGAATTAGATTTTTAATTAGAATTAACTTGATTTAGTTTTAGGTTTAATTCTTTAGAATTAGTTACTAATCTTGATTAACTCTTAATCTTAGGATAATTGTGGACTAATTTTTAATCTTGCTTTTAATTAACATTTTAATTCTAATTTTAACTTAGACTAATTTCTGATTAAGTACTTGACTTTCCTCTTGCTTAATTTTCTCTTTGTGATTGAGCTGTCTGGTGTTTACTTGTTGATTACTCTGTATTCACATGCTCCATTAAGGCTCCTAGTCCGACTTAATTTCTGATTAAGCTCGGAGTAGGATAGACATTGGGCTCTCAATCCAAGCATGATAACATTAGGTAGCTGTCCTTCCTAAGCCTCACTAACCATAGGTCATCCATGCATGATAACATTAGGACTCTTAGTTTCCCTTTAGAGTTTCCTTTGGGTCTTCTCTCTTCTCATCTCAAAACTTCCTGAAAAGACTTAATAAAGATAAAGTGTATTGCGCATGAGCCTTAAGCGTGGGGAATGAGAAATGAAGGGCTTCCTCTCATCTTTCTAGAGTGCTTAGCGAGCGTCCTGTCTTGGGACGATTCGTTAAGTATTCGTCTCTGTGCCTTAGACTTTGGTGCAATGCAAGTTATGAACTAACTTAAAAAGAAAACACTTCTGTCTTAAAAACACAAAAAAAATTCAAATCTTTTTATCCTTTGGGATTGTTGGGTTTCAAACTCCATTTTCAGAAAAGAGTTCGTCGCTCACGTAAAAAACACGTACCCATTCGTGGTCGTACCCACGAACTACATTAGCTTTGATTCCTCTTTCTCGTCCAATTGAGAATATGTAGGCACAAGACAACGATTGTTTTGGCGAGCAACCTTCCCCCACAGTTCCCGCCCGAACTACGTTGACTCTGACTTTCCCATTGGACTAAGGGAGTACGTAGGCCTAGGGCATCGAATATGTCCTACCGAGTCCGTCTTAGTCACCCTCATCCACGTTTCCTTTTGTTCAGCCATAGATAGTAGGACAACTCACCCTCCATTTAGACAACAAGCGTGGATCCCATCGAGTACGATGGATGCATGGGGTGCTAACACCTTCCCCTCGTATAACCGACTCCCGAACCCTGACTATGGTTGCGATGACCATGTCTTTCCCCCTTTCTCTTCAGGTTTATGCAGTGTTTCCTTTCCCTCTCTCGGGATAAATACACATTGCTGGCGACTCTGTGTTTTCCGCGCCACTCTCGCGTTTGTACCGTTGGATGCGAATCTTTCGGGAGCGACAGCTGGCAACTCTGCTGGGGACTCTGGTTGACCTCTTGCTGATCCATCCCCTTTAGCGAGTCGATCCTAGCGCTTGTTTGTTTTTTTCGTTGGGTGTTTATTTGTTGTGCTTTATTATGTTGTATATTACTGTTTTACAGCTTTTACTGCATTGCATTTCATTTTATTACTGTCATACTAGATATTGTTGTGCTATGCTGGTTGGTTTCTGTTTGGCAGGTTAGGTTGTTCTGAGAGATAAGCCCAATACCCAGGTTTGAGTACACCCTAGGACTAGAGTGGAGAGTAGTGGGACCTATGTGCCCGCTTGGTACGTTTGTGTGTTCACGAAATTCACAACCAGACGAGGCTATCTTGGGACGCATTCTGATGTGCGTGTCTTGCGCATTTCAGGGTGTTGATCTAGATAGTTGTCGACTCTGGTAACTGTTTCTCTGATACCTCAGTTGCGCCTCTCCTCCCGAGATGTGACAGTGGCAGACCACATTCCGTGGCAAACCCATTGCACATTCTCGATCCGAGGACCCAATGCTGAGGGACTCGCATAGGATGACCTTATTTTTTAGGGGAATCAGTTGAGGCCTCCTCGATTGATGATGATGCCAAACCAGAAATGGTGAACGTATCATCATTTCTCGACCTGAGAGCCCAGGATATTGAGGATCCTCGCCTTTCTAGAACCCTCATGAGAGATGGGATGGGTGTTTGCAGGTCTGCAGGTAACCGAAACCTTTAACCTACCCGGTTTTTTGGATTTCTCATCAGTGTTTGATTATCTGGGTTTCTGGTTATCTCAGTAGTTCGGTGTTCTGGAATTCTGGTTTTCTGGGTTGTGGTTCTCGTTTAGTTAACAGCATAGCACATCCAGCAGTGGTGCCTTGATCCCATGCTTGCATGTGCATATCATTTTTTCTTGCATTCTAACATGTTTGACATTTTTCAGGGCTTGCATCTTACTCTTGATTCCGGTTTTCTGAGGTTGCCTTAGCATGGATGTCCAATGAAAGAAGATTGTTGCTTATTCGTTCCCAGACCCGACCTTGACGTTGATTCACAAGCTGATTAGTATGGCTGGTCCCGGAGTTCGTACAGAGTTCGGTGGAAAGTATGGGAGACTTCCAAAGTTTGTCTACAATATCGCCAAGTATGAGAAGGATGCCATTCATACACTTCTTCAGTTCTATGATCCATCTTTGCATTGCTTCACTTTCCCAGACTATATCTTGGCTCCAACGTTGGAGGAGTTCTCATTTATTTTGGGAATCCCCATCAGGCATGACATAGTATTCTTTTCTGAAGAACGTCCCGGGATAAAAGAAATGGCCATTGCTCTTCATATTGGTGAATCCACCTGAGCAATAATATTATGGAGAAACAAGGAGCTAAGGGTTTCTTATTGAAGTTCTTGTTTGATCAAGCTTGCATATATGTTAAGGAGAAGAATTAAACTGCTTTCCAAGCTATTCTGGCTATGTTCATCTATGGGATTGTCCTGTTTCCCAATGTTCCTGATCTGGTGGATATGCATGCTGTCAGAATCTTTATTTTGAAGAATCCTATACCTACCTTGCTAGGTGATGTGTATCACTCAGTCCACTAGAAGAATGAAAATAGGCATGGAAAAATTGTGAGTTGCTGTGCACCACTCTTATCTACTTGGTTTCTGAGTCATCTCCCCGAAGCTGGCACTTTCGTTGATATGAGAGATTCTCTGAAGTGGTCAAAGAGGTTAATGGGCTTGACTGCTGACAACATTGTTTGGTTCAACCATGACTTGCTAGGAATGAAGTTTATTTGCAAGTGCGGAGAATTCCCTAATGTACCCTTGATAGGGAGAAGAGGTGGAATTAACTATAATCCTTCCCTTGTTATCAGGCAGTTTGGTTATCCTTTGAGAGGTCCACCTGAAGATCGAGATATCGAAGAGTCCTTATTCTTCAATGGGACTGAGGATCAAGAGATGATAAGGAAGATTGTGAATGCTTGGAAGCAGGTGACCAAGAAGGGAAAAACTTCATTCGGGAAATGTAATAACTGGGCTTTTCCTTCCTATGAAGAGTGGATTAAGAAAAGAGCAGAAGAGGAGCTTCTTCCCTTCCCGATGGAACCACCTTTGTATCCTTTGATGATCGAGGCTCCCACGACTATTGATATAGAGAAGTATGATAAGTTATGGGCTGAAAAGGAGAAACTCCGAGAGGAGAATCGTGAGCTGGGCAGAGAGGTTGGTCAGTTAAAGAACGAAAAAGGTGAAGCTATCCACGCTGCCAGGTTGAAATCAGAACTTTTGGCTGTGAAGGAGAAAAAATTGTCTAAAGAAGCCACAGCCCGAGAGAAAGTAGCTCAAGCGTTGAAAAGTGTTAGTAAGGTCCTTTCGTCCAAAAAGAAAGAGTTGGTTTATGCTATGTCAAGAATTCACAAGTTCAATGACCGTCGGAATACAGCAATTACTTACAACAGGTTGAAAGAGAACAAATATCTGGAGCAGATTGAAGGTTTGAAGACAAAGCTCCGGGAGAAGGATAAGGAGATTTTATCAGGGATCTTTGAGAGGAGAGCAATTGAGGAAAAGCTCAAGGAAACCATGGCAGATATGGAACAGCTGAAGATCCAAGCCGAGGTGAAAAGAGCCAGAAGCGAAGGTCCAAGTTCAGGTGGAGCTTCTGGAGAAGATGATTGGGAATTGCATAGTCGTTATTTAACAGGGATCTTGCACAGGAGGGATCTTTTGATTCAGGAGTTGATTCAGAGACCAGAGCATCCTAATACTAAGAAGCTTCTCAAGGAAGTGCAGAATTGGTGCAAGAAGAATGACGAATGGGGAATTCTAGCACGACTGAGTCTTAATGATATGCTTTAGTTTCCTTGCTGTTGTTTTCTTTGTATTTCCGGGATCACCGCCAGGATTATTGGTCAGGGTCTTTGTTTACGCTTATTCAGACTTGTGTTGTAACAGATGCTTACTCTCTTTATATGATCAGGATTTTAGTTCTCTTCTGTTGTTAAAACTGGAATCAAGGGATAGATCGCCTTGATAATGTTCATATATGTTTGCATCTGCATTTGCATAATCATCTCATTTTTACATAGCAGGTTATCTTGGATTCTCTGGTTTTCTTATGCTCTCTCTTTTTGACAGACAGGATTGCCGACCAACGTATTCATCAGTATTCTACTCAGCCTGTGATAACCAGAGGATAGCCATGGAACAACGCCGTGCAGAGGTGAATGAAATGCGAGGCCAGATGGGGCAATTTATGGGGAATATGCAAACTCTCATGCAAGACCAGAAGATGCTGAGAGAGGAAGTCAATCAGATGAAGACTCAGATGGGTCTGGTCATGGAAATCTTGGATAGGGTGTTAAAGAAAGAAGACAGTCATGTGCTCGCTTCCACAACAGAGATCCTTACTCCTCCCATCTTTGTGGGATTTGCTCTAGATCATGGATTGCCTCGTGCATCCCCTCCACAAGCTGAAGTTTCTGAGCTATCTCATCAGTAATCACTTCCTGCTCCCCAAGAGGATCCTAAGTCAGAGAGGCCTAAGAGGAAGTTTGATCCCATTCCAATGTCGAATGCGCAGTTGCTTTCTTATTTGCTCGAGCTTAAACTAGTCGAACATGTTAGTTTGGAACCTCTTTCCACAAAGATTCCTCTGGGACCCAATGCTAATGCTAGGTGTGACTTCCATTCTGGGGCACCTGGTCACAATGTTGAGAATTGTACAAGCTTCAAGCATAAGGTCCAAGAACTCATTGATTCAGGGGCAATCAAGTTCTTATCAGAAGTGGAGACTCCTCCCCTCTTTGCAGGATCCACCTCATGTCATGGACTTTCTCCACAACCTTTTACTGCAGAAGCTCTACGTCAGTAACCTTTGTTTGTGCCTCAGCCAAATGTGGAAAGGAAAGTGCAAGCGCAGGTGAGGCGCCCAAATCAGCATCGACAGCAGAATTATCAGCAACAGGGGCAACCGAGACCAAGAAGGCCCAAGAGGATATTTGATCCTATTCCTATCCCTTATAGTCAGTTGTTTGCTCGTCTGCTCAGGAACTCTCTGATTCAAACGAGGAGTACCACGCCGGTACCGTACCCTATTCCTCCAGACTATGACATGAATGCTAGCTGTGAGTTCCATTCGGGAACGTTTGGGCACACAATTGATGACTGTAATGCATTCCAACACAAGGTGCAAGATTTGATCGACTCAAAGGTCATCACGCTTGATGGTACCCCTTTAGATTGAAGCTTCTTTGTTAGAGTAAGCACCAGATTGCAAGAGCGTCATCAGAAGCAATAAGTCCAGACGGAGTCAAGTCTCCTCTCAATGGCAATCATCAGCTTCCTTTACTGCATTTTCATATGTAGCTTTCCTTTGTTTGTTTAAACATTGTCTGCATGTAAAAACTTGTTTGTGTTTGAATGTTGATTTTAATGCAATGATGTGTTGTTCCTAAAGTATCTTACTTTTATGCACTCATGTCATGTTTATATGCACTGCAATACCAACCTTTCTTATCTAGAACTCTTGGAGGGAGGATGACGAAATAAGAACGCAGATTTCTAATGGTACGATTTTGGATAAAACCCTGTTAAGGATGTACAGGCATTGTTTCTAATTCACAAACACTAGAGAGATAAGGAGATAGACCTTTGTCAACCCCTTTGAGCCTAGTAGTAGGAGTTCTTTCTGAAAACGGAAAACCCTCAATTTTAATCCAGGGGCAGGGTAGGCGTCAGTTAGTTTGACCAAGTGTTCAACTTTCAGAAGGAGTGTACATCTGAGGATCCATTACCTTCCATTCCACTATCAAGAGGTTAAGAGGTGTAGAACCACGATGGTTACTCCTCACCAACCGAAGAGTGAAACAGTCACAGCCCTTTCAAACAAGTCAGGAAAAACGGTGTCACACGACTTGTTCAAAAAAAAAGAGAAAAAGAAAAAGCCTGCTAAGTCGAAAAACTTGAAAGCAAATGACTTAGGCAAAAGTTAAGGCATCCCGCTGGACTTCAAAATTGAAAACTCAAAAGAGTCAGTCTAGGCAAAAATCAGGGAACAAAAAGCAAAGGAATGAGAAAGCAAAAAGCCAAAAGGATTACAAATAAAATCCTCGATAAGAACAAAGTCGTGTGACTATAGACACAAAAGACAAAAAGGGGCGACTGTTAGTCCAAAACCTCGTCAGGTGTCGAATCACCAGTTGCATGGATTCCCTAGAAATCGGGAAACCTTTCGAGAGACGAGCACTTGTGTCAAATTAGCTGAACATAGGACTGGAGAAAATCATGAAGAGTGGGTGGGTACCAATAAACTTTGAGCCATAAATCCTTTTTTCTCAAACCGCGAACCAGGCCACATTACAACCCTTAAAAGTCCTAATTGAAACAGGGTTTAGTCTGAAGGCGTACTTCAACGAGATAGCGTTCCTGACTCCCATGAGTTATGCTAATAAGATTTTTGTTGGTGTTGCATGTGCGTATTGCTTTCCTTTCAAAAATAAGTGTCGTAACTCGGTTGTGTGACATATTTTCAATAAGGACTTCAAGATTAACATATGTGTTGCATTTGAATAATCATTCTCAGAATAAATATTTTCTGCTTGCATACATTTGTTTGACATCAAAGAAGCTTACACGATGAACATCAGTCGAGAAGCTTAAACTGGCCAAGTTGAGGTGCCTGAGACTCCAGAGGACTTGTTGCTGAAAGATTATGTGGGAAAAAGGCGTTCCCAGCCATTTGTGTTGAGATGTAACCAATCTGGGACAATCACACCGAGAAATCTCTTCAAAATGTTGCCAAGCTGGGGCATTCAAGTTGAGAAGGTCTTTTCAGAGTACAATCAACCATGGGGCATTCATGTTGAGAAAGTTTCTTCGAACTGGGGCAATTATGTTGAGATCCGATAAATCTCTCCACAAGCGTGTAAACTGGGGCAATCACGTCGAGATTCGGTACATCTCTCGAAGACTAGTTGGTCAGAGACAAATGTACTGCAAGGCTTGTACTGGGGCAGGTCACTTCAAGGGCGCGAGAAGTTTTTCCCTTCAGAACACAATCAATCCATAGCACCTCTGCAAGGTTCAGAATACTGTGGCGGAATGTTTCAGGTCATTACGAACCCTCTCGAGGTGGTTTACTTCATGAATCATGAAGTATAGGATAGTTATGTCCAGACCGGATACATCTCTAAGAGTTTGAAAACCCTGGGGCATTTTTGGACGTCGGGTTTTCTAAAAAATCCTCTTAATATGATTGCTTCAAGTAGACCCTGTGGTTTGGGGCAAGGTGGAGAGTTAAAGGAACTGTGTTTCGCTCTTGACAATCAATATGCAGAAACTTGAAGCACTGAGTTGCTCCCAGTGTGGGACTTTTGGAGTCTTTCCCCTCCAGCAAAGAGCCAGAGGGTATCTTTTCCCAGCAAGGTGTGGAAATTGTTATTCTTCCTCAAGCAGAGAATTGTCCTATGATTCGAAAAGGGCTTTTATGAAGGTTTCTTATCTCTAGCAGTACAGATAGAATCCTCACTCTTAGCAAGGTAAGACGATAGAATATCGTCAAGAAGACGATGAGGAGTCAGAATGTTCTCTTCCTCAACGGTCAGATCTAGTCATCTCAAGTAATTCAAAGTCCAATCTTCATTGGTATCTCCCCAGTAGAGCTGCTCTCTTCAACTTTGAAGTCTGATCGTCCTCAGCAGTTTATTACTCTCCCCAGTAGAGCTTTGCTCCCCAACTTTGAAGTCTGATCGTCCTCAACAGTTTTTACTCTTCCCCATCAGAGTATTGAGGTTCATCTCCCTCAACAGAGTATAAAGAAGTAATTCCCCAAGCGGAGTCGTTGAGGATCGTCCTCCTCAGCAGGATATAAAAGGTTTACCCCCAGTCAGAGTTGTAATTTGGCTCATCTTTCCTCAACAAGTAGCCAGAAGTTGTTATTTCTGCAGCCTCTCCAGCAAGAGATTGATGGAGCATCTTCTTTGATCAAAGATGGTGTTTCCCCACAGAATATGGGGCAGTCATTTTTCCTCAGCTAGTCAGGAAACGATGTGTTTATCCCCTAGCAGAGTGGATGTTGACAACTACTATTTTCCAAGCAGATGTGTCGATGAAGGTCGTCCCCCTCAGCAGGATATAAGAGGATCGTCCCCCTCAGCAGGGGTACAGAGGATTGTATACCCAACCGAAGTTGTGTTTGGATTATTATTCCACAGCAAGCATTCAGAAGTTGATCGCTCTAAGGTGGATATTGTTGTATCTCCAGCAGGAAGTTCATGGACAAAGATGTTATTATCCCCACAGAGTCCTGGTGTCTACTTTCCTCAGTTGGTTAGAAAGTATAGTCTCACCGACAACGGTTTAATCTAATCCCCAGCAGGGTGAGGGTAAAGTTATTTCCCTAACAGCAGGTTAAGCTCACCGAAATCCCCAAGCATAGTCTGGTGGTGATTGGTATCCCCAGCAGGTCTTAAGTCCAATCATTTTTGCCAGGCATCAAGTCTAAGTTTTGAAGTATTTGGTGATCCCCGGCGGAGGAGTTTCCATCTTCAGTATTCATCTTCCCCCCAGCTGAGTGGGTATTCTCCCGGAGTTTCGTCCACCTCCAGCAGAATTGTTGATCTTGATATTCCCCGGCAGAGTGGTTTTTTCTCGGAGTTTCCTCCATCTCCAGTAGAGTTGTTGGTCTTTCCGTCCCCGACAGAGTGGGTTTTCTCTCAGAGATTCGACCATCTTCGGCAGAATTGGTGTTTGTGATTTTCCCTAGCAGGGTGAAGTTTTCCTCAACAGGGTTTCTCTTATTTCGGAGGACAATTTATTTTGTTGTCCCCAGCGGAGTTTTGCCTTCGCCTTCAGCATTTATTTTGCTGAGGCACCTCTTTTGCATTGCATAAGCATCTTTTGTATGGCATACTCCTAAATTGCGTAACATTTCCACTTCGTGTGGAGCATTACGGAAAAATTCAAACATATGCATTCGAAGCATAAGCCAGGTTTAATTTCCTTACCAGTTCCTTTCCCAAGCAGAAAGAAGTGACATGATTCAGGAGATGTTGTTTAACATTACACCGCGACCAGTTGATTCGTCCTTCTTATTGGTCCTTCCCACACTCCACTGCAGAGTTGTCTATTTAGATTTCTCTCTTCCCCAGCGGAGTCATCTTGGTAGATCTGTTGATCTTGGGCTTGAAATTCTGCCTTCGGCCGGTCTTTTCTTTCGCGAGTCCGCCTTCGGCCTTCTCCGTCATTGCTCTTCTGGTTCATCCCCTCAAAGCAGCTAGCGTGAGACACTCGTCTGTGTTCTTTTTCATTGCCTCAATACTTCGTTAGTGTTGATTTTAAACACTTGTCCGTGTTCTCTCAACACCCGTCCGTGTTCGGTTTAGCGTTTCAATCCCCAGTAAAGTTGCCTCTTGAACTTTTTACACCCGTCCGTGTACCTTTTCGATACTCGTCCGTATTGAAACTCTTTACAGCCGTCCGTGTACCTTCTCGATACCCGTCCGTATTGAAACTCTTTACACCCGTCCGTGTACCTTCTCGATACCCATCCGTATTGAACCTCTTTACACCCGTCCGTGTACCTTTTTCGATACCCATCCGTATTGAAACCTTTTTACACTCGTCCGTGTACCTTTTTCGATACATGTCCGTATTAGACCCTTTTACACCCGTCCGTGTATCTTTTTCGATACTCGTCCGTATTGAAACCTTTTTACACTCGTCCGTGTACCTTTTCGATACCCGTCCGTATTGAACCTTTTAACACTCGTCCGTGTACCTTTTCGATACCCGTCCGTATTGAACCTCTTTACACCCGTCCGTGTATCTTTTCGATACCCGTCTGTATTGAACCTTTTAACACCCGTCTGTGTACCTTTTCGATGCCCGTCCATATTGAACCTTTTAACACCCGTCCGTGTATCTTTTCGATACCCGTCCGTATCTGATATCTTTGATTCCTTGACACCCGTCTGTGTTTATCCCCAGCATAGATAACCCTCGTCCGTGTTGTGACAGTGCATCATTTGTTGCTTGTTCCCCAGTGGAGTCGTCCCTCCTTTGAGGATTGCAAATTGCAGGTTTCTTTTGGTATTCAATCTCCGCGAATCCTTTGAACGCATGACAGCCATTGCTATCATACCTTCAGGACCAAGTTGATTGAATAGGGGTAGCTGTAGCACCTCAAAATTTGTCCTACCTTTTTCTGGCTTATGTTTCCTTTTCATTTGTATTTTCATTAGGTCATAATTCATAATCATATAATGCATTGGTCTTCTAAGACATGAGATCGAAGGGTTTTCTTATTATCATGAAGGTTCTCTCATTCAGAGGTTCATCAAGCTCTAGGGTTTCTCTTATTCAGAGGAGGCATTAAGAGTGTTGGGTCAGGGTTTCATTGGTGTGAATCAGGGTTTAATTTCTTCTCAGTTCAAGTCATCTTCTTCAAGATTTATCATGTACATCAAGATGAATTAGGGTTTGTTTTCAAGGTTGAGTTGTAGACTTCATCAGGTTGTCAAGCAAGAGTTCATGTGAGGATTCACTTGATTAAACATTCAGAGGATGTTTGATTCGGATGTTTTGATTCAATGGCAAGATTATTCGGTGGTAGCTGTCTGCACTTTATCAGAGGCTCGTGAAAAAGTTTGGGATTGGTTTTGGATTCATTTGGCTATCCATTTTCTAAACCATGTTCTTATCCACCTTTTGATTTTCAAAGCCATCGTTCATTTCCTAATATCCATATCCATTATATTTCAATTATCCATTTCTTTCTTCTAATTCTTTTTCTACCATATCCAATCTCCATTTCATCCATATTTCATATTCTTTATTCATTTTTAATAACCATTTTAAATCCATCTCAATCCACATTCAATTTTTGTCAACATCCATTTAATGTCCAAATGTTATGTCCAATTATTTCTATCCTTTTCAATATGATACTTGGATATTGCACAACTTTTGAGTGAGCATAAAAGCTTAAATTACTAGCCACCCACATAAAGAGCCATGAAAAGCCCATTTCAGACATCCCATAATTCCATACACCGATCCACACAATTTGAAGAGCTGCGTTGCACCACATTTTTTAGCCAAAAAACTACAAAATCATCAAGTGTGCATAACAGGCCCCACATCACTTTACAAAATTACAGTGCAGGAATACATGGCGTAGAGAATTTTAATAAAATAGTACATAGCGAATGATATTTAATTGACAGAGGAAATATTCACATTGAAATAACAGCAGCAATACATAAAGGGTGCACATGAGATTCAAAATGCAGAGAAAAAGTTATAAAACCAGGTGAATACTCGTGATCAATTTCACAGCTCATTTCCTAACAAAATTTCAGTGAAAAAACCTATTCTACCCTTCCATAATTTATGGTATAAAAGCTCTTCTTCTGAATCTCCTCATCATTCTGAATCGTGTGCCATTCTTCCACACAAATCACGCACTCTCAACCATCTTCAATTTCACCCAATTTCTCACCTACACAAAACCTCATAATACTCTACAAATTTCCATCATCTTCATTCCTCATACAACCTCCAAATTCAATCAACCTCACCTCACTCTTCCAACCGAAAAAACTAGTCAAAAACTGCAGTAGAATTGATCTTGATTCTCCATTTTCAAACCACAAACCACCTTCATTTCACAGATTCTTCATCTGTATCCTTCAATAATTCCTGTAAAACAACACAACGAGTTCACTCGCAACTGCAAAAAATAAATATCACAAACAAATTTGCAGCATCAACAGATCATTGAAACTCACTGAAAATCAACATCACACAATACATACAGAGTAAATCGCAGAAGAGCATCATTTTCAGATCGCATATCTCATAACTGCAAGCTGAGTTCAACAATTTTCGACAACATCTCTTCATTCAGCAAGTCACAACAGCCACAACAACTTGCAAATTGATGAACACCTCAACAAGATTCAACCTGCAATACAGAAAAAAGTAGAAGAAAAAGAAGCAATGAGTAGAATCAAGAAGGGAATTCACAAGAAGAGGCGAAATCACACAAACACGATCATACCTGAGTTGTGAAACCTTGTGTTATCATCGAAGCGCCATCGGAGCGACTCCGATAGGTACGTCAATTTCCTCTCAAACTTTGATGCGTGATAAGTTGTTCGTGTGTTCATTGTTTCTGATTCGCGTTGCATAGCTGGTGATTTCCCCTGTGAATTGTGGTTGAATTTATTGGTGGTGGTCGTTCTTTGATATGTTGTATTTCGTTATTGCTTTACTGTTGCTTAGCGTCTTTCACGGTGACGAATTTGTGAGGGTGAAAGTGATGGAGATGAAGACGGAACGGCGGCGGTGAGGAAGGCGTTTGGAAAAGTGTTGAGACGGCGGCGAATTTCAGGTCGATTGAGAAGGACAGTGATGTGTAAGGATCATTGCAGCGGCGCTTTTTAGTGAGGAAGACGAGCGTCATGGGGCTTTGGTTTTGCCGGCGGGGAGAGTGAGCATGTTGCTGCGGCGGTGTAAATGGAAGACAGAGAAGAGGAGTCGAGGTCGGAGAAGAAGACGGAGGAAAGAGATAGATAGAGCAAGGTTGAAGATGACAACGCATGGAGAGAATGAGGAAGGATGATGTTGTAGAAGGAGAGTGTTGTGTGTGAGGGAAGGAAATCGCCGGCGACGGCGCGTTTGGGGGGAGATGTGTGAACAGAGTGACGTAGAAAAAGAACATTGAGGAGACTATGGCTGAAGATGTTATGAGCTTGTATTAGGTTAAACTTTGACAAGGCATCGGACCAGGCCTTTTAAATTTTGGGCCCCTTGCAGATCTCTTTCCACACCATCTGTTTTCGTACGCACCCCCTGGCCTTGGATGAGAGTCTTGGGCCGACAACATAAAGCCCGCACGCCCAGAAGGTTTTTTACACCACTCCGTATCACGTCGCACCCCCCTGTGCATGTCCAAAAGTTCTTGGGCCTGATGCTGAAGCCCAGCGCCTGAATTCTATTTCACACCTCCATAATCTGAATTACACCCCTGTTTTTAGTTAATTCTAGTTTTTGTTGGATAATTAGAATAGGTTTATGTTAGAATTAATTTTTTAATATGGTTTTGGTTATTTCTTTTTAATTGAATTTTGTTTTAGATTAGAATTAGATTAGCTATTAATTTTTTATTTTAATTAGAGGTTAGTTTTAATATTAGTTTTTAATTCTAAAATTAGTTTTAGGATTAACTTTCTTTTAATTAGTCTATAACTTTAGAATTAGATTTTTAATTAGAATTAACTTGATTTAGTTTTAGGCTTAATTCTTTAGAATTAGTTACTAATCTTGATTAACTCTTAATCTTAGGATAATTGTGGACTAATTTTTAATCTTGCTTTTAATTAGCATTTTAATTCTAATTTTGACTTAGACTAATTTCTGATTAAGTACTTGACTTTCCTCTTGCTTGATTTTCTCTTTGTGATTGAGCTGTCTGGTGTTTACTTGTTGATTACTCTGTATTCACATGCTCCCTTAAGGCTCCTAGTCCGACTTAATTTCTGATTAAGCTCGGAGTAGGATAAACATTAGGCTCTCAATCCAAGCATGATAACATTAGGTAGTTGTCCTCCTAAGCCTCACTAACCATAGGTCATCCATGCATGATAACATTAGGACTCTTAGTTTCCCTTCAGAGTTTCCTTTGGGTCTTCTCTCTTCTCATCTCAAAACTTCCTGAAAACACTTAATAAAGATAAAGTGTATTTCGCACGAGCCTTAAGCGTGTGGAATGAGAAATGAGGGACTTCCTCTCATCTTTCTAGAGTGCTTAGTGAGCGTCCTGTCTTGGGACAATTCATTAAGTATTCGTCCCTGTGCCCTAGACTTTGGTACAATGCAAGTTATGAACTAACTTAAAAAGAAAACACTTATGTCCAAAAAACACAAAAACAAATTCAAATCTTTTTATCCTTCAGGATTGTTGGGTTTCAAACTCCATTTTCAGAAAAGAGCTCGTCGCGCACGTAAAAAACACTTACCCATTTGTGGTCGTACCCACGAACTACATTAGCTCTGATTCCTCTCTCTCGTCCGATTGAGGATATGTAGGCACAAGACAACGATTGTCTTGGCGAGCAACCTTCCCCCACAGTTCCCTTCCGAACTACATTGACTCTGACTTTCCCATTGCACTGAGGGAGTACGTAGGCCTAGGGCATCGAATATGTCCTACCGAGTCCATCTTAGTCACCCCCATACCCATTTCCTTTTGTTCAGCCATAGATAGTAGGACAGCTCACCCTCCGTTTAGACAACAAGCATGGATCCCATCGAGTACGATGGATGCGTGAGGTGCTAACACCTTTCCCTCGCATAACCGACTCCCGAACCCCGACTATGGTTGCGATGACCATGTTTTTCCCCCTTTCTCTTCAGGTTTATGCAGTGTTTCTTTTCCCTCTCTCGGGATAAATACACATTGCTGGCGACTCTGTGTTTTCCATGCCACTCTCGCGTTTATACCGTTGGATGCGAATCTTTCGGGAGTGACAGCGAACCTGGGGCGAAAGCTATCATGACAGCAAAAAACCTGCACTGTTCCGGCCATAACTTTCGAACCGTAACTCCGTTTTCGCCCGGTTTGATGCGTTGGAAAGCTTATTCAATGATATTTATGAATATGACAAGATATTCTTGCTTGAATACCAACAAAAATGAGATAAAATAAATTAAACTCAATGATATTTACACGATACGCAATATATACACTATAACGTAAAGTAAACGTATTTACAAACAAAGCGGGGTTTATTCGTACGATATTAACAAAAAGTATCGATAAGTGCAACAAAACTTATATTAATGAAGAGGTTTATGTAGCCTAACCTCCTAGATTTGAGTCCCATGAGTATCCCGATCACGTTTACAAGCTAAAACGTGCTTTGTACGGTCTCAAATAAGCCCCTAGGGCTTGGTATGAGTGTCATAGTAAATGTATACTTGATCAAGGGTACTCTAGAGGAAAGGTTGACACAACTCTCTTCATTAAACGTCAAGGAAAACACCAAATTTTGGTTCAAATATATGTAGATGATATTACATTTGGTTCTACTAACACAAATATGGTCAAGGAGTTTTCTAAGTTAATGCAGGGAGAGTTCGAGATGAGCATGATGGGGGAGCTAAACTATTTCCTCAGATTTCAAATCAAGCAACTTGATGAAGGGACATTCGTGAGCCAGACGAAGTATTGTCTTGAGTTACTCAAGCACGTCGACATGGCTAGCTCAATGCCTATTAACACTCGATGCCTACATGTGTAACGCCCCAGTTTTGCCAATTTTATTTTATTGAGTCTTTTGATTATTTTATTATTATTTTATTTTATTTTTGACTTTTATGTGAAAATATGTTATTTTTCGTCGTGAATATATTTTATCGCGTTTTGGGAACGTTTGCGAGAAATTTGAGTGTAGGGGTATTTTGGGCATTTGGGTGTATTTTGTTAAGTTAGTAAAGAAAAGAAAATAGAAAAGAAAAGGGAAAGAAAAATAGAGAGAAAGAAAGAAGAAAGAAGAAAAAAGAGAAGAAAAGAGTAGAAGAGAGAAAATTGGAGAAAGTGAGAAATTCATCAAGATCAAGTTCTAGTATCGATTAAATCGGGTAAGGGTGCGAAACTCGATTATTATATGATTGTATATGATTATGTATGGATGTATGTTTGTTGTCGTTGTGGGATTAATTTGGAGAAAATTGGTAAAACTCATTTTTGGTAAAATTGGTTAGAAATTGATTGGAATGTGTCTAAATTCTTGTGGACTATGTTCTTGATTGTCTATACATGTTTGTGATGTATTATTACACTTCTATTTGGTGTTTTACTGAGTTTTAGGTGAAGATTTGGTTGATTGGGGTTTGAAAAACGCAAAAAATGTTCTGCAAAATTTTTCTGGATCTGTCCTGGCCATACGCGTAAGGGACTTGCCAATACGCGTATGAGTCTAGGCGTTACGCGTAACAATGGCGTGGTTTGGGCCAATACGCGTATGAAATACATGTTTTACCGGCCCTCTGGTGATACGCGTAAGGGCTATGGGCGTACGCGTATGGATTTTTGAAACGTGATTTTGTGAAGAGAAATTGTTCTGTCAATACGCGTATGGGAATAGGTGTTACGCGTATGGACAAGAGAATGTCAAAAATGTGAATTTTCAAAATGTGTTTTCGGTTTTGGCCGTAACTTTAGTTCCGATTATCCGATTTTTGAATTCTTGGTGTCGTTGGAAAGGTATCGAGTTGTACTTTATGATTATGATGTTTTGAGAATTGTTAGCCGATTAAATTATGTCGGGAAATGTGAATAGTTTCGGTTATCGACTTTTGTCGTTTTAATGGTGTGGAATTGACGTGTATTATGCCGTATGTTGTTGTTTTGTACGTGAGATGACTTATGAGCTGTTGGGATGATGATTTGTGGCCGAAAGGCAAGTAAACGAAATGTGTTATGTTTTGAGGTGATATGCATGTATGTGGTTGTATATATGTGTGGATTTGATGTCATGGGTCATTGTATGCCAAGCATTATGATATGCATTGTTGAACGTCCTGAGTGACGGTTTAATTCCTGAGGGAAATTGCTATAACATCGTGTGCCTCGAAAATATGAGGCTATGCCTGAGGACTTAAAGCGATGGGTATAGACAATTGTGGGCTCCTTTGGAGACTTAAAGCAATCCTTAACGTCGTGTGCCTCGAAAATATGAGGCGATGCCTGAGGACCTAAAGTGACGGGTGAACATCGTAGGCCCGACGGGGTGTTATTTGAGTAAGTCTCAGTAACGAGCAATGGTTCCAATAGTTCCTGAGTGAACTGATGATGAGACATGAGAAACAATGGAAGTCGGTACCGCATGGCATGTGCATAGAGTCGTTGTGTCGGTCTCTGTGCATTTGCATAATCATGGATTGACTGTGCATGTTAATTATGTGTGTGAATAATGTGATGGAATATGTGTAATTGTATTGTGAATGATTGATGTGCAGTGGTATGTGATACGTGAGAATTGCATTGTATTGTGTTATATCTGCTTGTGGTGCATTTGTGGTGAGAAGATGTTATTTGTGCATTCCTGGTGTTAATATATAATTTTATGCAATTATATTATGGTTGTTTTTCTCACCCTTCTGCTATTTTTTAACGCTCTATGAGGCGTTGCAGATTAGAGTTGCTGGAGGTATTCTT
Organism: Lathyrus tuberosus; assembly: GCA_022829125.1. Taxonomy (NCBI): domain Eukaryota; kingdom Viridiplantae; phylum Streptophyta; class Magnoliopsida; order Fabales; family Fabaceae; genus Lathyrus; species Lathyrus tuberosus. Next base: position 435,345 of record JALAZF010000794.1, read on the forward strand.
TTTGTGAAGCTTTGCGTCTTCATTCTTTTGTCGGTCAGCTCTGATATGTGACACGGGTAGCTAGGGTGACCGTTGTGATTATTTTGTATATCTGACGATATATTTTAGTTGTACATGTATAACTTGATGTATGGCAGACATGTTTATATGTATATATGTATATATGCTATTTAGATTTTAGATTTTTCACTTTAATTCTAATTTCTGAAAGTGGGTGTAAGGAACAAAGTTTCCTCTGTATGATTGCTACCCCACTGTTGCATATCTTCATGGGCAGGTGTTGTATGCTATGTTTTGTTACAATTGATGTGATTTCTCCCTTTCTGTGCCGCGAATTCAAATGTACTCTGACGAAATTTCGTATTTTCTTTTAGTGCTTTAATTGCATGTTAATTGGGGGTATAGATTGGGGGTGTCACATTAAGTGGTATCAGAGCCAGTTCGTGTCAGTTGTGTTTGTTGTGTCTGTTGTGTCTGGAATATTAGGCGAGTTGTGTTGAGCGAGTTGTTGTTTAACCATAGTTTCTATTTTGGACGAACAGAATATGGCTGGTCGTAATGATGCTGCTTTGGCTGCGGCGATGGAGGCTATGGCACGAGCTGTGCAGGGTGCACCGAATGCCGCAGGGAATGATGAGTTTAGAAAGAATAAGCCGCCGGTCTTTAAAGGGAAACATGATCCGGATGGTGCACAAATGTGGTTGAAAGAGATTGAGAGGATTTTCAGGGTAATGGATTATGACGATGATGATAAGGTGGGGCTGGGCACTCATATGTTACATGAAGAGGCTGACGACTGGTGGATCAGTACTCGTCAGGTGTTGGAAGCTGAGGAGGAAGAAGAAGAGATTACTTGGGAGGTGTTTAGCCGAGAGTTTCTGAGGAAGTATTTTCCCGAGGATGTCTGAGGAAAGAAGGAGATTGAGTTTTTGTAACTAAAACAAGGTAATATGTCTGTAGTCGATTATACTGCTAAGTTTGTGGAACTTGTGCAGTTTTATCCTCATTATGTGGAAGCGACTGCTGAATTTTCTAAGTGTGTGAAGTATGAAAGTGGTTTGCGTCCTGAGATAAAGCAGCCTATTGGTTATCAGAGGATTCGAAGGTTTGCTGATTTGGTGGAATGCTGTAGGATTTATGATGAAGATAGTAAGGCTCGTTCTGCTCACTATAAAAGTGTAAGTGATAGGAAAGGGAAACAACAGTTCCGTAGTGGTCCGTATGTGTCACCGGCTGATAAAGGTAAACAAAGGGGTAATTTTGATCGAAGGTCAGGTGGAGGAGGTATGTCTAATGCTCCTAGGTGTTTTAAATGTGGCGAATTGGGTCATCGCCAGATGGAATGTAGGAAGAAAGTGGATAAGTGTTCTAATTGTGGTGGTATCGGACATGTTTTAGCTGATTGTAAAAGGAAGAATGTAGTGAAGTGTTATAACTGTGGGGAACCTGGTCACATTAGCTCGAAGTGTCCGAATCAGAAGAAAGCTCCAACTAGTTGCAAAGTGTTTTCATTGGCAGGAACTCAGACTTCAAGTGCTGATCGTCTGATAAGAGGTACTTGCTTTATTAATAATACGCCTTTAATTGCTATTATTGATACAGGAGCGACTCATTCGTTTATTTCGTCTGAGTGCGCAAAGAGTTTGAATCTTGTGCTGTCTGTGATGGATTTTGAGATGGTTATTGATACTCCAGCGATGGGGTCAGTAACTACTTCTTTGGTTTGTCTAAGTTGTTCTTTATCCATTTATGATAAAGATTTTGTGATGGATTTGGTGTGTTTACCGTTGGAAGGTTTAGATGTGGTGTTGGGAATGAATTGGTTGCAATTCAATCGGGTGCACATTGATTGTTATCATAAGCTGGTAAGGTTTCCTTCTCTTGAGGAAGACGAAGACTCGAGTTTCTTATCTACCAAAGAGTTGAAGAAACTTTTGGCCGATGAAGCTCAGTTGTTCGGGTTGTTTGCATCTTTAACTGTGGATAGTCAAGTTTCATTGGAGGTGTTTCCTATTGTGTGTGATTTTCCTGAAGTGTTTCCTGAGGATATTTCAGATGTACCGCCGGAGAGAGAGGTGGAATTTTCCATAGATCTAGTTCCTGGTACTAGACCTGTTTCTATGGCACCTTATAGAATGTCGGCATCTGAATTGGTGGAGTTGAAAAAGCAGTTAAGTGAGTTATTGGAAAAGAAGTTTGTGAGGCCAAGTGTTTCTCCTTGGGGTGCTCCAGTTTTGTTAGTGAAAAAGAAAGATGGGAGTATGCGATTATGTATTGATTATCGCCAGTTGAACAAAGTGATGATTAAGAATAAGTATCCGCTTCCAAGGATTGATGATCTGATGGATCAGTTGGTTGGTGCGTGTGTGTTTAGTAAGATTGATTTGAGATCGGGGTATCATCAGATAAGGGTGAAAGAAGAGGATATTCAGAAGACGGCCTTTAGAACACGTTACGGTCATTATGAATATTCAGTGATGCCGTTCGGGGTTTCTAACGCGCCTGGTGTGTTTATGGAATACATGAATCGTATTTTCCACGAGCATTTGGATCGTTTTGTCGTGTGTTTATTGATGATATTTTAATCTATTCTAGGTCTCGTGAGGAACATACAGAGCATTTACGTATTGTTTTGCAGGTTTTGAAGGAAAGGAAGCTTTTTGCCAAATTGTCCAAGTGTGAATTCTGGTTGTCCGAGGTGAGTTTTCTTGGGCACGTAATTTCAGGTAATGGTATTGTTGTGGATCCATCTAAAGTGGAAGCAGTTCTACAATGGGAGGCTCCTAGTTCCGTTACTGAAATTCGAAGCTTTTTGGGTTTGGCTGGTTATTATCGGAGGTTCATTGAAGGTTTCTCTAAACTTGCACTTCCTTTGACGCAGTTGACTTGTAAGGGCAAGACGTTCATTTGGGATATTCAATGTGAAGAAAGTTTTCGTGAGCTGAAGAGAAGATTGACGACAGCTCCTATTCTGATTTTACCGAATCCTAATGAGCCATTTTTGGTATATTGTGGTGCTTCTTTAATTGGTTTGGGTGGTGTTTTGATGCAGGAAGGTAAGGTTGTAGCTTATGCTTCAAGGCAGTTAAGAGTTCATGAGAAAAACTATCCTACTCATGATCTTGAATTAGCGGCTATGGTTTTTGTGTTGAAGATTTGGAGGCACTATCTCAATGGTGCGAGGTTCGAAGTATTCAGTGATCATAAAAGCTTGAAATATTTATTTGATCAGAAAGAGTTGAACATGAGGCAGCGGAGATGGTTGGAATTCTTGAAAGACTACGACTTTGGCTTGAATTACCATCCTGGTAAAGCTAATGTGGTAGCCGATGCATTGAGTCGTAAATCGTTGCATATGTCCGCATTGATGGTGAAAGAGTGGGAACTTTTAGAATCGTTCAGAGATTTGAGTTTGGTTTGTGAAGTGACGTCGGTTAGTGTAAGGCTTGGAATGTTGAAAGTTACTAATGAATTTTTGTTGTCGGTTAGTGAGAAACAAAAGCTGGATTTGAAATTCGTTGATTTGATGAGGATTGAGAATGTGGATTTCAAGGTGGATAATTTTGGTGTTTTGAGGTTTCGTGGTCGTATTTGTATTCCTGATGATGCGGAGTTGAAAAGAATGATTTTGGAGGAAGGACACCGGAGTAATTTAAGTATACATCCGGGTGCGAAGAAGATGTACCAAGATTTAAAGAAGATTTTCTGGTGGTCTGGTTTGAAAAGAGATGTGGCTCAGTTTGTGTATGCGTGTTTGACTTGTCAGAAATCGAAAGTGGAACATCTGAGGCCTAGTGGTTTGTTGCAACCGTTGGATATTCCTGAGTGGAAGTGGGATAGCATTTCGATGGATTTTGTAACGGGATTGCCAAATACGCAAAAAGGTCATAATTCTATTTGGGTGATTGTGGACAGGCTGACTAAATCGGCTCATTTCATTCCGATTGACATCAGTTTTTCTTTGGAGAGGTTAGCTGAAATTTATATCAGTGTGGTTGTGAAATTGCATGGGATTCCATTGAGTATTGTTTCGGATCGAGATCCTAGGTTTACATCTAGATTTTGGGAAAGTTTACAGAAGGCTTTGGGTTCTAGATTGAGGTTGAGTTCGGCTTATCATCCGCAGACGGATGGTCAGACCAAAAGAACTATTCAGTCGTTGGAGGATTTGTTAAGAGCGTGTGTTTTGGAACAAGGTGGTGCGTGGGACGGTTATCTTGCTTTGGTTGAGTTTATGTATAATAACAGTTTCCATTCTAGTATTGGAATGGCACCTTTTGAGGCTTTATATGGGCGAAGATGTCGAACGCCGTTGTGTTGGCACGAAACAGGTGAAAGTTCGGTGGTTGGACCGGATTTGGTGCAACAAACGACGGAAAAGGTAAAGTTTATTCGTGAGAAAATGAAGGCTTCTCAGGATAGACAAAAGAGTTATCATGATCGGAGACGGAATGATCTTGAGTTTCAAGAGGGTGATCACGTATTTCTGAGAGTTACGCCGGTAACAGGTGTTGGTCGTGCTTTGAAATCTAAGAAGCTTACTTCTCGATTTATTGGTCCTTACCAGATATCTGCGAGAGTTGGTGCTGTGGCGTATCGTGTGGCGTTGCCGCCGAATCTGTCGAATTTGCATGATGTGTTTCATGTTTCACAGCTTCGGAAGTATGTTTCGGACCCTTCACATGTTATTCCAATGGACGAGGTTGAGGTAAGAGATAACCTTACGGTCGAGCCATTACCGGTTAGTATTTTGGATCGCGAGGTGAAGCGGTTGAGGGGCAAAAGGATTGCACTTGTGAAAGTGGCGTGGGGAGGCGCTGCTGAGGGAAATTTGACGTGGGAGTTGGAGAGTAGGATGCGGGAGTCGTATCCAGAGTTGTTTGTATCAGGTAATATTTTCGAGGACGAAAATTTCTAAGTGGGGGAGAGTTGTAACGCCCCAGTTTTGCCAATTTTATTTTATTGAGTCTTTTGATTATTTTATTATTATTTTATTTTATTTTCGACTTTTATGTGAAAATATGTTATTTTTCGTCGTGAATATATTTTATCGCGTTTTGGGAACGTTTGCGAGAAATTTGAGTGTAGGGGTATTTTGGGCATTTGGGTGTATTTTGTTAAGTTAGTAAAGAAAAGAAAATAGAAAAGAAAAGGGAAAGAAAAATAGAGAGAAAGAAAGAAGAAAGAAGGAAAAAGAGAAGAAAAGAGTAGAAGAGAGAAAATTGGAGAAAGTGAGAAATTCATCAAGATCAAGTTCTAGTATCGATTAAATCGGGTAAGGGTGTGAAACTCGATTATTGTATGATTGTATATGATTATGTATGGATGTATGTTTGTTGTCGTTGTGGGATTAATTTGGAGAAAATTGGTAAAACTCATTTTTGGTAAAATTGGTTAGAAATTGATTGGAATGTGTCTAAATTCTTGTGGACTATGTTCTTGATTGTCTATACATGTTTGTGATGTATTATTACACTACTATTTGGTGTTTTTCTGAGTTTTAGGTGAAGATTTGGTTGATTGGGGTTTGAAAAACGCAGAAAATGTTCTGCAGAATTTTTCTGGATCTGTCCTGGCCATAGGCGTAAGGGACTTGCCAATACGCGTATGAGTCTAGGCGTTACGCGTAACAATGGCGTGGTTTTGGGCCAATACGCGTATGAAATACATGTTTTACCGGCCCTCTGGTGATACGCGTAAGGGCTATGGGCGTACGCGTATGGATTTTTGAAACGTGATTTTGTGAAGAGAAATTGTTCTGTCAATACGCGTATGGGAATAGGTGTTACGCGTATGGACAGGAGAATGTCAAAAATGTGAATTTTCAAAATGTGTTTTCGGTTTCGGCCGTAACTTTAGTTCCAATTATCCAATTTTTGAATTCTTGGTGTCGTTGGAAAGGTATCGAGTTGTACTTTATGATTATGATGTTTTGAGAATTGTTAGCCGATTAAATTATGTCGGGAAATATGAATAGTGTCGGTTATCGACTTTTGTCGTTTTAATGGTGTGGAATTGACGTGTATTATGCCGTATGTTGTTATTTTGTACGTGAGATGACTTATGAGCTGTTGGGATGATGATTTGTGGCCGAAAGGCAAGTAAACGAAATGTGTTATGTTTTGAGGTGATATGCATGTATGTGGTTGTATATATGTGTGCATTTGATGTCATGGGTCATTGTATGCCAAGCATTATGATGTGCATTGTTGAACGTCCTGAGTGACGGTTTAATTCCTGAGGGAAATTGCTATAACATCGTGTGCCTCGAAAATATGAGGCGATGCGTGAGGACTTAAAGCGATGGGTATAGACGATTGTGGGCTCCTTTGGAGACTTAAAGCAATCCTTAACGTTGTGTGCCTCGAAAATATGAGGCGATGCCTGAGGACCTAAAGCGACGGGTGAACATCGTAGGCCCGACGGGGTGTTATTTGAGTATGTCTCAGTAACGAGCGATGGTTCCAATAGTTCCTGAGTGAACTGATGATGAGACATGAGAAACAATGGAAGTCGGTACCGCATGGCATGTGCATAGAGTCGTTGTGTCGGTCTCTGTGCATTTGCATAATCATGGATTGACTGTGCATGTTAATTGTGTGTGTGAATAATGTGATGGAATATGTGTAATTGTATTGTGAATGATTGATGTGTAGTGGTATGTGATACGTGAGAATTGCATTGTATTGTGTTATATCTGCTTGTGGTGCATTTGTGGTGAGAAGATGTTATTTGTGCATTCCTGGTGTTAATATATAATTTTATGCAATTATATTATAGTTGTTTTTCTCACCCTTCTGCTATTTTTTAACGCTCTATGAGGCGTTGCAGATTAGAGTTGCTGGAGGTATTCTTTTTGTGAAGCTTTGCGTCTTCATTCTTTTGTCGGTCGGCTCTGATATGTGACACGGGTAGCTAGGGTGACCGTTGTGATTATTTTGTATATCTGACGATATATTTTAGTTGTACATGTATAACTTGATGTATGGCAGACATGTTTATATGTATATATGTATATATGCTATTTAGATTTTAGATTTTCCGCTTTAATTATAATTTCTAAAAGTGGGTGTAAGGAACAAAGTTTCCTCTATATGATTGCTACCCCACTGTTGCATATCTTCATGGGCAGGTGTTGTATGCTATGTTTTGTTACAATTGATGTGATTTCTCCCTTTCTGTGCCGCGAATTCAAATGTACTCTGACGAAATTTCGTATTTTCTTTTAGTGCTTTAATTGCATGTTAATTGGGGGTATAGATTGGAGGTGTCACATTAAGTGGTATCAGAGCCAGTTCGTGTCAGTTGTGTTTGTTGTGTCTGTTGTGTCTGGAATATTAGGCGAGTTGTGTTGAGCGAGTTGTTGTTTAACCATAGTTTCTATTTTGGACGAACAGAATATGGCTGGTCGTAATGATGCTGCTTTGGCTGCGGCGATGGAGGCTATGGCACGAGCTGTGCAGGGTGCACCGAATGCGGCAGGGAATGATGAGTTTAGAAAGAATAAGCCGCCGGTCTTTAAAGGGAAACATGATCCGGATGGTGCACAAATGTGGTTGAAAGAGATTGAGAGGATTTTCAGGGTAATGGATTATGACGATGATGATAAGGTGGGGCTGGGCACTCATATGTTACATGAAGAGGCTGACGACTGGTGGATCAGTACTCGTCAGGTGTTGGAAGCTGAGGAGGAAGAAGAAGAGATTACTTGGGAGGTGTTTAGCCGAGAGTTTCTGAGGAAGTATTTTCCCGAGGATGTCTGAGGAAAGAAGGAGATTGAGTTTTTGGAACTAAAACAAGGTAATATGTCTGTAGTCGATTATACTGCTAAGTTTGTGGAACTTGTGCAGTTTTATCCTCATTATGTGGAAGCGACTGCTGAATTTTCTAAGTGTGTGAAGTATGAAAGTGGTTTGCGTCCTGAGATAAAGCAGCCTATTGGTTATCAGAGGATTCGAAGGTTTGCTGATTTGGTGGAATGCTGTAGGATTTATGATGAAGATAGTAAGGCTCGTTCTGCTCACTATAAAAGTGTAAGTGATAGGAAAGGGAAACAACAGTTCCGTAGTGGTCCGTATGTGTCACCGGCTGATAAAGGTAAACAAAGGGGTAATTTTGATCGAAGGTCAGGTGGAGGAGGTATGTCTAATGCTCCTAGGTGTTTTAAATGTGGCGAATTGGGTCATCGCCAGATGGAATGTAGGAAGAAAGTGGATAAGTGTTCTAATTGTGGTGGTATCGGACATGTTTTAGCTGATTGTAAAAGGAAGAATGTAGTGAAGTGTTATAACTGTGGGGAACCTGGTCACATTAGCTCGAAGTGTCCGAATCAGAAGAAAGCTCCAACTAGTTGCAAAGTGTTTTCATTGGCGGGAACTCAGACTTCAAGTGCTGATCGTCTGATAAGAGGTACTTGCTTTATTAATAATACGCCTTTAATTGCTATTATTGATACAGGAGCGACTCATTCGTTTATTTCGTCTGAGTGCGCGAAGAGTTTGAATCTTGTGCTGTCTGTGATGGATTTTGAGATGGTTATTGATACTCCAGCGATGGGGTCAGTAACTACTTCTTTGGTTTGTCTAAGTTGTTCTTTATCCATTTATGATAAAGATTTTGTGATGGATTTGGTGTGTTTACCGTTGGAAGGTTTAGATGTGGTGTTGGGAATGAATTGGTTGCAATTCAATCGGGTGCACATTGATTGTTATCATAAGCTGGTAAGGTTTCCTTCTCTTGAGGAAGACGAAGACTCGAGTTTCTTATCTACCAAAGAGTTGAAGAAACTTTTGGCCGATGAAGCTCAGTTGTTCGGGTTGTTTGCATCTTTAACTGTGGATAGTCAAGTTTCATTGGAGGTGTTTCCTATTGTGTGTGATTTTCCTGAAGTGTTTCCTGAGGATATTTCAGATGTACCGCCGGAGAGAGAGGTGGAATTTTCCATAGATCTAGTTCCTGGTACTAGACCTGTTTCTATGGCACCTTATAGAATGTCGGCATCTGAATTGGTGGAGTTGAAAAAGCAGTTAAGTGAGTTGTTGGAAAAGAAGTTTGTGAGGCCAAGTGTTTCTCCTTGGGGTGCTCCAGTTTTGTTAGTGAAAAAGAAAGATGGGAGTATGCGATTATGTATTGATTATCGCCAGTTGAACAAAGTGATGATTAAGAATAAGTATCCGCTTCCAAGGATTGATGATCTGATGGATCAGTTGGTTGGTGCGTGTGTGTTTAGTAAGATTGATTTGAGATCGGGGTATCATCAGATAAGGGTGAAAGAAGAGGATATTCAGAAGACGGCCTTTAGAACACGTTACGGTCATTATGAATATTCAGTGATGTCGTTCGGGGTTTCTAACGCGCCTGGTGTGTTTATGGAATACATGAATCGTATTTTCCACGAGCATTTGGATCGTTTTGTCGTGGTGTTTATTGATGATATTTTAATCTATTCTAGGTCTCGTGAGGAACATACAGAGCATTTACGTATTGTTTTGCAGGTTTTGAAGGAAAGGAAGCTTTTTGCCAAATTGTCCAAGTGTGAATTCTGGTTGTCCGAGGTGAGTTTTCTTGGGCACGTAATTTCAGGTAATGGTATTGTTGTGGATCCATCTAAAGTGGAAGCAGTTCTACAATGGGAGGCTCCTAGATCCTGTACTGAAATTCGAAGCTTTTTGGGTTTGGCTGGTTATTATCGGAGGTTCATTGAAGGTTTCTCTAAACTTGCACTTCCTTTGACGCAGTTGACTTGTAAGGGCAAGACGTTCATTTGGGATATTCAATGTGAAGAAAGTTTTCGTGAGCTGAAGAGAAGATTGACGACAGCTCCTATTCTGATTTTACCGAATCCTAATGAGCCATTTTTGGTATATTGTGGTGCTTCTTTAATTGGTTTGGGTGGTGTTTTGATGCAGGAAGGTAAGGTTGTAGCTTATGCTTCAAGGCAGTTAAGAGTTCATGAGAAAAACTATCCTACTCATGATCTTGAATTAGCGGCTATGGTTTTTGTGTTGAAGATTTGGAGGCACTATCTCAATGGTGCGAGGTTCGAAGTATTCAGTGATCATAAAAGCTTGAAATATTTATTTGATCAGAAAGAGTTGAACATGAGGCAGCGGAGATGGTTGGAATTCTTGAAAGACTATGACTTTGGCTTGAATTACCATCCTGGTAAAGCTAATGTGGTAGCCGATGCATTGAGTCGTAAATCGTTGCATATGTCCGCATTGATGGTGAAAGAGTGGGAACTTTTAGAATCGTTCAGAGATTTGAGTTTGGTTTGTGAAGTGACGTCGGTTAGTGTAAGGCTTGGAATGTTGAAAGTTACTAATGAATTTTTGTTTTCGGTTAGTGAGAAACAAAAGCTGGATTTGAAATTCGTTGATTTGATGAGGATTGAGAATGTGGATTTCAAGGTGGATAATTTTGGTGTTTTGAGGTTTCGTGGTCGTATTTGTATTCCTGATGATGCGGAGTTGAAAAGAATGATTTTGGAGGAAGGACACCGGAGTAATTTAAGTATACATCCGGGTGCGAAGAAGATGTACCAAGATTTGAAGAAGATTTTCTGGTGGTCTGGTTTGAAAAGAGATGTGGCTCAGTTTGTGTATGCGTGTTTGACTTGTCAGAAATCGAAAGTGGAACATCTGAGGCCTAGTGGTTTGTTGCAGCCGTTGGATATTCCTGAGTGGAAGTGGGATAGCATTTCGATGGATTTTGTAACGGGATTGCCAAATACGCAAAAAGGTCATAATTCTATTTGGGTGATTGTGGACAGGCTGACTAAATCGGCTCATTTCATTCCGATTGACATCAGTTTTTCTTTGGAGAGGTTAGCTGAAATTTATATCAGTGTGGTTGTGAAATTGCATGGGATTCCATTGAGTATTGTTTCGGATCGAGATCCTAGGTTTACATCTAGATTTTGGGAAAGTTTACAGAAGGCTTTGGGTTCTAGATTGAGGTTGAGTTCGGCTTATCATCCGCAGACGGATGGTCAGACCAAAAGAACTATTCAGTCGTTGGAGGATTTGTTAAGAGCGTGTGTTTTGGAACAAGGTGGTGCGTGGGACGGTTATCTTGCTTTGGTTGAGTTTATGTATAATAACAGTTTCCATTCTAGTATTGGAATGGCACCTTTTGAGGCTTTATATGGGCGAAGATGTTGAACGCCGTTGTGTTGGCACGAAACAGGTGAAAGTTCGGTGGTTGGACCGGATTTGGTGCAACAAACGACGGAAAAGGTAAAGTTTATTCGTGAGAAAATGAAGGCTTCTCAGGATAGACAAAAGAGTTATCATGATCGGAGACGGAAGGATCTTGAGTTTCAAGAGGGTGATCACGTATTTCTGAGAGTTACGCCGGTAACGGGTGTTGGTCGTGCTTTGAAATCTAAGAAGCTTACTTCTCGATTTATTGGTCCTTACCAGATATCTGCGAGAGTTGGTGCTGTGGCGTATCGTGTGGCGTTGCCGCCGAATCTGTCGAATTTGCATGATGTGTTTCATGTTTCACAGCTTCGGAAGTATGTTTCGGACCCTTCACATGTTATTCCAATGGACGAGGTTGAGGTAAGAGATAACCTTACGGTCGAGCCATTACCGGTTAGTATTTTGGATCGCGAGGTGAAGCGGTTGAGGGGCAAAAGGATTGCACTTGTGAAAGTGGCGTGGGGAGGCGCTGCTGAGGGAAATTTGACGTGGGAGTTGGAGAGTAGGATGCGGGAGTCGTATCCAGAGTTGTTTGTATCAGGTAATATTTTCGAGGACGAAAATTTCTAAGTGGGGGAGAGTTGTAACGCCCCAGTTTTGCCAATTTTATTTTATTGAGTCTTTTGATTATTTTATTATTATTTTATTTTATTTTCGACTTTTATGTGAAAATATGTTATTTTTCGTCGTGAATATATTTTATCGCGTTTTGGGAACGTTTGCGAGAAATTTGAGTGTAGGGGTATTTTGGGCATTTGGGTGTATTTTGTTAAGTTAGTAAAGAAAAGAAAATAGAAAAGAAAAGGGAAAGAAAAATAGAGAGAAAGAAAGAAGAAAGAAGGAAAAAGAGAAGAAAAGAGTAGAAGAGAGAAAATTGGAGAAAGTGAGAAATTCATCAAGATCAAGTTCTAGTATCGATTAAATCGGGTAAGGGTGTGAAACTCGATTATTGTATGATTGTATATGATTATGTATGGATGTATGTTTGTTGTCGTTGTGGGATTAATTTGGAGAAAATTGGTAAAACTCATTTTTGGTAAAATTGGTTAGAAATTGATTGGAATGTGTCTAAATTCTTGTGGACTATGTTCTTGATTGTCTATACATGTTTGTGATGTATTATTACACTTCTATTTGGTGTTTTTCTGAGTTTTAGGTGAAGATTTGGTTGATTGGGGTTTGAAAAACGCAGAAAATGTTCTGCAGAATTTTTCTGGATCTGTCCTGGCCATACGCGTAAGGGACTTGCCAATACGCGTATGAGTCTAGGCGTTACGCGTAACAATGGCGTGGTTTTGGGCCAATACGCGTATGAAATACATGTTTTACCGGCCCTCTGGTGATACGCGTAAGGGCTATGGGCGTACGCGTATGGATTTTTGAAACGTGATTTTGTGAAGAGAAATTGTTCTGTCAATACGCGTATGGGAATAGGTGTTACGCGTATGGACATGAGAATGTCAAAAATGTGAATTTTCAAAATGTGTTTTCGGTTTCGGCCGTAACTTTAGTTCCAATTATCCAATTTTTGACTTCTTGGTGTCGTTGGAAAGGTATCGAGTTGTACTTTATGATTATGATGTTTTGAAAATTGTTAGCCGATTAAATTATGTCGGGAAATATGAATAGTGTCGGTTATCGACTTTTGTCGTTTTAATGGTGTGGAATTGACGTGTATTATGCCGTATGTTGTTATTTTGTACGTGAGATGACTTATGAGCTGTTGGGATGATGATTTGTGGCCGAAAGGCAAGTAAACGAAATGTGTTATGTTTTGAGGTGATATGCATGTATGTGGTTGTATATATGTGTGCATTTGATGTCATGGGTCATTGTATGCCAAGCATTATGATGTGCATTGTTGAACGTCCTGAGTGACGGTTTAATTCCTGAGGGAAATTGCTATAACATCGTGTGCCTCGAAAATATGAGGCGATGCGTGAGGACTTAAAGCGATGGGTATAGACGATTGTGGGCTCCTTTGGAGACTTAAAGCAATCCTTAACGTTGTGTGCCTCGAAAATATGAGGCGATGCCTGAGGACCTAAAGCGACGGGTGAACATCGTAGGCCCGACGGGGTGTTATTTGAGTAAGTCTCAGTAACGAGCGATGGTTCCAATAGTTCCTGAGTGAACTGATGATGAGACATGAGAAACAATGGAAGTCGGTACCGCATGGCATGTGCATAGAGTCGTTGTGTCGGTCTCTGTGCATTTACATAATCATGGATTGACTGTGCATGTTAATTGTGTGTGTGAATAATGTGATGGAATATGTGTAATTGTATTGTGAATGATTGATGTGTAGTGGTATGTGATACGTGAGAATTGCATTGTATTGTGTTATATCTGCTTATGGTGCATTTGTGGTGAGAAGATGTTATTTGTGCATTCCTGGTGTTAATATATAATTTTATGCAATTATATTATAGTTGTTTTTCTCACCCTTCTGCTATTTTTTAACGCTCTATGAGGCGTTGCAGATTAGAGTTGCTGGAGGTATTCTTTTTGTGAAGCTTTGCGTCTTCATTCTTTTGTCGGTCGGCTCTGATATGTGACACGGGTAGCTAGGGTGACCGTTGTGATTATTTTGTATATCTGACGATATATTTTAGTTGTACATGTATAACTTGATGTATGGCAGACATGTTTATATGTATATATGTATATATGCTATTTAGATTTTAGATTTTCCGCTTTAATTCTAATTTCTAAAAGTGGGTGTAAGGAACAAAGTTTCCTCTATATGATTGCTACCCCACTGTTGCATATCTTCATGGGCAGGTGTTGTATGCTATGTTTTGTTACAATTGATGTGATTTCTCCTTTTCTGTGCCGCGAATTCAAATGTACTCTGACGAAATTTCGAATTTTCTTTTAGTGCTTTAATTGCATGTTAATTGGGGGTATAGATTGGGGGCGTCACAACATGCGTCAACTTGAGTCGAGATGAGAATGGTAAGGATGTAGATGTCAAGAGATATAGAGGTATAATTGGCTCTCTCCTCTATCTTACCGCATCCCGACCAGATATCATGTTTAGTGTCTGCATGTGTGCTAGGTACCAATAGTGTCCCAAGGAATCTCATTTAAAAGTCGTGAAGCGCATACTTAGGTATCTATGCGGTACTCCAAAGTATGGGCTTTGGTATTCCAAGGGAAGCGATTGCCCTTTAGTTGGCTATTCCGATTACGACTTTGCCGATTGCAAATCGGATAGGAAACGCACTAGTGGTACTTGTCACTTTTTCTCAAATTCCTTAGTGAGTTGGCATAACAAAAAGTAATTTTTCGTTTCTTTGTCAATAGCCGAGGCGGAATACGTTGTGGCCGATAGTTTTTGTGCTCAAGTCTTATGGCTTAAGCAACAATTACTTGACTACAATGTTCAACTTGAATGTATTCCTATTTTGTGTGATAATACAAGTGCCATTAACCTAACCAAAAACCCGGTATTACATTCTCGCACGAAACATATAGAAGTACGCCATCATTTCCTTAGGGATCGTGTAGAGAAAGGCGATGTGGTATTTGAACATGTTGATTCTAAGAATCAACTTGCGGACATTTTCACCAAACCTCTTGCGACAGAGCCTTTCTTTAATATCCGTAGGGAACTTGGTGTTCTCGATATCTGGGATCGCGTTTGATTATGTATACATGATTGCATGCTCTATACTATTGCTTGTCTATATTTTTCTTTGACTAACAATAATTGAAAAAATTAAGCTACATGTGAGGGCATCTATCATCAATCATCAGAGGTAATATAGTTCCTTCTTAGATTACTACTCTTGATCAATTATATGTGTAACCTATTATGCCAAAATATGGATTGGATTGATGTTTATTTCATGATTAGGTGTATTTTTTTATCCATTTTTTAAGTTTGGCATGTGTGTGGCTTTTTATTTATCTCTACTTGATGCATAATATTCTCAAAATGTGCATTTTTTCCATGTTTTACTTGTTTGAGTCGACCAAAATAGGGCATGGTTCGACTCAAGAATGTTCAATTTTCTTACATTTAGGAGCAGGTTAGCGCATGTCGACCTTATGGTCGACGCATCATTTTAAAAATTGGAAAATATAAAAATTATTTCACTGTGCGCCGACGCATGACCTGTTTAGGTCGACGCATCGCTGACAAAGTCTGAATTTTTTTCTCGGGAAGACGCGCGCCCCTTTTGCAAGTTAGAAAAATTGACCAAAATTAAATTGTATGTTACATTTTCCAATTCTCATCATTATACATTACATCTACTACCTTTCCTCATTCTTCTCCTCTCCATTCAAACTTCCAAAACCCTAAAAACCCATTACAAATACCTTCTCCAAAATCCCAAAGTTCCAAAATCAAAAGGGTGTTCAAGGGTTCTCTCAACATAGAATCAAGGTTTCGTAGTTTGTTCATCTTCATCATCAAGATTCGACCACTGTTCATCATCATCTACAATTTCGTGTACTGTTCATTTGGGTTAAAAAGAGTGTCTTTCAATGGCTTCAACAAGGATCACCGGAAAGAGACCATCCAGAGCCTCTACTTTAAGAGTAGGTACATCAAACATGCCGGCAAATTCTCT
Organism: Lathyrus tuberosus; assembly: GCA_022829125.1. Taxonomy (NCBI): domain Eukaryota; kingdom Viridiplantae; phylum Streptophyta; class Magnoliopsida; order Fabales; family Fabaceae; genus Lathyrus; species Lathyrus tuberosus. The sequence goes on from JALAZF010000794.1 coordinate 451,132, forward strand.
CTCTTTGTTATCTGATAATTTAACTGAGACTTTCAACAAGGATTTTCGTAACTGGTCAATTGTCAAATAATTTGTTTACTATCCTTTGAGGGCTGAACATTTCCATTTGACTGAAATTATTGAACTGCTGAATGCTCAACACTTTGATGAGTTCTTGGAGTTAGACACCAAGTACAATGAGGACTTGGTTAAGTTGTTCTACATAGGAATTCGGGGTAAGTTTGAAGGCTCTACCTTTAAGTAAATGATAGGTGGTAAGATATACACTGTTAATTCTACTATCTGGAAGAATTTGGTTAACATAGACCCACAGGGATCTACTCTTCCTAAGGTTACAGATTCTAAGTTCGTTAATGATTATGAATTTAAGACTGCTTTGAACTCCATGCTGCGAGATCCTTATTCTGACAACATTGTGAATAGTACTTTGTTTCCTAAGACGGTTACAACAGGGCAGTTGAAGACTATTGATAGGATTCTTCAGTGGATCATTGCTCAAATTCTACGTCCTAAGAAGAGAGGATACTACCGCACCTCAAAAAATCAATCGCTTAATCGAAGACACGACCCTTCGCGCGAAAGGCGCGGAAACGGTTCGACATAGTCACCACCAAACTTTATTTATCCCAAAAGAGGGAAAGGAAAATATCAAGAAAACCTTTAAGAGAGGGATAAGAACATGGTCGTCGCAACCACATTCTGGGTTCGGGAGTCGGTTACGTGAGGGGAAGGTACGCGCACCCCCTCACGTCCGTTGTACTTAACGGGAACCTCTTAGTTCGAATTGTGAGGAATGTTAGCTAAGCTTGTTTGTTTTCTTCTCAATGGTAAACGCGAAACGATAAGATAAAGGGAAGATATACTAAGGGGAAATGGGGTGATTTTAGGATAGGGTGCTTGGCAAGATCATTGCGACCTCGGGCCTACGTATACTCATTCGGACGAGAATGAGGAATCAGAGCAATCGTAGTTCGACTACGGGAATGGATAGAGGAAAGACGGAAGATGGAGGTAAGGTAGCTCGCCAAGATCATCGCAATCTTGTGCCTACGTATCTTTACTCGGACGAGAATAAAGAATCAGAGCGGTCGTAGTTCTTGGTACGCCCACGAAAAGAGAGGTTAGGGTTTGAATTTTAGGAGACTAAAGATTGAGTGACATATAACCCAAGGGGCGTGCCTCGAGAGCAGTCACTCAAGAATCCAAGGAATGCTAGACTCCAAGAACTCAGTTCTTTCGTGAGTTGATTTCGAAAATGTTTGATAATGGTTAAGTGTTTTAAGACGAAAGAGTGAATGAATAACAACCCAAGGGCGTGCCTTAAGAGCCATTCATTCGAAGACCCAAGGAATGATAGATTCCAAGAATCTCCTCCTTTCATAAGTTGATTAAGAAAGCATTTGAAAAAGATCGAATCGGATTGGTTGAGAAAAGAGGTGAGGATCGATACTAGTCCCTAGAGGTGCTCCTAGTAACGAAACCTACGAGATGTGCAACTGTGCGTTTGATGTCGAGGCAAAAGGCGCTCGAATTACGAGAATGTTTTGAAGAATGGCTCGACGAAGATTCGAGAATTGGTTTGATTAGTTAAGTGTTTTAGGGGGAATGACGATTATTCAATAAACGAGACGTCAGCCTCGCAACCAATTAATCGGGGCATTATTGGAATGCTAGATCCCAACGACACCTTTTTCATTCGATTGATTTACGAAATATTGTTTGATGAATAACAAAAGTACCATGTGGAATGCTAGACTCCAATGGCATTCCTTTGTCCAAATAGTTAAGACGAGTGTTTTAGGAGCGAAAGGTCGAGTGATCACCACCTAAGGCGTGCGCCTGAATAGCGGTCACTCAAGAACCCAAGAAGTGCTAGACCTCAAGAATTCAATTCTTTCGCAATTTAATTTAGAAAAAAAATTGATTAGGTGTGTTAAGTATTTTAATCGAAAATTAAGTGTTTAAGCGTTTCGATAATCTTAGCGTGAATTAATTGTTTTTTTAAGAAGCGAAAGACGAAACGATCACAACTCAGAGCGTGCACCTCAAGAGCGATCGTTCAAGGATCCAAGAGGTGCTAGACCTCAAGAACCCACCACTTTCGTAATTAATTAGAAAAAAAATTTGATTAATTGTATTGAAAATGATCTAAAAGGTTTCAGGGAAAACCTATCAAATTAGTTTAGAAATTAATTTACATAATAATTATCTAATTATAGTATAATATTTTTATCGCAAAAATTGGAGAAAAATAAAATTAGTAATAATCTTGGTTTACTATTATCACTGTTCATATACTTATTAACTAAGCATTTAATTAAAACATTGACCATAGGAAATAAGCAATTAATCTAAATTTTAGAACCAGACTGGATGTGTAAACGGAAAAGAAGGGTTGAAGTCCAAAGAATGCCTAACTCTGAAGGCCTACAAATCATTGCCTTAAATTGGGTTGGGCAAGAAGCCCAAACCCTTGTTGCTTACTCGAGTCTATTCAATGGGGAATGTAAGGGACATAGGTGGCTGCCCTAGGAGGCTACGCAGTCAATGCTAACATAGAGAATCATGATAGTCATAAAAAGAAACAAAAGGGAACACGGGGAGCCATGCCAATCCACCGCCCCATCTACCTCAATCAGCATCCCTTCATAATTTAATACATACCCCTTTTTTAAAACTCAACAGTTTCCTGCACTTCCTCTCTCTTCTCTCAAAATTTGTCATGCATGCAACTTGGGGAATAGAAAAAAACAATAAAGATAATATCAAGTATTAAACATTGAATGCTAGACACAAGTCACTTCGCCCTATGCTAGTAATTGACCAAGTCAGATTAAAATGAATAAAGAAAGACGCACTGCATACCCATGCCACTAGTAAACAGTCATATTGTTCATTTTATTAAAAGTCTTAACCTCTACTTTATTTCTCATAAGGAAAAAAGAAAATAGAAAAACCTTTCATTGTTTCAGAAAAAAACCACTGCCTTATCTCTCTCACCTTATACCCTCCGAGTTTCTCTTTGCACTCGCGGATCGCTCACCTTTCTTGGTCGCTCTCTCTGTCTCTTTCACACGCGGCGTGATGTTGTTGTTTGGTAGGTGGAGTGGAGTTCAGTGCAGTGGTTTGATTTTGGATGGCTGAAGGTGGTGTTGCATTGTTGTTCGCAGTGCTACTGTTGGCGGTTATTGAAGAGTGGTGTTTGAAGAAGGAACACGGTGGTTTGAGTTAGGAGTAAGGTGGTCTTGATTATTGAGGAAATGGAATTGAAAAAAAGAAATTATTGAGGATAGAGAATTGATTCAAAGGTTTGTGTTCTTCTTCTTCCTACTCAAATTCATTTTCTCCTCATTTAGTTCACGTCAGTTTCGCGTTCCATCCTCTCATCATCTCTCTTCTGGCTTCGATTCTATGTTTAAGGTTTGAAATGAGTTTGGAATGGGTTGTGATTTGTTTTGGGTTAGTAGAAAGATCGAAGGAAGGTTGTGGGTGTCGAAGAGTTTCTGAGTGGGTGCGAAAGAAGTATTGCAGACACAGGTTTATGGGCTTGGTGATGATAGTGTGGCTTGGATATGATTTGTGTGAGGTCTGTTGGTTAACTGGAAGTTCTGGTTTTATGAGGGGGATGGTGCGTGAGTTTGGCTGTTCACAGCATGGAGATGGAAACGTGGAGAAGGGTTTCGGTTTAGAAAAAAAATGGGGATTGAGGCAAGGTGAAGTTGTTGTTGTTAGAGAAATGATGAGAGGATAATGAATATTGATGAGGTATTAGGTTTGTGTTGAAAAATGCAGCATTTCTGTGAGGTCCGAGATTGAAATGAGAGTGTTCAAAGATCTCTTCAAGTATAGATAAGTGCTTTCTTCTTCTATATCATGGTAGCAGCTTGTTTTGAGTGAGTTCAAGGCTTGTTGAAGGGAGAGGGTCAGAAGAGAGTTGTTTCCCCCGTCCCGTTCAAGAGGAAAGGGTCCCTTCTTTTAAAACCAAAACTTCTCTTTTTTTTGAATTTTTTAGTGTTGTCTTTTTCATGACAGACTGTTGTTGGTTGTTGTGTGTAACATAGCAGGACTTGGGAGCAGTATTGTGCAATTTTCATGTGCAGATGCGGTTTGCAGGAAGTCTTTTGGAAATTGTAGAATTTTTAATCCATTTTGGTGTATATCTTTTGTGAAGCGTTGTTGTTGTTTTTGTCCATGTAGCAGGTTGTACGTTTGATAGCAGACTTGGCAAGGTGTATGGTTTTGTTGAATAGTTTTGGATGCTTGTGATGGTTCAGATTGTAGCGCAAGGTGCATTTGACCAGATGGGATTTTTACTCTTTTTTTTTATTGTAAACTTTTGTTACAACTTTAATGGGCTTGGACCAAAAAAAATGTGACTTGGATTTTCCTTACATAAGCTCTGGATCTTTTGTGTGAAAATCATGCCATATTATTGTCTTTTTTTTTTATTTTATTTTGGATTTTATGATGGATGGGCTTTAAAAGTTTGAATTCATGTGGATTATATAAAAAAAATGTGGGCCTTTATTGTAGTAATGGTTTGGAATTTGGTTACTAATGAAAATGGCTTGGATAATAGAAATGGTTTAGACATGGGAAATTGGATAAAAAGAATGTGGTCTTTGAAATGAATATTAAAAGTGGATATGGTTTAAATGATAGAAAATAATGGAAATTGATAAGAAATAGAAAGTGCAAATGGATATGGACATTGGATTTTATATATGGATATTAAATTGGATGAAGGATAAAAATGGTTAAAAGATAGATATGACTTGAAATGAAAATGGATAAAAATAAAAGAGAGATGAAGTTGAAGACAACATATTTTTTTGGATTTTTCTGAATAATTGTCAGTGGGTGGATGTACAGATGGAAAATACACAAGTAGGACAAATTTGGGGTATGACAGATGCCCCTATCTAATTAGCTTAAACCGAGTAAGATGAACTGCTACGGCGTTCATTCTTGCGAGGTAGAAGACAATTAGATATGAAAAAGACCATGAATTTGTTCGAGAAGAAAGAAAATGCCTGGGAAGTGGAATGATTGATCAATGTCACCCCTCGAGTAGACACTGAATAACTTGCAAAGGTCGTTACCACCAATAAGGATGATAACAAGAGAATCTGACACCAAAAGGATGACAGACCTATCACCAAAAGGATGATAGTAACACACGCACACGGACCCTTCCACCTGAAGGATGAAAATGAGGTCGAAGCCTGCTATTACCAAAAGGATAATAGGGCACACACACCCAGACTTTTCCACCAAAAGGATGAAAATGAGGTCAAAGCCTGCTATTACCAAAAGGATAATAGGGCACACACGCACACAGACATCTGACACCAAAAGGATGACAGACCTATCACCAACAGGATGATAGTGGACACAACTTACTACTACCAAAAGGATAATAGCAAGCAAAACGATAACAAAGGCTGTCACTCACCAAAAAGATGACACACATACCAAGGGTTCACAGATCGGCGACACCAAAAGGATGACGGATCAATGCAAGCTACCACCACCAAAAGGATGATAGGAACTTCACACTTGCGAGGACCAACACCAAAAGGATGCAGGATAAATTGAGTTGACAGGGTTTGACTACCACCAAGAGGATGATAGAAAGATTTGATTTTGAGGGTTACCGACACCAAAAGGATGCGGGTTGAATTGAATTGACAGGGTTTTGGCTATCACCAAAAGGATGATAGTAAGGCAATTGACAAAAGGTCAAGTTTTATGGGGATATGATGAGTGAGGTTTATTTGGAGACATCAACAAAAGGTTTGAAGGGATCCAACTCAATGAGGAACACCCACTGACTTGAAGGAGATGCCCCTGACGGGGCTGAAGATTGCTTTGAACTCTTGTCTTGAGCTTGGTCAACAAAAGATTGAACAACTTCGTGAGGAACGCTCACGGATCTGAAGAAGATGCCCCTGACTGGGCTGAGATCATCCTGAGCTTAACTTGCTCAACAAAAAGATTGAAAGCTTCGTGAGGAACGCCCACGGATTTTTTGAAGATGATGCCCCTGACCGGGCTGAAGATCATCTTGGTCTTGAGATATAACTTTGTGAGGAACGCCCACAGATTGATGAAGATGCCCCTGGCTGGGCTGAAGATCTTCTTGAAAATCTTGAAATTGATCCTGGATCTTGACTATGCATATGTGAATGCTTGATTATGCTTCATGTCGAATGGAAATGCAAATGCAAATGCTGACGCACGGAGATGCAAGTGCTGGGGAGGTATGATTGGTTTTTGGATATGCACATGATACATATAATGTCTGTGATGTTGAGTATGATGCATATGATTGCAGACGGGTGATTGGATAAGTTTGGAGGTACCAGCATGGTGGAATTTTTGGTAGTTACCAATGAGGATTGGACTTTTGGGCGGTGGGAGGGATTGATTTCCTCGACACTCAGTTTGTTGAAGACGTCATGATTGAAGCAGACGAAGATGCTCTTGAAGCTCTGAGTTTGACCACTTATTTTTGTGCTTGTCGGTTAGGATGACCTTCTGCAACAAGGCTTGCCCCAGTCTGAACATGGTAATGGTCTGCCCCTGATTAACCAGTTTTGCAGTGGTCTGATCTTTGGATGTTGAGCTTTGACGTGCTTTGAGATGACTTGCCCCTGATTGAGCTGCTGAAAGATTTTCCCCAGATTGAGGGTTTGAGGGAGTCTTGCTTCGGGTCGGCACCACTGAAAGCTCGAGTTCCTCTTTGATTGCCCCTTGTTGGAATTGCTTTGATGTCTAGCACTGATTTGCTGTTAAAATTGCACATTCACAAATGGTAATCTTAATATAATGCTCATGTAAGTTTTGAAAAAGAGTCGTTTATTCGAGTGTCGTGATAGTGAAACGAATGGACCGTTAGCCCAAACGTGTGCTGATTTTGATGGTGTGAAATATATAGCAAGGAGAATGACAGCATTGCTGAAGATTAGCAAATATGGGGAGTCAGTTTACGCAACCTTGCAATAGTATGCTTTCAGAATAAACCTCGCCTCAATTAGGTCTTTCGAGGGTTGTAACGTGGTCTGGTTTACGGTTTATGAAACAAAGGATATTAGGCTCAAAGTATAATTTGTACCCATCCCTTCTTCGTGATGATCTCCAGTCCTATGTTCAGTTAATTTTGCACACGTTTATCTTCCAAAAAGGGTTGACGGTGTAAGAGTGATGGTGCAAGGTTTGCTCGAAATGGCAGTCACCTTATTTTGTTTTTGATGGATGTCAGTGACCCTTTAATTTTGATTTGATGGTCACTGAAACTTATTTTGGTTGAGGGCTCGAGGGCCTCTTTTGATTTTGTTTTTTATCCCTAACTTTTGCATGGACTGATTTCGCTTTTCGAGTCCATCGGGATTGCCTTTTTTTACCTAAGTCTCCTTTGAGGTGCTCGACTTAGCAGGCTTTTGATTTTTTCTTCCCTTTTTTTTTTAGGATTGTGACTGCCAAGTCATGGTTATTGATGAACAACCGTCTTGTCTTTTGGATTTAGCTTTGTGACTCGAGTGCGTAATTGGGTTAACTGAACACTACCCTACCCCAGGTTGAGTGTAAGGGTTTGAATATCCGAAGGAAACTGCTACTTGTTGGCTCGAAGTGGTTAACTAGGGGTTATCTCCTTGTCTCTCCAGTGTTTAGGGATTGAAACAATGCTTGTACATCATCGACGAGATTTTGTCTGAAAGCATACAGTTTGCAATTACGGGTATTTCGTTGTCATCATCCTCCCTCCGATCATTACTAACAACAGTTTGATATAGAGAGTGAAATGGATAAATGTGTTGGTGTTTTGCAGTAAAAGGAAAAAATGAGCGAATACGACATAACTGATTCAAAATATGCATAATCAATACATTAAGAAAACCACATACGAAAGGCAATGTCAAAGCATACAGTACTTAAACAAATAAAGACAAAATACAAGAATGCAAATGATGGGATGGCAACACGACTGCCTTCTTCGGGGAAATGAACTTGACTTGATTTGACTTGACTTGATGCTGGCACTAGTTTGGCGGCGACATAGGGTTTTTTATGACGTTTGGAGCCCTCCCATTGAACGTAAGAAACTTTGAGTCAATCATGTCTTGAACCTTGTGCTTGAAAGCTCTGCAGTCCTCGATCGTATGCCCTGGAGCACCCTTATGAAACTCGCAATGAGCATTAGCATCATAATCTGGGGGAATGACAGTTGGAGGAGCTAGGTCCCTCAGAGCGATTGCCTTCTTCTCCAGCAATTGAGCAAAGATCTGAGCATATGACATTGGCAGATGATCAAAGTCTCTATCAGACCTCCTTGTCCTCTGTTGATTAGGCTGTCTTTGTTGAGCAGCTCTTTGTTGTTGATGTTGAGGAGGATACTGATACCCTTGCTGATTGTAGGATTGTTGTTGAGGAGCCTGTTGTTGAGGCATTGGAGCTTGAACAGCTTGAATAGCCGGCTGATAAGGCATTGGTGCATATTGCGCAACAGCAACATACGGATACTAGAAGTATGGCATTTGAAAAGGCATTGGAGGGGGAGCTTGTTGACCTTGCCCTTTCTGAGCAGAGACATCATTTGTTTCGCCCTCTTTTTTCTTGGATCCATTGTTGAAAGATTTCTTGGCTTGAGACTGGCTGCTAGAACCTCCTTGGATCTTTTCGCTCTTCAGACCTTCTTCAATTCTCTCACCGACAATTACAAAATCAGAGAATCCAGCAGAAACATTACCAATCAACTTCTCATAGAATTGGCCTTGCAAAGTACCTATGAAGATGTCAATCAGTTCACGGTCAACCAGAGGTGGATGCACTCTTGCAGCTAGCTCTCTCCAGCGTTGCGCGTACTCCTTAAAGGATTCGTTGTCCTTTTGAGCCATACTCTGAAGTTGAGTACGATTTAGAGCAAGGTCAGTGTTGTATTTGTATTGCTTGACAAATGCACCAGCTAGATCATCCCAAGTGCGCACATTGCTACGCTCCAGCTGCATATACCATTCGAGTGATGCCCCAGACAAGCTGTCTTGGAAGAAATGGATCATGACCTTTTCATCTTTGGCATAGGAAGCCATCTTGCGGCAGTACGTCTTCAGATGAATGTGTGGGCAACTGAGACCTTTGTACTTTGGGAATCCCTGTACCTTGAACTTGGGAGGAATGACAACATCTGGCACCAAGCACATTTCCAGAGCATTCAAAGAAGTTGAGTTGCGCCCCTCCATGACTCGGAGTTTCTCAGCTAGATCACGACACATCTTGATGGCTTCAGAATCCTGAGCAGCAGTAGGATTGAAAATTGGAATAGTAGTATGGTAGTTCTGTACCTCATCATACTGATCTACCAGATTTTCCTCAGCATGAGGAATAGGAATCTGAGTGACAACAGGTTGGGCTTGCAGAATAGCACCAACAGCGACTCCAGATGTTGGAAGTGGTTGAGAAATGGCCCCTTCAGCGGCAGGCGTAACATTCATTGGTATCCCGTAATTGATAGGGTTGGGAACAGGAACTGAGAGCCTTAAGGGTGACCCTTGCACAGGCGCGGTGTTGTTAGCGGCAGAGGCTTCACGCAGTTCTTCTTCTCTTCTGGCCATCATGATGGCTTCAAGAATCTGATCAATCTTTCCCTTCATAGAGTCCAACTCCTCTCTGAAGGCAGTTTTCTCTTGCTGAATCTGCTCCATCGTTCTTCTTGTGTTGGCTCGAGTTGTGTACTGGTGTCGAGGAATCGCTTGATTTACTGGAGAAGGAAGGAAGTTGAAGTGAAATTCTGATGTTGAAATGCAATGCAAGATGTATAACCGATGCAATGCAATGACATGTATGCAATGCAAGATGCAAGATCTAGGATCGCAGATCACAGGTTCAAACAATTTTGAGGTTGGCCATTCACGGGTAAATGACCAAAGTCTCTGATCAAAGAAACCCTATAGGTAGGCTCTATGAGGAAAGTTCTAGGTTCTTTACCCACAAACCCACTCACGGGATAGTTTCTACGTTGATGGATAAGGTTCCCAGGATTACGGACACAAATCGCATAATGTCACGCAACAGGCTAGCTGCATTACGACAATAATGACGACAAGGTCTCCCCTGAGCGGGGTCTTCATGTTAGGCTCACAAGGAGCGAGTCCTTGGAGACTAACACTACACAACCACCAATATAGAACTTGGTTCTAAGAGTAGTTCATAGAGTCATGGACCCTTCATGAATCAAGTCGTGCGACAGGCTAGCTGTGTTACAACAGGATCTACGAAAAGGTCTACTCTAGGGGAGCTTTCATGCTAGGCATGCAAGGAGCGAGTCCTTGGGGACTAACACTACTCGACATCCAATTCTAAACTAAGTGTTCTCTCTACTTTTACCAAAGCTCGGGTGTAGAGCTTTACTCATGATATCATCCCAAGATCCAACAGCCAAGAACAATAGGAGAAAGGAATAAGAGAACAAATACGTAAACGAGAAAAAACATGCAAACAAAGATAACGCTCCTCATAAATTGCTCTAAGATAGGCTTGACTCTCTCTTGCATGGAGCAAGTGTCCCCAGCAGAGTCGCCATCTGTCGCACCTCGAAAAATCAATCGCTTAATCGAAGACACGACCCTTCGAGCGAAAGGCGCGGAAACGGTTCGACTGAGTCGCCACCGAACTTTATTTATCCCAAAAGAGGGAAAGGAAAATATCGAGAAAACCTTTAAGAGAGGCATAACAACATGGTCGTTCCAACCACATTTTGGGTTCGGGAGTCGGTTACGTGAGGGGAAGGTACGCGCACCCCCTCACGTCCGTTGTACTCAACGGGAACCTCTTAGTTCAAATTGTGAGGAATGTTAGCTAAGCTTTTTTGTTTTCTTCTCAATGGTAAACGCGAAACGATAAGATAAAGGGAAGAGATACTAAGGGGAAATTGGGTGATTTTAGGATAGGGTGCTCGGCAAGATCATCGCGACCTCGGGCCTACGTATGCTCATTCAGACAAGAATGAGGAATCAGAGCAACCGTAGTTCGACTACGGGAAGGGATAGAGGAAAGACAGAAGATGGAGGGAAGGTAGCTCGCCAAGATCATCGCAATCTTGTGCCTACGTATCTTTACTCGGACGAGAATAAAGAATCAGAGCGGTCGTAGTTTGTGGTACGCCCACGAAAAGAGAGGTTAGGGTTTGAATTTTAGGAGACGAAAGATTGAGTGACATACAACCCAAGGGGCGTGCCTCGAAAGCAGTCACTCAAGAATCCAAGGAATGCTAGACTCCAAGAACTCAGTTCTTTCGTGAGTTGATTGCGAAAATGTTTGATAATGGTTAAGTGTTTTAAGACGAAAGAGTGAATGAATAACAACCCAAGGGCGTGCCTCAAGAGCCATTCATTCGAAGACCCAAGGAATGCTAGATTCCAAGAATCTCCTCCTTTCGTAAGTTGATTAAGAAAGCGTTTGAAAAAGATCGAATCGGATTGGTTGAGAAAAGAGGTGAGGATCGATACTAGTCCCTAGAGGTGCTCCTAGTAACGAAACCTACGAGATGTGCAAGTGTGCGTTTGATGTCGAGGCAAAAGGCGCTCGAATTACGAGAATGTTTTGAAGAATGGCTCAACGACGAGTCGAGAATTGGTTTGGAAATGGTTTGATTAGTTAAGTGTTTTAGGGGGAATGACAATTATACGATAAATGAGACGTCGGCCTCACAACCAATTAATCGGGGCATTATTGGAATGCTAGATCCCAACGACACCTTTTTCATTCGATTGATTTACGAAATATTGTTTGATGAACAACAAAAGTACCACGTGGAATGCTAGACTCCAATGGCATTCCTTTGTCCAAATAGTTAATACGAGTGTTTTAGGAGCGAAAGGTCGAGTGATCACCACCAATAGCGGTCACTCAAGAACCCAAGAAGTGCTAGACCTCAAGAATTCAATTCTTTCGCAATTTAATTTAGAAAAAAGATTGATTAGGTGTGTTAAGTATTTTAATCGAAAATTAAGTGTTTAAGCGTTTCGATAATCTTAGCATGAATTAATTGTTTTTTTAAGAAGCGAAAGACGAAATGATCACAACTCAGAGCGTGCGCCTCAAGAGCGATCGTTCAAGGATCCAAGAGGTCCTAGACCTCAAGAACCCACCACTTTCGTAATTAATTAGAAAAAAATTTTGATTAATTGTATTGAAAACGATCTAAAAGGTTTCGGGGAAAACCTATCAAATTAGTTTAGAAATTAATTTACATAATAATCATCTAATTATAGTATAATATTTTTATCGCAAAAATTGGAGAAAACTAAAATTAGTAATAATCTTGGTTTACTATTATCACTGTTCATATACTTATTAACTAAGCATTTAATTAAAACATTGACCATAGGAAATAAGCAATTAATCTAAATTTTAGAACCAGACTGGATGTGTAAACGGAAAAGAAGGGTTTAAGTCCAAAGAATGCCTAACTCTGAAGGCCTACAAATCATTGCCTTAAATTGGGTTGGGCAAGAAGCCCAAACCCTTGTTGCTTACTCGAGTCTATTCAATGGGGAATGTAAGGGACATAGGTGGCTGCCCTAGGAGGCTACGCAGTCAATGCTAACATAGAGAATCATGATAGTCATAAAAAGAAACAAAAGGGAACACGGGGAGCCATGCCAATCCACCGCCCCATCTACCTCAATCAGCGTCCCTTCATAATTTAATACATACCCCTTTTTTAAAACTCAACTGTTTCTTGCACTTCCTCTCGCTTCTCTCAATATTTGTCACGCATGCAACTTGGGGAATAGAAAAAAAAACAATAAAGATAATATCAAGTATTAAACATTGAATGCTAGACACAAGTCACTTCGCCCTATGCTAGTAATTGACCAAGTCAGATTAAAATGAATAAAGAAAGACGCACTTCAAAGGTTTGTGTTCTTCTTCTTCCTACTCAAATTCATTTTCTCCTCATTTAGTTCGTGTCAGTTTCGCGTTCCAACCTCTCATCGCCTCTCTTCTGGCTTCGATTCTATGTTTAACGTTTGAAATGAGTTTGGAACGGGTTGTGATTTGTTTTGGGTTAGTAGAAAGATCGAAGAAAGGTTGTGGGTGTCGAAGAGTTTCTGAGTGGGTGCGAAAGAAGTATTGCAGACACAGGTTTATGGGCTTGGTGATGATAGTGTGGCTTGGATATGATTTGTGTGAGGTCTGTTGGTTAACTGGGAGTTCTGGTTTTATGAGGGGGATGGTGCGTGAGTTTGGCTGTTCACAACATGGAGATGGAAACGTGGAGAAGGGTTTCGGTTTAGAAAAAAAATGGGGATTGAGGCGAGGTGAAGTTGTTGTTGTTAGAGAAATGATGAGAGGATAGTGAATATTGATGAGGTATTAGGGTTGTGTTGAAAAATGCAGCATTTCCGTGAGGTCCGAGATTGAAAGGAGAGTGTTCGAAGATCTCTTTAAGTATAGATAAGTGCTTTCTCCTTCTATATCATGGTAGCAGCTTGTTTTGAGTGAGTTCAAGGCTTGTTGAAGGGAGAGGGTCAGAAGAGAGTTGTTTCCCCCGTCCCATTCAAGAGGAAATGTTCCCTTCTTTTAAAACCAAAACTTCTCTTTTTTTGAATTTTTTAGTGTTGTCTTTTTCATGACAGACTGTTGTTGGTTGTTGTGTGTAACATAGTAGGACTTGGGAGCAGTATTGTGCAATTTTCATGTGCAGATGCGGTTTGCAGGAAGTCTTTTGGAAATTGTAGAATTTTTAATCCATTTTGGTGTATATCTTTTGTGAAGCATTGCTGTTGTTTTTGTCCATGTAGCAGGCTGTACGTTTGATAGCAGACTTGGCAAGGTGTATGGTTTTGTTGCAAAGTTTTGGATGCTTGTGATGGTTCAGATTGTAGCGCGGGGTGCATTTGACCAGATGGGATTTTTACTCTCTTTTTTTTTATTGTAAACTTTTGTTACAACTTTAATGGATTTAGACCAAAAAAAATGTGACTTGGATTTTCCTTACATAAGCTCTGGATCTTTTGTGTGAAAATCATGCCATATTATTGTCTTTTTTTTTTAATTTTGGATTTTATAATGGATGGGCTTTAAAAGTTTGAATTCATGTGGATTATATAAAAAAATGTGGGCCTTTATTGTAGTAATGGTTTGGAATTTGGTTACTAATGAAAATGGCTTGGATAATAGAAATGGTTTAGACATGGGAAATTGGATAAAAAGAATGTGGTCTTTGAAATGAATATTAAAAGTGGATATGGTTTAAATGATAGAAAATAATGGAAATTGATAAGAAATAGAAAGTGGAAATGGATATGGACATTGGATTTTATATATGGATATTAAATTGGATGAAGGATAAAAATGGTTAAAAGATAGATATGACTTGAAATGAAAATGGATAAAAATAAAAGAGAGATGAAGTTGAAGACAACATATTTTTTTGGATTTTTCTGAATAATTGTCAGTGGGTGGATGTACAGATGGAAAATACACAGGTAGGACAAATTTGGGGTATGACAGATACTCACGGGTTGATCAGACTGAGATTCATTTGATTTATCTATTGAAAAATAAGAAGCACATTGATTGGCCTCATTACATCACAAGTCGGATGTTTGCACTCCGTGACTCCAGTCGAGGTATGACCCTATGTTTTGCATCTTTTATTCCATGTATTTTGAACAAGGCTGAATTGGTGGTCCAAGGCATTCCTTACATGTCATTAACATCTGATCAAGAGTTCATCCAGAAAACTCTCACCATGATGGGGTACTTCTGGGACAATCAAGACAAACAATACAAGTTTCGGTCTAGAGCTACACATCAAGATGTTCATTATGATGTCGCGGATGAAGACGAGGATGAAGAAGAAAATGAGCAAGAAGAAGAAGCTGGTAATGAAATGCAAACAGAGGTGAATAATGTGGAAGAGGATAATGTTGAATGGATGGGTTACTCTCCCTCTCAAGATCCCTATGCTAATCAGGGATGGGGTGAGTGGCAACATACCGGATGGACTTCACTTGGTTCATCTTATAACCCTCCAAACTATGAATGGCACCAACAAGGAGAGTATGAGTGGCACCAGCCTGAGTACTCAATTCCTACTCCTACACCGTAACCACAACAGAACAATGAGGAAGTCCTAGAAATGTTACGCTCAATGCAGCTTCAGCAACAAAGTTTTATGACTGCACAGGAGGAGAGGCATACTGCTCTCACAAACCAGTTGGAAGCGTAGAATCAGAACTTCAACCGGTTTGCTTCTGCAGTCATGACTAGATTTGACACTTTGGATACTACTGCAGAGAGTCAGACTCGTTGTTTGACAAACAGTCTTAATACTCTTAACCAGGCTATATTTGAGGTTAATGAATGTTTGGATGAGCAACCACTTCCTCCACCTCTAGACCATTACTTCCGAGGCAGGAGTCACCACTTTAGGGGGAGGAGACCTTGATGACTAGGATTTTAGTTTACTGCATTTCATATCTTGTTTTATGTTGCACGCCTTTTATGTGTTGAGATTTGCTTATGTACTTTGTATGGCATTGGAGTTTGTTGACATTTGCTTTCTTATGGAATGTATTTTGAATTTCTATCTATGCGTTCTTGTGCCTTATTTATCCATATGATATTTGCATTAACATCATTATATGTGGATGTATGTTGATGTATCTTGCCTGCAAGTGAATTTATAAGTATGTCATATGGTATCCTTTGACCATGGCCTTTTTCTCTTTTTGATGTTGTCAAGGGGGGCAAAGGGTATCTACAAGCAAAAGCAGCATCAAAGTTGAATTTTAGAGGACTACGCAAAGTTAGGGGGAGGATGAGCTTCAAATTACAAGACAAGCTAAAGAATTTTTGCCATCATCAAAAAGGGGGAGTATGTGAGGGCAAGGTGTCTTACACTTGATCTTTATTTTAATGATGTCAAAACATGTACTAGCTCGTAGTATGTAATTTGGACGGTATCATCTCACCATTGTCGAAATTCTTATTTCGCAATGCATAAACGATCAATAATCATGTGTCCAAACATATAAGAAGAGTCTTGCACATCTATTACATGTGTGTGATCATGCTATGAGTCTTAGGTATGCATAAACATTGCCTAAGTAGATGAAAACATGTGCAAAATTAGTTTTTAAGATTTTTGGTAGTTTGAGTCGGCCTAAACCAAGCTTTGGTCGAATCATGAAAAGTTGGCATTGTTGAGTTTTCCTCGGGTTAACACACGCTGACCCTTTGGTTGATGCATACTGGAGTCATCCCTCTTTCTGCATTTTCATCAGCCATGCATCGACGCATGACCCCTGTAGCGGTCGACCCATGGTTCTCAAACTTGCGCAGATTTGCCCACGGGTCAGCGCAGGCTGACCCTCATTAATGTATGGTCGACTCTTCGCTGAATGTGACTCATTTTTCTGGTTTTTCCAATGTTCAAAATGTTGTTACTTATGGTAGTTGGTCCTAACATCATATAAATACTTGGTTCCTTATTTTTTACATAACAACAAGAAAAAGTGAAAGATTTACATTGAAACTTTTCTCTCATCATCTTCATCTTCATTCTTACATTTTCTCAACAAATACACAGAACAGTTTTTGTTGATCTTTTGCATCATGAGGTGATAACGTCCAAACATAGAAGTGTATCTTGTTTGGGGTGAGTGTTTCAATGGGTTTTTTCTTGAATAAAACCTCTTGGGTTTTGTCCTCCAAGATCAATTGGATTTGGGGGTTTTTGGTTCAGATCTTTGTGTGCATTGAATTCAGTCGAGCGAAGGTGATCGAAGAACTGTGGGTTTTGTCGATCTAGTAGCATCAACCAGAGGATTGTGTAACAAAGGTTTGGGGATCGAATTGTGTGTGGATCAGAATCAGCCGAGTGAAGGTGATTGAAGACCGGTGTTTTCATTCAATCTAGTAACGGTAAACGGAGGTTCATCCAACAAGTTCGAGGCACTTGATTCGACTCGAATTAAGGGAAGAGAAGACATAGTATCAGCATCAACGGAGTTTCTTGAGTGTGTGATAGCTAAGCCTTCTCTTGTAAAAATAATTTGCAAACAAGATTATAGATATCTCAATTCTAGATTTAGAATTGGGGGCAGACGTACCTGAAGCGAGGACGAAAGGGGAACTGCATAAACAAACTTGGTGTCGTTTCTCTTTCCTTATCTCCTTTAATTTTTGAACTGTTTACGCTTATGATTGTTCAATTGATCGATAAAAATTCTGGGATAGTATAGTGCAGAAAAACTGATTTGAAAACCATTACACAATCGTTTTGGATTGTGCTTAGTGAAAATTCTGCACTAACTAACATAGAAGGTTTAGCTTGGAGTGTTACGCACTCTAAGTGCTCGATAAATTGAACGCTTACAAGGTGTTTGATATATTGTCAATTTTGGTTTTATTTTTTATTGTTCATTGGAGATTGCACAACTTGAGTGTTGTTGGTAAATTGATTAATAGTTAAGTTACGATTCAATTTTTCTCATCGAGCCTTTCGTTCCATTTGGCTTACGTATATCCGATTCTCTCAGTAACCGGTTCGTTTAGACGAATTATCCTCGGCCGCTTCCGCAAACAATTTTTAAAATCATATTTTAGCGCCGGTTCACAATTAAAAAGTAGTGATATATTCAACCCCCTTCTAGATCAATTGCCGTCGTCTAACATTTATCAATTTATCATCACAATAGAAATGACCGTACAACTAAAACATGGAACAATAGGATATTAAGATCTAAACATTATTTTGGTTTTATAATTAAGAAAAAAAATGTATTAGTAGGACTTTTTCAACAAAAAAAGGTACTCCCAAATTATATGATAAAAAAATAATTAGATTTATATTGGAAAGGGAAATTAGGTATGATTTTACAATATTATCTTTTATTTATGGGTAATGCTAACTTGTGCCCTTGGGGCACATGTTAAAAAACCCAAAAATAAAAAATTCGTAGTGAATAAAACAATAAACTCATTAATTATAAAGTTGTATTACATTTAGGCTAAATTACCTACGAGGTCCTTTAACTTATTTAATTGTAACACTTTGGTCCTTTATGTTTGTTTTGCTTCAAGTAGGTCTTTTATGTTACATAATTGTTGCAACGTTACCCTTTTAATCAACTTCCGTTAAAAAAACGTGATGTGGCACAAACGTTGCTTATGTGGCGTTTAATAGTGCTGAGGTGTAATTATTCAATTTATTATTTATTTATTCATCATATTCTTCGTTGGAATGTCACGCAGGTACTATTCACAACGCCATGGCTATCATTTCAAGCTTTCTAAAATCAAAGCGGCGGGATGCGAAACACACACAGAATGAATCGAAATCACAAGATAAACACAATGCTACGATCAATTTCGAACAGCAAACAACAACAAAAACAAATTAACAACACAAAAACTCTTTTTGTTGGCTGGGATTGGACTGTTGGAACTGTAGTAGTGGCTATTTGAGATGTAACATTAGCAGGTTGAGATGGAACCAGCACTGGGAGGTTGAGATTGAACTCTTAATTATTCAGCAGAAAGTCACCCTGACACAAAAAGTGTGTTTAATCCTGAGCCTGTTAGTGAAGATAATAAAACCAGCACTAGGAGGTGCCTGCTAGAAGATAACAACGTAAAGAGAGCTGAAAAACTTTAATTGGGCCGTTACAACGTAAAGTGAACAAGGTCATTACATGAAAAACTTCAATTGCTTTACCTAAGGAAAAAGACAAAATCATTGAAATAATAAATTTTAAATCAACTGGGTTATGAGCAATCATGTCTCTTTAAAGAAATATACCTTTACACAAAATTGACATGCCAACAATCCTACGTCAACGTTGTAGTTTTATTGATGGATCTTTTAGCAGGCTAATTCTTTAAAAATTTAGTCACCATCTGCTTCAACAGTTTAATTTCAAAAAAGAGTGCAAGGTAAAAAAAACTAACAACTACCTGGATGCATGCCCTTGTTTTGGTCTACAGTTATATTTGTTTTTTAGTCTTTCCCAACAATTAATTCTTAACATAAAACATAAATAGACAGGTATTATCATTTGATCAGATCCCACTATAGTTTGAGCAGGGGAGGGGCCTTAAGAAACAAGTGCAGGAGAACCTCCAACATTATCTTGTGGAATTTCAAAAAGTAGTATTAGAACTGTATTATAATAACAAGAGTAGAACAAGATAGTATTAAAACTATATTATAATAGCAATACCTTTGAACTTATATTCCTTTCTACAAATGTTGGTCAACTGAAATAACCACAAAGAGATGGAGAAATGAGAATTTATTCAACCCATAATTTGCTGCTGAAAGTCAAAACACCAGTGGTAGAGTTGTCCCTACCAAATCATTGAAAGTCATAGTCAATAAGAAAAGTATAGAAAAAACAAAGCAAATTGAATTCAGTCAAGGAGAAAAACAAAAGAAGGCGTGTGATAGTGCAACAAAGATATTTAGAGATGTAATCCCAAGGTTTGAAAAAAAATCATATCTGAATTCGAAGGTAGTTCGAGGAGTTTTTGTGTTGTTGATTTGTTTCTATTGTTGTTTGCTGTTCGAAATTGATCGTAGCATTGTGTTTATCTTGTGATGTCGATTCATTCTGTGTGTGTTTCGCATCTCGCCGCTTTGATTTTAGAAAGCTTGAAATGATAGCCATAGCGTATGAATAGTACCTGCGTGACTTTCCAACGAAGAAGATGATGAATAAATAAATTACAAATTAAATAATTACACCTCATTGTTAAACGCCACATAAGCAACGTTTGTGCCACATCACGTTTTTTTTAACGGAAGTTGATTAAAAGGGTAACGTTGCAACAGTTATGTAACATAAAGGGCCTACTTGAAGCAAAACAAACATAAAGGACCAAAATAAGTTAAAGGACCCTGTAGGTAATTTAGCCTTACATTTATTACACAATTCCCAATAAAATTTTACTATATTTATCTCTTAACTTGTGCCATTGGGGCTCAAGTTAGTATTACCCTTTATTTATTACTACCTCAATTTCTTTTTAAATGTCCTCTTTTGATTTTTTACACATACTAAGAAAGTTAATCAATATTGTTATTTTTTATACAATAATTTTTCTTTTACCTATAATACTTTTAATTATTTATTACATTTATTTTACTTTTTTTCTCTATCTAATAATTATTTAAAGATAATTTTAACAAAAATACATTTAATATTATCCTCAACTTTTCAAAAGACAATTAAAAAAAACAAAAAAATTATCTAAAAAATAACACTTATAAAAAAACAGAAGGAGTACATATTATAAAAAAGAGATATTTAATTAAGGACTTTTTAATAGCTTGAAAGGGATTTTTTACGTAAATACCCCTAATTTTGGAAAAAATTCCCTAAATAACCCATGTTTCAAAAATATTCCCAAAATGCCCCCATTAGGGTTTTGGTTTGAACTATGTCGCCAATGAAATTGGCGACTCCCTTGTAGAGGTCTAACCATGTCGCCAATTCAACTGGAGACACCCTTCCAAGTCGCCAGTGCAATTGGCGACACAGTGTAAAGCTTAAACCAAGTCGCCAATCCAAGTGGAGACACAGTGTAATGCCTAAACCAAGTCGCCAATCCAAGTGGAGACATGGTGTGTTTTGTGTTTTTTTTAAATATTGGAATATTATATTGATTTTGTTTGCACAATGATATAAAATTTTCATTAATTCAATAAAATATTACATTAATTAATCTTCGTGACCGGGTGCATCCAACCGGCCACCAGTTCCACATCCCCTAGGGACCCTCACTCGTTGCAGTCGTTGCAGTCGTTGTACTCGTTGTACTCGCCCCCTTGTTCCCCTTGTTGTTGATTTACGCCCGGTGTTTGAGGGGTCGAAGTCTCAGGAGCAGTCCTAGATGGTTCCCTTAGGATGTCTTGCATTCCCGTGAAGTCTTGGGGACTGAAACTGAGCGTGCGACCCATGCCATTATAGTTTGAGGGAGTGATTGGTGTGCGGGCAGCCTGATTGAAGGGAGACATTGGTGTGAAGGATTCGTTGATGAAAGGTTGAAATGGTGTTTGAAAGCCATAAGGATGTTGAGAAGGTTGGCTAGGGTATGATGTTTGGGCGTTTGGGCTATGAAAAGATGTTTGCCCAATTTGGCTATGGTATGATGTACCCTCGTTTTGGCTGTATCTTTGTGACATGTTGGGGGCATAGCCATATTGAGTCTCTTGATAATAATCATTTTGTTGAAGATGATATGGGGGACGCTCTTGGTATTGTGGTTGGGTGTATGGCATGTTTGGATGGATAATGGGTTGGTAATTTTGCTGGGTAGGGGGTTGTGAGTAACATGGCCTTGGAGGTGGGTTAGAAGTTGAGGCTTCTTGCGTGTAGGTGGTCTGGCGCGGGTCGTATAAATACCTGTCTTCGGAGACAAACCCAGTTGCAACCGATCTGTACCAAGCCATGTAATTATTTGTTGGTATAGATGGGGTTGGCATCACCGGCTCACGTAAGACATAGTTGCTGCGGTGCATCCATTTACGACACTCAGTCTTTGCAAAATCCTTCCAGCTGTCAAACTCCCATTGATCATTAAATCTTTTTAGATGCCATTTACTGATGTCAGCAGGCAGATCTGGGATGTCTTGATGCATTCCAAATTGCAGTTTGACACGGTAACTGTTGTGCAGCTCCACGGTTGTGAATCTGATGATCGGGACACATGCAGTCCAAATGGCAGCATCTTCGTCGCTGACTTCATATAGGTCTTCCATGCCTAGGTATGGACGCCATATGAACTGCAGAATAGAAAAATATTAGATAGTAAAATATATGAAATAAAAGAAGAGAAATGTTTAGGCGGACTTACATCTGCGGGTGTTAGGTGATCCAAAAGATTACGGTATTGTTGGAAGATAACTTCCATACAGCCAATTCATAATTGCACTGCGACAAATATTGTCCAAGATCACCGACAGTTAAGCGCAGATTTGATATGTCAAGACATTTTGCCCATGGTTAGTAAGGATCCGTCCGTCAAAGTCCATGAATGGGGTATTCAAAGGAATAAGAAACCTTCCAATCACTGCTTTGGTGAGTTCAACCTATTATAGGTTGGCATCACTTTTCGCAACAATTGGCGAAAGATGGAGTGCAGTGTTAGCATCTGGTCAACTATACAGTGAGAGCGTTATGAAATTGATGAAGGAGGATGTTATCAAAGCCAGCACACATGCAGTTACAATCTTTGACCGACATAGACAATCATTCAGTGTACAAGAAACAATGGATTTTAATGAGGAGAGGCCTAATTTATCGTATGTTGTCAGGCTAAACAGAGGTTGGTGTGATTGTGGCAAGTTCCAGGCCCTCCGTGTACCTTGCTCACATGCCATTGCATGCTCGTCAAGATGCTTATGGCTATCTATCTGATGTTTACAGGGTGGTTAATGTTATGAATGTATACAGCAAAGGCTTCGCAGTGCTACCAATGGAGGATTATTGGCCTACATACCAAGGTGAAATAGTTTAGCACAACGATGAAATGAGAAGAAAGAAAAAAGGGCGCCCAAACAGCAAACGTATAAGAACCGAAATGGATATCGCTGATAAAATGATACGACTATGCAGTATCTGTCGTCAGCCCGGCCACAACAAAAAACATTGTCCCAATGTTGGAGGAACATCTACTTCATAATTTATCTTATCTTTTCGTTTGTTGTAACCAAATGTTTTCATTAATGCATTTCTCTTTGTTATAACAATTTAAACAACATACAACAATAAGTTGATTGATACCTTGTATGTTCCAAAACATCATGTCGATCGGTGGCTTGTCTCGCGAAAAAATAACTTTACCCTAACGACGACGATACATTTTATGAGTAAAACAAAGTTGTGAGAAGAGATGTGGAACAAACCAAGCTTAACACCCCTATTTATAGTGAAAAATTTCAGTTTGAAGGGTGTCTCCACTTGGATTGGCGACTTGGTTTAAGCTTTACACTGTGTCGCCAATTGCACTGGCGACTTGGAAGGGTGTCTCCAGTTGAATTGGCGACATGGTTAGACCTCTACAAGGGAGTCGCCAATTCCATTGGCGACATAGTTCAAACCAAAACCCTAATGGGGGCATTTTGGAAATATTTTTGAAACATGGATTATTTAGAGAATTTTTTCCAAAATTAGGGAATTTCTTCAAATATTGAAGCAGTGAGATTTGGCTGCTTGAGTTCACTTTATGAGAGTGTGTCAGATCTTGATGAACAATATCTAGCCTCACATCCCCGCAAAGAAAGGTTACTCAAGCCAGATAACTCAATGAAATCTTATCGGCAGCAGATCAAAGATGGATTTGTTAAGGAGAATTTGACTTTTATAGTCTCGGACGATCTTTTTGTGAGGCCAAATGTTCTTGGAACAAGTATAATCCTCCTTCGGGAGCTAGGAGTCAATGATGTCAAATCTATTGATAAACAAACAGTTAATTTCAGCAAGAAGGAGGTATGTTTTTTTTTTCTTTCAAGGAGGCATAGTTTCTGTTTTTCTTTTTAATATTATTTTATTTATTTACTTAATTTCTGTTTGAACAGGTAACTGATCTTCTCAAGTTGTCATTGATCTCAAAGACTCCTCTGTCAGACTTTATCTTTAAAAAAGAACTGTTTGTTGGTAGTTTAGACCCAAGAAATTTTATTGAGTTTTGGATTGGGTTGGGAGAGGTAGAGAAACCATCTAATAAGATGGTTGTAAATGTACTAATAAGAAAATCAAATGCAAAAGTTTTGTTTGTTGAAGTAAAGGAAGATTTTGCTGATTTTATTTTTAGGTTTCTAACCCTTCCCTTGGGAGGAGTGCTACACATGCTTAGAGGATTATCTTTTGTAAGCTGTATGGATAATTTATACAAGAGCATGACTGAATTGGTCCCAGATAGATGTTTAAGATCACAGACTTTCAAAGATGTAGTACTAAGTAAGCCTTGTATTGGCGCGATACAATTTACATCTTCTACAGGAGCAGTAACATTCATGTTGACAGACGACTTGGTTGTGACTCCAATGTCATCTATTTCTGGCCTTGCATATTTACAGAAACTGAATGTTCCCCTTAATGATGTAGAAGAAAGGGTCATCAGTATTGGTCTGAAGGAGGTAAGAGTGTGTGAGACTTAAGTTAGCGCACTTTCTTTTAATATTATGTTAGTGTCAGAATCATAACAATTTAGAGTATTTGATTTCATTGCGAATATATAAATTCATTATGCAAGGTCTCAGCATACTAAAAGCTTCTTTGATATCAACTTCTGCTTTCACTAATGGTCTTGGCCTTTCCAAAATGCATCAATTCTTGCGTGAAAATTTTTCATAGGAATTGCATAACCTATTAAGTTATAAATATTAAAGCGCACTACTGTTGTAACATGATATTTGTGAGTAGTATGTTTCATATGGAGAATTTTCTGAAATCTCTGATAGTGGTGTGTTGTTTCATATGGCAATTTGCATTGTATTGATATCCTGTATCTCTGGTGTACCTGGTGTGCTGTTGCAAAAGATAGTGTTTGCTGTTGCTGAACTCTCAGTTGATGTACTGGCACTTCCTATGCCTTTTGTTTTATTAATATATCTTTTGCCATTTTCAAAAAAAAAAAAATCTTTCATGCTTTTTTCTTGTTGAGTTAACAATTTGTAATGATAACTAGTAGACCTACTTTATTTAGTCTAATTTGACATCCAAAGCTACTTTAATAGATAGTCTCTTTTACTAGTTGAATCAACATAATGAAGAAAATGAAGGTTAATCTAACGTGTATAGAGTGATAACTTGTTTTGGAATTTCTGTTTACATTTGAAACCGAATAACCTGCTAAGGTAAGCCTTTACCAATCCTTCCTGCTATTGAATTTTGATTTCTAAGACATGATAAATATTTATGCATGTTTCACTGCACATAGAAACAAATATGAATTTAAGAAAGATGCAGGGCATTTCAAGTTTCCTTGCTAATTGGAATTGGTGAATATATAGGGCATTCTTTTAACAGGAAATATTTTGGTCTCTCAGAATTTGAATATACTACTGAATACAGTACTTGATTTTTCTTTTTCTGATTTGCATATGTTTTTTGATGGTGTAATATTGTGGTCTGTTTTGGTGAATAGTTGGACTAATGTATGGAGAATTGGATTATTCATTTTATGTGATGGCTCTATTGTTGATATCAAGGTTTTAAATAACTGTTGCTGTGCGGTTGTGTAAATATTTTTGTGATTTTGGTCGGTACAGGTATTGTGACACTAATTGTGGTCACAACATTGTTCTTTAACAAAAAATTGGTGAATAATGGTATTGATATCGGCACTTATCAAAGCTGTTTTGTCGTAGACCGTTTTTTAAAACTGTGGTTGATATAACTATTCATTCAATTGTTATAAGCTATGAAGCTCCAACACGCCATCACACGACATATCGCCATTCGGACACGCGTACTACACGTAACTGACACGTTTTTGATGTCGCCATGTCGAACACCTGTCTATTGTTGATATTAAGGTTTTAAATAACTGTTGCTTTGCGGTTGTGTAAATATTTTGTGATTTCGGTCGGTACAAGTATTGTGACACTGATTGTGGTCGCAACATTGTTCTTTAACAAAAAATTGGTGAATAATGGTATTGATATCGACACTTGTCAATGTTGTTTTGTCGCGGACCGTTTTTTAAAAACATGGTTGATATAACTATTCATTCGATTGTTATAAGCTATGAAGCTCCGACACGCCATCACACGACATGTTGCCATATCGGACGTCTGTCCGACACGGACACACGTACTACACGTAACTGACACATTTTTGAAGTGTCCAACGGAAAAAAAAAATTGAATCACAGCGAACACGAATACGACACCTTATTTCAAGTAAAGAACATCACCCACTCAAAAAATTTCATAATTAAAAATAAATATAACTAATTTTTTTTAGAAATTAAAAAACAAAAACTTTACCTTTCATATTCTACTTTTCCACTATAAAAATAATACAATTGAAATTCTTTATTTTTAAATATTTCATTTCTTCTCTCTCCACTAGGTTGTTTTTATCTTCTCTAATGGTTTTCATCTTCTTCGCATTCTTCGCAGCAGGATACATACATTCTATATATCATTTCAATGGTTGATATTGATTGGTTTGATTTTAATATGAACTAAAAAAATTTGAAATTTCTTTGAAAGTCTTATGAACTAAAAAAATTTGAAATTTGTTTGAAAGTCTTATGTATCAATTATCTTGTACGAGGTTAAGTGTTTTATCTAATAACGAGTAAGAAAACAATGTTTATGGATGTGGTATATTTTTGGATAGGATATGATTTTGAACGTGCATTTATTTGCAAATTGTAATAAAAATTGTAAGTTGAAAAAAAGAAAAAAAAAAACTTAAGTTGAAATATAATAAATGGAGAAGATGGAAGTTAAACAACAATATCAAGAATAATATGATTAAAAATAAAAACCACTGTAATTTGTATTAGATAAATTATCGTTTTAGTTTTTTTTACAAAGAATACATTATTTTATAAGAGAGAAAGATATTTTAAAAATTAACTTAATCTTTTTTAATAAGTTTCCTTAATCTTGTTCACATATTTGAAAAATATGATCGATAAATTTGTATTATTCAATATTTGAATCAGTAATACAGTTGTTCCTGTTTATAAGAATAATATTTTTTTTTCCGTATATAGGAATATTTTAATCAACAATGTATTTTCCTCGTATATAAATATTATTTTTGTATTGATATTATTTATAAAAATATTTGAATCATTAGTAAAATTGTTCCCGTATATAAAAATATTTGAATCAATCCCGTATATAAATATTATTTTTGTTTTGAAAATATTTAAAGAAATATTTGATTGAATAGTAAAGATATAAAAATATTTGAATCAATCCCGTATATAAATATTATTTTTGTTTTGAAAATATTTAAAAAAATATTTGAATGAATAGTAAAGATGTTCCCCTTAATGATGTAGAAGAAAGGGTCATCAGTATTGGCCTGAAGGAGGTCAGAGTGTGTGAGACTTAATTTAGCGCACTTTCTTTTAATATTATGGTAGTATCAGAATCTTAACAATTTAGAGTATTTGATTTCATTGCGAATATATAAATTCATTGTGCAGGGTCTCAGCATACTAAAAGCTTCTTTGACATCAACTTCTGCTTTCACTAATGGTCTTGGCCTTTCCAAAATGCATCAATTCTTGCGTGAAAATTTTCCAAGGAATTGCATAACCCTTTTATTGCTCATGAGTATTAAGTTATAAATATTAAAGCGCACTACTGTTGTAACATGATATTTGTGAGTAGTATGTTTCATATGGAGAATTTTCTGAAATCTCTGATAGTGGTGTATTGTTATTTCTCATTAATAATCTTTCATGCTTTTTTCTTGTTGAGTTAACAATTTGTAATGATAACTAGTAGTACTACATTGTATCTACATGGTGATGTAGACCTACTTTATTTAGTCTAATTTGACATCCAAAGCTACTTTAATAGATACTCTCTTTTACTTGTTGAATTAACATAATGACGAAAATGAAGGTTGATTTTACTTATATAGGGTGATAACTTGTTTTGGAATTTCTGTTTACATTTGAAACAGAATAACCTGGTAAGGTAAGCCTTACAAATCTTTCCAGCAATTGAATTTTAACATTTGAGGCATGATAAATATTATCAAGATGTGTTTGGCTCTGATAACATCACAACATCTTGGTTATCTGTTGAAATCTGTTTTTTGCATTTCACTTGTGGTAATCGACTACTAGTTTGGGCGTAATCGATTATCAAGTTGTTTTTTTTTGCCAGAATCTGCAAAACAAGGGGGCGTAATCGGTTACCAGCTTTGGCGTAACCGATTACGCAGGCAAAATTCTGTTTTTATTTTTTTATTTTTGCTGTTTCAGCTTATTTAGATAAGCTGTTTTGTTTTGTTTTGATTTTAGTTGTAATTGCCTCATATATATAAGGCCGTGTAATGCTCCCAAAGTTACTAATACAATAATTCTCACTCACCCTAAAAAAGTACTCTCACTCTCTCTCTATTCTCAACTCCATCTTCTCCAATTTTACCCTAATCTCCATTGATTCACCTCAAAGTTTTTTTAATATTCCAACATTTGACATCAAGAGCACTGGTTCTGATCCTATTCCGCTGTAACAATGAGTACCGTTTCCAACGATCGAATTCCCACCAACCTACCAATTTTTTATTCAAAGAATTATGACAAGTGGTTCAAACAAATGGAAGTTCGGTTTGGGTATCAAGAGATTCTTGAAGTGATCAATAATGGTGTCACACCACTTGGGACAGAAGTTACAGATGCTCAAAAAGCTGCACACAAGGAAGAAAAGAAGAAGGATTATAAGACACTATTCTTGATTCATTCTTCCGTCGATAGTGACAATTTTGAGAATGTTGGCGATTGCGAGTCGGCGAAGCAAACTTGGGAGATATTGGAGAAAACTTATGTTGGGGCTGTTAAGGCAAAGGTTGTGAGGTTACAAACTTATGCTTCAAATGAATGGAATCAATGACACCGCTGATGTAGAGAGAAAAACAATGCTTATTAGCTAGAAAGAGGCATGTTTTCTTTGGCTTTTTTTGTTATCCATTCGATATCATCATCTTTGGCCTTGGTATTTTTTATGAAATTTTTTATATTTGTAGGTTGTTGATCTTCTCAAATTGTCCTTGCTCTCAAAGACTCCTCTGACAGACTTTGTTTTAAAGAAGAAACCAATCTTTTGTAATTCAAACCCAACATTACAGTCTGAGATTAGTATTAAAAAGAGCTTACAATCTAAGGAGAGTAAGCAGGTGGCTGTGAAATTACTGGTTAGAAAATCAAATAGAAAGATTCTGTTAGCTATAGGAGCGGAAGATTTTGCAGACTTTCTATTTAGTTTTCTTACTTTTCCTCTTGGAGGAGTGTTGCATATGCTACAAGGACTATCTTCTTTAAGCTGCATTGATACTTTATATAAAAGTATGACTGAGCTGAGTCCAGACAGATGTTTAAGGTCGGAAGCACTTAAAGATATGTTAAGTAAGCCTCAAATGTTTCCTACATTCGAATTCTGTAACCAGATATTACCAATTGGGCTGGCATTGCTTACTTTAAAAAATGATAGAGTCTATGATTTTGTTGATACTAAATCTTCTGTTTCTGGAGGGTTTGTAAGTGTGCCACTAAGCATTATCGTTACAGACGACTTGATTGCGACGCCAATTTCATCATTTGATTGGGTTTCATATCTAGAAAGAATGAAGGCCCCCCTTAGTGATGTAGAAGAAATGTTCATTAACATTGGCTTGAAGGAGGTAAATGGAGTGTATGTTGATTTTATAAGTCTCCTCCTCTATTTTGATATTTACTATCTTTCAAATTTGATACGATGTTGTAATTTGTTTATGTGTTGCAGGGTCTCAATATACTAAATGCCTCATTGAACTCCACATCAGTTTTGACTAACGTCTTTGAATCTTACATCAATTAGTACATTCTATAACCAAACAAAATGTTGGCGCACATTATTATACAAACGAGATTAAAATTCTTGCATAATTTGGTTTAATATCATGTTTACTCACTAATTACATGAAATTAAAGTTATTATGGAGTAGAGAAGGACACTGAGAATCAAAACGGTGGAATGTGATGTTTCTACTTAAGTCATTGTGACATTTTTCTTGTTATTGCTAACAATTTTGGATTGATACTCATTTTCATTACTTAATTTACTTCATTCTATGTGCATATATGTACATGATATTCTGTATACCTGTTATTTATAATTTGTCAAATAATGCTTCAAACAAGTTGTTCATTGAGCAACCTGAAAAAATCAAAGGAAGAAACATGAAGCCTTGGCTGACGTGTGTTATGATAACTCGGATTGGAGATGAGGCAGAGCAAGCATGCAATCATTTTGGTTTTTTAAATGTGGTTAGGTTTAAATGATTTAAGGGGTATTATATTTTGTACTATGTTGGTTTAAGCTGAAAATGCTCTGAATTTTATGATTAGATACATTTTAAATAATTTATACCTTTTTTATTTATAAATAAGGGTTTTGGTACTTCAGTTATGACTGTTTTATTGTCATTGAAGTGAAGCATTACCAACAGACCTATCCTTAAAAAAACTTTGATTATTGAAAAGATGATTAAGTTTACGTGAATAATAGGCTAAGACAAAACAAGTCATCCTTGGGGCTTAAAGCTCTTTGCCATCCATTTTAATGGTTGGAAAGCGCATAAAGTCTCAATATGCTAAGCGATCAGATCTAAAAGAACTCGACACAACATATCCATCAAAAATCTTAAGGAAGTAGATGTATGCGTCATTTCTCTTATATATGTAACATTTTCTCTATTTCTAGTTGATTTAGGACTTAAGTACTCATTTACTATATTTCTAGTTGATGTAGGACTTAATCACTCACACTTGAATTCAACAATCTCATCCACAAGTGTGAGTCACCCATATTGAAGGCTCCTTAGTTTTTGATTGGCATTAATTTTGGTAAAACAAACCTGACAGAAACATGTTGGACAAGATGTCCTAACATGTAGCAGAACTTGAAGAACAAGATGTTTTGACAAGATGTTCTAACAAGGTTATTCGACATTTTTGTCTGTTACAGTTTTTAAATTTGGTTTGAATCTGTTAATTTAAATTCAGATTGTAGAAGATCGTTTGTGTATCCTAGGTGGCGTTCAGATTAAGGAATCAGAGATTCTCTTGGAATTTGAAGATGTGCCGTTTTCTAAAGTGTGGAAACATTTTAGGAAACTTAGGATTGAAGAAACTATTCTTGAGGAGAATATTTTGCAGATTATGAGGAACAGAATTGCTGCGTTATTGAATCCCAAATTCAGTCTTCTTTATGGTTATAAAAAAAAGACCTAGACCTAGGGCAGATCAACGAATCCTTGTGTAATACTTGTAAAGTACAAAATAAGGGTTTAAGGTTTTGAGAGTCGTAGGCTTTCTTGTGTTGTAAGTCTCCCTTTGTATCGGTTGGATACATTGTGGTAGACATAGATGTTTATACAGATTCAGAAGCCTTGAGGTAATGAATTGTATATTGTTCTTGGATGAATCTTTGAAGCAAATCCAATAGAATCCAAGGAGGATTGTTAGTCAAGGTGGCTTGGCTGAACTTTGTATTGAAAGAGGGGTCTTTCAAGTAGGATGATACAATTATTGTGAGTATAACTGTTAGATATCACAGGATGTGATTAAAGGAGTGAGATGGGTTTCTCTTATCAATTAGATGAGACTTCTAATGATAAAGTTTTCATTGGGTAGTGATAGGTAAACTATAGGTTATTTACTGTAAACCAGAGGTTGTTTACATAAAACTATACTACTGATAGTGGATTCTTCTTCCTGGCTTGGTGGCCCCCATATGTAAGTGAATTGCGCCGAACTGGGTTAACATATCTTGTGTTGTTTATCATTCTGCAAATTTACAGTTCAGTATCAGCTTGTTGATTAACATGTTGTAACAGATGTTTAAACATCTGTTGTGACTCTTTTGCTGATATTCAGAGTATCATCATGTTTATTATATACTTGTTTTAAAGTGATGCAAAGATCAATGTTTTGACATGTTGTTAGGACATCTGTGATCTACTATGCTAGAATTTCAATTGGTATCAGAGCAAGCATCTTGTCTGGTTATGGATGAGATCTTGGGAGTTACTTTCTGGCTCATTAAACAAGGTGTGTGTTTGTGCGATCAGACCATTCATTGGATATCTGGAATGATTGGTATTGGATCAAGGATGACAACTACTAGTTCGTTGTCTTTTGCTTATGTTGAAGATGTGTTGTTATTCTGCTGCATGTGAAAGGACCTTGGTAAAGCTAGCTTGAAGACTCTGTTTATCCTCTTCAAATATTTGCCATGAAGGTGTCAGCATCTATGGAAGTTCTAGCCGTTCCAGCAGGGAGTAATGGAATGGAGAGAGTCGTTTGGTGTTGTTTGCCTTTGATGTCTTGGTACATGGAAGGTTGGTTTCTTCAGATAACTTGAAGTCAGTTTGGAGGGAAGATGAGTTGAGTATTAGGATATCAAATTCACGGTCTATGAAATTGGTAAACTACCTGTATCACGTTTTGAAAGTTGTCCAAAGACACTTGAGATTTCTCTCAAGCCCACTCATAAGGCATCTCTATTCGTGTTTAGAAGAACAAGGATGATGATTTGGTTTTATTTATGTGGTTTAACATCTAGAGATCTCTGGTGCTGATGGATGTTTTCTAACTTAAAAATAATAGGAGGTGATTTATTTTCACCATCCATGAGCTGCAAAGGTTTTATCAGCAAGAGAAAGTCATAATAAGGTTGAATCAAGGGTGTCAGCCTTGATGTCTCAACTTTTTGCTTGGCACATAAGATACTTGCAGTAAATAATACTTATTGGTATTACTAAAGTGTAAATATATGTTAGATGGTATTCCCTACAAAATGCGTGGCTTACTGAACAAGGATTTAAGATCAATTGCTATTTGTGGAATTCACAAGTATTTAATTGATTATCCATGTTCTTGAAGTTCAAGATTGCTGGAGTTCAGGTGGTTCATCAGGAGGTGCAACATCTCTCGTTGCAACAACTCAAGGACAAGGGAGGGGAGTAGCTTATGCTCTGGGAACCAAACTGTGTGTGATGACATAAAGTGTTGGGAACCTTCTTCTGGTTGGACCTGCAGAGGCACATAATTTGACTAGGAAGTTTCCTGGCAAGAAACTTGTCTAGAATATGGTGCTGATGGAAGTAAAGATGAAGACATCTTAACCTTGATGAATATTACTTGGGTCAGTTTATTTCTAATCTAGGTGAATTAGAGTGCAGCTGCTGAGAGCATGTGATCTATTTCAACATGGAGGTTCTTGATAAGTGTCCAGGATATTATATCTGACTCCTTGAAGAATTCTCTATCTAAGGAAAGCTGGATTTCTTTTGGTATAGCTGTTGTGTGGTCTGGTCTTTATTACCATTTTCTAAAGAATCAGACTTTGGCATTTTGATTCTTCCAAAGATGTGTTCCTAAAGCAGTTGTTCATCAAGGTATGTGTCCTTGAACAGTTTGGGTATGGTTCATAAACAGGATAAAGGTTGTATACTTAAACTTTATATCTTAATCAAGTCTATGAGAGCATGGAACTATTGTTCTGTAGAAGTGGAGAAGTTCCTCGAGATGGTATATCTGAGGGGGGGTTGATCAAGACTGTATCAGACATACTTGAACTCATCAGCTGGAAGTCATGACATTAATGTCAAAATCAGATGTTCTGACATCAGGGTTATCATCAGACTGTTCCCTCTGTGGGATCTGGTTACAGTGGACGTTTATCATCTTGAGAGAAGCTGATATTCTCAGATGTGATTGGAATGGATGCTTCAAAAAGCCTATGCAGTGTATGGGAATTGCAGAAGCTAGTAGAGGTTATATTTCATAGTCTTAATGTATCTAAGATGTCTTGCTTTGGAGAAAGTAGGATGTTTGCTGAAGACCCAGATTCTTGGTTGAACCAAGAGTATTCTGTCTCTTGGAAGTCTGGAGGAAGTTGTGTGACACTTGGCCGTGTTTAACCATAGTCACTTGGATCCAAGATGTGTGTTTCATCTTGGCCTTTGAACAAATTACCTTTATGAAGAAAGGTGGTTATTTGAAGACCAAAGGAGGAGCTGGTTTTGCTCTTGGCTTGCTGATTGTTGAAGGGATCTTCGCTTAAGGAGCTTGCTTTAGTGGGAGTATGAGAGTTTATTTCTCTCTATAGTTGTCTGAAGTTCTTGATGATCAAGCTGGTATGAGTTGTGTTCTCTGAAGATCTTCAGTTGGATTACTATGCAATAATAAGTCCAATGGTAATTGTATCAAGAACCATAGTGTTTGGTATCTGTGATATGAGAAGGATATCCTAACGGATATTAAAACATCATCATGTTTTCTGAAATTAGAGTTCAGATTATGGAAGCTGATATTCACCAGTTGAATAAAAAGTGTTCTAATTTATCATACGGGAGAATGATGAGATGAAGACTGTCTTGGATTATGGGGGTGTCTATCTTGTACTCTGACTCATGCTGAGGTCAGAATGCTTGTGGAGAAGTGGTTGTTTCTGTTGTAAGTAACTCTAGAAAGAAATGGATCAGTTTAGAGCTTGATAATCAAGTAAGCTAAGGATTTCTGGAGCATTTATTTGATGTCTTTCAAGTGTGAATGACATCTGGGCTAGCTAACAAACTAAGAGATTTTGTATGTCTCTTTGAGGAATGTGAGCATTCCAGGTTCAATTGGATTTATTCTCAAGGAACAAGGATATCTATAACTGTAAAATTCAAGGTTGATTTGTACAGGGTATGGATGGGTTCAGGATGAGAGGGGTCAGTGGTGATTTTGGTCTCAATCCAAGAGTTTGTCGGTTATGGTACAAGGATGGTAATCCTGGTACTTTCTCACTATATGAGCATGAAGTTGGTCATGTGATAACATGTGGTGATTTTGGGCGTTTCTTGTTGGAAGAAGCATCGGGGGAGAACTTATGTCTATTGGGTGTACTATTGTGGTACATAGATTGCTTGTGGATCAAGCAGTGAGTGAATGCGTTCAGCAGGTGTGTTGAACAAGGAGTGAGCTCTTCAAGACATGAAGATGAGTCTTATGTCTTCCATTCCCTTTAAGGTGTTTTTCTTGCAAAGGAGCACTGGTTATCCTTGATAGGGGGATTTGGACTTCTGTCTAGGATCTGTTGCTGCAGTAGTACAATTGTTTATCAAGATTATTTGTGGTTTCAAACAGTTTGTGATTGTGTTCCTCTGGTGAGAGTGTAATGTCAGACAAGATGTCGTGACATTGTGTTACTGTTCTAATTAATGGTGAACTTGACAGTGTATTTTTTTGGATCTGTCATTGAGTGTCAATCGATTGAATCAGATTTGTACAAGCTTCTTAGGAGTGTCCTGAGAATCATGATTTTTATCTAGGAGAATTTATTTTTCTCTGCAGATTGGAAGTCAAGATCAACAGAAGTTTTTTGTTGATATATTGAAGATCTCATGATCAAATTTACTAATTCTGAATGAAATGAGTTTGTTTAGAGTTAAGTGTAGAGGGTCGTGAGTACTCTTCAAATCTTGTATGTCTGTGACTATTAGGGCAATACTATGGGTCTTGGTCAGAGAATTGTGCTTGCTTGTACTTTACATATTTGCTTCTGTGTGGTTGCTTAGTTAGTAATCTACCTTTGTCATATTATGGCTAAAAAGGGGGAGTACTACTAACTTAAGTAATCATTGGTTGCTGGTTGCTGTTGAGGGGGAGAGATTTTTTTAATCTCCTGCTGCAACATAAGAAGTTCTAAGTAGAGGAGGAGGCTGCTAGCTTTGTGTTGTTTTCGCTGCTGATTGATTTTTGCCTCTAACTATTATATGTTTGCATGCAAGGGTTATTTGGTTTGTTTTAGCCCAAAATCTTCCAAAGGGAGAGATTGAAGGCTCCTTAGTTTTTGATTGGCATTAATTTTGGTAAAACAAACCTGACAGAAACATGTTGGACAAGATGTCCTAACATGTAGCAGAACTTGAAGAACAAGATGTTTTGACAAGATGTCCTAACAGGGTTATTCGACATCTTTTTCTGTTACAGTTTTTAAATCTGGTTTGAATCTGTTAATTTAAATTCAGATTGTAGAAGATCGTTTGTGTATCCTAGGTGGCGTTCAGATTAAGGAATCAGAGATTCTCTTGGAATTTGAAGATGTGTCGTTTTCTAAAGTGTGGAAACATTTTAGGAAACTTAGGATTGAAGAAACTAGTCTTGAGGAGAATATTTTGCAGATTCTGAGGAACATAATTGCTGCATTGTTGAAGCCCAAATCCTGTCTTCTTTATGGTTATAAAAAAAAGACCTAGACCTAGGGCAGATCAACGAATCCTTGTGTAATACTTGTAAAGTACAAAATAAGGGTTTAGGGTTTTGAGAGTCGTAGGCTTTCTTGTGCTGTAAGTCTCCTTTTGTATCGGTTGGAAACATTGTGGTAAACATAGATGTTTATACAGATTCAGAAGCCTTGAGGTAATGAATTGTATATTGTTCTTGGATGAAGCTTTGAAGCAAATCCAATAGAATCCGAAGAGGGATCTTTCAAGTATGATGATACAGTTATTGTGACTATAACTGTTAGATATCACATGATGTGATTAAGGGAGTGAGATGAGTTTCTCTTATCAATTAGACGGGACTTCTAATGATAAAGTTTTCATTGGGCAGTGATAGGTAAACCGGAGGTTGTTTGCATAAAACTATACTACTGATAGTGAATTCTTCTTCCTGCCTTGGTAGCCCCCATATGTAGGTGAATTGCACCGAACTGGGTTAACATATCTTGTGTTGTTTATCAATATACAAATTTACAGTTCAGTATCTGCTTGTTGATTAACATGTTGTAACATATGTTGAAACATCTGTTGTGACTCTTTTGCTGATATTCAGAGTATCATCTTGTTTATTCTGTCATTGTTTTAAAGTGATGCAGAGATCAATGTCCTGATTTTTTGTTAGGACATCTATGATTTGCTATGCCAGAATTTCACATATCACTAACCTTGATCCACAACATAGTATAACCATGACTCTAATAACACTTGTTGAACAGTTTGGAGAGCCCCAAAGTATTAATGGACTAAATGTCCGCTCCCCTCCGAGTCTAACCTTGACTCTAAAACCATTAGTTGGAAAGTTCGAAAAGTGCTCGAAGTTTCAATGGGCTAAACGCTCAGGATCTACGATTTCTTTTCACTACATATCCACCAAGGCAATATGTATTGAATCATTTCTCTTATATATCTTAAATTTCTTTCATTTCTAGTCGACGTGGAACTTGACCTCTCACACTTTGTAGTGATATATTTGTGGGGGGCCATAGATGAGGTGACACGTGCCTTGTCCTCGCCTTGTCCTCCCCATAATGTGTTTCCTGAGGCATAGCCCTTATGTAAGAACACTAGTGCAAAAAGAAGAATATAATTTTAAAATTTACACTTATTATACTAAAAATGAGTGTAAATAAGAAATGTGGTGTCAATTTTATAATTAAAGTTTTATTTTAAGTATTAACATGTGACAATAGAGACCATATTTTTTAAAAACGGTTGTAAATTCAAAATATTATTATAATCAAATATCTATTATTCCCGTTAAATTTAAAACGAGTGTAAATTTAGATGGATTGAAAAAATGTTTAATTTTATAACGCAAAATATTAATCTTAGTAACTAATTAAGTGAATAACAGATGTAAATTTTCTTAAATGAAAATTGTGAATCATTGATTATAAATAAATAAAAATAATTTAATAAACTAATTTTTTTTTTGGAAATCTATTTAATAAACTAATTAATTAAATTTTTTAGTTGGGTTTGTATATTAAAATATTTTATTAAAATTTGTTAAATTGCTTCTTTGACCATCTTATTGGTGCATTGTTTGATTTGGCAAATAGTGCTAGTAAACAGAACAGAATATAACAAAAAAGAAACCATAAATGCATCTGATCGTTACTAGCGTTTTATCGTCTCTGAAGGCAAAAAAAAAAAAAAAAGTATCTCTTTCTTTCTATCTATTTATATCCTTTCATTTCTTCTTTCTTCATTCAATTACAACTCTCTGTTTTTTTTTTTTTAATTCAGTTCATTTTACTAAATCAAAGCCTTCTTATAAGATGGACACCAAGATCATTAAAGCTGCATCTTTCATCCACTACAATATTTATTACTTATGAGAACATTTTTTCTACAAGATGTTGCCAAGACAATTCTTACAATAAAAAGATATAAAGCATAAAAAAACATATGGCCTAAAAAAAGATACTTTGTCCATGTTGTCTACAAGATATGGCCTAAAAAAAAACTCGGCAATAATTTGTCCATATTGCCAAGACAATTCTTGCAACACCTTACAATATATATATTTTTATAAAGCATATAAAGCATAAAGCATTAAATTATTAAAGAAAAAATATCAGCATAAAGCATAAAAAAAACATTCAGGAAAGAATATATATATATTTTTTATAAAATTAAAATCACTCTTTCGTTTATCTTGCTCTCACTTTACTCTTTCTCCTTGTTTTCTATTCGACCCTCAGAAACCAAATTTTCAGATCTGACAGCATTAGAAGTGCCTAATATATGGGAATGAGTCCAATCTACTGAGTAATTAGAGCTCACGCCTGAATCTGAAAGAAAACGGTGACAGTTTGTTACTATGGCTGCAAGTGCAACGGAATCAGGTGCACAAGTTGAGAGAGTTGCCTTGAGAGTTATAATGGACAAGAAAAAGAAAAAAGTTGTGTATGCTGAGGCGGGGAAAGATTTTGTTGATGTTCTTTTAAGCTTCTTAACATTGCCCTTAGGGACTATTGCTAGACTTGTGGCTATTGAGGAGTCAAATATTGAAGCAGTTCAATTTGGAAGTATTAGCTCACTGTATCAAAGTGTGGCTGATCTTGATCAACAATATCTATTGAATAAAACATGCAAAGAAATGCTACTCAAGCCAAGAAACTCCATGGAAGGTTATTGTCAGCGCCTCAAACTCAACATTGCCGACACACCCGTGCAGTACTTCGTTAAGGAAACAGCTAGTTTTATAATTCACGATGATCTTTCTCTGATCCCTTACGATCTAGTCAATGGTCTACGTTTGCTTCAGATGAATGGAATCAATGACACCGCTGATGTAGAGAGAAAAACAATACTTATTAGCAAGAAAGAGGCATGCTTTCTTTGGCTTTTCTTGTTATCCATTCGATATCATCATCTTTGGCCTTGGTATTTTTTATGAAATTTTTTATATTTGTAGGTTGTTGATCTTCTCAAATTGTCCTTGCTCTCAAAGACTCCTCTGACAGACTTTGTCTTAAAGAAGAAACCAATCTTTTGTAATTCAAACCCAACATTACAGTCTGAGGAGAGGAAGATTTTGCAAACTTTCTATTTAGTTTTCTTACTTTTCCTCTTGGAGGAGTGTTGCATATGCTACAAGGACTATCTTCTTTAAGCTGCATTGATACTTTATATAAAAGTATGACTGAGCTGAGTCCAGACAGATGTTTAAGGTCAGAGAACTTAAAGATATGTTAAGTAAGCCTCAAATTTTTCCTACGTTCGAAGTCTGTAACCAGATATTACCAATTGGGCCGACATTGCTTACTTTCAAACATGATAGAGTCTATGATTTTGTTGATACTAAATCTTCTGTTTCTGGAGGGTTTGTAAATGTGCCACTAAGCATTATCGTTACAGACGACTTGACTGTGACTCCAAGTTTATCATTTGATTGGGTTTCATATCTAGAAAGAATGAAGGCCTCCCTTAGTGATGTAGAAGAAATGGTCATTAACATTGGCTTGAAGGAGGTAAATGGAGTGTATGTAGCTTTAATTAGTCCACTTCTTTATTTTGATATTTACTATCTTCCAATAATTTGCTTATGTGGTGCAGGGTCTCAACATACTAAAAGCTTCATTGACCTCCACATCAGTTTTGACTAACGTCTTTGAATCTTACATCGGTTAGTATATTCTTTAACCAAACAAAATGTTGACGCACTATTATACAAACGAGATTAAAGTTCTTGCATAATTGGTTTAATATCATGTTTACTCACTAATCACATGAAATTAACGTTAATATGGAGTAGAGAAGGACACTGAGAATCAAGAACGGTGGAATGTGATATTTTTACTCAAGTCATTGTGACATATTTCTTGTTATTGCTAACAATTTTGGATTGAAACTCATTGTCATTACTTAATTTACTTCATTATATGTGCATATATGTACATGCTATTCAGTATACCTGTTCCTTATAATTTGTCAAATAATGCTTCAACAGATTGTTCATTGAACAACCTGAAGAAACCAAAGGAAGAAACATGAAGCCTTGGCTAACGCGTGTTATGATAACTCAGATTGGAGATGGGGCAGAGCAAGCATGCAATCTTTTTGTTTTTTTAAATGTGGTTGAGTTTAAATGATTTTGATGGTTATTATATTTTATACTATGGTTGTTTAAGCTGAAAACACTCAGAACTTTATGTTTAGATACATTTTAAACAATTTATATCTTTTTTTTTTAATTTATAAATAAAGGTTTTGATACTTCAGTTATGACTGTTTTATTGTTATTGAAGAGTAGCATTACCAACATACCTATCATTAAAAAAACTTAGATTATTGATAAGATGATTAAGATTTTGTGAATAATAGGCTAAGACAAAACAAGTCATCCTTGGGGGATTAAGGCTCTTTGCCATCCATGTTAATGGCTGGAAAGTGCAGAAAGTCTCAATATGCTAAGCAATTAAATCCAAGAGAAATTGAAAGACGCAGCCATCTAAAACTTTAAGGAAGACGATGTATGAGTCATTTCTCTTATATATCCGACATTTTCTCTATTTCTAGTTGATTTGGGGCTTAACCACTTATTTACTCCATTTCTAGTTGATGCAGGACTTAATTACTCACACTTGAATTTAACAATCTTCTCCATAAGTGTGAGTCACCCGTATGACTAACCTTGATCCACCACATAGTATAACCTATTAGTGTTATTATACCTTGCGAATGCGGAAGTTAATTGAGAGAAAGATATAGAGTGTTTGAGTGGAAGGGGAGAAAAGAGAGAGTGAATATTGAATAAGAGAAAGTTATGTTAGGGAAAAGTTGTTACAAAACTTCTCAAGTAGTTATTATATATACATATAGTAACTAACTAACTAAGTTTGAAGTAATACACAACATACTTCCTTAATTTAAACTTTCACCAAGTAATACACATCAGAAGCTGATACTTCAGACTCCAACCATTCTTCATAAGCTACTTCAGACTCTAGGCGTGCTTCAAAGGCTAGAGGTTCGTAAGTTGATCCCCACCTCTGAATCCTTCAGAGGCGGTGGTACAAAAGTTATCAAAGCTTCAGAGGTCTGATTGCTCCATCCTCTAACTCATTCAAAGGCTGCTGCTTCAGAGGCTAGGCTATTCTATCCTCTTACACCTTTAGAGGCTAGTGATCTAGAAGTCGTTCTAACCTCTGAAACAAATGACATTATTCACATGTCTATCTTCGGCTTAGAAAATTGTTCTCCTATATGCAATCTGATCCTTGGTAGGATAATATCTCATTGCCAACTTTCCTTTGTTCACTTGCTCCCTTATGTAATGAAACCTTGTTTCAATATGCTTGGATCTTCCATGAGAGAAAAGATTCTTTGATAAGTTTATTGCATATTTGTTCGCAACAAAGAGCTTGATTGGTACTTGAATGCTTACTCCAAGTTTAGTCAGTACAACTAAACAACTAGACATATATTATGCCTCACAGCTAGACAGGACCACAACATGTTGCTTCTTAGAGATCCAAGAGATTGGAGCTCCTTGAAACTTGAATACATAACTTGTGGCACTTCTCCTGTCCAATCTGTCACCACACTAGTCTGAATAAGAAAATCCTATCACCACTTCTTTGATTCTCTTTCTTCCATATAAGAAGAATACATTATGCCTCAAGGTTCCCTTGATGTATCTTAATACTCGTTTTCCATCCAGCAGATGAGGTTTCCTTGGATAATGCATGAATATGCTCAATACTCCTACAACAAAGTTGATATCCAGTAAACTATTTCATAGGTACCTCAATGATCCAATCATTTGCTTGTATATGGTTGCATCTACCCTTTCTTCATCATTATCTTCTTCCAGCTTTTGTCCTAATTCAACATGAGTCACAACAACATTGCAGTTCAGCATGTTGAATCTTTTCAGCAAGTCAGTAGCATACTTTGCTTGATGCAATATTATTCCACCTTCCAGCATGTTGAATCTTTAATTCTTCTTTCAAATCACTTTAATATTTTAACAGAAAAAAATTCAACATAAATTAAACTCAGAAAATGTTATACATTAAACGAAATTAATAAAAATAAATTGAAGAAAAATCAATTTATTTTTACAAAAAAATTGAAGAAGATATTTTACAACAAAAAATAATATTTAAACAACAACCAACAACCCAAATATTAATATAGAAAACTAAAAAAAAAAATTAAAATAACAAAAATACCTCTTTTTCAATCTCCTTCATTGTCTTGTTCAATATCTTCTTCAATTCTTCTTTCAAATCACTTTAATATTTTGACAGAAAAAAAAAATTCAACATAAATTAAACTCACAAAATGTTATACATTAAACGAAATTAATAAAAAAAAAATTAAGAAAAATCATAGCAGGAAAATTATTAAGTGTGAAAAATATTACCTTTGAAGTAATGAAGATTTTGGAAAGGATTGGTAATGGATAGAACGGAAGAAAAAGCAGATTATTGTGAAGGGGGAGAGACAGAGAAAGAGAAAGATGAAGAAAAAATATTAAGTGTGGTATAGGAAAAGAGATAACGCATTTAATATATAATACATTCGCAACCTTGCCACGTGATATTCACGTCGCAAACCCTAACGTTTATATTTTAAAAATCAATAATAATCATGTAGCGAAGTGATAATCACGTCGCAACTTTACCACGTGATATTTATGTTGCAAAAGTTCCAACGGTCATAACCTTTTGTCAGTCAACCTTCACCCCAGTACCCCATCACTTCATCGTCAGATGGTTTTTCCCTCTTAAACCCTTGCGACGCGATATTCACGTCACAACCAAAATTTTGAAAGTTTCAACTTTTTCTCTTCAGTAGGCCCGACCCTTTTAATTTTTTTTTTTTATAATTTAAACGTTGCGACGTGATTTTCACGCCACAACCATTTTTCTTTAAAAAAAAATCTGACACACCATGTGCTAACGCATGGCAGGCCTAACACTACATGAGGCCTAAAGCGAACTTCAAATCTAGACTTTTTATATTCTAATAAAAATGCGAACTTTGAATTGAGGCCTTTTATATTCTAATAAAAAAATAAATTAAATTATTATAATATTTATTTAAAATTTACTCTTCGAGCTTTTTATGATGC
This sequence comes from Lathyrus tuberosus, assembly GCA_022829125.1. Lineage (NCBI taxonomy): Eukaryota > Viridiplantae > Streptophyta > Magnoliopsida > Fabales > Fabaceae > Lathyrus > Lathyrus tuberosus. Next base: position 494,251 of record JALAZF010000794.1, read on the forward strand.
AAATTCATTTATTAAACTATTATAGAGGGCTTTTCCTTTTTTCTAAGCTTTAATCATTAAAGCAACATTTAATTAATTTAAATTAATTATTTTAATTAAAAAAATTATATTTGGGGCCTAAGCATATTTGGGGGCCTAAAGCTAGGGCTTTAGTGGCTTCTCCTATTGGCCGACCGTGTGCTAACGTTACACTTATTATTTTAATATTAAAAAAGTTAGTGACGTGATAATAGCGTCGCAATTGTCTATTTTTTGCCACATATTTTTCACTTCACTAAATCACGTGGCAGAAGATCATATTTCTTGTAGTGGATAGAAACTCTCCGATAACGAAAATCAAGGACGAAAATGAAAAATGAATTTAATGGCAGAGACAAAGATGGGAAAGTGTCCTCCGCCCCGCCCTATTCACATCACTACTTTTAACTAACTCTACACAAAAAACTATAAGTGAATTTACAAAACTAGGCTCCTAGTGTGCTTGGCTCAATTACTCAACAATTTACTTAAATGTAATTAATATAAAACTAAACACCCAATTTGCAAGACATGAACTCTAATATTTAAAAACTAGATTATCGCACCCTCAAACTTGAACCAATGCGTATCCTTAAATGATGACAGAAAGATTGTAAAAACTATATTAATATAAGGATCTATTTCTAATGATAGCAACACATTTCATTATTTAATTTTTCAACTTTAGGTTACAATAAGAAATTGGCACAATTTGTATTAAACATTTCTTATTGGCAACTACACTCATGCATTCTTTCTTCCGTGCACACTACACAATGGCTCATTCAAACAATGTTAGAAATGAGATAAACTATCACTTCATGTAACCATTTGATGATATCTTTCTTGACAACTTTCTTCCCGATAGGATTGGGTCTTCTTTGAATGGAACATATGCATGCAAATTGAATGAGTTATTCGTCTATGTCAGTCATTTGCTAAGAATGGACTTTCTTGTACTTCTTCTCTAAGAACAATGGACATTCTTCTTGAATGAGAGATAAGTTTACTAATATGATAAATGGTACTTCTGATCCATTTCTAAGTAAGCATACGTAAGATGTGGCATTTCATCTCTAATGTTATAGGTTTTTGAATGGAAAAAAGTGTTCTATAAATATTATCTATATTAAGGAAACATCGAGTTTTATTGTTTCAGATGATCTTTATGTGATGCCAAATCTTGTTTCAACAAGTTTAAATCTCCTTCAAACCTCGGAGTCAATGACATTGATGCGATTGATAAACAATCCCTTAATATAAGCAAGAAAGAGGCAAGTTTTTTATGTTTGTATTTTGTACTATGTAATATCTATAATTTCTGTTGTTTATTATATTGTTTTCTCTCTCACTAATTATTTAATATATGGTTGGAATAGGTTATTCACATTCTCAAATTATCTTTGATCTCAGAGCCTCTTCTGTCAGATTTTATCTTTAAAAAGGAACAGTTCATCTGTAGTTTAGATTTAGACCCAAGAAATCATATTGAGTTTTCCAGTGAATTTATCGGTGTAAAGCCATCTAATGAATCTAATGAGATGGTTTTGAAAGGAATTTTTTTTAATATAATCTAATTTTTCAACTAATTTACAAAAAAAAACAACTTTTCAAAAAATTTACCAAAATGGCGTAGTTTGGGAATGGGGTATAAGGGAAGCGCCATATGGGATGGCGCCTCAGTTAGAGGCAAAATGCCAAACCATATGGCGCCTCAGGCAATGGTGGGGTGCCCTAGAAATTTCCTGAGGAGTAGCCATTTGAAATGGCGCCTCAGGTCATTTTTTTTAATGTTAAATTTATATTTAATTTTTTTTGTAATATATAAAAAATTATATTATGTAATATGTTATGATGTGCCTATAAATAAGGGCTCACCTTCACTTGTTTTTGCACAACAATTGTCACCCAAACCCTAATTTCCTCCCTTCCCTCACCAATATCCCAAACTCTCCCTTACTCGACACGATGTCTTCATCCTCAAATAGTCGGTCGTCGTCGTCATCAGCAACGGAGGAGGAAAAGTGGCCAGAGTTTCCACTGATGAAACGAAATGCCCTAGTTATATATTCAGCTGTCAAGCCTCCGTTGGAGATCCTACCCTAGAACACCCAGACGTTAGAGCATTTGCACAGGGAACTTCGCCGCTGGCTACCAGAAGAATTTCAGGCAGGTGAAAAGATCAGAAAGATAGAGAGGCATGTTGAGGAGCCTGGTCCAAATGGAGTAACCCGCAGTTGGAAAAAAGTGGTGAGCAATGCCGGTGTCCTCATGATGATGATGTCAAAACAGGAAATTAAGTTGATGGTTGTAATCGCCTAGATAAGCTGTTTTTATGTGTTGTTATTGTTATTGTTATTGTTATTATTATTGTTATTGTTATTGTATGATTTGGTAATAGGTTTCGTTAAGTGATGCTTCGTTTAGGTTTGTTATGTTGTTGTATTGAGTTATGTATGTCATCAATGAAATGAAATTTGTTCTTATTATAAATAGACAAGATTACATAAGTAATTATGCCGTTGTGCTAGGACCTAATACATTTGGACACTTAGTGCGATTGTGGCCTGGCTGGCGGCACAAACTACACAACCTCACCATTTTTTCACCTATATCCATCTCCGTTTGAATCCGGTTGCTGATAGGGCGACCCTTTTTATTTCTTCGCATCAAGTCGTTATGCCACACAATTTCGCCTTCGTATGTAGGCCAGTAGTCCTCCTTTGCGACCACTTGAAAGCTTTTACGGTACACATTACATAGAGTACTGACTTGGTGAAGAACATGGAGATAGTTAGTTAGGTCCAGTCAGACCTTGGAATAGGCTGCTATGACATGGGAGCAAGGCATACGAAATGCCTGAAACTTTCCACAGTCACACCAACTCCTATCTAGTTCCACTCGATAAGATCCTCTAGGCAGTCCTTCGTTGTGATCAATAGACTCTGCAATACTGAAGTGTCCTGCAAAACGGTCGAAGACCGTGACGACGTGTGTGTTAGCTTTTGCAGCCTCGTCCTTCATGAATGTCATGGAATAGTCACTAAACAGCTGCCTAAATTGTATGACCGAAACCCACTTAGTACATCTGATATCAAAGAGCACAACGAGCCTAAAATAAGTTGACCTCACAAGAGCGGTTATCGGAAGGTTCCAGATGCCTTTGAATACTGAGTTCATAGACTTAACGAGGTTTGTTGTCATATGGCCCCATCGCCGCCCATTGTCATACGCCCTTGTCCACTTCTCCCGTGGTATGTTATCAATCTAACTCAATGCTTCTGGGTTTGTTTGTCTGATCTCGTCCCGGTAGTATCTGAACGTAGGCTCTGTTAATGCATATCCCGCGTTAGTAACCAGCTGCTTTAGGCCCTTGACTTTGAACGCCCGCAGGACATTTTGCCCGATGTGTTTAATGCAATACACGTGACTCGATGGAGGATCCTGCCAGCCGTTATCAGGATTATTGTAAGCACTATCGATTGAGGGATGCCTATCGGAGATCAGACATACGTCAGGTTTGGGAGCAACATATTGTCGGAGATTTTTTAAGAAAAAACTCCAACCTCCAGAAGTCTCCCCTTCAACTAGAGCGAATGCGATAGGGAAAATGTTGTTGTTGCCATCCTGTGCCACGGTCATTAGTAGCGTGCCCTTATATTTTCCGTACAACCATGTTCCATCAATTTGAATTATAGGTTTACAAAACGTAAATCCTTTGATGCATAGTTTAAACGCCCATACGAGTCTGTGGAAAATGTCATTTCCACTTACACAATTCCCATTAGGCGTATATGCCGGCAACGTCTCTAACAAGACAACAGTACCTAGAGCATATTGTTTTAGGGCGACGAGGTATCCTAGGAGTTCTTTGTAAGAGTCCTCCCAATTTCTAAAAGTCCTTTCAACCGCCTTCGTCCTAGCAATCCACGCCTTCCTGTACGAGGGAGTATAGTTGTATCTTTGCACCATATGAGTTATGATGGTACTGACTTTCACAGAAGGGTTGTCGCTCACGATTGATAGAATTTTGTTGCAGATCATCTGAGAGCCGAGCTTACGAGGCTCCTGACTTGGATTGGTTAGTATGCAAGTGTGCTCCGGACCCATTGACCCTATCTTCCAGTAATCGCTTCGCTTTCGGAAAGATGTCGTTAGTCTAAAGGGGCAGGCCTCGTTGCGGTAGTAGATCTTGTATAGAGTCGTATTTGTTCGATCGACTCTATAATCTGCAGCCAAGTTCATATGGTATTTTTTAATTGCTCGAACACAATCTTCTTTTGTACGAAAATTGTATCCAACTTTTAGTACTCCCTCCGTCTGTTTGTATGGGTCGTAAAAAATATCTGTTGATGGTTGATCGTCGCCTAGGCTTAGTGTTGTCATGTGTTGGGGTGGGCGATAAACATGATTGTCTGGCAATTGGTCTGCCTCATCGCCGTTTATCATTTCGTCAACAACGTCCTCCGCTTCTTCTTCCTCCTCGTCAACTGCATCCACCTCAGCTTGTTCGTTGTCAGAATCGTTGAAAACCTGCGATACCTCAAGTTGTTGAGACAATGGTTGATTTTGTAACGTAACATATAACTCAACCTCATTGAAACCGGAATGCTCATGGCTGAGAAACATATTACGCATATCTTCATCATCCCGTATTTTCATCTGAAAAACTTTGCACACATCATGCCCCTAAAAAAAGATAGGGTTTTTGTATATAATTTGCCCAACTGGACCGCACTGCAATTTCTTCTCTAACCGGGCTTTCAAATGATAGAAATTTGTTCTTCCATCAATTAAAAACCTAGTCACTTCTGTATCCCTAAAATTGAAACCACTCATTGGACAATCAAATATCTCACCAAGGATATGTGCAGTTATCAAGTATTGTGGTCTTTGAGCCATATCTGAATTTGTGTTAGGAAGAAATGGGTTACAAACTTTAAAGTTTGGAAGAAAAATAGTTTGCAGACTAGAAATGGTTTGAATGTAAGTGATGATAGGGTGTATATTTCATGTGTATTAATAGGCATACAAATATTACAAGAAACGTGTCTCTGTAGTCTAATTGCTTCAGGAAAGCATTGCCAAAGAGCCATGTGCTGCTCTGCATGCCTACACATTATCCTTGACATGACCACACAAGACTGCATGCCTACACTAAGCTTGACAAGACCACACAACTCTGCATGGCTACACTATTGACAAGATCACACTCTGCATGACTCAACACTGCATGCCTACACTTTTTTTCTACTGTTCCTAACCATGCCTCTGCACAAATTTAAAAACAAACATTTAAAAAAAAATGACCTGAGGCGCCATTTCATATGGCTACTCCTCAGGAAATTTCTAGGGCACCCCACCATTGCCTGAGGCGCCATATGGTTTGGCATTTTGCCTCTAACTGAGGCGCCGTCCCATATGGCTCCTCCCTTATACCCCATTCCCAAACTACGCCAGTTTGGTAAATTTTTTGAAAAGTTGGTTTTTTTGGTAAATTAGTTGAAAAATTAGGTTATATTAAAAAAAAATCTTTTGAAAGTAGTGAGAAGAAAATCAAATAAAATATTTTGTTTGTTGAAGCGGAAGAAGATTTTGCACATATAAAAAAAATAGGTTACACATATAAAAAAACTAAACTACATGTGAGGACATCTATCATCAATCGTCGGAGGTAATATCGTTCCTTCTTAGATTTTTACTGTTGATCAATTATATGTGTAACCTATTGTGCCAAAATATGGATTGGATTGATTTTATTTCATGCTTAGGTGTATTTTTTAAGCCATTTTTTAAGTTTGTCATGTGTGAGGGTTGTTATTTATCTCTACTTGATGCATAATGTTCTCAAAGTGTGCATTTTTTCCATGTTCTACTTGTTTGAGTCGACCAAAACAGGGCATGGGTCGACTTAAGAATGTCAAATTTTCTTACATTTAGGAGCGGGTTAGCGCAGGTCGACCTTATGGTCGACACATCATTTTAAAAATTTGAAAATATGAAAATTATTTCAGTGTGCGTCGACGCATCGCTGACAAAGTCTGAATTTTTTTCTCGGGAAGACGCGCGCCCCTTTTGCATGTTAGAAAAATTGACCAAAATTAAATTGTATGTTACATTTTCCAATTCTCATCATTATACATTGCATCTACTACCTTTCCTCATTCTTCTCCCCTAATTTCAAACTTCCAAAACCCTAAAAACCCATTACAAATACCTTCTCCAAAATCCAAAAGTTCCAAAATCAAAAGGGTGTTCAAGGGTTCTCTCAACATAGAATCAAGGTTTCGTAGTTTGTTCATCTTCATCATCAAGATTCGACCACTGTTCATCATCATCTACAATTTCGTGTACTGTTCATCTGTGTTAAAAAAAGTGTCTTTCAATGGTTTCAACAAGGATCACCGGAAAGAGAACATCCAGAGCCTCTACTTCAAGAGCAGGTACATCAAACATGCCGGTAAATGCTCTCTCTTTAATATCTGATAATTTAATTGAGACTTTCAACAAGGATTTTTGTAACCGGTCAATTGTCAAACAATTTGTTTACTATTCTTTGAGGGCTGAACATTTCCATTTGACTGAAATTATTGAACTGCTGAATGCTCAACACTTTGATGAGTTCTTGGAGTTAGACACCAAGTACAATGAGGACTTGGTTAAGTTGTTCTACACAGGAATTCAGGGTAAGTTCGAAGGTTCTACCTTTAAGTACATGATAGGTGGTAAGATGTACACTGTTAATTCTACGGTCTGGAAGAATTTGGTTAACATTGACCCACAGGGATCTACTCTTCCTAAGGTTACAGATTCTAAAATCGTTAATGATTATGAATTTAAGACTGCTTTGAACTCCATGCTGCGAGATCCTTATTCTGATAGCATTGTAAATAGTAATTTGTTTCCTAAGACGGTTACAACAGGGCAATTGAAGACCATTGATAGGATTCTCTAGTGGATCATTGCTCATATTCTACGTCCCAAGAAGGGAGGATACTCACGGGTTGATCAGGCTGAGGTTCATTTGATTTATCTGTTGAAAAATAACAAGCGCATTGACTGGCCTTATTACATCACAAGTCGGATGTTTGCACTCTGTGACTCCAGTCAAGGTACGACCCTATGTTATGTATCTTTTATTCAGTGTATTTTGAACAAGGCTGAAGTGGTGGTCCAAGGCATTCCTTACATGTCATTAACATCTGATCAAGAGTTCAGCCAGAAAACTCTCACCATGATGGGGTACTTCTGGGACAATCAAGATAAACAATACAAGTTTCGGTCTAGAGCTACACATCAAGATGTTCATTATGATGTCGCGGATGAAGACGAGGATGAAGAAGAAAATGAGCAAGAAGAAGAAGCTGGTAATGAAATGCAAACAGAGGTGCATAATGTGGAAGAGGATAATGTTGAATGGATGAGTTACTCCCCCTCTCAGGATCCCTATGCTAATCAGGGATGGGGTGAGTGGCAACATACCGGATGGATTTCACTTGGTTCATCTTATAACCCTCCAAACTATGAATGGCACCAACAAGAAGAGTATGAGTGGCACCAGCCTGAGTACTCCATTCCTACTCCTACACCACAACCACAACAAAACAATGAGGAAGTCTTGGAAATGTTATGCTCAATGCAGCTTTAGCAATAAAGTTTTATACCGCACAAGAGGAGAGGCATACTGCTCTCACAAACCAGTTGGAAGCACAAAATTAGAACTTTAACCGGTTTGCTTCTGCAGTCATGACTAGATTTGACACTTTGGATACTACTGCAGAGAGCCAGACTTGTTGTTTGAAAAACAGTCTTAATACTCTTAACCAGGCTATATTTGAGCTTAATGAACGTTTGGATGAGCAACCACTTCCTCCACCTCTAGACTATTACTTCTGAGGCAGGAGTCACCACTTTAGAGGGAGGAGACCTTGATGACTAGGATTTTAGTTTACTGCATTTCATATCTTGTTTTATGTTGCATGACTTTTATGTGTTGAGATTTGCTTATGTACTTTGTATGACATTGGAGTTTGTTTTTTTTTATAAATACCTCATTCATTAGATAACAAACAAAGAGTACAAGCATTGTGAGAGATAATATGTGAGGGCATTTCCCATCCACATTATAAAGAAACTACTAATAACTAAATTAACCAAGATTTGGACATCCTTAAATTTTGAGAACTTAGAAACTATAATGGTATTACAAATCAGAATCCCTAATCCAAACAGCCAAGCAGAAATCTTCCACCGATAATACACGAGTTTTGGAACCACAATCTTTAAATCTATCCAGTTACGGATCATATCTTTAGCCTTTGAACTAGCTTTTGGACGCACACTTCGATTATATTGGTTCTCCAGGTTTAAGGAACTCATCATCTGTGAAGGAGTCAATTGTTGATAGGATAAGAGACTCTGTTCTGCAGCAACCATTGATAGGTTCTCACTCAAAAACACATACACTACATCCAAACTTCTTTGGGGCATATCAACAAACACCATGCATACAATCTTAAAACAGCCTAAACAAAAGAACAAAACACACCACTCGACCAAGTCAAACAACAAGATAATATTACTTAAATCAGAGAGAACACAAACCCAGTTCCTTAGATCTGGTGGTGGAGGCTCTGGTGGAGGGAGATTTCCATGTCCGGTCCGCTTTGGGTCATTGGTTGGGGACGATGATTTTGGATTTGCGAGTAATTGGTGGTTGTTTTCGGAAGATAGAGAAATCATGCTGAAGGTTTGTGGTAGAAAATAAGGGTTTGGTAGAGAGAGACAAAAACAAGATGGAAGAGAAACCAAAACAAGATGGAAAGAGAACCACCACTAAGAGGGAGGAAAAGCCCCAAACTAGTCGGGAAAACCAGAACCACCACTACCCCTATGTTGAGGGTGGGAGGAGGAAGAAGGGTTTTAGAGGGAAGTTGGAACATTTGCTTTCTTATGGAATGTATTATGAATTTCTATCTATGCGTTCTTGTGTCTTATTTATCCATATGATATTTGCATTAACATCATTATATTTGGATGTATGTTGATGTATCTTGCCTGAAACTTATTGAGTGAATTCATAAGTATGTCATATGTTATCCTTTGACCATGGCCTTTTTCGCTTTTTGATGTTGTCAAAGGGGGAGAAGGGTGTCTATAAGCAAAAGCAGCAGCAAAGTTGAATTTTAGAGGACTACACAAAGTTAGGGGGAGGATGAGCTTCAAATTACAAGACAAGCTAAATAAGTTTTGCCATCATCAAAAAGGGGGAGTATGTGAGGGCAAGGTGTCTTACACTTGATCTTTATTTTAATGATGTCAAAACATGTACTAGCTCATAGTATGTAATTTGGACGGTATCATCTCATCATTGTGGGCATTCTTATTTCTTAATGCATAAACGATCAATAATCATGTGTCCAAACATATATGAAGAGTCTTGCACATCTATTACATGTGTGTGATCATGCTATGAGTCTTAGGTATGCATAAACATTGCCTAAGTAGATGAAAACATGTGTAAAATTCAATTTTTAAGATTTTTGGTAGCTTGAGTCGACCTAAACCAAGCTTTGGTCGACTCATGAAAAGTTGGAATTATTGAGTTTTCCTCGGGTTAGCGCATGCTGACCCTTTGGTCGACACATACTGGAGTCATTCCTCTTTCTGCATTTTCATCAACCATGCGTCGACGCATGACCCTAGTAGCGGTCGACGTATGGTTCTCAAACTTGCGCAGATTTTCCCATGGGTCAGCGCAGGCTGATGTGAGAACAAGATTTGGTTATGCAAGTTTATCTCTAAGTTTTGATGATATCAAATAGTATTTCTGCATGAACAATTTTGTACAACTAATGTTTGTTATTTGTGAGAACTTAACAAACAGGTTATGCTTCCGTAAATTGGCGCGAACACAATGCTTAAAAGAAAATACTCCGCCTACACTCTTGAAAAGCATAACTCATTTTAAGAAGCTCTCAAGACTCTGATATAAAAGGAAAAGAGAACGAGTTCTGAAGACATAAGTTCTGATCGAACAAAGTCCAGATGCTAAATACTTAAGCTCTCTGATCAAGGTTCTGAAGACCTAAGTCAAGTCTCCACTCATGGTTCAACCAAATACTATCATAAGCCTTTGAAAGATATGAAGACAACGCACCAAGCGAACAAGGTTCTGAAGACCAAGTGCTGAAGACTCTGAAGACGCTGCTCTGAAGATTTGAAGACTTGATAATCTCAAGAACCAAGCGATGTTTTCCCTTTTGACTCTTGCTCGTGAAAAGCCTCTGAAGTTGAGAAGCCAAGAAGACAAAGCTACATAGTACAGCTGTACCTCAATACAAAGCGAAAATACCTTGGTAACAGTGCAACGGTACAATCAAAGATATTCTGACAAAAACAGGACGCGCAACACACAAAAGCTATTATATGTCCTCACGCTTCTAGCCGCCAACCTAGTTAAGCTATCATGATTACATTTCAACGACTCTTTCTACACGGCTATAAAAGGAAGAAAAAGACTTGAAGAAAGACACACACGAACACCATTGCAATACTCTTTCTATCTGAAATATTTCTTAAGTCATTCTGGTAAAAAACTTGTTTACGTTATCAGCTTTATAGAAGCACTTATTTGTAAACGGGATTTTATTCAAACTTAGGTTTGTGTTCCTTGAGAAAGACCGCGTAGTTGTATTTCTTGAGAAGTCTGGGACGTGTAGTCTTAGAGGTTGTTCCTTAAGTAAGACCTGTGAGGTTGTATTACTCGAGAAGTCTAAAACTTGAGAGTTTTAGAGGTTGTGTTAGTCACCAGCATTTTGGCTCGTGCATTGTACTGTTTTGATTGAATAGTGGATTAAGACCTCGTTGAGAGAGGCAAAATCACCTTGGCGGGTGGACTAGACTAACTTGAGTGTTTCTCAAGTGAACTTGTATAAACATAACGTGTATTGTGTTATAATTCATAAAGATTTTATTGATAAACAAAAGAGTCTTATAAAAACAAGTTTTCATAAAAGAAACAATTTTTATTTCTTGAAAAACCAATTCAAACCCCACCTTTCTTGTGTTTTTCACACCTTCAATTGGCATCAGAGCTCCGATTCTGAAGTGATAAAAAGGTTCAATTTTTATCAAGCACTTAACAATGTTCAGTACCAATCCAAGTGTGAAAAACAACGTCTATACCAAATGGTGAGACAAGTGTTATTGTAAATGAAAGAGGTTCTTATAGTGCAAAACCTCCTATCTTTGATGGAGAAAAATTTGACTATTAGAAAGATAGAATTGAAAGTTATTTTTTGTCGTTTGATTTAGATCTATGGGATCTGGTAGTTGATGGCTACAGTCACCCTGTAGATTCTGCAGGCAAAAAGATTGAAAGAAGTGCATTTACAGATGCACAGAAGAAAACTTACAAAAATCATCACAGAGCAAGAACGATTCTGTTAAACGCAATTTCTAATACAGAATATGAGAAAATTACAAACAAAGAAACTGCGAAGTCCATCTTTGACTCTTTCCGTATGACTCATGAAGGCAATGCTCAAGTCAAGGAGACGAAGGCTCTTGCACTAATTCAAAAATATGAGGTCTTCAAGATGGGAGATGATGAATCTGTGGAAACCATGTTCTCAAGATTTCAGATGCTTATTGCAGGACTCAGAGTTCTGTACAAAGGCTATTCTACTGCTGATCATGTCAAGAAAATTATCAGAAGTCTACCTGTCAAATAGAGACCAATGGTGATTGCCTTGAAACTAACAAAGGATATGAATAGTATAAGTCTTGAGGAACTAATCAGTTCTTTAAGAAGTCATGAAATAGAGCTTCAAGAAGATGAACCCCAAAAGAAAAGCAAATCCATTGCTCTAAAAGCTAAAACTGAAAAGAAAAGGGCGTATCAAGCAGAGGAGGAAGTGGAAGAATCTGAAGAAGAATCAGACGAAGATGACATATGTCTCATATCAAGAAAATTTGTCAATTATGGAAATACAGAAGAAATAAGTTCAAAGGACCAAGAAGAAGATCTGAGCCTACATATGGTCAAAGGAGAACTTATGGAAGAGATGTCACGTGTTTTGAATGTAAGGAACCTGGACATATAAAAAATGACTGTCCAAAGGTTAAGAAAGATGAAAAACCTAAGAAAACTAAAAAGGGTCTTATGGAAACTTGGGATGATTCAGAGTCCAAAGATGATTCTGATGAAGAACGTGCTAACATAGCATTCATGGCTAAAACCAACGACGTTCTATTAGAAGGAGAACCTTCAGACTCCGACGATGAAAGAGAGGTACTTTCTTCCCTATCTCGCTTTGAACTTGAAATGGGATTATATGAACTTATGGAAAGATATCAAACTCTTCGAAGAAAACACAACACTCTGAAAAAGACTCGTGTGGCTCCTTCAGAAGAACTTACTAAAAGCAAACAAACCATCCTTGAATTAAATGAAAAACTACTTTCTCTAGAAAATTCAAATACTACATTAAAAACTAAAGTCTCTAGGTTAGAAGAAGAAATCACCTCTAAGATAACCAATACTAATAAAGTAGCCAAGTATGATAAAGCTTTCCAACACTTTCTCGCTAAAAGCGTAGACAAAAGCAAAATGGCTTCATTGATCTATGGAGTCAGCAGAAATGGTAACATATGTCTGGGATATTCAGGACCATCACATCCATATGATGAGACCAAGAGTATCAAGATAATACCTCTGTCCAAAAATTTTGTGCCCTCTGACACTATCTTGAAATGTTGTGAACAAAAGGGTTCAAAACCTATCACTACACAACCACAGACACTAAAGAAAAAACACTATGCACAAATTCCACACTATTACTCTAATATAAAGAAGTCCAAAGGTGTCAGAACCTCTGGAAAAGCTAATGTGAAAGGACCCACAAAATGGGTACTTAAGAATAAGATAATTTATGTTGCAGACATCCTTAATGGCACCATTGAAACACCAGTCATGGTACCTGGACAGTGGATGCTCGCGACACATGACGGGAGAAAGGCATATGTTCCAAGAACTGAAAGTTAAGCCTGGAGGTTTCGTTGGTTTCGGAGGAAATCAGAAAGGAAGAATTATTGGCTCCGTAACTATTGGAAATGGTAAGCTTCCTTCTATTAATAATGTTCTACTGGTTGAAGGTCTAATGCATAATCTAATGTCAATTAGTCAACTTAGTGACAATGGTTATAACGTTATTTTTAATCAGACATCCTGTAAAGCTGTAAGTCAAAAGGATGGACCTGTCCTATTCAACGGAAAGAGGAAGAACAATACTTATAAAATTAAATTATCAGATTTAAAACATCAAAATGTAAAATGTCTCCTTTCTGTAAATGAAGAGCAATGGGTCTGGCATAGACGTCTTGGTCATGTTTGCTTGAGAAGAATTTCTCAGCTGAACAAGCTTGGACTTGTCAGAGGCTTGCCAAATCTGAAGTACTCTTCAGATGCTCTTTGTGAAGCATGTCAGAAAGGCAAGTTTCAAAAACCTCTTTTAAAGCAAAGAATATTGTTTCCACCTCTAGACCGTTAGAACTTTTTCACATTGATCTTTTTGGACCAGTGAAAACTGCTTCTATCAATGGTAAGAAATACGAACTAGTCATCGTTGATGATTACAGTCGTTGGACATGGGTGAAATTCTTAAAACACAAGGATCAGTCACATTCTGTGTTTGCTTCCTTCTGCACTCAAATACAAAATGAGAAAAATTGCAAAATCATCAAAGTCAGAAGTGATCATGGTGGAGAATTTGAAAACAAAGACTTTGAAAAACTTTTTGACTCACATGGGATATCCCATGATTTTTCTTGTCCTAGAACTCCACAACAAAATGGAGTTGTAGAAAGAAAGAACAAAACTTTACAAGAAATGGCCCGCATCATGATCCAAGAAACTGACATGGCTAAGCACTTTTGGGCAGAAGCAATTAACACAACATGTTATATTCAAAATAGAATCTCTATTAGACCTATCTTGAATAAAACTCCTTATGAATTGTGGAAGAATAAAATTCCCAACATTTCCTACTTTCATCCATTTGGATGTACCTGTTTTATGTTAAACATTAAGGAGAATCTTGGCAAGTTTGATTCCAAAGCACAGAAGTGTCTGCTGTTAGGATACTCTGAATGCTCAAAAGGCTACAGAGTTTATAACTCAGAATCACGGATTGTGGAAGAATCAATCCATGTTAGATTCAATGACAGGCCTGACTCTGAAAAGTCAGAGCTAGTTGAAAAGCTTGCAGGTTTGGAAATTAGCTTCTCAGAACCTAAAGAAAATGCAGATGAAGTCAAAGATCAGCAAAATCCTACATCTGATACCACTAATATAACTCCGAATACTCCACAACAAAAGAAAAGAAGAATGTCTACTTCTCACCCTGAGGAACTAATTCTGGGTAGCAAGGATGCTCCAATCAGAACCAGATCAGCTTTCAGACCATCAAAAGAAACACTCTTAGGACTGGTGTCGTTGATCGAACCAGCTACAGTTGAAGAAGCTCTTATGGACAAAGACTGGGTTCTGGCTATGGAAGAAGAACTGAATCAATTCGCAAAGAATGATGTTTGCTATCTAGTTCCAAAACCTAAGAATATTCATGTTATTGGAACCAAGTGGGTATTCAGGAACAAGCTAAATGAGAAAGGAGAAGTTGTCAGAAACAAAGCACGACTTGTTGCTCAGGGATACAGTCAACAAGAAGGAATTAATTACAACGAAACCTTTGCTCCAGTCGCCAGACTTGAAGCAATACAGTTATTAATTTCATTCTCAATAAACCATAACATCACCCTATATCAGATGGATGTTAAGAGTGCATTCTTAAATGCTTATATATCAGAAGAAGTCTACGTCAAACAACCTCCTGGTTTTGAAAATTCGGAAAAATCAAATTTTGTCTTTAAACTCAAAAAGTCTCTCTATGGGTTAAAGCAAGCTCCCAGAGCTTGGTATGATAGACTGAGCAAATTTCTTTTAGAAAATCAGTTCACCAGAGGAAAGGTTGACACAACTCTCTTCTGTAAAACATATAAGAATGATATTTTTATAGTTCAAATCTATGTTGATGATATTATTTTTGGTTCTGCTAACTCCTCTTTATGTGAAGAATTTTCAAAGTTAATGCAAGCCGAATTCGAAATAAGTCTCATGGGTGAGTTAAGGTACTTCCTGGGAATTCAAATAGATCAGAAACCAGAAGCCACTTACATTCATCAAAGCAAGTACACAAAAGAACTTCTAAAGAAATTCTACATGATGGATTGTAATACAGCTAAAACACCAATGCATCCAACATGTGTCATGAGAAAAGAAGAAACAGAAGTTAAGGTTTGTCAGAAGCTTTATCGTGGTATGATAGGCTCTCTCTTATATCTAACTTCCTCTAGACCAGATATATTATTCAGTGTACATTTATGTGCTAGATTCCAATCAGATCCAAGAGAATCTCATTTAACTGCAGTTAAACCAATTCTAAGGTATCTGAAAGGTACTACTAACCTGGGCTTGATGTATGAGAAAACATCAGAGTATACTCTTTCTGGTTACTGTGATGCAGATTATGCTGGAAATAGATTGGAAAGAAAGAGCACATCTGGAAACTGTCAGTTCCTGGGGAACAATCTAATCTCATGGTCAAGTAAGAGGCAATCTACAATTGCTCTCTCTATAGCAGAAGCTGAATACATCTCCGCTTCTCTATGCAGTACACAAATGCTTTGGATGAAAAATCAGCTGGAAGACTATCAGATATATGAGAGTAACATCCCTATCTTCTGTGACAATACTGCTGCTATTTGTTTAAGTAAAAATACAATTTTACATTCAAGGGCTAAACACATTGAAATAAAACACGATTTTATCAGAGACTATGTTCAGAAGGGAACCTTATGCTTAAAATTTATTGATACAGGCCATCAATGGGCTGATATTTTTACAAAACCCTTAGCTGAAGATAGATTTCAAATTATTTTAAAACATCTGAAAATGAAGTACTGCTTAGCATGAGATTATTTCAGAACCAAATGTGTTTAAGCATTTTTAAATCATCAGAATCACTTTGTGAGATGTCTCTCAGTTCTGATAAATTTTTCTTTTAAAGACAGTTCTGACGTGTCATTTAATTAGAAAATAATTTTTGCATATGATTAGATTATATCTAATTCACTATATCTATTCAAATCAAACGAACGTCAATTTTCTTGGGAATGACTCAAAACTTTATTACATTTATTCACTTATCCCCTGTACGGTGTTTATCTCTTTAAAAATTTCAAAAAACCATTCGTATTCCCACTCTCACTCAAACGGAAACCCTAAATCTCTAAACCTCTCTATCGAACCAACTCAATCCCTGCTCTCATCCTCTTCAATCTAAACTATCACCCTGATGAATGACATTCAACAAGAAACTGTCAATTTCTTTAAGGAAACAGAAGCATCTCCGAATCCCTCCAAAGGGTCATCATCCTCGTCAGTAGTATCGTCTACTACTTCAACAATGTCCACAACAACTGCGACAGACACCCCCTCTTCTTCAAAATCTTCTAAGATAGATAAAGATCATGTAATTCAAAGAGAAGCCACAGTTACCTGTACTCTTAAGAATCTACTTGTACTCAAGGAACCACATGTAGATTTCGAGAATCTAGCTGTAAACGGTTTTAATCTGATCGATGATGTGGAAGCTCAAGGTTGGAGTAATTTCTTTGATAGACTTAAAGGTCCAACTTTTGAAGCACTCGTAAAAGATTTATGGAGACAAGCTGTCTATGATAAACTTCATGTCGTCTCTTATGTCTTGGGAAGGAAGATTGTCATCTCTGAAAAATCAATTGCTGAACTTTATAAACTGGAATTCCTGAAGAACAAGAGAGTCTATGGAAGGGTAAATAAATCTCCGTTTGTGAAAACGGTTATCAACCCAACTATCTTCACCAACCATCAAGAAAATAAAACAGAATACAGGAGAGAAGACGTGCATATAAATCTAAAAATCTGGCACAAGATCATTCTTGGTTGCATCAATCCAAGACCCTCATCATATGCTGCAGATTATTTCAATGCTAACCAGAAGTATATGTTATATTATTTGATCACCAAGGAAAGGATGTGCTTACCCTCCATCTTATTTTATCATTTGAGAGATATGGTGAAGAAGACAAGAACAACAGGGGAACCAAAAAGTGATATACCTAAGTGCATTCCTTTTGGAAGAATGCTTTCAGACATATTCTATGAAAGCGGTATAGTAGAAACTCTGGTTACAGAAGTTCAACACACAAAAGATCTGACTGTAACACTTGGGGAGTCAGTCAATGCCACAACACTTAAGCATATGAGAATAATTAATAAAGTAAGAGTGTAACCTTTTTTTATCTCTGAGGACTTATTCAAACGTAGGATCGCAGTACCAGATTATCCTGCCTATTATAAAAGCGACCTCATTGAAGAAATTGATGCATCTATAGATGCACTGAAAGCACAAGGATATGATGTATCTGAAGTCAAGAATGAAGAAGTTGAACTTGACAAAGAAGAGGAAGAGCAAACTAAAGAGGCTGATGAATCTGCTCCTGAACCAGCTGTTGCAGAATCCTTCAAAAGAAAAAGAAAGCAAGTTTCTGTTATTTCTGAGCCCCAGAAAAGGAAGAAGAATGACAAGTCAAAAATCTCCAAAACTACATTAAGAGAAACTAGTAAGTCTGTTTTTGTTCCATCTATTTTTAGAGTTTCTACCCCATCTTCACAACAACCTATCTCAATTTCCACCTCACATCGACAAGTCAGTTTCAAACCTCCATCTCTTTCAGTACCACCATCACAAATCTCTATTCCTGTAAATGAAACGAGCTCTATTCTACAAATATCCCTTTCATCAATCAATACACCTATCCAATCCTTAGCAATTATTACATACACTCCATCAACAACCACCTCAATCATCCAGTCAGATATGCCTGTCTCACCAATGGCCTATGTGACACCCCCAATCTATACCCCCAAGCTATATTAAAGCGATAAATAAAATTCAAAATTTCATCAGAGTATATTTAAAACATGCACGGTATAGACTGGAGACGGCACATCAATTGAAGACAAACATGCAACACCTGCTCATACAGATATGCAACAACTCAGGTAGTAATACACCCACAATCCAATTACAGAATAAAAGCAGAAAATCTGTAACTGAATATCAATATATATATATATATATATATATATATATATATATATATATATATATATATATATATATATATATATATATATATATATATATATATATATCATGAAAGTTGTCATACATCAAGTCATACATGTACAATCCAAAAGGTACATATACATAATAAAAAATAATCACAAACAGCCACCCTAACTACCCGGTGTCACATATCAGAGCCGACCGACAAAAGAATGAAGACGCAAAGCTTCACAAAAAGACCTCCAACAACTCTAATCTACAATGCCTCATAGAGCATTATAAAATAGCAGAAGGGTGAGAAAACAATCATAATACAGTTGCATATAATTATATATTAACACGGAAAAGCACAAGTAAAATATTCTCACCACCAATGCACCACAATCACATATAACACAACACAGTACAATTCTCAAGTATCAAATACCACTACACATCAATCATACACAATACACTCATCATCAATACAATTACACATATTCCATCTCATCAATCACATTCACAATTCCATACACAATTAATCCATGATTTATGCAAATGCACAGAGACCAACACAACGACTCTATGCACATGCCATGCGATACCGAATTCCAATATTTCTCATCACTAGTTCACTCAGGAACTCTGCTGGAATCATCGCTCGTTACTGAGGATCACTCAAGTAACACCCCGTCGGGCCTACGATGTTCCCCGTCGCTTTAGGTCCTCTTGGTATAAGGTGCACGACGTTTATGGATTGCTTTAGGTCCTCTCGGTATAAGGTGCACAATCCGATCGCTCACACCCCACATGGGCACACGATCGTCTATTACTATCGCTTTAGGTCTTCTTATTTTTAAGGCGCACGATATATCAAATCGCTTTAGGTCCTCTTATTTTTAAGGCGCACGATGTTATAGTAGATTCCCTCTGGAATCAATCTGTCACTCAGGACGTCACAACGATGCATATCATGATGCTTGGCATACAATGACTCATGACATTTAATATGCACACATACACACATCCATAATCATGCATATATCAGCAATTACCATACATCGCATTTTCTTGCCATAAGGCCACCCATCATCATCGCAATATGTATTTCATGCAATTTCATCACTCAACAGTACACAAGTCCTACAATATCCACACCAACAGCATATTGCACATAGACATCAAATTCACACAATTAGACGGCACAAGTCGACAACAAAACAACACATTTTCTAATTCTCGACATAATTTAATCAGCCAACAATCTCCAAAATCATCATCATAAGGAAGTACATGCTGCAAGCTTTCTAACGCATCATACCACGCCTCAAACCGACTCACGGATCAAAAGTTACAGAGAAAACAAATTGGGAAAACTGCTACATTCGCAGTGCAAAGCTCCTAGCGAGTCCTTCGCTACTTCATTCGCAGTGCGAATGTCCCAGCGACCCAAGGCAGAAGCAAAAATAGCCTAGAAAATTTCCACCCTTCGCAGTGCAAACGTCCCAGCGAATGTTCGCTACCCTATTCACAATGCGAACCCTCCAGCGAACAGTGGCAGAAGCGAAAATAATACAACGTTCGCAGTGCGAACATCACGCGAACGCGCGCCACCATCAGCAAAACCCAGCAGCGCACCAAATAACCCAAAAATGATATTTTCTCAAACCAAACATTTCCAAACCAACATATAACAGTCAAAACATAACCCAAGCATGATAACAAGTATTCTACTACGTTTACATCGATTTTCAACCGCGAAACCATCGATTTCTAACAAAATTCTCACTTCCAACCTAGAACTCAAAGCTATGGAAAAGCAAGAAAACATCCAAGCAAACACATACATAATCATACACAAACATAGTATAATTGAGTTTTGCACCCTTACCCGATTTAATCGTGTTCTAGAAAGTCGGTTGATTGATTTCCAAGTTTTCCAAATTCTCTCTTTTTCTTCTCTTCTCCTTTTCCTTTCTTCTTCTCTTCTTTTTCTTTCTCTTACTATTTTTCTCTCTTTCTATTCTATTATATTCTAACTTAACAAAATAAATCAAAATGCTCAAAATACCCCTACACTCAAATATCTCGCAAATGTTCCCAAAATGCTATAAAATATATCCACGATGAAAAATAACATATTTCCACATAAAAGTTAGAAATAAAATAATATAATAATAAAATACTCAAATAATTAAAAAGACAAAACTGACCGGGGCGTTACAACTCTCCCCCACTTAGAAATTTCCGTCCTCGAAAATCTTACCTGAGACGAACAACTCTGGATACGACTCCCGCATACGACTCTCCAACTCCCAAGTCAAATTGCCCTCAGCAGCGCCTCCCCACGCCACCTTTACAAGTGCAATATCCTTGTCCCGCAACCTCTTCAACTCGCTATCCAAAATACTCACCGGCAAAGCCTCAACCGTCAGGTTCTCCCTTACCTCAACCTCATCCATCGAAATTACATGCGACAGATCCAGAATATACTTCTGAAGCTGTGAAACATGGAACACATCATGCAAATTCGACAGACTCGGCGGCAACGCCACCCTATAAGCCACCGCACCCACTCTCGCAGATATCTGGTAAGGACCAATAAACCGAGAAGTAAGCTTCTACGATTTCAATGCACGACCAACACCCGTTACCGGCGTAACCCTTAGAAATACATGATCGCCCTCTTGAAACTCAAGATCCTTCCGTCTCCGATCATGATAACTCTTTTGTCTACTCTGAGAAGCCTTCATTTTCTCACGAATAAACTTCACCTTGTCTGTAGTCTGCTGTACCAACTCCGGTCCAACCACTGCTCTCTCGCCCGATTCATGCCAACACAACGGTGTCCGACATCTTCATCCATATAATGCTTCAAACGGTGCCATTCTAATACTAGAATGAAAACTGTTATTATACGTGAATTCAATCAACGCAAGATAACTATCCCACGCACCACCTTGTTCCAAAACACACGCTCTCAACAAATCCTCCAAAGACTGAATCGTTCTCTCGGTCTGACCATCCGTCTGCGGATGATAAGCTGAACTCAATCTCAATTTAGAACCCAATGCCTTATGTAAACTTTCCCAAAATCTCGAGGTAAACCTTGGATCTCGATCCGAAACAATACTTAATGGAACTCCATGCAACTTCACAATCACACTGATATAAATCTCAGCTAACCGCTCCAAAGAAAAACTGATGTTAATCAGAATGAAATGAGCCGATTTAGTCAATCTGTCCACAACCACCCAAATA
The DNA here is from genome assembly GCA_022829125.1 of Lathyrus tuberosus. NCBI lineage: Eukaryota > Viridiplantae > Streptophyta > Magnoliopsida > Fabales > Fabaceae > Lathyrus > Lathyrus tuberosus. The sequence continues at coordinate 515,742 of JALAZF010000794.1, forward strand.
GTATTATGCCCTCGCTGAGTATTCGACAACCCCATTACAAAATCCATAGAAATGCTATCCCATTTCCATTCCGGAATATCCAACGATTGCAACAAACCACTAGGCCTCTGTTGTTCCACTTTCGACTTCTGGCACGTCAAACAAGCATACACAAACTGAGCCACATCTCTTTTCAATCCAGACCACCAGAAAATCTTTTTCAAATCTTGGTACATCTTATTCGCTCACGGATGTATACTCAAATTACTCCGGTGTCCTTCCTCCAAAATCATTCGTTTCAAATCCGAATCGTCCGGAATACAAATTTGCCCAAGGAACCTCAACACACCATTAACATCCACTTGAAAATCACCACTCGTATCTTTTCCGTCAACCAACATCAAATCCACTAATTTCACGTCCAACTTCTGTTTCTCGCTCACCGTCATCAGAAAATCATTAGTAACCTTCAACATACCCAACCTCACACTATCCGACGACACTTCACAAACCAAACTCAAATCTCTAAACGATTCCAAAAGCTCCCACTCCTTAACCATTAAAGCGGACATATGTAAAGATTTCCGACTCAATGCATCGGCTACCACATTAGCTTTACCAGGATGGTAATTCAAGCCAAAGTCGTAGTCCTTCAAAAATTCCAACCATCTTCGTTGCCTCATATTCAATTCCTTCTGATCAAACAGATATTTCAAACTCTTGTGATCACTAAAGACTTCAAACCTCGCACCAAAAAGATAATGCCTCCAAATTTTCAACACAAAAACCACAGCCGCTAACTCCAATTCATGCGTAGGGTAATTCTTCTCATGTACTCTCAACTGCCTCGAAGCATACGCCACGACCTTACCGTCTTGCATTAGCACACCACCTAGACCAATCAAAGACGCATCACAATACACCACAAACGGTTCATTAGGATTCGGCAAAATCAAAATCGGAGCTGTCGTCAATCTTCTCTTCAGCTCAATAAAACTTTCCTCACACCGAATATCCCAAATGAACGCTTGCCCTTTACAAGTCAACTGGGTCAAAGGAAGTGCTAGCTTAGAAAAACCTTCAATAAACCTTCGATAATAATCGGCCAAACCCAAAAAGCTTCGAATTTTAGTAACAGATCTCGGAGCCTCCCATTGTAGAACTGCTTCTACTTTAGATGGATCCACAGAAATACCATTACGTGTCCAAGAAAACTCACCTCCGACAACCAAAACTCACACTTAGACAATTTGGCAAAAAGCTTCTTCTCCTTCAAAACCTGCAAAACAATACGCAAATGCTCCACGTGCTCCTCCCGAGACTTAGAATAAATCAAAATGTCGTCAATAAACACAACAACAAATCGATCCAAATGCTCGTGAAAAATACGATTCATGTACTCCATGAACACGCCTGGCGCATTAGAAACCCCGAACGGCATCACAGAATATTCATAATGACCGTATCGTGTCCTAAAAGCCGTCTTCTGGATATCTTCCTATTTCACCCTAATCTGATGATATCCCGACCTTAAGTCAATATTACTGAACACACAAGCACCAACCAACTGATCAATTAAATCATCAATTCTCGGAAGAGGATACTTATTCTTAATCGTCACCTTATTCAACTGGCGATAATCAATACACAACCGCAAACTTCCATCTTTCTTTTTCACCAATAAAACTGGAGCACCCCAAGGAGAAACACTTGGCCTTACAAACCTCTTCTCCAACAACTCATTCAACTGCTTCTTCAACTCAACCAACTCAGATACCGACATACGATAAGGTACCATCGATACAGGTCTAGTACCAGGAACTAGATCTATAGAAAACTCCACCTCTCTCTCTGGCGGCACATCTGAAATATCCTCAGGAAACACTTCAGGAAAATCACACACAACCGGAAACACATCGAGTGAAACTTGACTATCCACAGTCAACGATGCGAACAACCCAAACAACTGAGCTTCATCCGCCAAAAGTCTCTTCAACTCTTTGGTAGATAAGAAACTCGAGTCTTCGTCTTCTTCGAGAGAAGGAAACCTTACCTGCTTATGATAACAATCAATATGAACCCTATTGAATTGCAACCAATTCATTCCCAGAACCACATCTAACCCTTCCAATGGCAAACACACTAAATCCATTTCAAAGTCTTTACCATAAATGGTCAAAGGACAACTCAAACAAACCAAAGAAGTAGTTACTGACCCCATTGCTGGAGTATCAATAACCATCAAAGACAACACAAGATTCAAACGCTTCACGCACTAAGACGAAATAAACGAATGAGTAGCTCCAGTATCAATAATAGCAACTAAAGGCGTACTATTAATAAAACAAGTACCTCTGATCAGACGATCTGCACTTGAAGTCTGAGTCCCCGCCAATGAAAATACCTTTCCACTAGTTGGAGCTTGCTTCGGTTTCTGACACTTTGTGCTAATATGACCAGGTTCACCACAATTGAAACACTTCACCACATTCTTCCATTTACAATCAGCTACAACATGTCCGACACCTTCACAATTAGAACACTTTCTCACATATTTCCTGCACTCAAACTGACGATGCCCCAACTCACCATATTTAAAACATCTTGGAGAATTAGACATACCTCCTCCACCTGACCTTCGATCAAAAGTACCCCTTTGTTTACCTTTATCAGCTGGTGTTACATAAGGACCACCACGAAACTGTTGCTTCCCTTTCCTTTCGCTCACACTCTTGTAGTGAGTAGAACGAGCCCTACTATCCTCTTCATAAATCCTACAACATTCCACCAAATCAGAAAACCTTCTTATCCTTTGATAACCGATTGCTTGCTTAATCTCAGGACGCAATCCACTCTCAAACTTCACACACTTAGAAAACTCTGCAGTCGCTTCAGCATAATGAGGATAAAACTGCACAAGCTCCACAAACTTAGCAGTATAATCAACAACAGACATACTACCTTGTTTCAGTTCCAAGAACTCAATTTCCTTCTTTCCTCTAACATCCTCGGGAAAATACTTCCTCAGAAACTCCTGGCTAAACAATTCCCAAGTAACTTCTTCATCCCCAGCTTCCAACACCTGACGAGTACTAACCCACCAGACATCAGCTTCTTCCTGTAACATGTGAGTTCCCAGTCTCACCTTACTGTCCTCAGTACAATCCATAACTCGAAAAATCCTTTCAATCTCTTTCAACCAAATCTGTGCACCATCAGGATTATGTCTCCCCTTAAAGACAGGCGGTCTGTTCTTCCTGAACTCATCATTACCCGCAGCATTAGGTGCACCCTGCACAGCACGAGCCATAGCTTGCATCACAGCAGCCAAAGTAGCATCGTTCCTACCAGCCATATTCTGTCCATTTCCAATAACAGAAACTATGGTTAAACAAACAGCCCACTCCAGATGCCAACACCGACAAAGACTAACACAACCAGACACAAACTGACACGGACTGGCACAAACTGACACGGACTGGCTCTGATACCACTTAATGTGACACCCCCAATCTATACCCCCAAGCTATATTAAAGCGATAAATAAAATTCAAAATTTCATCAGAGTATATTTAAAACATGCACGGTATAGACTGGAGATGCCACATCAATTGAAGACAAACATACAACACCTGCTCATACAGATATGCAATAACTCAGGTAGTAATACACCCACAATCCAATTACAGAATAAAAGCGGAAAATCCGTAACTGAATATCAATATATATATATATATCATGAAAGTTGTCATACATGTACAATCCAAAAGGTACATATACATAATACAAAATAATCTCAAACGGCCACCCTAACTACCCGGTGTCACATATCAGAGCCGACCGACAAAAGAATGAAGACGCAAAACATCACAAAAAGACCTCCAGCAACTCTAATCTGCAATGCCTCATAGAGCATTATAAAACAGCAGAAGGGTGAGAAAAACAATCATAATAAAGTTGCATATAATTATATATTAACACGAAAAGGCACAAGTAAAATATTCTCACCACCAATGCACCACAATCACATATAACACAACACAGTACAATTCTCAAGTATCAAATACCACTACACATCAATCATACACAATACACTCATCATCAATACAATTACACATATTCCATCTCATCAATCACATTCACAATTCCATGCACAATTAATCCATGATTTATGCAAATGCACAGAGACCGACACAACGACTCTATGCACATGCCATGCGGTACCGACTTCCAATATTTCTCATCACTAGTTCACTCAGGAACTCTGCTGGAATCATCGCTCGTTACTGAGGATCACTCAAGTAACACCCCGTCGGGCCTACGATGTTCCCCGTCGCTTTAGGTCCTCTTGGTATAAGGCGCACGATGTTTATGGATTTCTTTAGGTCTTCTCGGTATAAGGCGCACAATCCGATCGCTCACACCCCACATGGGCACACGATCGTCTATAACCATCGCTTTAGGTCCTCTTATTTTTAAGGCGCACGATATATTAAATCGCTTTAGGTCCTCTTATTTTTAAGGCGCACGATGTTATAGCATAATCCCTCTGGAATCAATCCGTCACTCAGGACGTCACAACGATGCATATCATGATGCTTGGTATACAATGACTCATGACATTTAATATGCACACATACACACATCCATAATCATGCATATATCAACAATTACCATACATCGCATTTTCTTTCCATAAGGCCACCCATCATCATCGCAATATGTATTTCATGCAATTTCATCACTCAACAGTACACAAGTCCTACAATATCCACACCAACAGCATATTGTACATACACATCAAACTCACACAATTAGACGACATAAGTCGACAACAAAATAACACATTTTCTAATTCCCGACATAATTTAATCGGCCAACAATCTCCAAAATCATCATCATAAGGAAGTACATGCTACAAGTTTTCTAACGCATCATACCACGCCTCAAACCGACTCACGGATCAAAAGTTACAGAGAAAACAAATAGGGAAAACTGCTACATTCGCAGTGCGAAGCTCCTAGCGAGTCCTTCGCTACTTCATTCGCAGTGCGAATGTCCCAGCGAACCAAGGCAGAAGCAAAAATAGCCTAGAAAATTTCCACCCTTCGCAGTGCAAACGTCCCAGCGAATGTTTGCTACCTTATTCGCAATGCGAACCCTCCAGCGAACAGCGGCAGAAGCAAAAATAATACAACGTTCGCAGTGCGAACATCACGCGAACGCTCGCCACCCATTCGCTGGCCATTCACAGTGCGAACCTGCGAATTCAGCAAAACCCAGCAGCCCACCAAATCACCCAAAATGATATTTTCTCAAACCAAACATTTCCAAACCAACATATAACAGTCAAAACATAACCCAAGCATGATAACAAGTATTCTACTACGTTTACATCGATTTTCAACCGTGAAACCATCGATTTCTAACAAAATTCTCACTTCCAACCTAGAACTCAAAGCTATGGAAAAGCAAGAAAACATCCAAGCAAACACATATATAATCATACACAAACATAGTATAATCGAGTTTCGCACCCTTACCCGATTTAATCGTGTTCTAGAAAGTCAGTTGATTGATTTCCAAGTTTTCCAAATTCTCTCTTTTTCTTCTCTTCTCCTTTTCTTTTCTTCTTCTCTTCTTTTTCTTTCTCTTACTATTTTTCTCTCTTTCTATTCTATTATATTCTAACTTAACAAAATAAATCAAAATGCCCAAAATACCCCTACACTCAAATATCTCGCAAATGTTCCCAAAACGCGATAAAATATATCCACGATGAAAAATAACATATTTCCACATAAAAGTCAGAAATAAAATAATATAATAATAAAATACTCAAACTACTCAAATAATTAAAAAGACAAAACTGACAAAACTGACCGGGGCGTTACAGCCTACACTTCTCATCAGACCACTGTTGCTGAATGCTCGATTCAACATTCTGATTCTTCATCCCCATATTCTTAATCTCTCATAGAATCAGACACTCTAAAAGTGACATCTCCTGCTGATAAACAAATAAGGGAACATGCTTCTACTAAGATCGGTTCATCTCAGCAAACACCACCTGAAACAAATTCTGCCAAGCCTGACCTTGCTTTGGTCATCTATACTAAACCACCCCCAACATCTTTTGAAGAATGCACAAGTCAATTTTATGACAAGGCATTAAGGAAGTTTGCAAACCTAATAGCATAATTTAACATAAGTACCAAGCCTATGGAACTTGAAAGATCTTGTCAAAACTTCCAGAAATGGTTGAGCAGTGAGCTTGCAAGAGTTGTAAGCTTCTCAGATGAAGCCATCACAGATGGAATTCAACGGGCGAAGGAGAGAGCAGAAGCTGAAGAACGAATCAGGATACTTAAGTTCTTGGCTGCAAAGCAGAAAGAAGTTGAAGAAAAGGCTGCTGAGGAAGAAAGACTTCTTGCAGAAAAAGCTGTTGAAGAAGCCAAAATAGCACAAGAAGTTGAAGCCATGGAAAAGGCCAAGCAAGATGCTGCAGTTGTTTCTACATCTGATCCGGCTATAAAGCGTTTGGAAGACGCAATTCGAGAAATCAGAGAAGACCAACAAATGTTCATAAATAACCTTGAGGAACAAAGGACTGTCACTGCTAATCTTCAGGGCATGCTTCAGAAGATATGGGACAAGATATCCTCTAGAAGCACCTAATTCTTATATCTTTGTTGTCCTTAAGTCCTTAGATCTTTATTTTTCACCCTTGCACCACTAATCTTTTTGATAAATGACAAAAAAGGGGAAAAGTAATATAAATGTGATATATTTTGATTCCATAGTCAATCTCTGAAAAACAACGCTGTTTACATGCTAACAGATAAACTGCTACTTCTATTAGAGTGTTTTTCCTTTGTTGCAGGAATTCTGATCCAAATCAAGACTAAGATCTCATGACTTATTAAAGTCATGGGGAGCTCAAGCACAGAAATTCATCAAGTCTAAGACTCAGGGGGAGTACTTCATACGAAGGATAAGCTATCTTTAGAATCTGTTTTTTCCCTGCATTACATATATACCAAAATTGTGTCATCAAAATACATAGTTTTGTCATCATCAAAAAGGGGGAGATTGTGAGAACAAGATTTGGTTCTGCAAGTTTATCTCTAAGTTTTGATGATATCAAATAGTATTTCTGCATGAACAATTTTGTACAACTAATGTTTGTTATTTGTGAGAACTTAACTAACAGGTTATGCTTCCATAAATTGGCCCGAACGCAATGCTTAAAAGAAAATACTCCGCCTACACTCTTGAAAAGCAGAACTCATTTTAAGAAGCTCTCAAGACTCTGATATAAAAGGAAAAGAGAACGAGTTCTGAAGATCTGAAGACATAGGTTCTGATTGAATGAAGTCCAGATGCTAAAGACTTAAGCTCTCTGATCAAGGTTCTGAAGACCTAAGTCAAGTCTCCACTCATGCTTCAACCAAATACTATCAGAAGCCTCTGAAAAATATGAAGACAACGCACCAAGCGAACAAGGTTCTGAAGACCAAGTGCTGAAGACTCTGAAGACGTTGCTCTGAAGATTTGAAGACTTGATAATCTCAAGAACCAAGCGATGTTTTCCCTTCTTACTCATGCTCGTAAAAATCCTCTGTAGTTGAGAAGCCAAGAAGACAAAGCTACATAGTACAAGTGTACCTCAATACAAAGCAAAAATACCTTGGTAACAGTGCAACGGTACAATCAAATATATTCTAACAAAAATAGGAGGCACAGCACGCAAAAGCTATTATCTGTCTTCACGCTTCTAGCCGCCAGCCTAGTTAAGCTATCATGATTACATTTCAACGACTCTTTCTACACGGCTATAAAAGGAAGCAAAAGACTTGAAGAAAGAAACGCACGAACGCCATTGCAATACTCTTTCTATCTGAAATCTTTCTTAAGTCATTCTAGTCAAAAACTTGTTTACGTTATCAGCTTGTATAGAAGCACTTATTTGTAAACGAAATTTTATTCAAACTTAGGTTTGTGTTCCTTGAGAAAGACCATGTGGTTGTATTTCTTGAGAAGTCTGGGACGTGTAGTCTTAGAGGTTGCTCCTTAAGTAAGACCTGTGAGGTTGTATTACTTGAGAAGTCTAAAACTTGAGAGTTTTAGAGGTTGTGTTAGTCACCAGCATTTTGGCTCGTGCATTGTACTGTTTTGATTGAATAGTGGATTAAGACCTCGTTGAGAGAGGCAAAATCACCTTGGCGGGTGGACTAGACTAACTTGAGTGTTTCTCAAGTGAACTAGTATATACATAACGTGTATTGTGTTATAATTCATAAAGGTTTTATTGATAAACAAAAAAGTCTTATAAAAACAAGTTTTCATAAAAGAAACAATTTTTATTTCTTGAAAAACCAATTCAACCCCCCCCCCCCCTTTCTTGTGTTTTTCACACCTTCAGCTGACCCTCATTAATGTATGGTAGACTCTTCGCTGAATGTGACTCATTTTTCTGGTTTTTCCAATGTTCAAAATGCTGTTACTTGTGGTAGTTGGTCCTAGCATCATATACATACTTGGTTCCTCATTTTTTACATAACAACAAGAAAAAGTGAAAGATTTACATTGAAACCTTTCTCCCATCATCTTCATCTTCATTCTTGCATTTTCTCAACAAATACACATAACCATTTTTGTTGATCTTTTGCATCATGAGGTGATAACGTCCAAATATAGAAGTGTATCTTGTTGGGTCTGAGTGTTTCAGTGGGTTTTTTCTTGAATAAAACCTCTAGGGTTTTGTCCTCCAAGATCAATTGGATTTGGGGGTTTTTGGTTCAGATCTTTGTGTGTATTGAATTTAGCCGAGCGAAGGTGATAGAAGAACTGTGGGTTTTATCGATATAGTAGGATCAATCGGAGGATTATACAACAAAGGTTTAGGGATCTAATTGTGTGTGGATCAGAATCAGCCGAGTGAAGGTGATTGAAGACTGGTGTGTTCATTTAATCTAGTAACGGTAAACAGAGGTTCATCTAACAAGTTCGAGGCACTTGATTCGACTCGAATTAAGGGAAAAGAAGACATAGTATCAGCATCAACGGAGTTTCTTGAGTGTGTGATAGCTAAGCCTTCTCTTGTAAAAACAATTTGCAAACAAGATTATAGATATCTCAATTCTAGATTTAGAATTGTGGGCAGACGTACTCGAAGCGAGGACGAAAGGGGAACTGCCTAAACAAACTTGGTGTCGTTTCTCTTTCCCTATCTCCTTTAATTTTCGAACTGTTTACGCTTGTGATTTTTCAATTGATTGATAAAAATTCTGGGATAGTATAGTGCAGAAAAACTGATTTGAAAACCATTACACAATCGTTTTGGATTGTGCTTAGTGAAAATTCTGCACTAACTAACATAGAAGGTTTAGCTTGGAGTGTTACACATTCCAAGTGCTCGATAAATTGAACGCTTACAAGGTGTTTGATATATTGTCAATTTTGGTTTTATTTTTTATTGTTCATTGGAGATTGCACAATATTGAGTGTTGTTGGTAAATTGATTAATAGTTAAGTTGTGATTCAGTTTTTCTCATCGAGCCTTTTGTTTCATTTGGCTTACGTATATCTGATTCTCTCAGTAACCGGTTCGTTTAGACGAATTATCCTCGGACGCTTCCGCAAACAATTTTTAAAATCATATTTTAGCGCCGACTCACAATTAAAAAGTAGTGATCTATTCAACCCCCTTTAGATCCATTGCCGTCGTCTAACAATTATCAATTTATCATCACAATAGAAATGACCGTACAACTAAAACAAGGAACAATATGATATTAAGATCTAAACATTATTTTGGTTTTATAATTAAGAAAAAAAAAAGTATTAGTAGGACTTTTTCAATAAAAAAAGTTACTCCCAAATTATATGATAAAAAACATAATTAAAGTTATATTGGAAAGAGAAATTAGGTATGATTTTACAATATTTTCTTTTATTTATGGATAATGCTAACTTGTGTCATTGGGGCACATGTTAAAAAACCCAAAAATAAAAAATTTGTATTGAATAAAATAATAAAAGCATTAATTATAAAGTTGTATTAAATTCAATATACAATTCCCAATAAAATTTTACTATATTTATCTCAAGAGCACAAGTTAGTATTACCCTTTATTTATTACTACCTCAGTTTCTTTTTAAATGTCATCTTTTGATTTTCTTACATATACTAAGAAAGTTAATCAATATTGTTATTTTTTATACAATAATTTTTCTTTTACTTATAATACTTCTAATTATTTATTACATTCATTTTACTTTTTTTTTCTCTGTCATAATTATTTAGGAATAATTTTGATAAAAATACATTTAATATTATCTTGAACTTTTCAAATGACAGTTAAAAAAACAAAAAAAATTATCTAAAAAATGATACTTAAAAAAAAACAAAAGGAGTAGATATTATAAAAAAAAAGAGAAATTTAATTAAGAGAAATGCTTACTAGTGTTGTAGAAGGACTTTTTAATAGGTTGAAAGTACCTTTTAATATTTGTGAGAAAGAAATTGTTTTTAGTTTTTAATGAAGAAACCTAAAACAATTACCGTTTGATTGCTGTGACTCCATATTCTTAGATTCTTTACTAACCATGGTCGCAAGTGCGTCTGAGAAACAAACCGATCAAGTTATCGTGAGAGTTATGGTGGACAAAGAGAAAGGCAAAGTCCTGTTCGCAGAGGCAGGGAAGTCTTTTGTTGATGTTCTTTTCAGCTTCTTAGCATTACCTTTAGGTACTATTGTAAGAATGGTGTCTGAAAAGTCAAATATTGAAGCAGTGAGATTTGGCTGCTTGAGTTCACTTTATGAGAGTGGGTCAGATCTTGATGAACAATATCTAGCCTCACATCCCTGCAAAGAAAGGTTACTCAAGCCAGATAACTCAATGAAATCTTATCGGCAGCAGATCAAAGATGGTTTGTTAAGGAGAATTAGACTTTCAAAGATGTTTAAGGTCACAGACTTTCAAAGATGTAGTACTAAGTAAGCCTTGTATTGGCGCGATACAATTTACATCTTCTACAGGAGCAGTAACATTCATGTTGACAGACGACTTGGTTGTGACTCCAATACCATCTATTTCTGGCCTTGCATATTTACAGAAACTAAATGTTCCCCTTAATGATGTAGAAGAAAGGGTCATCAGTATTGGTCTGAAGGAGGTTAGAGTGTGTGAGACTTAATTTAGCGCACTTTCTTTTAATATTATGTTAGTATCAGAATCATAACAATTTAGAGTATTTGATTTCATTGGGAATATATAAATTCATTGTGCAGGGTCTCAACATACTAAAAGCTTCTTTGACATCAACTTCTGCTTTCACTAAGGGTCTTGGCCTTTCCAAAATGCATCAATTCTTGCGTGAAAATTATCCATAGGAATTGCATAACCCTTTTAAAGCTCATGAGTATTAAGTTATAAATATTAAAGCGCACTACTGTTGTAACATGATATTTGTGAGTAGTATGTTGCATATGGAGAATTTTCTGAAATCTCTGATAGTGGTGTATTGTTATTTCTCATTAATAATCTTTCATGTTTTTTTCTTGTTGAGTTAACAATTTGTAATGATAACTAGTAGTACTACATTGTATCTACATGGTGATGTAGACCTACTTTGTTTAGTCTAATTTGACATCCAAAGCTACTTTAATAGATACTCTCTTTTACTTGTTGAATTAACATAATGAAGAAAATGAAGGCTGATTTTACTTATACAGGGTGATAACTTGTTTTGGAATTTCTGTTTACATTTGAAACAGAATAACCTGGTAAGGTAAGCCTTACAAATCTTTCCAGCAATTGAATTTTAACATTTGTGGCATGATAAATATTATCAAGATGTGTTTGGCTCTGATAACATCACAACATCATGGTTATCTGTTGAAATCTATTTTTTGGCATTTCACTTGTGGTAATCGACTACCAGTTTGGGCGTAATCGATTATCACGTTGTTTTTTGGCCAGAATTTGCAAAACAAGGGCGCGTAATCGGTTACCAGCTTTGGTGTAACCGATTACGCAGGAAAAATTCTGTTTTTTTTTATTTTTTTTCAGTTTCAGCTTATTTGGATAAGCTGTTTTGTTTTGTTTTGTTTTGATTTTAGTTGTAATTGCCTCATATATAAGGCCTTGTAATGCTCCCAAAGTTACTAATGCAATAATTCTCACTCACCCTAAAAAATTACTCTCACTCTCTCTCTATTTTTCTCTCTCTCTATTCTCAAATTCATCTTCTCCAATTTTATCCTAATCTCCGTTGATTCACCTCAAAGTTTTTTTTATGTTCCAACATTTGGCATCAAGAGCACTGGTTCTGATCCTATTCCGCTGCAACAATGAAAGTGGTTCAACGATTGAATTCCCACCAACCTACCAATTTTTGATTAAAAGAATTATGACAAGTGGTTCAAACAAATGAAAGTTCTGTTTGGGTATCAAGAGGTTCTTGAAGTGATCAACAATGGTGTCACACCACTTGGGACAGAAGCTACAGATGCTCAAAAAGCTGCACACAAGGAAGAAAAGAAGAAGGTTTACAAGACACTTCTCTTGATTCATTCTTCCGTCGATAGTGACAATTTTGAGAATTTTGGCGATTGCGAGTCGGCGAAGCATGCTTGGGAGATCTTGGAGAAAACTTACGTTGGGGCTGTTAAGACAAAGGTTGTGAGGTTACAAACTTATGCTTCAGATGAATGGAATCAATGACACCGCTGATGTAGAGAGAAAAACAATGCTTATTAGCAAGAAAGAGGCATGTTTTCTTTGGCTTTTCTTGTTATCCATTCGATATCATCATCTTTGCCCTTGGTATTTTTTATGAAATTTTTTATATTTGTAGGTTGTTGATCTTCTCAAATTGTCCTTGCTCTCAAAGACTCCTCTGACAGATTTTGTCTTAAAGAAGAAACCAATCTTTTGTAATTTAAACCTAACATTACAGTCTGAGATTAGTATTGAAAAGAGCTTACAATCTAAGGAGAGTAAGCAGGTGGCTGTGAAATTACTGATTAGAAAATCAATTAGAAAGATTCTGTTAGCTATAGGAGAGGAAGATTTTGCAGACTTTCTATTTAGTTTTCTTACTTTTCCTCTTGGAGGAATGTTGCATATGCTACAAGGACTATCTTCTTTAAGCTGCATTGATACTTTATATAAAAGTATGACTGAGCTGAGTCCAGACAGATGTTTAAGGTCGGAAGCACTTAAAGATATGTTAAGTAAGCCTCAAATGTTTCCTACATTCGAATTTTGTAACCAGATATTACCAATTGGGCCGACATTGCTTACTTTAAAAAATGATAGAGTCTATGATTTTGTTGATATTAAATCTTCTGTTTCTGGAGGGTTTGTAAGTGTGCCACTAAGCATTATCGTTACAGACGACTTGATTGCGACTCCAATTTTATCATTTGATTGGGTTTCATATCTAGAAAGAATGAAGGCCCCCCTTAGTGATGTAGAAGAAATTGGCTTGAAGGAGGTAAATGGAGTGTATGTTGATTGATGTTATAATTTGTTTATGTGCTGCAGGGTCTCAATATACTAAAAGCCTCATTGAACTCCACATCAGTTTTGACTAACGTCTTTGAATCTTACATCAATTAGTACATTCTATAACCAAACAAAAAGTTGGCGCACATTATTATACAAACGAGATTAAAATTCTTGCATAATTTGGTTTAATATCATGTTTACTCACTAATTAAATGAAATTAAAGTTATTATGGAGTAGAGAAGGACACTGAGAATCAAAACGGTGGAATGTGATGTTTCTACTTAAGTCATTGTGACATTTTTCTTGTTATTGCTAACAATTTTGGATTGATACTCATTTTCATTACTTAATTTACTTCATTCTATGTGCATATATGTACATGATATTCTGTATACCTGTTATTTATAATTTGTCAAATAATGCTTCAAACAAGTTGTTCATTGAGCAACCTGAAAAAATCAAAGGAAGAAACATGAAGCCTTGGCTGACGTGTGTTATGATAACTCGGATTGGAGATGAGGCAGAGCAAGCATGCAATCATTTTGGTTTTTTAAATGTGGTTAGGTTTAAATGATTTAAGGGGTATTATATTTTGTACTATGTTGGTTTAAGCTGAAAATGCTCTGAATTTTATGATTAGATACATTTTAAATAATTTATACCTTTTTTATTTATAAATAAGGGTTTTGGTACTTCAGTTATGACTGTTTTATTGTCATTGAAGTGAAGCATTACCAACAGACCTATCCTTAAAAAAACTTTGATTATTGAAAAGATGATTAAGTTTACGTGAATAATAGGCTAAGACAAAACAAGTCATCCTTGGGGCTTAAAGCTCTTTGCCATCCATTAAAAAGCGCATAAAGTCTCAATATGTTAAGCGATCAGATCTAAAAGAACTTGACATAACATATCCATCCAAAATCTTAAGGAAGTAGATGTATGCGTCATTTCTCTTATATATGTAACATTTTCTCTATTTCTAGTTGATTTAGGACTTAATTACTCATTTACTATATTTCTAGTTGATGTAGGACTTAATCAGTCACACTTGAATTTAACAATCTCATCCACAAGTGTGAGTCACCCATATTGAAGGCTCCTTAGTTTTTGATTGACATTAATTTTGGTAAAACAAACCTGACAGAAACATGTTGGACAAGATGTCCTAACATGTAGCAGAACTTGAAGAACAAGATGTTTTGACAAGATGTCCTAACAGGGTTATTCGACATCTTTGTCTGTTACAGTTTTTAAATCTGGTTTGAATCTGTTAATTTAAATTCAGATTGTAGAAGATCGTTTGTGTATCCTAGGTGGCGTTCAGATTAAGGAATCAAAGATTCTCTTGGAATTTGAAGATGTGCCGTTTTCTAAAGTGTGGAAACATTTTAGGAAACTTAGGATTGAAGAAACTATTCTTGAGGATAATATTTTGCAGATTATGAGGAACATAATTGTTGCGTTATTGAAGCCCAAATCCAGTCTTCTTTATGGTTATAAAAAAAAGACCTAGACCTATGGCAGATCAACGAATCCTTGTGTAATACTTGTAAAGTACAAAATAAGGGTTTAGGGTTTTGAGAGTTGTAGGCTTTCTTGTGTTGTAAGTCTCCCTTTGTATCGGTTGGATACATTGTGGTAGACATAGATGTTTATACAGATTCATAAGCCTTGAGGTAATGAATTGTATATTGTTCTTGGATGAATCTTTGAAGCAAATCCAATAGAATCTGAGGAGGATTGTTAGTCAAGGTGGCTTGGCTGAACTTTGTATTGAAAGAGGGGTCTTTTAAGTAGGATGATACAATTATTGTGAGTATAACTGTTAGATATCACAGGATGTGATTAAAGGAGTGAGATGGGTTTCTCTTATCAATTAGATGGGACTTCTAATGATAAAGTTTTCATTGGGTAGTGATAGGTAAACTAGAGGTTGTTTACTGTAAACCAGAGGTTGTTTACATAAAACTATACTACTGATAGTGGATTCTTCTTCTTGGCTTGGTGGCCCCCATATGTAAGTGAATTGCGCCGAACTGGGTTAATATATCTTGTGTTGTTTATCATTCTGCAAATTTACAGTTCAGTATCAGCTTGTTGATTAACATGTTGTAACAGATGTTGAAACATCTGTTGTGACTATTTTGCTGATATTCAGAGTATCATCATGTTTATTATGTACTTGTTTTAAAGTGATGCAAAGATCAATGTCTTGACATGTTGTTAGGACATCTGTGATCTGCTATGCTAGAATTTCAATTGGTATCAGAGCAAGCATCTTATCTGGTTCTGGATGAGATCTTGGGAGTTACTATTTGGCTCATTAAACAAGGTGTGTGTTTGTGCGATCAGACCGTTCATTGGATATCTGGAATGATTGGTATTGGATCAAGGATGACAGCTACTGGTTGGTTGTCTTTTGCTTATGTTGAAGATGTGTTGTTATTCTGCTGCATGTGAAAGGACCTTGGTAAAGCTAGCTTGAAGACTCTGTTTATCCTCTTCAAATATTTGCCATGAAGGTGTCAACATCTATGGAAGTTCTAGCTGTTCCAGCAGGGAGTAATGGAATGGAGAGAGTTGTTTGGTGTTGTTTGCCTTTGATGTCTTGGTACTTGGAAGGTTGGTTTCTTTAGATATCTTGAAGTCATTTTGGAGGGAAGATGATTTGAGTTTTAGGTTATCAAATTCACGGTCTATGAAATTGGTAAACTACCTGTATCACATTTTGAAAGTTGTCCAAAGAGACTTGAGATTTCTCTCAAGCCCACTCATAAGGCATCTCTATTCGTGTTTAGAAGAACAAGGATGATGATCTGGTTTTATTTATGTGGTTTAACATCTAGAGATCTTTGGTGCTGATGGATGTTTTCTAACTTGAAAATAATATGAGGTGATTTATTTTCACCATCCATGAGCTGCAAAGGTTTTATCAGCAAGAGAAAGTCATAAGAAGGTTGAATCAAGGGTGTCAGCCTTGATGTCTCAACTTTTTGCTTGGCACATAAGATACTTGCAGTAAATAATACTTATTGGTATTACTAAAGTGTAAATATATGTTAGATGGTATTCCTTACTGAACAAGGATTTAAGATTAACTGCTATTTGTGGAATTCACAAGTATTTAATTGATTATCCATGTTCTTGAAGTTCAAGATTGCTGGAGTTCAGGTGGTTCATCAGGAGGTGCAACATCTCTCGTTGAAACAACTCAAGGACAAGGGAGAGGAGTAGCTTATGCTCTGGGAACCAAACGTGTGTGATGACATAAAGTGTTGGGAACCTTCTTCTGGTTGGACCTGCAGAGGCATATAATTTGACTAGGAAGTTTCCTGGAAAGAAACTTGTCTAGAATATGGTGCTGATGGAAGTAAAGATGAAGACATCTTAACCTTGATGAATATTACTTGGGTCGGTTTATTTCTAATCTAGGTGGATTGGAGTGCAGCTGCTGAGAGCATGTGATCCATTTCAACATGGACGTTCTTGATATGTGTCCAAGATATTATATCTGACTCCTTGAAGAATTCTCTACTTAAGGAAAGCTGGATTTCTTTTGGTATAGCTATTGTATGGTCTGGTCTTTATTACCATTTTCTAAAGAATCAGACTTTGGCATGTTTGATTCTTCCGAAGATGTGTTCCTAAAGCAGTTGTTCATCAAGGTATGTGTCCTTGAACAGTTTAGGTATGGTTCATAAACAGGATAAAGGTTGTCTACTAAAACTTGATATCTTAATCAAGTCTATGAGAGCATGGAACTATTGTTCTGTAGAAGTGGAGAAGTTCCTCGAGATGGTATGTCTGAGGGGGGTTGATCAAGACTGTATCAGACAGACTTGAACTCATCAGCTGAAAGTCATGACATTGATGTCAAAATCAGATGTTCTGACATCAGGGTTATCATCAGACTGTTCCCTCTGTGGGATCTGGTTACAGTGGAGGTTTATCATCTTGAGAGAAGCTGATCTTCTCAGATGTGATTGGAATGGATGCTTCAAAAAGCCTATACAGTGTATGGGAATTGCAGAAGCTAGTAGAGGCTATATTTCATAGTCTTAATGTATCTAAGATGTCTTGCTTTGGAGAAAGTAGGATGTTTACTGAAGACCCAGATTCTTGGTTGAACCAAGAGTATTCTGTCTCTTGGAAGTCTGGAGGAAGTTGTGTGACACTTGGCCGTGTTTAACCATAGTCACTTGGATCCAAGATGTGTGTTTCATCTTGGCCTTTGAACAAATTACCTTTATGAAGAAAGGTTGTTATTTGAAGACCAAAGGAGGAGCTGGTTTTGCTCTTGGCTTGCTGATTGTTGAAGGGATCTTCGCTTAAGGAGCTTGCTTTGGTGGGAGTATAAGAGTTTATTTCTCTCTATAGTTGCCTGAAGTTCTTGATGATCAAGCTGGTAGGAGTTGTGTTCTCTGAAGATCTTCAGTTAGATTACTATGCAATAATAAGTCCAATGGTAATTGTATCAAGAACCATAGTGTTTGGTATCTGTGATATGAGAAGGATGTCCTAACGGATATTAAAACATCATCATGTTTTCTGAAATTAGAGTTCAGATTGTGGAAGCTGATATTCACCAGTTGAATAAAAAGTGTTCTAACTTATCATATGGAAGAATGATGAGATGAAGACTGTCTTGGATTATGGGGGCGTCTATCTTGTACTCTGACTCATGCTGAGGTCAGAATGCTTGTGGAGAAGTGGTTGTTTCTGCTGTAAGTAACTCTAGAAAGAAGTGGATCAGTTTGGAGCTTGAGAAGCAAGTAAGCTAAGGATTTCTGGAGCATTTATTTGATGTTTTTCAAGTGTGAATGACATCTGGGCTAGCTAACAAACTAAGAGATTTTGTATGTCTCTTTGAGGAATGTGAGCATTCCAGGTTCAATTGGATTTATTCTCAAGGAACAAGGATATCTATAGCTGTAAAATTCAAGGTTGATTTGTACAGGGTATGGATGGGTTCAGGATAAGAGGGATCAATGGTGATTTTGGTCTCAATCCAAGAGTTTGTTGGTTATGGTACAAGGATGGTAATCCTTGTACTTTCTCACTATATGAGCATGAAGTTGGTCATGTGATAACATGTGGTGATTTTGGGTGTTTCTTGTTGGAAGAAGCATCGGGGGAGAACTTATGTCTATTGGGTGTACTATTGTGGTACATAGATTGCTTGTGGATCAAGCAGTGAGTGAATGCGTTCAGCAGGTGTGTTGAACAAGGAGTGAGCTCTTGAAGACATGAAGATGAGTCTTATGTTTTCCATTCCCTTTAAGGTGTTTTTCTTGCAAATGAGCACTGGTTATCCTTGATAGGGGAGTTGGACTTCTGTCAAGGATCTGTTGCTGCAGTAGTATAATTGTTTATCAAGATTATTTGTGGTTTCAAACAGTTTGTGATTGTGTTCCTCTGGTGAGAGTGTAATGTCAGACAAGATGTCGTGACATTGTGTTACTGTTCTAACTAATGGTGAACTTGACAGTGTATTTTTTTTGGATCTGTCATTGGGTGTCAATGGATTGAATCAGATTTGTACAAGCTTCTTGGGAGTGTCCTGAGAATCATGATTTTTATCTGGGAGAATTTATTTTTCTCTGCAGATTGGAAGTCAAGATCAACAGAAGTTTTTTGTTGATATATTGAAGATATCATGATCAAGTTTACTAATTCTGAATGAAATGAGTTTGTTTAGAGTTGAGTGTAGAAGGTCGTGAGTACTCTTCAAATCTTGTATGTCTGTGACTATTAGGGCAATATTATGGGTCTTGGTCAGAGAATTGTGCTTGCTTGCACTTTACATATTTGCTTCTGTGTGGTTGCTTAGTTAGTAATCTACCTTTGTCATATTATGGCTAAAAAGGGGGAGTACTACTAACTTAAGTAATCATTGGTTGCTGGCTGCTGTTGAGGGGGAGAGATTTTTTTAATCTCTTGCTGCAGCATAAGAAGTTCTAAGTAGAGGAGGAAGTTCTAAGAAGAGGAGGAGGCTGCTAGGTTTGTGTTGTTTTCGCTGCTGATTGATTTTTGCCTCTAACTATTATGTGTTTGCATGCAAGGGTTATTTGGTTTGTTTTACCCCAAAATCTGCCAAAGGGGGAGATTGAAGGCTCCTTAGTTTTTGATTGGCATTAATTTTGGTAAAACAAACCTGACAGAAACATGTTGGACAAGATGTCCTAACATGTAGCAGAACTTGAAGAACAAGATGTTTTGACAAGATGTCCTAACATGGTTATTCGACATCTTTGTTTGTTACAGTTTTTAAATCTGGTTTGAATCTATTAATTTAAATTCAGATTGTAGAAGATCGTTTATGTATCCTAGGTGGCGTTCAGATTAAGGAATCAGAGATTCTCTTGGAATTTGAAGATGTGTCGTTTTCTAAAGTGTGGAAACATTTTAGGAAACTTAGGATTGAAGAAACTAGTCTTGAGGAGAATATTTTGCAGATTGTGAGGAACAGAATTGCTACATTGTTGAAGCCTAAATCAATCTTCTTTATGGTTATAAAAAAAGACCTAGACCTAGGGCAGATCAACAAATCCTTGTGTAATACTTGTAAAGTACAAAATAAGGGTTTAGGGTTTTGAGAGTTGTAGGTTTTCTTGTGTTGTAAGTCTCCTTTTGTATCGGTTGGAAACATTGTGGTAGACATAGATGTTTATACAGATCCAGAAGCCTTGAGGTAATGAATTGTATATTGTTCTTTGTTGAAGCTTTGTAGCAAATCCAATAGAATCCGAGGAGGATTGTTAGTCAAGGTGGCTTGGCAGAACTTTGTATTAAAAAAGGGATCTTTCAAGTATGATGATACAGTTATTGTGACTATATCTGTTAGATATCACATGATGTGATTAAGGGAGTGAGATGAGTTTCTCTTATCAATTAGATGAGACTTCTAATGATAAAGTTTTCATTGGGCAGTGATAGGTAAACCAGAGGTTGTTTGCATAAAACTATACTATTGATAGTGGATTCTTCTTCCTGCCTTGGTAGGCCTCAGATGTAGGTGAATTGCACTGAACTGGGTTAACATATCTTGTGTTGTTTATCAATATACAAATTTACAGTTCAGTATCTGCTTGTTGATTAACATGTTGTAACATATGTTGAAACATCTGTTGTGACTCTTTTGCTGATATTCAGAGTATCATCTTGTTTATTTTGTCCTTGTTTTAAAGTGATGCAGAGATCAATGTCCTGACTTGTTGTTAGGACATCTGTGATTTGCTATGCCAAAATTTCACATATCACTAACCTTGATCCACAACATAGTATAACCATGACTCTAATAACACTTGTTGAATAGTTTGGAGAGCCCCAAAGTATTAATGGACTAAATGTCTGCTCCCCTCCGAGTCTAACCTTGACTCTAAAACCATTAGTTGGAAAGTTTGAAAAGTGCTCGAAGTTTCAATGGGCTAAACGCTCAAGATCTACGATTTCTTTTCACTACATATCCACCAAGGCAATATGTATTGAATCATTTTTCTTATATATCTTAAATTTCCTTCATTTCTAGTCGACGTGAAACTTGACCTCTCACACTTTGTAGTGATATATTTGTGGGGGGCCATAGATGAGGTGACACGTGCCTTGTCCTCCCCATAATGCGTTGCCTGAGGCATAGCCCTTATGTAAGAATACTAGTGCAAAAAGAAGAATATAATTTTAAAATTTACACTTATTATACTAAAAACGAGTGTAAATAAGAAATGTGGTGTCAATTTTATAATTAAAGTTTTATTTTAAGTATTAACATGTGACAATAGAGACCATATTTTTTAAAAACGGTTGTAAATTCAAAATATTATTATAATCAAATATCTATTATTCCCGTTAAATTTAAAACGAGTGTAAATTTAGATGGATTGAAAAAATGTTTAATTTTATAACGCAAAATATTAATCTTAGTAACTATTTATGTGAATAACGGATGTAAATTTTCTTAAATGAAAATTGTGAATCATTGATTATAAATAAATAAAAATAATTTAATAAACTAATTAATTAAATTTTTTAGTTGGGTTTGTATATTAAAATATTTTATTAAAATTTGTTAAATCGCTTCTTTGACCATCTTATTGGTGCATTGTTTGATTTGGCAAAGAGTGCTAGTAAAAAAAACATAATATAGCAAAAAAGAACCATAAATGCATCTGATCGTTACTAGCGTTTTATCGTCTCTGAAGGCAAAAAAAAGTATGTCTCTCTTTCTATCTATTTATATCCTTTCATTTCTTCTTTCTTCTTTCTTCATTCAATTACAACTCTCTTTTTTTTAATTCATTTCATTTCTACTAAATCAAAGGTTTCTTATGAGATGGACACCAAGATCATCAAAGCTGCATCTTTCATCCACTACAATATTTATTACTTCTGCGAACATTTTTTCTACAAGATGTTGCCAAGACAATTCTTGCAATAAAAAGATATAAAGCATAAAAAAAGATATGGCCTAAAAAAAAGATACTTTGTCCATGTTGTCTACAAGATATGGCCTAAAAAAAGACTCGGCAATAATTTGTCCATGTTGCCAAGACAATTCTTGCAACACCTTACAATATATATTTTTATAAAGCATAAAGCATATAAAGCAGATAAAGCATAAAGCATTAAATTATTAAAGAAAAAATATCAGCATAAAGCATAAAAAAAAACATTCAGGAAAGAATATATATATCTTTTAATAAAATTAAAATCACTCTTTCGTTTATCTTGCTTTCACTTTACTCTTTCTCCTTGTTTTTTATTCGACCCTTAGAAACCAAATTTTCAGATCTGACAGCATTAGAAGTGCCTAATATCTGGGAATGAGTCCAATCTACTGAGTAATTAGAGCTCACGCCTGAATCTGAAAGAAAACGTGTGACAGTTTGTTACTATGGCTGCAAGTGCAACGGAATCAGGTGCACAAGTTGAGAGAGTTGCCTTGAGAGTTATAATGGACAAGAAAAAGAAAAAAGTTGTGTATGCTGAGGCGGAGAAAGATTTTGTTGATGTTCTTTTAAGCTTCTTAACATTGCCCTTAGGGACTATTGCTAGACTTGTGGCTATTGAGGAGTCAAATATTGAAGCAGTTCAATTTGGAAGTATTAGCTTACTGTATCAAAGTGTGGCTGATCTTGATCAACAATATCTATTGAATAAAACATGCAAAGAAATGCTACTCAAGCCAAGAAACTCCATGGAAGCTTATTGTCAGCAGCTCAAACTCAACATTGACGACACACCTGGGGAGTACTTCAAGTGTGACTGGAGGAATTGTTGTAAATATACAAGTGGTGGTTATCTGAGTGCATTTAGTGATCAGAAATGCCTCTGTGGAAATCGTTTGTCCATTTCATATTTCAATCCCAGTGATATAATTTCTGACAATGGCTTCGTTAAGGAAATAGTTAGTTTTATAATTCACGATGATCTTTCTCTGGTCCCTTACGATCTAGTCAAAGGTCTACGTTTGCTTCAGATGAATGGAATCAATGACACCGCTGATGTAGAGAGAAACAATGCTTATTAGCAAGAAAGAGGCATGTTTTCTTTGACTTTTCTTGTTATCCATTCGATATCATCATCTTTGGCCTCGGTATTTCTTATGAAATTTTTTATATTTGTAGGTTGTTGATCTTCTCAAATTGTCCTTGCTCTCAAAGACTCCTCTGACAGACTTTGTCTTAAAGAAGAAACCAATCTTTTGTAATTCAAACCCAACATTACAGTCTGAGATTAGTATTGAAAAGAGCTTACAATCTAAGGAGAGTAAGCAGGTGGCTGTGAAATTACTGGTTAGAAAATCAAATAGAAAGATTCTGTTAGCTATAGGAGAGGAAGATTTTGCAGACTTTCTATTTAGTTTTCTTACTTTTCCTCTTGGAGGAGTGTTGCATATGCTACAAGGACTATCTTCTTTAAGCTGCATTGATACTTTATATAAAAGTATGACTGAGCTGAGTCCAGACAGATGTTTAAGGTCGGAAGCACTTAAAGATATGTTACGTAGGCCTCAAATTTTTCCTAAATTCGAAGTCTGTAACCAGATATTACCAATTGGGCCGGCATTGCTTACTTTCAAACATGGTAGAGTCTATGATTTTGTTGATACTAAATCTTCTGTTTCTGGAGGGTTTGTAAGTGTGCTACTAAGCATTATCGTTACAGATGACTTGATTGTGACTCCAAGTTCATCATTTGATTGGGTTTCATATCTAGAAAGAATGAAGGTCCCCCTTAGCGACGTAGAAGAAATGGTCATTAATATTGGTTTGAAAGAGGTAAATGGAGTGTATGAGAGGCTTTTCAATAAATCCACTCCTTTATTTTGATATGATATTGCAATCTGTTTATGTGTTACAGGGTCTCAGCATACTAAAAGCTTCATTGACCACAACATCAGTTCTGACTAATGTCTTCAAATCGTACATCGGTGAGTACAATCTTTAAGCAAACATGAACTAGTTGCATAATATAATAAAAATGATATTACAGAATTTGATTTAATATCATCTTTAGATAATAATTGAGAGTATTTTATAGTTCAGTTTTTTTAGTTATGTTAACTCATATATGCCAATTACATATGAACAATTTAAAGCTAATATGAAGTAGAGGGCAGAGAGAGATTCAAGAAGCCTTTGTTTCTTGTTTCTTGTTATTGTTAACAATTTTGAATTGGAACTCATTGTCAGAACTTAATTTATGTCTTTATATACAATGGCGCATTCTCTAGAGAACAAGTTGTTTTTGTTTAAAAAGTGATTAGTTTGGTATATATTTTGAAAAAGATGGTTATTTGAGAAATTTTTTGAAAGATGTGTTTTAAAAACAAATTCTCATTTTTTAGTTAAGGTTTGTTAAAATAGACTTTCATAAAGGTGTGTTTTAACAACATTTAGGTGTATTTAACTATTTTTTAATTAAAATTTGTTAAAATAGACTTTAATAAAAAAAAGAACTTACGGAAGGAAGGAAAATATATATATTTTCCTTCCTCTGGTTAAGTATACATGTTCTTGCTAACAATAACAAGAAATTAACTTCATTATTTGTCAGATCATTGAACAACTTGAAAGAACCAGGGGAAGGAAAATAGATCCATGGTGAACCTATGGTATGATCTTTGAATGCAGATGGGGAATAGCATGCATGTAATCTTTTTGTTGTTTTAAATGATTTGGATGGTTATTTTATTTTGTATTATATTGTTTTAAGCTGAAAATGCTACGAACTTTAATATATTACAATGTCAACTTATGTTATGAATGGTATATTGTCATTGAAGTGAAGCAGACTAGAAGGTATTAGTAATCCAACAACGATTTGAAGTAATGCCTCAATATTTAGAATAAAATAATTATTGGATAACAAGAATGTAAAGAAAAGAATATTGTAATATGTTAATTTGAAATGCTGAAGAGGTAAATTATCTGGATTTTTTTTCATCACCAGTATCCGATTCATTAATCCATTAATGGTAAATTTTCCTTTTGCAACACCAAACGTGTTTTATAATTAAAACTATATATATTACCTTGACACGTCCTTTTGAATTGACATAGTGAATGAATAAACTCATTCATCTTTTTTAAAATCTAAGTTTTTTAATAATAGGTCGGTTGGAAAGGAACAATGATATTAACACTTAGAACTTTTATTTCAAAAATTTTGCTGCCCTATACTTCCTCCATTATTTTATACCTCTACCACTAGAAATATTCTATTTTTCTGGGGATTTACCTACGGGTTTAAGCTAAAAATTTGCAGGAAATCTAATTTCTGCGTATTTTTCTATCATTTTTGATTCCCAACTATAACCTTTGTGGTAATGTAAATCTGGAGGTAATCAATCCCACATGAATTAAAATTCGGAGGATTCAAAATTCATAGGTTAATTTGCAGGTAAATTTGTAGTTTATATATTTTGAAATTAAAAAAATTAACTAAATTTAATTTGATAATTTGAGATTGTTAATATATAGAATAGTTTCTACTTTTAATCTCAGCCATACACGTGTAAAATAGTTAGTTAAATTATTTACGTGGTTGTTATTCATCAATGTATATAAAGGATAATGTAATCTTCTTCAATAATCGAATTGAAACATTCTTCTTCTTACAAGCTATTTTTCTTGTCAATGCTTGTTATTTTCAATTGTGGTATTCGTAGAGTTTCACCACTGCTACATTAACATGGTATCAGAGCTATCAAAGCTCTGGTAGCCATTGTTGTCCATTTTCTCCTTCTTCTGCAACTGGTGTCTTCTTTATCAGTGCAGAATTGTACCTTGCGCCTTTCGCTCATTTTTCTTCTTCTTCCTGTCAATCTTGATTTTTCTCTTTTCTTCTGTTCTTGATTTTTACCTTCATCAATGGCTTACAAGATCTATCATGATTTCTCCACGAATTCCACAAATCCTTACTACCTACATCCAAATGAAAATCCAGCACTCATCCTTGTAACACCCTTACTTGATGATAAGAACTATCATGCTTGGTCGCGTTCGATGCACATTGCCCTCATCTCCAAGAACAAAGAAAATTTTGTTGACGGAACCCTCACAAAACCTCCAGTTGCAGATCCTCTGTATGCTCCATGGGTTAGATGTAACACTATGGTTCTTGCGTGGCTTCATCGTTCTATTTCAGAATCAATTGCAAAGTCCGTTTTGTGGATCGATAGCGCAACTGGTGTTTGGAAGAACCTGCAAACTCGATTTTCTCACAATGACTTGTTTCGAGTTTCAGATATTTAAGAGGATCTTTACAAGCTTCGTCAAGGTAATTTGGATGTTTCCAATTATTTTACTCAGCTGAAAATCTTATGGGATGAATTAGATAATTATCGTCCCGCTTTACCGTGTTCTTGTGCTATCCCGTGTTCTTGTGGTGCCATAGTTGCAATTCACGGTTATAGGGATCAAGATCGTATTATTCGTTTCTTAAAAGGGTTAAATGAAAAATTTGCGCATTCTAAGTCTCAAATTATGATGATGAGTGTAACGCCCCGATTACGATTATTCCCATTTTGTTGAGTCTTTTATCTAAATTGAGTGATAAATTATTTTATTTGTGAAATTGGTGTGTTAATATGCTATGTTGACATGTTATGATATTTTACCGTTTTTGAGAGTTTTCGGGGAAAATTAGAATGGAGGGTATTTTGGACATTTCTCAATTAATGGTAAGTTAGAAATTTAGTGGAAATAGAAGTATGTGGGAAATTTAGTAAAATTGGTAGAAAAGTGATTAAGTGTAGAATTATGTGAGAAAATGAATTAATTGAATTTGGGTAGAAAATAAGAAAAGAAAATGAGAAAAAAGAAAGTAGGAAAAGAAATAGAAAAAGAAAAAGAGATAAGAAAAAGAAATAAGAGGGAAAGAGAAAGAAAAGAAAAAAAACAGAAAGAGAAAGAAGAGAAAAACAGAAAGAGAAAGAAGAGAAAGAAAGAGGAAGAAGAGAAAAGAGGAGAAAACTTGGAAAAACCTAGAAAACCATCAAGAACAATCATCTAGCAAGCTTGGAATCCGGGTAAGGGTGTGAAATCTTATTATCTCATCAATGTATATCATTATGTATGATTGTGTTGTTGTTGTTGTTGATTTTTATGAGTTTTGGTATGAACCCTAAATGTAGAAAATTTTGTGAATGATGATCAAAACATGATTTTGTATGCATAAATGTGTTGTTGATGTGGTTTGAGGTTTGGGTACTGATATGGGTGTTATCTATTTGGTGTGAAGATGAGTTTGGAGTTGGGATACTTGTTGGTATGTTCCCATAGGTGTTGATTGGGTTTTGGGGTGTGAATAAATTGATAAAATTATGTTTTAAAATATGTCAAAAATGAAAGTTTTTTCTCATTTAATCCATTTGAAAGTTCTTATTCTCTCAACCTCCCTCTTTAATCCATTTGAAAGTTTTTGGATGTTTATGTTATGCCACAACCCTACAAGCTTATAGAACTAAGTTTTCTCCTAGAGCTAGAAAATGTGTTTTTCTTGGATATAAAGATGGAACAAAAGGATATATCTTATATGACTTACAAAATCATAACACTTTTATCTCTAGAAATGTTGTGTTCTATGAAGAAATTTTTCCCTTCAAGCCTAACCAGACTAGTACTCCACAGCCAAACCAAACACAATTTAATTCCCAAACAAATCTTCCTCTTGATGATATTCCCATTTTACCTAGGTCTGCTACTACTACTGACCTATCTCATAATTCCCTTGATGATCCTCTCACTACTTCTCAGGATAGTGACAATACTAATTTTTTTCAAGAAACAGTCACATCATCTTTACCCTCAAATCATACTAACTTGCACAGTCCTATACATACACCTGCCAGTTCTCAGAATACTTCACCCAATTCCATTACTAGTCCCAACCATACTTATCTCAATTTTGATATTGAGAGTACTAGCCAGCCTGTCAATAACAGTCTTGTCAATAACAGTCCTGCAGACAATAACCTGCATATCTCTTCTTTACCCACCAGTCCAACACCCAACCTACCTATTACTTGCTCTAATACTGAACCAAATTCAAATACTCTTTCTCCTGTAACCATTGAACCTACTAGACAATCTAGTCGTATCTCTCATCCACCAAGCTACTTAGCTGATTACCATTGTTATTCTGAAGTAAATAAGTCACATTCAATGCATTCTCATAATCATAACATAGCATATCCTTTATCTTCTGTTCTTTCATATGATAAGTGCAATTCTTCATACAAACATTTCTGTTATGCTATTTAATCTAACTTTGAACCAAAAACATTTAACCAAGCCATTCAGTTTGACTGTTGGAAGAGTGCTATGAATGCTGAACTACTTGCTCTTGCTGAGAATCACACTTGGGATGTTGTTGAACTTCCTCCTGGAAAGAAACCTATTGGATGTAGATGGGTCTATAAGATCAAGTATAAGGCAGTTGGTTCTATTGAAAGATATAAGGCTAGGTTGGTGGCCAAAGGATATACTCAAATGGAGGGCATTGATTACTTTGACACTTTCTCACCTGTTGCAAAAATCACAACAGTTAGAGTTTTGTTATCACTTGCAGCTGTCAAAGGATGGTATTTAGAACAACTTGATATTAACAATGCTTTTCTACATGGGGATCTACAAGAAGAAGTCTATATGCACACTCCTCCTGGGCTATCTACTACATCTTCATCTAAAGTTTGTAAACTCCACAAGTCACTATATGGTTAGAAACAAGTCAGTCGCCAGTGGTACTCCAAACTCTCCTCTTTCTTTATTTCCATTGGGTATTCTCAGTCAAAAGCTGCCTATTCTCTATATGTTAAATCTACATCTCATTCTTTTACTGCATTGCTGGTTTATGTTGATGATATAGTATTAGCAGGAGATTCTTTGCTTGAGATACAATCTGTGAAGCAGATTTTAGATCATACCTTTAAAATAAAGGACTAAGGTCAACTAAGATATTTTCTTGGTTTTGAGATTGCTAGGTTCAATGAAGGTATATTCTTTAACCAAAGGAAGTATACATTGGATTTGTTAGAAGATAGTGGTCTACTTGCATCTAAACCATCTGCTGTTCCTTTTGATCCAAATGTAAAACTATCTGCCACTGAAGGTCAACCTTTAGAAGATCCTACTTATTTCAGAAGGTTGATTGGTAGACTCATTTACTTAACACACTCCAGGCTAGAAATTGCATATGTTGTTCAGCACCTGAGCCAATACATTTCTAAGACTTTGCTCCCTCACTATCAGGCTGCCACAAGAGTTTTGCGTTATCTCAAAGCTATACCTGCCAAGGGCATGTTATTTTCCTCTTCTAGTGAACTTAAGCCCTTTGCTTTTGCAGATTCTGACTGGGCTCGTTGCCCAGATACAAGAAGGTCTGTTACAGGTTACTGTGTGATGCTTGGTTCTTCTCTATTGTGTTGGAAATCTAAGAAACAACCAACTATTTCCAGGTCTTCCACCGAAGCTGAGTATCGTGCCTTGGCATCCTTAACATATGAAGTGCAATGGCTAAATTATCTATTTGATGACTTTCAGATTAAGTTTTCACAGCCAGCATCTGTTTTTTTGTGATAGCAAATCAGCTATCTATCTTGCTCATAATCCGACTTTCCATGAACGAAGCAAACACATTGAGCTCGATTGTTGTAACACCCCCCTTTCTATACCCCCAAATAATCACATAATCATTTAGGCACATTTTAAAAATTTTGTCAGAGTATAATTATAAACATAGTATAAAAGAGGTATGTCACATCATACATGAAATTAAAACATTCAACATCTGCTCAACAATTGATATGCAACAGTGGGGTAACTTTGCAACAGAGGAACTTAGTCCTTACACCCACATCTCAATATTTAGAATAAAAGCGGAAAATCTAAACATTGAATAACATCAAACATATATACATATATATATGTATCATCAAGTATTATCCACCAACATAATTCATGTTTACATAAACATTCATCAACAAGATACATGTACAAATGTATCACAAAAGAATCATAGTCATCCTAGCTACCCGGTGCTACATATCAGAGCCGACCGACCAAAAGAATGAAGACACGCTTCACAAAAAGACCACCAGCATACCTACTCTACAATGCCTCATAGAGCATCATAAAACAGCAGAAGGGTGAGAAACATTATCATAATAACAATGCATATAATTATATATCTTAACATAAAAATACACATATTCCACATTCTCACCATAATTCATCACAACTCACTCATATACATCACAATGTATATATATACAAAACCAAGCATATACATCATGCATACTTTCACAATTCTTATCATTCCACATAAACATACACATTTATGTTTATTCATCAATGCACCATTATAAAGATGATAAATGCAAATCATAGAGACCGACTCACGACTCTATGCAAATGCAATGCGGTACTGACTCAATCATTTCAAGTTCACTCAGGAACTTATTGGAACCATCGCTCGTTACCAATGTAACTCCTCGTCGGGCCTACGATGTTCACCTATTGCTCACACCTCACATAGGCACACAATATTTATGGATCACTCACACCCCACACGGGCACACGACCCGATCGCTCACACCCCACATGGGCACACGATCCGATTGCTCACACCTCACCTAGGCACACAATCGTTTGTAATCATCGCTCACACCTCACATAGGCACACGACGTTACAACGGATTCTCATTAGAATCACACCACACAAGAATGTACATCATTATGCTTCACATACAAAATGACTCAAGATATTCTTGAAATACATACATATTTACAATATATTCATGCATTCATCTCATACAATCACATACAATCTATATACATTCACATCAATGCACTATTGTATGATTCACATCCAAAACACACGTTCAAAATGGTAAAAGTCGCTAAATAACACTATTCCCAACTTTTCCGACTTATTTAATCTGCTAACAATTTCCCAATCATCATAAGAAGAAAGTACAGCTCAATAGCTTCACAACGATACCAAGAATGTAAAAATCGGATAAACGGAACAAAAGTTACGAGAGAAAACGAAAACGACATTTTGAAAAATCCCATTTTTACACTTGGCCTGACCATACGCGTATCACCATTTTCATACGCGTACGGCCCTAATTCCTCGCCATTCCCATACGCGTATCACCAATGCCCATACGCGTATGGGCAGAACCCATTTCCTTCACAAATTTCACGTTTCAGAGCCCATACGCGTATCACCAATGCCCATATGCGTATTGCCCTAGTCAATACGCGTATGGCCTGCCCAATACGCGTATGGCCTGGAAAAATGCAGAATTTTCCTGCATAATTTTTTCTGCGTTTTTCACTCCAACCACACCCAAATTCATCATCTAAACTCAGAAAAATACCAATTGATAACATTCATATCAGTATCCAAACCTCAAACAACATCAACAACACATTTATGCATCAAAAATCATGTTTTGATCATCATTCACAACATTTTCTACATTTATGGTTTATACAAAAACTCATAAAAATCAACAACAACAACAACAACATAATCATACATAATGATATACATTGATGAGATAATAAGATTTCACACCCTTACCCGGATTCCAAACTTACTAGATGATTGTTCTTGATAGTTTTCTAGGTTTTCCAAGTTTTCTTCTCCTTTCTCTTCTTCCTCTTTCTTTCTCTCCTTTTTCTCTCTATTTCTCTTTTCTTTCTCTCATATTTCTTCTTCTTATCTCTTTTTCTTTTCTATTTCTTATTTTCTACTCAAATTCAATTAATTCATTTTCTCACATAATTCTACACTTAATCACTTTTCTAACAATTTTGCTAAATTTCTAACTTACCATTAATTGAGAAAAGTCCAAAATACCCTTCATTCTAATTTCCCCGAAAACTCTCAAAAACGGTAAAATATCATAACATGTCAACAAGCATATTAACACACCAATTTCACAAATAAAATAATTTATCACTCAATTTAAATAAAAGACTCAACAAAATGGGAATAATCGGAATCGGGCGTTCCAACTCTCCCCCACTTTAGAAATTTTCGTCCTCGAAAATATTACCTAATTCAAACAACTCCGGATACGACTCTCGCATCCTACTCTCTAGTTCCCAAGTCATATCGCCTTCCGCAGCGCCTCCCCACGCTACTTTCACAAGTGCAATATCCTTGCCTCTTAGCTTCTTAACTTCACGGTCCAAAATCCTAATCGGTAAAGCTTCAACCGTAAGGTTATCTCTCACTTCAACCTCGTCCATAGAAATAACATGTGAAGGATCCGGAACATACTTCTGAAGTTGCGAAAAATGGAATACATCATGCATATTCGAAAGGTTCGGAGGCAACGCCACACGGTAAGCCACAGCACCAACTCGTGCAGAAATCTGGTACGGACCAATAAAACGAGAAGTCAACTTCTTCGACTTTAAAGCACGACCCACACCCGTAACCGGCGTAACTCTCAAAACCACATGGTCGCCTTCTTGAAACTCAAGATCTTTCCTTCTCTTGTCATGATAGCTCTTTTGTCTACTTTGAGAAGCTTTCATCTTCTCACGGATAAACTTCACTTTCTCCGTCGTTTGTTGTACCATCTCCGGTCCAACTATCATCCTCTCACCGGTTTCATGCCAACACAAAGGTGTTCGACATCTCCGACCATACAAAGCCTCAAATGGTGCCATACTTATACTTGAATGAAAACTATTATTGTAGGTGAACTCAATCAATGCCAAATAACTATCCCAAGCACCACCTTACTCGAGCACACAAGCAAGCAATAAATCTTCCAACGATTGAATTGTCCTCTCGGTTTGCCCATCCGTTTGCGGATGATAAGCCGAACTCAATCTTAGCTTAGAACCCAAAGCCTTTTGTAAACTCTCCCAAAACCTCGACGTGAATCTAGGATCTCTATCCGATACAATACTCTTAGGAACTCCATGTAACTTCACAACCGCAAGAACATAAATCTCGGCTAACTTCTCCAAAGGATAACTAATATCAATTGGAATGAAGTGAGCAGATTTAGTAAGCCTATCAACGATTACCCAAATAGCATTATGACCTCTTTGCGTATTCGGCAATCCTGTAACAAAATCCATCGATATACTATCCTATTTCCACTCCGGAATGTCCAACGGTTGCATCAATCCACTAGGCTTTTGATGTTCCACCTTCGACTTTTGACAAGTTAAGCACGCATACACAAATTGAGCCACATCTCTCTTTAACCCGGAACACCAAAAGATTTTCTTCAAATCTTGATACATTTTATTCGCTCCCGAATGAATACTTAAGTTACTTCGGTGTCCTTCTTCCAATATCATCTTTTTCAACTCCGCATCATCGGGAATACAAATACGACCACGGAATCTCAAAACTCCAAAATTATCAACCTTGAAATCCTCATTCTCATTCATCATCAAATCAACGAACTTCAAATCCAACTTTTGTTTTTCACATACGGTTGCAAGAAAATCATTCGTAACATGTAGCATACCAAGTCTCGCACTTCTCGGCGTCATTTCACAAACCAATCTCAAGTCTCTAAAACTCTCCAAAAGTTCCCATTCTCTCATCATCAATGCGGACATATGTAACGACTTCCGACTCAAAGCATCGGCCACCACGTTTGCCTTACCCAAATGGTAATTCAAACCAAAATCATAATCCTTCAAAAGCTCTAACCACCTTCTTTGCCTCATGTTCAATTCTTTTTTATCAAATAAATATTTCAAGCTCTTTTGATCACTAAACACTTCAAATCTTGCACCATAAAGATAGTGCCTCCAAATTTTCAAAACAAACACCACGGCCGCTAACTCCAAGTCATGTGTAGAATAATTCTTTTCATGCACTCTCAATTGTCTTGAAGCATAAGCCACCACTTTTCCATCTTGCATCAAAACACCACCTAAACCAACCAATGAAGCATCACAATACACAACAAATGGTTCCGTCGGATTTTACAAAATCAAGATTGGAGTCGTTGTCAACCTTCTTTTTAGCTCATTGAAACTCTCTTCACAATGAATATCCCAAATGAAAGCCTTTCCTTTACAAGTCATCTGGGTTAACGGAAGTGCCAACTTCGAAA
This sequence comes from Lathyrus tuberosus, assembly GCA_022829125.1. Taxonomy (NCBI): domain Eukaryota; kingdom Viridiplantae; phylum Streptophyta; class Magnoliopsida; order Fabales; family Fabaceae; genus Lathyrus; species Lathyrus tuberosus. The sequence goes on from JALAZF010000794.1 coordinate 549,854, forward strand.
ATCCCTCAATAAACCTCCGATAATAACCCGCCAAGCCTAAAAAGCTTCGAATCTCCGTAACCGATCTAGGAGCCTCCCATTGCATCACCGCATCAATCTTGGATGGATCAACACTAATACCACTACCGAAAATAACATGTCCAAGAAAACTTACTTCCGACAACCAAAATTCACATTTCGACAACTTAGCATACAATTGTTTCTCTTTCAAAATTTGTAACACAATCCTCAAATGCTCTTCATGCTCCTCTTGAGACTTAGAGTAAATCAAAATATCGTCGATGAACACAACCACAAAATGATCTAGATGTTCATGAAAAATATGATTCATGTATTCCATAAACACACCCGGCGCATTAGAAACCCCGAATGGCATCACGGAATATTCGTAATGGCCATACCGTGTCCTAAAGGCCGTCTTTTGAATATCCTCTTCTTTCACACGAATCTGGTGATATCCCGATCTCAAATCAATCTTGCTAAAAACACGCGCACCAACCAATTGGTCCATCAAATCATCGATCCTTGGAAGCGGATACTTTTCTTAATTGTCACCTTGTTCAATTGTCGATAATCAATGCATAACCGCATACTCCCATCCTTCTTCTTTACCAACAATACCGGAGCACCCCAAGGAGAAACACTTGGTCTTACAAATCTCTTGTCCAACAAGTCATTCAATTGCTTCTTCAATTCTACCAACTCCGATGCCGACATACAGTACGGTGTCATCGAAACCGGTCTAGTACCCGGAATTAGATCAATAGAAAACTCAACTTCTCTTTCCGGCGGTACATCTGTAATATCCTCTGGAAACACTTCAGGAAAATCACACACAACAGGAAACACATCAAGTGACACTTGACTTTCCACAGTTAAAGATGCAAACAACCCAAACAACTGAGCTTCGTCCGCCAAAAGTCTCTTCAACTCTTTAGTAGATAAGAAACTCGAGTCTTCGTCTTCCTCAAGAGAAGGAAACCTTACCAACTTATGATAACAATCAATATGAACCCTATTAAATTGCAACCAATTCATTCCCAAGACCACATCCAAACCTTCCAACGGCAAACACACTAAATCCATCTCAAAGTCTTTACCATAAATGGTCAAAGGACAACTCAAACAAACCAAAGAAGTAGTTACTGACCCCATTGCTGGAGTATCAATAACCATCTTACCATGCATCAGAGACAACACAAGATTCAAACGCTTCGCGCACTCAGACAAAATAAACGAATGAGTCGCTCCAGTATCAATAATAGCAACTAAAGGCGTACTATTAATAGAGCAAGTACCTTTAATCAGACGATCTGCACTTGAAGTCTGAGTTCCTGCCAAAGAAAATACCTTCCCACCAGTTGGAGATTTCTTCGGATTCGGACACTTTGTGCTAATGTGGCCAGGTTCCCCACAATTATAGCACTTCACCATATTCCTTCTACAATCGGTAGTAGCATGCCCAAGGCCTCCACAGTTAGAACATTTCACCACGGTCTTCCCACACTCAAATGATTTATGACCCATTTCACCACACTTGTAACACATAATGGAACCGGAACCTCCTCCAGATCTCTTCTCAAAGTTTCCCCTATGCTTGCCCTTATTAACGGGTGTCACATAAGGTCCACTTCTAGCTTGTTGCTTTCCCTTCCTCTCATTCAAACTTTTATAATGTGTAGAACGAGCCTTGCTATCTTCCTCGAAGATTCTACAACATTCCGTCAAATCCGTAAACCTTCTTATCCTTTGATATCCCACAGCTTGTTTAATCTCGGGACGCAAACCATTCTCATACTTAATACACTTTGAGAACTCAGCAGTAATCGCAGCATAGTGAGGATGGAATTGAACCAACTCCACAAACTTAGCAGTATAGTCCACCACGGACATACTACCTTGTTTCAGTTCAAGGAACTCCATCTCCTTCTTCCCTTTCACACTTTCAGGGTAATACTTCCTTAAGAACTCGGTACGAAATAAATCCCAAGTTATCTCTTCATCATCCACCTCAAGAACTTGACGCATACCGACCCACCAGTCTTCGGCTTCTTCCTTCAGCATGTGAGACCCAAGCCTCACCTTATTCTCCTCCACACAGCCCATGACTCTGAAGATTCTTTCAATCTCTTTCAACCAAGTTTGAGCACCATCGGGGTCAAATCTTCCTTTGAAGACTGGTGGTTGATTCTTCCTGAACTCGTCATTAGCATTCACGTTCGGCGCACCTTGCACCGCCCTAGCCATTGCTTCCAAAGCAGCAGCCATCACATTGTCGTTCCTACCAGCTATATTCTGATCATTCCCAAAAATGACAACAAGGTTAAACAACAGTTCAACCACAACAACAAGACAGACACAACTAACTCAACACTGGCTCTGATACCACTTAATGTAACACCCCCCTTTCTATACCCCCAAATAATCACATAATCATTTAGGCACATTTTAAAAATTTCGTCAGAGTATAATTATAAACATAGTATAAAAGAGGTATGTCACATCATACATGAAATTAAAACATTCAACACCTGCTCAACAATTGATATGCAACAGTGGGGTAACTTTGCAACAGAGGAACTTAGTCCTTACACCCACATCTCAATATTTAGAATAAAAGCGGAAAATCTAAACATTGAATAACATCAAACATATATACATATATATATATATATATATATATATATATATATATATATATATGTATCATCAAGTATTATCCACCAACATAATTCATGTTTACATAAACATTCATCAACAAGATACATGTACAAATGTATCACAAAAGAATCATAGTCATCCTAGCTACCCGGTGCTACATATCAGAGCCGGCCGACCAAAAGAATGAAGACACGCTTCACAAAAAGACCACCAGCATACCTACTCTGCAATGCCTCATAGAGCATCATAAAACAGTAGAAGGGTGAGAAACATTATCATAATAACAATGCATATAATTATATATCTTAACATAAAAATACACATATTCCACATTCTCACCACAATTCATCACAACTCACTCATATACATCACAATGTATATATATATACAAAACCAAGCATATACATCATGCATACTTTCACAATTCTTATCATTCCACATAAACATACACATTTATGTTTATTCATCAATGCACCATTATAAAGATGATAAATGCAAATCATAGAGACCGACTCATGACTCTAGGCAAATGCAATGCGGGTACCGACTCAATCATCTCAAGTTCACTCAGGAACTTATTGGAACCATCGCTCGTTACCAATGTAACTCCCCGTCGGGCCTACGATGTTCACCCATTGCTCACACCTCACATAGGCACACAATATTTATGGATCGCTCACACCCCCACACGGGCACACGACCCGATCGCTCACACCCCACATGGGCACACGATCCGATTGCTCACACCTCACCTAGGCACACAATCGTTTGTAATCATCGCTCACACCTCACATAGGCACACGACGTTACAACGGATTCTCATTAGAATCACACCACACAATAATGTACATCATTATGCTTCACATACAAAATGACTCAAGACATTCTTGAAATGCATACATATTCACAATATATTCATGCATTCATCTCATACAATCACATACAATCTATATACATTCACATCAATGCACTATTGTATGATTCACATCCAAACACACATTCAAAATGGTAAAAGTCGCTGGATAACACTATTCCCGACTTTTCCGACTTATTTAATCGGCTAACAATTTCCCAATCATCATAATAATAAAGTACAACTCAATAGCTTCACAACGATACCAAGAATGTAAAAATCGGATAAACGGAACAAAAGTTACGACAGAAAACGAAAACGACATTTTGAAAAATCCCATTTTTACACTTGGCCTGACCATACGCGTATCACCATTCTCATACGCGTACGGCCCTGATTCCTCGTGTAACGGCCCGATTCCAATTATTCCCATTTTGTTGAGTCTTTTATTTAAATTGAGTGATAAATTATTTTATCTGTGAAATTAATGTGTTAATATGCTATGTTGACATATTATGATATTTTATCGTTCTTGAGAGTTTTCGGGGAAATTAGAATGGAGGGTATTTTGGAAATTCTCAATTATTGGTAAGTTAGAAATTTAGTGAAATTGTTAGAAAAATGATTAAGTGTAGAATTTTGTGAGAAAATGAATTAATTGAATTTGAGTGGAAAATAAGAAAAAGAAATAGAAAAGAAAGAAAAAAAAAGAGATAAGAAAAGAAATAGGAGAGAAAGAGAAAGAAAAGGGAAATAGAGAGAAAAAGGAGAGAAAGAAAGAGGAAGAATAGAAAGGAGAAGAAAACTTGGGAAAACTAGAAAATCATCAAGAGCAATCATCTAGTAAGCTTGGAATCCGGGTAAGGGTGTGAAATCTTATTATCTCATCAATGTATATCATTATGTATGATTGTGTTGTTGTTGTTATTGATTTTTATGAGTTTGTGTATAAACCATAAATATAGTAAATGTTGTGAATGATGATCAAAACATGATTTTGTATGCATAAATGTGTTGTTGATGTTGTTTAAGGTTTGGATATTGATATGGATGTTATCAATTGGTATTTTTCTGAATTTAGATGATGAATTTGGGTGTGGTTGGAGTGAAAAACGCAGAACCACATTCTGCAGAATTTTTCTGCATTTTGCCTGTCCATACGCGTATTGGGGCAGGCCATACGCGTATTGACTAAGGCAATACGCGTATGGTGTTGGGCATACGCGTATGGGCATTGAAACGTGAAATTTGTGAAGGAAAATGATTATGTCCATACGCGTATGGGCATTGGCGATACGCGTATGGGAATGGCGAGGAATTGGGGCCATACGCGTATGAGAATGGTGATACGCGTATGGTCAGGCCAAGTGTAAAATGAGATTTTTCAAAATGTCGTTTTCGTTTTCGTCCATAACTTTTGTTTCGATTATCCGATTTTTACATTCTTGGTATCGTTGGAAAGCTATTGAGCTGTACTATATGATTATGATGATTTAGAAATTGTTAGCCGATTAAATAAGTTGGAAAAGTTGGGAATAGTGTTATCTAGCGACTTTTACCGTTTTGAATGTGTGTTTGGATGTGAATCATACAATAGTGCATTGATGTGAATGTATATAGATTGTATGAGATGAATGCATGAATATATTGTGAATATGTATGCATTTCAAGAATGTCTTGAGTCATTTGCATGTGAAGCATGATGATGTGCATTCTTGTGTTGAGGGATTTAATGAGAATCCGTTGTAACGTCGTGTGCCCGTGTGGGGTTGTGAGCGACGGATTGGTTCCAGAGGGAATCCGCTATAACGTCGTGTGCCCGTGTGGGGTGTGAGCGATGATTATAGACGATCGTGTGCCCGTGTGGGGTGTGAGCGACCGGGTCGTGTGCCCGTGTGGGGTGTGAGCGATCCATAAACGTCATGTGCCCGTGTGGGGTGTGAGCGACGGGGAACATCGTATGCCCGACGGGGAGTTACAGTGATGTAACGAGCGATGGTTCCAGCAGAGTTCCTGAGTGAACTTGAGATGATTGAGTCGGTACCGCATTGCATTTGCATAGAGTCGTGAGTCGGTCTCTATGATTTGCATTTATCATCTTTATAATGGTGCATTGATGAATGAACATAAATGTGTATGTTTATAGGGAATGATAAGAATTGTGAAAGTATGCATGACGTATATGATTGGTTTTGTATATATATACATTGTGATGTATATGAGTGAGTTGTGATGAATTGTGGTGAAAATATGGAATATGTGTATTTTTATGCCATGATATATAATTATATGCATTGTTATTATGATAATATTTCTCACCCTTCTGCTGTTTTATGATGCTCTATGAGGCATTGCTGAGTAGGTATGCTGGTGGTCTTTTTGTGAAGCGTGTCTTCATTCTTTTGGTCGGTCGGCTCTGATATGTAGCACCGGGTAGCTAGGAGGGATATGATTCTTTTGGGATACATTTGTACATGTATCTTGTTGATGAATGTTTATGTAAACATGAATTATGTTGGTGGATAATACTTGATGACACATGTATATATGTATATATGTTTGTTGTTATTTAATGTTTAGATTTTCCGCTTTTATTCTAAATATTGAGATGTGGGTGTAAGGACTAAGTTCCTCTGTTGCAAAGTTACCCCACTGTTGTATATCAATTGTTGAGCAGGTGTTGAATGTTTTAATTTCATGTATAGTGTGACATACCTCTTTTATACTATGTTTATAATTATACTCTGACGAAATTTTTATTATGTGCCTAAATGATTATGTGTTTATTTGGGGGTATAGAAAGGGGGTGTTACATTAAGTGGTATCAGAGCTAGTGTTGAGTCAGTTGTGTCAGTCTTGTTGTTGTGATGGTTGAACAGTTGTTTAACTTTGTTGTCATTTTTGGGAATGACTGGAATATGGCTAGTAGGAACGACAATGCGATGGTTGCTGCTTTGGAAGCAATGGCTAGGGCAGTGCAAGGTGCGCCGAACTTAAATGCTAATGACGAGTTCAGGAAGAATCAACCACCGGTCTTCAAAGGAAGATTTGATCCCAATGGTGCTCAACTTTGGTTGAAAGAGATTGAAAGGATCTTCAGAGTCATGGGCTGTGTGGAGGAGAATAAGGTGAGGCTTAGGTCTCACATGCTGAAGGAAGAAGCCGACGATTGGTGGGTCGGTATGCGTCATGTTCTTGAGGTGGATGATGAAGAGATAACTTGGGATTTGTTTCGTACTGAGTTTTTGAGGAAGTATTACCCTAAAAGTGTGAAAGGGAAGAAGGAGATGGAGTTCCTTGAACTGAAACAAGGTAGTATGTCCGTGGTGGCCTATACTGCTAAGTTTGTGGAGTTGGTTCAATTCCATCCTCACTATGCTGCAATTACTGCTGAGTTCTCAAAGTGTATTAAGTATGAGAATGGTCTGCGTCCTGAGATTAAACAAGCTATGGGATATCAAAGGATAAGAAGGTTTTCGGATTTGATGGAATGTTGTAGAATCTTCGAGGAAGATAGCAAGGCTCGTTCTACACATTACAAAAGTTTGAATGAGAGGAAGGGAAAGCAGCAAGCTAGAAGTGGACCTTATGTGACACCCGCTGATAAGGGCAAGCATAGGGGAAACTTTGAGAAGAGATCTGGAGGAGGAGGTTCCGGTTCCATTAAGTGTTACAAGTGTGGTGAAATGGGTCATAAATCATTTGAGTGTGGGAAGACAGTGGCGAAATGTTCTAACTGTGGAGGCCTTGGGCATGCTACTACTGATTGTAGAAGGAATGTGGTGAAGTGCTATAATTGTGGGGAACCTGGTCACATTAGCCCGAAGTGTCCGAATCCGAAGAAAGCTCCAACTGGGGGGAAAGTATTTTCTTTGGCAGGAACTCAGACTTCCAGTGCAGACCGTCTGATTAAAGGTACTTGCTTTATTAATAGTATGCCTGTAGTTGCTATTATTGATACGGGAGCGACTCATTCGTTTATTTCGTCTGAGTGCACGAAGCGTTTGAATCTTGTGTTGTCTCTGATAGATGGTAAGATGGTTATTGATACTCCAGCAATGGGGTCAGTAACTACTTCTTTGGTTTGTTTGAGTTGTCCTTTGACCATTTATGGTAAAGACTTTGAGATGGATTTAGTGTGTTTACCGTTGGAAGGGTTGGATGTGGTCTTGGGTATGAATTGGTTGCAATTTAATAGGGTTCATATTGATTGCTATCACAAGTTAGTGAGGTTTCCTTCTTTGGAAGAGGACGAAGACTCGAGTTTCTTATCTACTAAAGAGTTGAAGAGACTTTTGGCGGACGAAGCTCAGTTGTTCGGTTTGTTTGTATCTTTAACTGTGGATAGTCAAGTGTCACTTGATGTGTTTCCTGTTGTGTGTGATTTTCCTGAAGTGTTTCCTGAGGATATTACAGAGGTACCGCCTGAAAGAGAAGTTGAGTTTTCTATTGATCTAGTTCCGGGTACTAGACCGATTTCGATGACACCGTATCGCATGTCGGCATCGGAGTTGGTAGAATTGAAGAAGCAATTAAATGACTTGTTGGACAAGAGATTTGTAAGACCAAGTGTTTCTCCTTGGGGTGCTCCGGTATTGTTGGTAAAGAAGAAGGATGGGAGTATGCGATTATGCATTGATTATCGACAATTGAACAAGGTGACAATTAAGAACAAGTATCCGCTTCCAAGGATCGATGATTTGTTGGACCAATTGGTTGGTGCGCATGTTTTTAGCAAGATTGATTTGAGATCGGGATATCACCAGATTCGTGTGAAAGAAGCGGATATTCAAAAGACGACCTTTAGGACACGGTATGGCCATTACGAATATTCCGTGATGCCATTCGGGGTTTCTAATGCGCCGGGTGTGTTTATGGAATACATGAATCGTATTTTTCATGGACAGTTAGATTGTTTTGTGGTTGTGTTCATTGACGATATTTTGGTTTACTCTAAGTCTCAAGAGGAGCATGAAGAGCATTTGAGGATTGTGTTACAAATTTTGAAAGAGAAACAATTGTATGCTAAGTTGTCGAAATGTGAGTTTTAGTTGTCGGAAGTAAGTTTTCTTGGACATGTTATTTCCGGTAGTGGTATTAGTGTTGATCCATCCAAGATTGATGCAGTGATGCAATGGGAGGCTCCTAGATCGGTTACGGAGATTCGAAGCTTTTTAGGCTTGGCGGGTTATTATCGGAGGTTTATTGAGGGATTTTCGAAGTTGGCACTTCCGTTAACGCAATTGACTTGTAAAGGAAAGGCTTTCATTTGGGATATTCATTGTGAAGAGAGTTTTAATGAGCTAAAAGGAAGGTTGACAACGACTCCGATCTTGATTTTGCCAAATCCGACGGAACCATTTGTTGTGTATTGTGATGCTTCATTGGTTGTTTTTGGTGGTGTTTTGATGCAAGATGGAAAAGTTGTGGCTTATGCTTCAAGACAATTGAGAGTGCATGAAAAGAATTATCCTACACATGACTTGGAGTTGGCGGCCGTGGTGTTTGTTTTGAAAATTTGGAGGCACTATCTTTATGGTGCAAGATTTGAAGTTTTTAGTGATCACAAGAACTTGAAATATTTATTTGATAAAAAGAATTGAACATGAGACAAAGAAGGTGGTTAGAGTTTTTGAAGGATTATGACTTTGGTTTGAATTACCATCCGGGTAAGGCAAACATGGTGGCCGATGCTTTAAGTCGGAAGTCGTTACATATGTCCTCATTGATGATGAGAGAATGGGAACTTTTGGAGAGTTTTAGAGACTTGAGTTTGGTTTTTGACATGACGCCGAGAAGTGTGAGACTTGGTATGCTACATGTTACGAATGACTTTCTTGCAACCGTGTGTCAAAAGCAAAAGTTGGATTTGAAGTTCGTTGATTTGATGATGAATGAGAATGAGGATTTCAAGGTTGATAATTTTGGAGTTTTGAGATTCCGTGGTCGTATTTGTATTCCCGATGATGCGGAGTTGAAAAAGATGATATTGGAAGAAGGACACCGAAGTAACTTAAATATTCATCCGGGAGCGAATAAAATGTATCAAGATTTGAAGAAAATCTTTTGGTGGTCCGGGTTAAAGAGAGATGTGGCTCAATTTGTGTATGCGTGCTTAACTTGTCAAAAGTCTAAAGTGGAACATCAAAAGCCTAGTGGATTGATGCAACCGTTGGACATTTCGGAGTGGAAATGGGATAATATATCGATGGATTTTGTTACGGGATTGCCGAATACGCAAAGGGGTCATAATGTTATTTGGGTAATCGTTGATAGGCTTACTAAATCTGCTCACTTCATTATAATTGATATTAGTTATCCTTTGGAGAGGTTAGCCGAGATTTATATTCTTGCGGTTGTGAAGTTACATGGAGTTCCTAAGAGTATTGTATCGGATAGAGATCCTAGATTCACATCGAGGTTTTGGGAGAGTTTACAAAAGGCTTTGGGTTCTAAGCTAAGATTGAGCTCGGCTTATCATCCGCAAATGGATGGTCAAACCGAGAGAACAATTCAATCGTTGGAGGATTTATTACGTGCTTGTGTACTCGAGCAAGGTGGTGCTTGGGATAGTTATTTGGCGTTGATTGAGTTCACCTACAATAATAGTTTTCATTCAAGTATAAGTCTGGCACCATTTGAGGCTTTGTATGGTCGGAGATGTCGAACACCTTTGTGTTGGCATGAAACCGGTAAGAGGACGATAGTTGGACCGGAGATGGTACAACAAACGACGGAGAAGGTGAAGTTTATCCGCGAGAAGATGAAAGCCTCTCAAAGTAGACAAAAGAGCTATCATGACAAGAGAAGAAAAGATCTTGAGTTTCAAGAAGGCGACCATGTGTTTTTGAGAGTTACGCCGGTTACGGGTGTGGGTCGTGCTTTGAAGTCGAAGAAGTTGACTTCTCGTTTTCTTGGTCCGTATCAAATTTCTGCACGAGTTGGTGTTGTGGCTTACCGTGTGGCGTTGCCTCCGAATCTTTCGAATTTGCATGATGTATTCCATGTTTCGCAACTTCGGAAGTATGTTCCGGATCCGTCACATGTTATTCCTATGGATGAGGTTGAAGTGAGAGATAACCTTACGGTTGAAACTTTACCGATTAGGATTTTGGACCGTGAAGTTAAGAAGCTAAGAGGCAAGGATATTGCACTTGTGAAAGTAGCGTGGGGAGGCGCTGCGGAAGGCGATATGACTTGGGAACTAGAGAGTAGGATGCGAGAGTCGTATTCGGAGTTGTTTGAATCAGGTAATATTTTCGAGGACGAAAATTTCTAAAGTGGGGGAGAGTTGTAACGCCCCGATTCCAATTATTCCCATTTTGTTGAGTCTTTTATTTAAATTGAGTGATAAATTATTTTATCTGTGAAATTAGTGTGTTAATATGCTATGTTGACATATTATGATATTTTACCGTTCTTGAGAGTTTTCGGGGAAATTAGAATGGAGGGCATTTTGGACATTCTCGATTAATGGTAAGTTAGAAATTTAGTGAAATTGTTAGAAAAATGATTAAGTGTAGAATTTTGTGAGAAAATGAATTAATTGAATTTGAGTGGAAAATAAGAAAAAGAAATAGAAAAGAAAGAAAAAGAAAGAGATAAGAAAAGAAATAGGAGAGAAAGAGAAAGAAAAGGGAAATAGAGAGAAAAAGGAGAGAAAGAAAGAGGAAGAAGAGAAAGGAGAAGAAAACTTGGGAAAACTAGAAAATCATCAAGAGCAATCATCTAGTAAGCTTGGAATCCGGGTAAGGGTGTGAAATCTTATTATCTCATCAATGTATATCATTATGTATGATTGTGTTGTTGTTGTTATTGATTTTTATGAGTTTGTGTATAAACCATAAATATAGAAAATGTTGTGAATGATGATCAAAACATGATTTTGTATGCATAAATGTGTTGTTGATGTTGTTTAAGGTTTGGATATTGATATGGATGTTATCAATTGGTATTTTTCTGAATTTAGATGATGAATTTGGGTGTGGTTGGAGTGAAAAACGCAAAACCATGTTCTGCAGAATTTTTCTGCATTTTGCCTGGCCATACGCGTATTGGGGCAGGCCATACGCGTATTGACTAAGGCAATACGCGTATGGTGTTGGGCATACGCGTATGGGCATTGAAACGTGAAATTTGTGAAGGAAAATGATTCTGTCCATACGCGTATGGGCATTGGCGATACGCGTATGGGAATGGCGAGGAATTGGGGCCATACGCGTATGAGAATGGTGATACGCGTATGGTCAGGCCAAGTGTAAAATGAGATTTTTCAAAATGTCGTTTTCGTTTTTGTCCATTACTTTTGTTCTGATTATCCGATTTTTACATTCTTGGTATCGTTGGAAAGCTATTGAGCTGTACTATATGATTATGATGATTTGCAAATTGTTAGCCAATTAAATAAGTCGGAAAAGTCGGGAATAGTGTTATCCAGCGACTTTTACCATTTTGAATGTGTGTTTGGATGTGAATCATACAATAGTGCATTGATGTGAATGTATATAGATTGTATGTGATTGTATGAGATGAATGCATGAATATATTGTGAATATGTATGCATTTCAAGAATGTCTTGAGTCATTTGCATGTGAAGCTTGATGATGTGCATTATTGTGTTGAGGGATTCTAATGAGAATCCGTTGTAACTTCGTGTGCCCGTGTGGGGTGTGAGCGACGGATTGGTTCCAGAGGGAATCCGCTATAACGTCGTGTGCCCGTGTGGGGTGTGAACGATGATTATAGACGATCGTGTGCCCGTGTGGGGTGTGAGCGATCGGGTCGTGTGCCCGTGTGGGGTGTGAGCGATCCATAAACGTCGTGTTCCCGTGTGGGGTGTGAGCGACGGGGAACATCGTATGCCCGACGGGGAGTTACAATGATGTAACGAGCGATGGTTCCAGCAGAGTTCCTGAGTGAACTTGAGATGATTGAGTCGGTACCGCATTGCATTTGCATAGAGTCGTGAGTCGGTCTCTATGATTTGCATTTATCATCTTTATAATGGTGCATTGATGAATGAACATAAATGTGTATGTTTATGTGGAATGATAAGAATTGTGAAAGTATGCATGACGTATATGCTTGGTTTTGTATATATATACATTGTGATGTATATGAGTGAGTTGTGATGAATTGTGGTGAGAATGTGGAATATGTGTATTTTTATGCCAAGATATATAATTATATGCATTGTTATTATGATAATATTTCTCACCCTTCTGCTGTTTTATGATGCTCTATGAGGCATTGCAGAGTAGGTATGCTGGTGGTCTTTTTGTGAAGCGTGTCTTCATTCTTTTGGTCGGTCGGCTCTGATATGTAGCACCGGGTAGCTAGGAGGGCTATGATTCTTTTGGGATACATTTGTACATGTATCTTGTTGATGAATGTTTATGTAAACATGAATTATGTTGGTGGATAATACTTGATGACACATGTATATATGTATATATGTTTGTTGTTATTCAATGTTTAGATTTTCCGCTTTTATTCTAAATATTGAGATGTGGGTGTAAGGACTAAGTTCCTCTGTTGCAAAGTTACCCCACTGTTGCATATCAATTGTTGAGCAGGTGTTGAATGTTTTAATTTCATGTATAGTGTGACATACCTCTTTTATACTATGTTTATAATTATACTCTGACGAAATTTTTATTATGTTCCTAAATGATTATGTGTTTATTTGGGGGTATAGAAAGGGGGTGTTACACCTCGCCATTCCCATACGCGTATCACCAATGCCCATACACGTATGGACGGAACCCATTTCCATCACAAATTTCACGTTTCAGAGCCCATACGCGTATCACCAATGCCCATACGCGTATTGCCCTAGTCAATACGCGTATGGCCTGCCCAATACGCGTATGGCCTGGAAAAATGCAGAATTTTCCTGCATAATTTTTTCTGCGTTTTTCACTCCAACCACACCCAAATTCATCATCTAAACTCAGAAAAATACCAATTGATAACATTCATATCAGTATCCAAACCTCAAACAACATCAACAACACATTTATGCATCAAAAATCATGTTTTGATCATCATTCACAACATTTTCTACATTTATGGTTTATACAAAAACTCATAAAAATCAACAACAACAACAACATAATCATACATAATGATATACATTGATGAGATAATAAGATTTCTCACCCTTACCCGGATTCCAAACTTACTAGATGATTGTTCTTGATGGTTTTCTAGGTTTTCCAAGTTTTCTTCTCCTTTCTCTTCTTCCTCTTTCTTTCTCTCCTTTTTCTCTCTATTTCTCTTTTCTTTCTCTTTCTCTCCTATTTCTTCTTCTTATCTCTTTTTCTTTTCTATTTCTTATTTTCTACTCAAATTCAATTAATTCATTTTCTCACATAATTCTACACTTAATCACTTTTCTAACAATTTTGCTAAATTTCTAACTTACCATTAATTGAGAAATGTCCAAAATACCCTTCATTCTAATTTCCCCGAAAACTCTCAAAAACGGTAAAATATCATAACATGTCAACATAGCATATTAACACACCAATTTCACAAATAAAATAATTTATCACTCAATTTAAATAAAAGACTCAACAAAATGGGAATAATCGGAATTGGGGCGTTACAATTGCCATGTAGTCAAAGAAAAGCTTCAATCCGAGTTGATTCATCTGCTTCCTGTCCCTACTACATCACGGCTAGCTGATGCCTTTACCAAGCCACTTCACTCACCATCCTTGTCTAGCATTTTGTCCAAGTTAGGACTCTTCAACATTCACAGTCCAACTTGAGGGGAGATGTTAATATATAGATTAGTTTCTACTTTTAATCTCAGCCATACACGTGTAAAATAGTTAGTTAGATTATTTACTTGGTTGTTATTCATCAATGTATATAAAGGATAATATAATCTTCTTCAATAATCGAATTGAATCATTCTTCTTCTTACAAGCTATTTTTTTTACAATGCTTGTTATTTTCAATTGTGGTATTCGCAGAGTTTCACCACTGCTACATTAACAGAGATTGTAATTTATTCAAATTAACCGTTAAAAGATAAAAACATTAACACTCAAAAAAATCATATTCAATGGCACATATTTGAAGATTTCCTACATTACTGTTACTATAGAAGGAAAACATATAACTACAGTTAATTAGAACAAAATTTAAAATTTTTAAATTCAAAATGAGTAAATAAAATAAAATATAGATCAAGTGTTTGAAGCTTTTAAAGCCTTATCTCAGAGGAAATTAGTCTGTTATATTATTATCCTGCAAAAGCCTGCAACACAATTCTAAACAATAGAAATTTTCATACCATAAATTTTTTCACAGAAATTACTGGCTGGTTACTAACACAATTTGAAGATTTGGTAAGGAACATATGCTGAGTGAGGGTCCATCAAAGAGTTCTTAATTCTCATAAAAGCTTGAACTGCATGTTCAACAAAGATAAGTATATAAACTTTATGTTTTTTTAGTATCAGTGATTGAATAAATTGACCTTGGTAACTAACTAGTCACCTTCATAATTGACACCTTTAGATGAAAGCAAACCAGTTACTAAAGTCCACATGAAGAACAAAGCCAAATAAAACTAAACTGCATATTTTTCCCTTCCATTCAATGAAAACTTTGTTACCAAAAGAAAAACTGCATATTTCTACCTTAAAGAAGATCAGTAAAGGGTAGGTTTTGAAAAGCATACCCCCAAATCATCTCTGCCCTTTATGATAATAAGGACTATAAACAAAACTGCACAAGAAAGTGCAAATACTTTTAATAAAACAAAACAAAGGTAGCCGTGGCGGAATCGGAATTTTTTTTTTAGTGGGCCACTAAATTAAACTATAATATTTAAATTAAATATAAAAGTTATATTGCATATAAAGATTTAAGTCGTAATAATCGCAAAATTGATTATTAAAAAAATGAATTACATACCTTAAAATAATACTCTACGTGTATTGAGTGACTTGAATTAATGGATAACTGTTTTTACTTCTTGAATCGATGGAATTTCAACACGTTGAGTGGTAGCTGTTGTTACTTCTTCAATTGGTGTAACTTCAACTGGTTGGGACATAGAAGTTATCACTTCTTCGATTTTTGAAACTTTAATAGGTTCGGATGTAGAAGCATTCTCACAAACTTTCCTTTTAAAAAATGATTAATTTTTCCATTCTTCATCATCATTTCTTTTGCTTTATAAGAACATAATTTTGTCTCAACATAAATTATTTGAAAACAATACTGAAATTCAGTCATAATAAAACTTGTTGTTATAAGTTTTTTAACAGATTTGTTTTTATAAGTTATAACAATAAAAACACAAGTTTTACTTTGTTGTTATAACAGGGGTGACTGTAGGAGTGACATCATCAACAACAATTAACAACATCATTCATTCAAAATCAACAATCAACAATCATTCAAAATTAACAATCAACAATCATCATCATTCTTAGTCCCAACATAAATTATTTGAAAACAATATTGAAATTGAATCATAATAAAACTTGTTATTATAAGTTATAACAATAAAAACCCAAGTTTTAATTTGTTGTTATAACAGGGGTGGTTGTGGCAATGACATCATCAACAACATCATTCATTCAAAATTAACAATCAACAATCAACCATCAAACTTAACAATCAGCAACAATTAATTCTTTAAGAACAATATTTTCAGAGTCAATTTCACCTTAAAATTGCTTCACAATTCACAAAATTTCCAATAACAAAATCATTCATTTAAAATTAACAATCAACAATGTAATGAAGAGAGAGAGAGAGAGAGAGGGGGGGGGGGAAGAGAGAGAGAGAGCTCACCATTCTAAAAACAAAGGAGAAATGTCACGACGAAGAGGGAGAATCAGAGAACGACTCGCCGTCGGTTGTCGCTGCCGATGAACAATCTTAATAATGGAGATAACGTCATGTTTTATAGAGATTATCTGTTGCTGGAGACGGAAAAGAAGTAAGTGAAGCTTTTAGAACAGAGCCAAAAATTTGATTTAGGAAAAGAAATTGTGTTACGGTAGTACGCTAACGAAGGAAAGAAGAGAGAAAAACAAAAGATTTTTTTTCAGGTAATAATATAATTTTTAGGGATGTTATAGTAAATTTCTATGATATAAAAAATATTTATTTTTTTTGGAGGGTGGGTCATGGTCCACCACAGCCCCTAGTACCACCTCTGAAAGGTAGATAGAGTGTGGTGAAAGCTTGCAACAAAAAATATAGAAGAACAATGAAAATAATATGTTATACCTGAATATTCTTTCTACATAAATGATACCTAGACACCAAGTTGTACACTTACACCGTATGTCTTTTTCCAAAAATATTCATTTTTCTGTAATTTAGCTAACATATAAGGGCAAGTTAGTAATTTTGTTTTGAGTGCTAGGATAATGTAACTGTGTGGCTTTATCTCTCTCACCCAGTGCTGCATATGCTTCAATATTTCCTAAAAAAAAATTCTCTCTCACTCAGACACTATTCATCCCGACCGCTCTTCACACAACGGCGACCGCTCTTCACACAACGATGACGCTCTTCACACAACGACGGCGCTCTCACCAACGAAGGTGCTCTTTTTTCGACACAAGTTCTCTATGCTCTTATCACATCACGGTTCAAAAACGACACTCTCACTTCTCACCGAACGAAATCGTTAGTATCTCAAGGTTATTTTTTCTCACATGAAAACACGTTTCCTTTTAATTTTTTGTGAAGTTCTGTTGTTTAAAGAGGAAAACTGAAAGAGGATTAAGGTTTAGGGTTTTTTCTTTTTAGGTTATTGTAATAGATTTCTCAATTCCAGGTTGTAATAGATTTCTCTTTAGGATACTGATAATGTTTTTATTTGGTTTTGGATTGTTATTAGGTTGAGTACTCTATTGCTGAAAATGTGGCATCACCAAAAAATTTAAACGAAACTAATGTAAGTAATCAAGTTTTTATTTGTTTTGTTATTCTGGTTGGAATGTTGGATCTTATTTATCAGTGAAATTAATCAAGTTTTTTTCGTGAATTTAAGGTACGAATGAGGCATAGTTGTATCCCGGTGAATTTGAGCATCATCAATGAAAAGTTAACACCAGCTCAACGAGCCCCCATCGAATGCACCCCATTCAAGTGGGAAATGAATATTTCTAACAACTTCTCAATCTCAGGTGGTTTATTATGGGAGTTAGTAAGTAGATGGGACGTACGTAGTAGGGGATTTAGGGTTAGAGATAAGATAGTTCCCTTTACTCCGGTTGATGTTTGTTTTGCGTTTGGATTATCTATTGTTGGTAAGTCTCTAGTAGTAGAAGAAGACTAACAAAGTCAAACATTAGCTCTATTTAAAGGGGCTGAGGTAACCGTTCACAATATTCACAAACAACTTTGTTCCCACAAGAAAAAATTAGTTAATTTTGTTAGACTTTACATATTACTTACATTTGCGGAGTTTTACTTTCCCAAAACAGGGAATAAGGTCTTTACCATATTTATTAAGCAATTGGATGATCTTGACTCACTTGATACATTTAGTTGGGGACTTACTGTTTATAATTTTATAGTTTCTAGTTTATGTGAGTCTTCGGTTGTGTTGAAGGAGGGAAAAAAACAAGGCACAAAGACATTTAAACGGGTGTGCTGCCATATTGCAGGTAAATAGATTATATAACTTTATAGTTTCATCATGTATTTTGAATGTTAAAATTTTTGAAATTTACATCTAATATTTGTTATAGATTTGGGCATTCAACCACTTATCTTTGGGGAAAGCACCCGCTGTTTCTATGTTTTTGTTTCCACGTGTATTGAATTGGCCGGTTATAATTATGCAGAAGAAAAATATTGAAAAAGCATTTGACAAAAATATGGTAAGATTTTATGTGTTTGAATTGAGAAAAATAGGTTTTCTGTTGTCGTGTGTTTGAATTAATTGTTTTTTTTGTTAGATAATTGATAGAGTGGTTGCAATAGAGGAATAACTGAAATATGACATAGTCAATGCTGCTTTGTTTGAACAAGGACAACAATTTGTGAATGTGTATGATTATCAAATATTGGTGGATGAGAATAAAGATTTCAAAGAGAGGATAACAGTTCTTGAGGAGGAAATGAGGATGATGAAAAAGGCGAGAGTTAACACTCCGTTTCAGGACGAGGATGTTTAAGATGATCGACAACTTGTGAACTTTGTCACTGAAGATGAAGTAGGGACTTCGGCTGGAGATGTTGGACATAACACTCTACTTAATGATGATGATACCATTGTTGAAGAAAACCTATCAAAGTCTAAATCTAACATGGCTACAAGAATGAGGAAGAAACCAAGGAAGCGTGGAAAAAGAACTAGAATGAATTTGTAATGCATTCGTGTTGTAGAAATTTGATAAATATGTATGGTAGAATTTGGCACAATTATGATGTGTTGTAGTGAAGAATTTGGCACAATTTTAACATTTGGTGGTCTTGTTTTGTTTATGTGCACAATGTGTTGATTATAATATAATTTATTTTGTATTTAATGTGTTGTTTATGTTCATTATTGTGTTAATGAGTTGAGTATGTTATGGTTCTCTTGTTTTGAAATCTGGAATTGCATTAACCAAGAGATGAGAAATAAAAGTTGGAGAAGAGATGAGAAGAAAAGTTGGATAAGAGATGAGAAAGAATGGCGTGAATGACCAAGAAGAAGAAGAATGAGTTAGAATACTTTATGTTATAAAGTACAACATACATGTGGTTAAGGTTAAGAGAGAGAAACAATAAATTAACTTTTCTGCTATAACCCACGGAAGAAAAGGATGTTTCAATATTAAGTGCCAAGCTTGTACACTTTATTGTTTTTTTAATATATTGACACTGTTCATATACAGTGCAGGTGTACAATTTGGTGTAAAAATAGCAAAAGTGTTATTTCTATGGTGCACAATATTCAAATGGTAGAGGATTCCATATTGGTAGATAAAGTAATACCATATATACACGTAGAGGTGGCAATTGAATCCATTAAAGTAAAATCTATCCAATCCATCCACCAAAAAAATTCATTCAATTCATCCATCACATAAAAAGTAAATTAATGGATTGAATTAAATTCATCCATTTATATGCATGGATCGATTCAATCCATCCAACATATTTTAAGGATCCAATGGATTATTTTTATATCCGTTAGATTTATTTTTTAAAAAATAATTAAAAATATATTTAAAAAAAAAAGAATTGATTTATTTCCAAAAAAAAAACCGTTTTTTCCGAAAAAAATAACCAATTTTTTTTCGGAAAATAATCGATTTTTTTTCGAAAAAAGAAAAACCGATTTTTTTCCCAAAAAAAAAAATTTATTTTTTCTGATAAAAAAATGATTTTTTTCTGAAAAAAAACCGATTTTTTTGGAAAAAAAATGATTTTTTTCTGAAAAAAAATGATTTTTTTTCTAAAAAAAATGATATTTTTTTCTAAAAAAACGATTTTTTTTCCAAAAAAAAAATGATTTTTTTTTCGAAAAAAAACCAATTTTTTTTTTAAAATTAAAATATTTTTTTTTTGAAAATACAAAATGTCAAATTTTTTATAAAAAAAAACCGTTTTTTTAAGAAAAAAACTTATAAAATAATACGTTTGTTTTTTTTATAAAAAAAAATGGATGGATATCTATCTATTAAAAATATGTTAATGGATTGATTGGATGAATTTTATTCTTAACGGATTGGATTGGATAATTTTAAGAAAATTTTAGTAGATTGTTAATGGACTAATGAATTATTTTGATCTATCCATTAATAATTCAATCCATATCCATTCGATCCATTCATTTTACCACCCCTACATACACGTCCGTATAAGAACACGTGCAGTGCACTGCAAGCACAATTATCTGAAAATGCACGCATAGTGTAAGCCCATTTTAATCAGAAATATGGATTATGCGGTTACATACTCGATCAAGTCCTATTGATATCATACTTAGTTGTCTAATCCTATTCATCATTTTATCGTATCCTACTTGATTTAATTGTTACAAATTTCCTTAAAATTTAGGAGACCTATTTCACATCATAAATACGTACAAAATTTATATAGCTAAGAACAAAATAGAATAAATTTACAAGTTTATTTGTGATTTCAATTATTATTAATTATTAATAATAATAATTGATAATAGGGTAACAGTGAATTTATTCGATATATCTCTCAATGAAAACATGACACTGATTATTGTCAAGAAGTTGTTTCTTTTAATTATCTCAGTTTAACCCTATTCGATAGCATTGGCAATCATGGGAATGAATGATTTAGTAGGATATGCAATTCAAATAACAACGTTAACAACGGATAGAAAGAATCAAGGTACTTAAAAAAAAATTTACTAAATTTAATTGATAAATTGGTCCTCCACCTTAATTACCCTCTACACTCTAATTAAACTAATATCATTAATTAAATTAAATTAATAAAAAAAATTAAATATTCAATTTAATAAACTTCTATGTGAAAATTTAAAGGACCAATTTGTAAGATTTGAAAACTATTAGGGATTTATTTATAATTTTTTGAAAATTTTAAAGGTGAATTTAAATTTTTTATAAAATATGAAGACCGTCTTACAAAATTTGAAAAATTAATAATAATAAATTTAACATTCGTATTATATAGAGTGAATGAACAATTTTAAATTCTTTACTTTTTGATATCATTTGAAATTCCTTACATTTAATTTGAATAAAATATTTCATAAATTTACATCATTTTAACAATTTTTCATATTTTTTTATCCAAGCCATGGATTTTGGTCAAATACTTTTAAATTTCCTCAAAAAATTACATTCGTTCATTAAAATTCTTCATCCAAACACTGTAATACTAATATTCACAATTGGTCTTTTTTTTTTCTTCTTTTTGTTATAAATAAAATGATTATGGATGACCATTTATAAGAATATTTCATATTGATTTTTTATTCATGATATATTTCCTTTAAATAAGACTCATAATATATTTGAAACTGACATTAATAATGAGAATAATACAATACACTCTATTCTTCTCTTTTCTCTCTTATATTATTTTGTTTTGTTTCATAAAAAGTTATCAACACGAAACTCTATCAAACTTGTAAATGATAAAAATTGAAGCTATAACTATCAAAGGTAATATTGGTCTTTTATTCATTTATTTTACATTACTCGTTTTGAAATTTTGCTATTATATTATATCTTAATAAATTATCAAATACCCCTAAAGGATGGAAAAATAATAAGTTTATGATCGATTGTAGGGTCTGTGGTGGAAAATCAGAGTTCTGAATTGAACTCCATAGCAGAACGCGAATTATGTTTCTGTAACACAGGTGACGCGCGTCACCTGCCTGACAATCCGGTCATCATGCTTCTTAAGACACTGAAAGGCATCAGCGGTCTGACGGGGAGACCGTCATGGTCTCCAGGAAAGCGTTGAGCCTTGCCGGTCATACGCTACAGTATTATATATTATATATTATGCATAGAGTAAAGAGATTAACAATTATCTCAGCAAATGACTGAATGCAACCTATATCGATATTTATTCTTGCACATTTATCACAAAATGATCAAAATATTTACTGATTACATTGCCACTTACTTGCTTTTTTGTAGCATGGTTCTTAAGAGTATTGGTTACAAATCAGTACCAGTAGATGGCCTACCTTTTGATCATAAGAAAGGTGAAGGAATAATGAGTTTTCCTAATTTAATTACTTTTTACAAATCAGTACCAGTAGATGGCCTACCTTTTGTTTGCTTTAATCATTTTTTACCAGTATTTTGCTTGCAGATGACCTTCTTATCAGTTGAGTATATGTTGTTCCAATCTATGGGCACTTATCATGGATGCTGGAACTAATTATACCGCTCAAGTATAATTTGACGTGATTAATCTTATCTATATGATATTGTTTCTTTGCAGGAATGGATCTTAGAATAATGGGATAAGAACTTCTACATTACTTCTATTGCAGGGGCCAATAATGGCAGCTCTGTTGTGGTGATGTTTAAAGGTTTGATTACTAACAATGTTACTTTTTGCAACTGTGATTTGGCTTTGTTACTTTTCATGGTTAATGTATGTTATCCAATAATGGCAGCTCTGTTGTAGTCATGTTTAAAGGTTTGATTCACATTTTATTTTGGTCTACATTTTACAATTTGACCATTTTTTCTTAATAATATTTTGCAGATGCTACCAGTGGTATAATCAATTCATATGTCTGTCATTATTATTATTATTATTATTATTATTATTTGTATTCTGGTGTATTTAATCCGGGCGGATCTATTCTTCTATAGGAGGATGAAGTTCCTGCCCCAGATTATGTGACAAGAAATAGGTATAATTCATTGAAAATATGTTCAGTAAAATGGTTGTCATTTTTCTGTAAAATGGTTGTGCTGCTGTTTCAATTCAAAAGGCAATGTTTTCGCGAAATAAAGAACAGCGAAAGAACGAGAGTGGCCTTGTGGACATCAAAATATAGTGTTCTTTATATAATTGTTTTTATTAGGCTGTATAATGGTTGAATTATTTTCCAGGGAACCTTTTTTCAAGGTAAAATTGAAATTGAACAACTTGATAAGGTTAGTTAAAGTCAAATCACTTTATATTCACTTCAAGGTTATAAACATGGTATTAATGTTCAGGGCTTTCATTCCACCAAGTTTGAGTTCTCAGAAATCGACGATGATCAGTTGGAAGATTTTGAAGATGCGCGGCGGTCTCAAGTTTCAAGACCGACATTTGTTTGACATGGTTTCAACAGTAGCGGTCTTGTGTAATATAGTATTTTTAAATATTGTTGATAACAAGTTATAGGAGTCAGAGACTATTTGTGAATGTGATTATGTAAGTTGAGATTTATTGGTTTGAAAATACTATTATTACATTCTTTGTTCCACTTGTAATAGTTGTGTGAAGCGTTTTGATGTTTATAAATTCAAAGCTTCTTCTGAATTTGAGTCAACACCAATAATGTATATACGCAAAGTAGCTCATATGGATTACCTTTTTTTTGTTTCATTTTATAAGTTGTAATTAATAGTCAGAGAGTGGATGAATACACTACTGTACTCAAAATATTCCTGATCACACAACAAAAACATAAGAAAAAAAAACTTATCTAAAGATAATACAATAGCAGAATTATAAACTATGACAGTGTAGATATAGTACACAATTTTAACATTGTTTTGTAACTTATATATTATATAATTGTTCTAGACTGGTCCGGAGCCTGTCCTTCAGAAGGGCAGGCCCAACCCACACTACCTGGGGCGGCCCAACAATGCCCGTATGCAATATCCGCGTCGAGCACGTGCCAGCCTTCAGCAGTGTCGGGCACGTGCAGCAGAGATCGTCGAGCAGAGACGTCAAGCCACGCAGGGAACGTCACTCCCCGACTCACAAGGGCTCCTCCCCGCGAGGACTTGTTCTCTTGTAACCTCCCACTTCCGAAGGATTCGGTCTGCCCACCTTCCGGAGATCTCGGGACCGCTACCCCAGGGCGAAGACCACACGCTGGTCTTCACTACGCCACCTAAGCCTTGGCAGTTACTTGGATTGGGCCCTGCAATCCAGCCAAGTGCAAGTAACCGTTGGCCCTGCGCTGGGGGACTCTCTATAAATACTCTCTCTCTTGAGAGGGTCAGGTTACTTCATATTCTAAACTCACACCTGCTTTCTGTACTTGTTTTTCTCTGACCTTACCAGACTTGAGCGTCGGAGTACCTTGCAGGTACACCCCCCGGTCGCATCATCATCACCGGAGCTAAAGATGATACGACGTTGCTGGCCACTGTCAAACTGTCTGATCCCGGTACGATCAGTAGCGCCGTCTGTGGGAACAACTGCTTCCCCGTTTTTCCTTCACCGTTAAACCAAAGCAATTTCTCCATTCATCACCAACATGGGAACAACGCTTCGGACTCCGCCTTCACGCAGCTTGACAATGGAAACCATCGTGAGGACAACGCTGTCATCTACGTCGAGGAAGGCGATGTAAGGGACGGGCAGATCGCCTCCCCTTTCTCCAAAGACGCGGCATATGACGCCGCCCAACAGGACGTCCCACCGGTTGTCTACCAGCCAGTCGCTCCACCGCCAAACGCTGACCCGGGGACGGTGGCCCTGTTCGCCCTGGTCAACCAAACCAACCAATTGATTGTCCAGCTGAATCTCAGGATCGAAGCGCTCGAACGGGAGCGACCACGACGCTCCTCCCCGCGAAGACACCGTCATCCGTCGTCTCCCAACCGTTCTCCTTCCCCGCGAAGGAATCCCCCTGCTCGTACAGCCCCTCCCCGCAGCGGGAGGGCCGCCGGCCGCGCTTGGAGCGACCCCAGCAAGTAGTCACCCAGAAGCGCCTTGGCTCCTCTCCGCAGAACGAGCCACAACATTCCCCGGCCAAGAAGAGGAGCACAGCCGGCGGCGAAAGGCCGAGGGACCGCCCCAGAAACTCTCCTAGACGCCATGGACATGGTCGAGGTCATCACTCCCCATCGCGGTCACCAGTCAGAAGCGATGAGGACGACCAGAGGACCCCTCTATCCAGGGAAATCATGGACACTCCCATCCCGGCGGGCATGGAGAAACCTCCACCACTGGGGACCTATGACGGTACAGCTGACCCCGACGACCACGTCGAGAGCTTCGAGGCCATGCTCGACTATAGGAATGTTGGAGGAGCTATCAAGTGCAGGCTCTTCCCGACCACTCTTCGGAAAGGCGCCATGACTTGGTACAAAAGTCTCGCCCCTGAATCAGTCACGTCGTAGAGGCAACTAAGGGATGTTTCTATAAACACTTCACCGCATCTCGCCGACATCCGAAGACGGTGGCCTAGTTAGAAGGCATCTTCCAGGGGAAGAGCGAATCTCTCAGAGATTACATTGAGAGATTCAACCAAGAAGCTGTCGAGGTCGACACGACCGACGACATGAAGTAGTTCCTGATCATGCGAGGACTACGTATTGGAACCGAGTTCGCCAAGTCTGTAGGCATCCACATACCTCGTAACTTGGAAGACTTACTCCACCGGGCTCAATCGTACATCGAGTTCGAGGAATAGGAAGCAGCCCAGATCGCCCTCGACTCGAGGTATTGGAGGTCGTGGTATGCCGCTCAATTGTTGTCCACCGGGCTCAATCGTACATCGAGTTCGACATCCAGTACGAGGGAAGGAAAGCTTTGAAGGCTCAGGTGTTGGCCGACTTCGTGGTGGAGATGAACATCCCGGAACCCTCTACCAACGGATCCCATAAATAGACAATCTACATCGACGGGGCATCCAAATCGAAAGGGAGCGGGGCAGGCATCATCCTCGAAAACGGGGACGGCATCCTGATCGAAGTCTCACTCGAATTGTCCTTTCCAACGTCGAATAACCAGGCACAATATGAGGCTTTCCTCGCCAGGCTACGGTTGGACGAAGACCTTGGCGCCAAAGAGGTAAAAATTTTCACCGACTCCCAGCTCGTGGCCTCTCAAGTCCGAGGAGAGTATCAGGCCAAGAATGACCGCCTCATCGAATACTTAACTTTGGTGATGGAAAAGATGAAGAATTTCACCTCCGCGGAAGTGACCCACATCCCGCGCGAGCACAATACCCGAGCAGACATTTTGTCCAAATTGGCGAGCACAAAGAAGAAAGGCGGGAACAAGTTTGTCATTCAAGAAGTACTTTCTCACCCGAGCATCGACAAACCCGCTCCGACGGCCGACGTGAACGCCATCGGGGACAACAATTGTTGGATGACCCCGGTATACGAATACCTCACGATAGGCAAACTGTCCGAGGATCCCAAGGAAGCGGGGATGGTCAAGAGGCGAGCGTACTCGTACACAATAGTCGAGGACAAGCTATATCGCCGCGGGTTTTCTATCCCGCTCCTCAGATGCGTCGAAGAGACCAGGGTCCCCGGCATACTCCAAGAAATCCACGAGGGGATCAACGTCCAACACTTGGGTGGGCGATCCTTAGCCCGCAAGGCACTTCGGGCAGGGTATTACTGGCCCACCATGCAACAGGACGCCAAGGAGCACATCAAGAAGTACGATAGATCCCAGCGACACGGGGACATGCACCTCGCTCCCCCTAACGAGCTCAAAACACTATCTTCCCCGTGGTCGTTTGCGTGGTGGGGAATGGATATCCTTGGGCCTTTCGTTGTGGGGTCATACCAAAACAAATACCTCATCGTCGGCGTGGATTATTTCACGAAGTGGATCGAGGCGGAAGCATTGGCCAAAATCACGGCCTTCAACATACTCCGCTTCTACAAGAGGAACATCCTCGCCCGATTCGGTGTACCCCAAGCAATTGTCACCGACAACGGGACACAGTTCACCGACATGAACTTCCAAGACTTCGTCACCAAACTGGGCACGTAGCAGTACTTCACGTCGGTCGAGCACCCTCAAACAAACGGGAAAGCCGAAGCAGCGAACAGAGTGATCCTCCGAGGATTGAAACAATGACTCGGCGACGCAAAACAACGGTGGGTCGAGGAACTACACAGCGTCCTATGGGCCTACCGAACAACCCCACATTCCACAACCGGGGAGACCCCCTTTCGTCTGACCTACGGAACAGAAGCGGTGATCCCTGTGGAGATCAGGGAACCTTCGAGGAGGACGAATGCCCCCCTTGACGAGGACGCGAACAACGAGGCCCTGAGAGAGAAGCTCGACTTCGTCGAGGAGATAAGGACGGGCGCATCCCTCCAGGAAGCCTCACTTAAGCAGAAAATAACTCTACGTTATAACAACAAGGTTATTAAACGAGATTTTCAAGTAGGCACCCTCGTCCTACGAAGGAACCAGAAAGATTCGCGAGAAGGCAAACTCGCCGCAAACTGGGAGGGCCCGTACCGCGTCCGCGCAAAAACGGGGACATGATCCTACTACCTCGAAAATCTACACGAGGAGGAACTTGCTCGACCATGGAACGCTGAGAAACTTAAGCAATACTACAGTTAGACACTGCCCACGAAACGACAACGTCGCAATTACGGGGGCGCGCTAGGGTACACGCGCGACACCTCTATACGAACACGATTGTCAAAGGCCGCGTTGTGTGTGCGCGAGGACTTTTGATCCGGCGAGGATACCTCGATCGAGCTCCGTCGTTGCCGTACCAATTAGGCAGAACACCCAGTTTGCGATGGGAAGTTCACACCACGAAGTTAAGACCTCGACCGAGCTCTTAGCCTCGTTAAAGGTCGGAATACACCTCCGACCACTCGACCAGCTCTCCATGGAGTCGAGGATCATCAAAGTCGAGCAAACTTCCAGAATCACCAAATTACTTAGAAAAAACAAGTATAGCAAATACACAAGCACCACACACAGATAAGCAAAAGGAAAAGTATTAAAACCGGACAAAAGCCCATTGTACAAATGTTACAAACATGTCCTAAAGCCCCTGGCACGCAGGCTGTAACACCCCGATTTATTTTAATTATTTTTCGTAATTAAAATTGAATGATGTGGTGCATTTGTGTATGTGGGGTTGGTTGAGGTTGGGTTGCTTTGGTATGGAGTAGAGACCTTGGAATTATTGGATTTAAAATAATTAGATTAATTATTTTATTTATTTAAAATTGGGTAATATAAGTAGAAAGATGAGGAGGGCAATACAGTCCATTTATGAGGAATAATGAGGATAAGAAGGGAAAAGCATAATTGGGGTCAAAGGGTCATATTTGGAATAAGGAAGAATTGGAAAGGAAGAGAATCATTTTTTTTGGAACCGATCGAATTCTGGAGAAAGTAGAAGAGGAACGGGAAGCAGAGCCAAACCTAGAGACATCTAAAGAATCTTCATCTAAGGTAAGGGTGGGGTTCTTTTATCTATAAGGGATGCATATTATTTGTATGAAGGTAGATAAAATATTAGGATCTCCCTGTTGTGTTGTTTATGAAAATTTGGGAATTGAGTTTGTATGTCAAAGGGTTTGATAGGAGGGGGAAATTGTACAATTGATCGTGGATTTGTGTATATATGTGTTTATATGAAATGTTGTTGTCGTATTGGTATGTTTTGGGGTCTGATGGTGAGAAATTGGGGAAATTGGGTCTGCAAGGGTGCTGTAATCGCTACTGCAGAATTGCAGATTCGCGATAGTTCGCTAGGCGAACGAAACGTTCACTGGGCGAGTGTTCGCCCCAGATTCGCTAGGCGAATGTGGCAGCGAACGCAGGAAATGTTGAGTGATGTCTGAGCTGTGTGGTGGGGGAGTTCGCCCCAGGTTCGCTAAGCGAATCCCTAGTGAGGTGTTCACTGGCCAGTTCGCTAGGCGAACCTCTAGCGAACGGGAGTTCACTGAGCGAAATCGTAGCGAGGCATGGCAGTGCTGTCTTACTGTGAAACGGACAGAATTTTCCTAAACTTCGGAAATTCATAACTTTTGACTCGTAGGTTCGTTTTAGCCACCGTTCGAAGCCTTGGAAAGCTGGTGTCACGTACTTTTTGTTAAAATTGATTTCAATACCAAAATTCCAACTCTTTGATGCGTTAATTAGGTTTTTTGTCATAGTTGTACGTGTCGTAGTCGTGGATGGTCGTTGTTATTGTGTTGTAACTCGAATTGATGGATCCGGTGGTGTGTATGTGTGTTGTAGTTGTGGATCATTGTTGTGGTATGAGTTAGCAGGTATTAACTGCATGTCGTATAATTGTAGTGTGATGTATTTGATGCATTGATAGTTATATGCATGTAGTTGTCGTTGTATTTTGTTGTTGAACTGTTGTATGTAGTTGTTGATGTATGTGACTGTTGTTGTATGTAGTTGTTGTTGTATGTAGTCGTGGTGATATGTTGTTGTTGTTGAACTGTTGTATTCGTTGTTGTTGCATAGTGACCCGTATGGGTACGGTATAATGATTAATATGAATGTCATTGTATGACATATTGTATGTTGTTGTTGAGTTGTTGTATCGTTGTATTATGATGTATTGACGTGTTGATGTCATATGTATATAATTGTTGTAGTTTTCGTTGTATGTTGTTGTTGTTGAGGTAATCATGTGCCCATGTGGGGTATGAGCGATTACGAGTGTTGCACTGCATGATATATTGCATAGTTGTGGGATGGCGTGCCCAGGTGGGGTGTTATCGTCTATCCGAATTCCTTGATGGAATCGTTGTTGTTGGTGTGATTGTGTGCCCAAATGGGGTGTAAGCAATCATAGCCGTTGGTGTGATCATGAAATAGGGGTCATACTTGACCATGAAACAGGGGTCGAGAGTTCCGACAGGAACTGTGATCATGAAACAGGGATCGATTGGTACCACATGCATTGAGTCAAGTCGTGGGTCTCATTGCATTGCATTGTGTTGTGTTGTGATGCGTAAAATTGTATGCTGGTGCGAAGATGCGTATGTGTGTGGATGTAGTTGTATTTGTGTTGATGTTGTGACGATAGGGTAGATTGCATAATGTTTTATGTTCTTTCATACTTATACTATGCATCTCTTATGTGATTTTGAGAATCTCACCCCTTCTGCTTGAATGTTGCCTCCATGTGGGTAACGTGCAGATAAGCAGGCTTAGTGCGGAGTTGGAGTTAGCGAAGACGAGGTCTTCCCTTTTAGTCGTTGAGTCGCGTCTGCTCTGATTGTAACACCGGGTTGTTGGAACGTTGTAGTTGTTTGCTTTTGTACTGGATGATGTTTAAATGATATTAAGCATGATTTAATTTTGTTGAGATTCCGCTGCCGTAGAGATGATCATTTATTAGGTTTTAATTATGACATTGATGTGTTACTTATTGTATGCATGAGGAGTTGAAAGTGGAAAGTAGCATCCTAAACATGTTGTGTTTTATTTACTCTGATATTTTATTATTATTTGTCGTGGGGGTTTAGGGTGTTACACAGGCCGGGCAAAAGTCATTACAAAAATGGCGCGCAGGTTAGACAAACCGAGATCAAAAGGAAACGGCTCGCAGGCCAAGCATAACGAACAGGTAAACACCTAGCCGACTACGTCCTCCTCTTGTTGCTCGTTTCCTGTAGCCCCTCCGTCGACCTCCGCTTCCTGCATTGGCTGCACGATCTGACCCTCGACCACCTCGTAGTCGGGGTCAGCCCCTTCAGTAATAAGACCAGGGTTGAGGACCCGAAGCTGCTACACGGCGTTGTTGAAACCAATGTCGACCGCCACGAGGCTATCCTGCTCGGCTTGCCTGAGCTTCGCTATCAGAGATGCCCGGGAGGTCAACAATTTGTCTTCCTCGGTTTCCTCCTCGGCTGGACGAACAACTTCCTCCAGCTCGGCGATCCTCACCAAGAGAGCCTTCCTCTCCTCCTCATCCTTCTTCAGCCTCTCCTCCAACTGCTTCTGAAGCTCGGCCTATGCCTTATTCTGCTCTTTGCACTCGATCAACTCCTTCCTCGCTTTCTCCATCTCAGCACTTATATACTTGAAGTTTTCCTGCAGCCTGGTCAATTTGGCTGCTGGACAGGTCTCGTCATTCAATATCAATGCTGTCGAGCAGACTCGCATCACAGCGGACAGGTCCTCGAGCAAATTCTCCCTCCTCGAAGCCTGAGCAGCGCCCAGGATGGCCTGGACCTCAGCAGCAGCGATCCCCGAATAGTTGGCATCTGAGAAGAAATGAGGCTTTGAGTGACAAGGTGGAAGCACGAACTTCTCCGAGGGAGGACTGTCGGTCACTGTCAGGTTGACCAGCCCGTCCAAGCGCTGTCTCTTTGGGGACCCCTGATTGTCAGAAGACTGACTGCCATATGGAGAATTGGAAGAACCCCCGGGCTGTGGAACGGGGCCGGGGTGATGCGTATAGATTTGCTCGACACAGATTTTCCCACTTTTCTTCGAAATGCAGGCGGCCGCCAACTTCTTGATGCGCTCCTCCGCACTCGACGTCTTACCTGCAAAAGGGAAAGAAATGTGTCAGTAAATTGAACCTAGAACGGGCAGAAATAGTAGGTTGAGGAAGATTCCACCACCTAACAACTCCATGGCTTCCTCGTCGGAAAATGTCTCGAGGAGGGCCCTCGTATTGATTAACCGGGGCTTCGTTAGGACCTTCCCATCATCACCCCGGATAAATTTCCCGTCCGGTGTCACGAACTTGGCTTTGTTAAAATCGACGACGAAGTTGACTATCTCCTCGTACGCCAAACGGTCCCCTTTGCAAGGTCGGCCAGGACTGATAATGTAACTGTTCGTGCCCCTCTTAAAATGTTCCTCCGTCCAGAATAAGGGGAATCTTGGTTCAAGGGCTTCTTCCTGCTGCCCGTCTACTTCTCGGAAGACCCGACGATACACCGTATTTACGGCCTCGAGTGAAACCGGCCTCACGGTGTAGTATCGGTATTTAAAGTTGCGAACAGAGACCATATAGGTTTGGAACAGTCTGCTCACTTGTTTGAAAGACACCCAGTCGTGTCTGCCATCAGTTGCCTGGCGCTGCAGGTGGAAAATGCAGAAGAAGAGGGGCACAGTCGCCCCGATCTTGAGATATTTACAGACGAGCTCAAAGGCGCGAATAAAGGCGAGGGAGTTGGGATGGAGCTACGAGGGCACCAGCCGCAGCCAAATGAACACCGATTGCTAAAAATCAGTGAAGGGCAAGCGCCACCCCGCCTCGTCGAACATAAATTCGTACAGGGGAAACCGCATCCCTTGGTACGTCGAGCAAATACGATGGTGCACGTGAGGACGGAACACCTTCCATGTCTTCGCGGAGCCCATCAAGCGATGTTCGACGGTACAGAAGATGTCGTCCTCGTCCCCGTCGACGAACTGGGAAATCTTATTTAGAGGCTCATCGCTGACCCACTCCTTGGGCGTCCGTTCCTCGACACTGTTGATCGGCGCCATCGGGGAGTCAGGTTGGTCGTCAACGTCTAGAGATCCCACGACCACGACCAAGGCTTCCATTTACCTAAAAAGCAGAAGGAAACGGTGAATTCGATGGTTCGTATCAAATTCACCCCTCCACTGCAGATCAAGTGAAAGGGCGAAGAAGGAGCGTCCCCGGGACCATCCTCAGGTCCCCGGTACGTCACCCCGGGGGAATTCATCCCACAACTTAGGATATTAGTGAGAGCCTCAAGTTATTCATCTCTTGTCCTCGAGACATTCTTCTTGTCCCCGTGGAACTCATCCCATATCCTCACGAGATTCAACAAGAACATAGAGAAGTTTCGCCGTTTTCACCGAAAATTTCATGGTTTCCCTGAGAACTTCATCAGTTCACCGGAGGAACACCACATAAAACATCTTAAAAAGAGAAATGATCAAGAAACTTACTTGAAAAATGTCTGTTACGGAGTTTCGGCGCGGCGGTAGGTGGCGGAGAACGGCGGTGAAGACAGAGAGGGAAAAAAGAGAGAATCTGAGCAAAGGAGAGCGAAAAGTGCAAATGAGACGGGCTAGCCACTATTTATAAAGCCCCTCACAGGACTCGAGGAGTCCCTAGGCACTCGATTACGCAACCCTAGCCTACCCGCCCTAGGTAATGATAGCGCGTGACACGTGGCACACGCTTCCCCATGTACGCCCTTTCGTTCTCCCACACACGTCCTTTCACAATGTCTGGTGCTCGACTCCACAACTTCTCGTATCCCCGCGGAGTCGCCCAGCAGCGGCCTATCAAACTCGAGCGGACGTCAAGGTTTCTGTCCCATTTGATATTCCTCGCTCGTAATATGAGCTCGACAGAGCCGAATAGGTCCCCGCGACTGCCATCATCTCGGTCCCACAATCGAGTCCGGTACGTCCTCGACACTCCCTCCTAAATTTGATGCGTTCGTCTATTAGATGCGTTCCACGCGTCCAATTTCAAAAGCGAAACTCCCTCCTAAATTTGAATTTCAAACATCCGTCGAATGAGGCATATTCCTCTTTTGTCAAAACATTCCTCATACTTAGAAAGATCTGCCAATGCTTTCCCTAAGTACCATTTGTCTTCGACTTGCTTTTCCCATCAAAAACCTTCTGGTCGAAATGTCCTGTCGAATTTTTGACTTTGCTCTTGAGCAATTATCTTGGCGTCGAAATTAGCAACCTACAAATTGCCCCCCAGAAAATGCATTTTCGATAAAGGGAGAAAAGCATTTTTTGCCAATGCAATTCGACGCCACCAATAATTCGACCAGTGATTGTTCACATGACTAGACGTTGGAAATGTCAGAAACATCATTGCGCTTTTCTCAAACGTCTTTTCAGCCTACGTTCGTAAGATCTTCCATCATCACTACTCTAGCCCCTAGTAGATCATGGGTCAAACCGTAACTTCCACCGTCTGAAACCATCCACTTCGTAACCTCCACGTGTCCCACAATATTTTTATTACTTTTCCATTAAAATTTCAGAATTCCAACCGCTTCCATTTTTCTTCCTATAAATAAGGCAAAAAACTTTATTTTGCACTTTTTACGTTTCCTCTCTCTAAAACAAGAACTTTCTTCAAACTTCATCTTCTCCATTTTTTTCTTCATTTCTTCTGCAATCAACAATGGCGTCTTCCACTGCTCCCCAAATCGCCAGTAAAGATTCCAAAAAATCCAAAAGCTTACCACCAGTCCATAAGATCCTTGGGTCAAAGGTGGCGGGGAATCAACAGTATATACCGGAGCCTCCAAATGAAGAGGAGAAACACAACATTTATCAGTCTCAGGTACTAATTCCTATCTTAATTTTCGGTAAATCCCATGCAATGCTAGGACCCTTACCTGATTTAAAATTAGACCCGGTGAAAGTAAAAGAATTTTTCCCAGCCTATCACCGTTACAAACCCATAGCTAGTGGGGTTAGGCCTAGGACTGAAAAAGAAAAATCCATAGACGAGAAATCCACCGTTGATGGGCAAGGTTCACCCTCTGAAGAACCCATAAGTTTAAAATACCTGAATCATGCTAGAATTTTTAGATCTTGTCCCCTGTCAAAAGATCCTTCTGACTATTTAGCTTGGCTGACGAAGATTGAAAACGTTAAAGCTGGTTTTTGGAAAGAGATAGGTATATTCGACTTAATTCAATTATCGAAAGTAGGACCAGGTTATTGTCCCAATATGCTCTTGGCTTCCCTCTACTTCTGGGACAACACCTATAACAGTTTTCAACTTCCTTGTGGGATGGTTACTCCTACCCTTTTCGACGTAGCTGCCATTACTGGCCTTAGCCCTTTAGGAGTAGATTATGACCCCAACGTGTTGTCTAAAGATTCTATAGGATTCGACACACAAACAAAGCAACCTTCACAGCTTACATTGCCAACTATCATGATCAAGAGACTCAGGAAGTTTCCGACCAAGAGCATGTAGCTTTCCTGGCCCTCTGGCTGTTGAGGTGTGTCTTTTGTTCCAGGTCGCTCCAAGTAGCCAAACGCTACATCACTATAGCTAATCAGCTTCATGCTGGGCGTCGATTGTGCCTGAGTGAGATGATCTTAGCCAATCTCTACGAGTCCCTGGGCGAAGGTGTTACTTTCCTGAAAACTACCCAGAATAAAGGCAACCTTCTTTTGTCAGGACCATTTTGGCTTCTGCAATTATGGCCAAATGCCACCTTTGAAACCTCTCTCCCTATTAAAAATGCTGTGAAGGAGGATTCTTTGAGGGACAGGAGGGTCGAAGGGACCATATTGGTGCAATTAACTCCTACTGACGAAGGGCTAAGCCTCCAACAAGCCTTTACTAGCTATGTCATGATGTTCGCCAAACACTACAACTTCACTCCCAGTATGGCCCCTTTCACCAACAGGGTGATTAGACCAGAATGGTTCACCAAAAAACTGCCTGTGGAGTCGAAGACTGAAGAAGATGACTTCCTCAATGTCTGGGAATCCTTTCTGACACCTAGACTTCTGGCTTTCAGGATTAGTCCTGGGAAATCAAAGATTTCGTTGGTTGCTTACCAGCCCAACTGTGTCTCTCGACAGTTTGGGTTAATTCAGATACGCCCTAAACCCCTCTTTTCCAGAAAAGGGTCGCTCATTCACTACAACATATTTCACAATGAAGACAAATGTTTAGAATTACTGGAGAAGTACGCTAACCTCGTTGAGATTCAACCAGTGGTCTTTCGACCATCCTTTCTTTGCACTCAGGAATTCTACGACTGGTGGAAAGACTATTACACCACCCAGTTTTTCGACGTGCCTGCCTTCAACACTCTTCTAACTAAAGCTTTTACACTTGTGCAGGACAAGACCAGAAAAGGTACTTCGACACACGTCAAAGAAATCCAAGCATTCCAAAGATACTTTGAAACTGCCTATAGGCCTAATGAACTTAGTCGAACCATAAGCGAAGCAGCAGTTACTTTGAAACACAAATTTACCAGCAAACTGGATGAGTTAAAACTACCTGCGTATGTTCGACCAGAGCAACGTTATGAGGTAGCTTTTAAACTCTATCGACCAAAATTTCCCCCTCTACCATCTGCTGAATTTGGCGTAGCTTTTAGCCCTCAATTTCCAGATTGGTTCACTTGTGGGGATTCTATGAAGCTTCTTCGCCAAGAATACCAAAAACGTGCTAAGCGAGTGGTTCCGACTAAGTACACCTTGGACAATTTCAGAGGCCACCTTCATATTGGCATAGAACACGTTCGCGTGGAAACTCCTATATATGAAGGTGTGGAATGGGAAGATGTTCGACCTCACTTTTCATTTACCTACACACGTCTATGTTATTTTACGCTTGACCCTTTTCTTCCTTTCTTTTCTAGCTATCAAGATTACGACCAAGAAGTCAGCTACTGGCGAAGCGTCAACTGTCAGAGACACAGAAACCAAGACACCTTTGGCGAAGGTATTACTTTACTTTTCTTTTAGGTCAACACACGTTTTCTTATTTTCTAACATACTAATAAATTTTTTCTTGTTCCACAGGGAAGTCGAAGACCTCCATCGACGCCAAAGAAAAGAAACGAGAAAGAACCTGAAGTCAAAGCTGTCGACATCGATGATGGCGACGAATCACCAGACCAAGTGAAACCTTCAAAGAAGAAAAGGAAAACAACCAAACCTCAACCACAAAAACCCCCTGCTTCCAGAATATTGGAAAAAACTCCTCTAAAAAATCCTGGCGAGAAAGTTACCCTTGCTCCAGCAGAAAGCGAAAGTTCTAGTCTTAGGACTAAGATTCCCAAGGCATGGTTTTTTCTTTTCCTTTTTTCTTTATAGTTCGACGCTGAAAGGCAGTTAACTCATGTTACCTCTCTTAATTCATTTATCTTCCAGGTCCTTGTCGATACTCACGGGCATCCCATGGTCCAAGTTCTCCCAAAGACTAGCAGTGATCCTACCTACAAGCCAACCAGCGTCTCCAAACCTTCTCCTAAGGATTCGACAAAGGAATCAGCTACTGAAGTGAATCAACCCACTGCTGTCTCTAAACAAATTCAAGACGTAGTGGAAGAAGAAACTGGTCTTGAGGCTGACAACTTAGTCGATATTGGTGGGGACACTGTGATGCCTACTGCAGCGCTTACCACAGATAATGATCCTGAAGACCATTCTCCCATCAGCTTACAAGGTGCCGACGAAGGAAAGGATGAGGAGACTGAAACTGATGGTGAAGAGGAGGAAGAGAAAGTGGACAAAGAGCCAACAACTCCCCCAGCTGCTACGGACAAAGAAGGAGAAAGTGACAAAGAGGACCAAGGTGAACAAAACAAAACCGCTTCGACTGCTACAACTTCGACCCGAATCTCTCAAGAGGAGCTTGATAATCTGAAGGTGCAAAGACCCTTTGAGTACCTAAAGGTCATGCTTAGTTCCCGCTATAATTTTGCTGATACTACCATCAGTAGTTCGACCACCTCAGGAACGACGTCTGATGCCAAATCCATGGACGAAGTGCTGACACGTATTCGACAGAAAATTCTCAATATCGATTTATTTCAACTTTTAGAGAATGACTCATCTGCTCAGTTTGACCTAAAAAAGATCTTAAAGCAAATTAATGTTCTGGAGGCTCCTCCTGAAGTTACTGACGTTGTTTTGGACCATGACTACCCTGATAGACCTTGTAGTGACGGACTTTAACCGGCTTCGAGATTACTCCAAGAAACTCGAAAACAAGACAGAAACCCAACTTGCTGAGTGGGATGCTGCTTCAAGTTCGTCCAACAAAGTAACTGAACTGGAAATAACTGCTGAACAAAACAAAAAGGAAGCAGCTTTGTGTGGTGAAAACATCCTCAAATGGAAAAAACAAATTGCTGTTCTTCAAAACAAAATTTCTCAGGCGGAGAAGCGCCAAGAAGAACTGCAACAAATCGATCAGGAGGACATAACTAAAGAACTTGAAGTTGGGGTGCACCATGTTGATAGGGCTCGAAAACTTGGTTAGGAAATCGAGGAGCTGTCGAAGGGCAAGGCACTCTGTGAGCGTCGTATTCAAATTCAGAGATCCAAATTTGAAAACCTGAAAAAGTCTTTCCCCGCTTAAATATTTGTAATAATTTTTTTTATTTTATTTGGCCTTTTTAAGGCCTTCTTTGTAATGATATTGGAGCTACTTTATTTGGTGAAAAGAATTTCAATCCACCATGTTGCTTATTTTCCTACATGATTATTCGACTGCTATTTTCACTTCTTGTAATATGGGCTTGTATTTTTTCAAATATTTCCCGTTTATTTTTAATATTCGCTTATCTTTATCCAATTCTTCGACTTCATAAGCGCCATTGGAAAACACTTGTGTGATTTGAAAGGGTCCTTCCCACTTAGGGGACCATTTTCCCATAAATCTATCTTTTCGATCCATGGGGAGAATTACTTTCCACACAAAGTCACCAATCGAAAAGGCTTTATTTTTCACTTTTTTATTGTAGAATTTCTCCACTCTTTCCTTTTGCCTTTTCAATAAGTCTAACGCGTTTAATCTTTCTTCGTCTAAATCCACTAATTCATCTATCATCATATTCCAATATGCATCTGATGGAATTTCATGATGTCTTTGAACTCTTATTGACTGCAAGTATATTTCGACGGGTAAGACCGCATCGTGCCCATACGTTAATCGAAATGGTGTATCATTTGTAGCTTCCTTAGGAGAGGTTCGACAAGCCCATAGAATTTGGTCCAAAGTTTTGGGCCAACTCTTTGGTTTTCTTCCCACGTGCTTCTTTATTAAACCAATTATAACCTTGTTTGCTGCTTCGACCTAACCATTGGCTTGAGCGTAGTAAGGAGTTGATGTGAGAAGTTTGAAACCCATTTCCTTCGCGAATGCTTGCATATTTTTTCCAGTGAAGACAGATCCTTGATCCGTTGTTACCGTCTCTGGGATACCAAACCTGTAAATGATGTGCTTTCGAATGAATTCGATTACTGCTTCTTGATCCACGTTTACTAAGGTTATGGCTTCGATCCATTTCGTAAAATAATATATCCTAACCAAAATAAACTTCTGGCTTTTTGAAGAGGTCGGTCGAATTTCTCCAATCAGATCCAAAGCCCAACCTCTAAAGGGCCAAGGCTTTATTATAGAATGTAATTCACTTGCAGGAACATGTGGTATCCCTGCGTGTATCTGGCACTCTTGACATCCCTTAGCGTATTCGACGCAGTCTTTTAACATAGTTGGCCAATACACTCCCTGTCGGAATAATAACCACTTCATCTTATGGCCTACCTGGTGTGCACCACATGCCCCGCTGTGTACATTCGACAAAGCTATGTATGCCTCAGATTTGCCTAAACACTTCAATAGTATTCCTTCCGGAGTTTTCTTAAATAGTTCATTTCCTAAAATCACATAACTCAAAGCTCGATACCTAACTTTTCGTTCGACTGGTCCTGTTGGGTTTTGCAGGTACTCTATTATAGGCTTTCTCCAATCCCCAGTCCTTGAATCGTTTATGTTAAAAAATTCAAAATTTTCTTCGTCAATGTATCTGAGGTTTATTGTCTCCAAATCTGACGGGGATAATCTAGCTGACATGACTCTTCCTCTAACTTCGATGGCTTTCTGCAACTTGTCCTTCGACACTTCGTACCCTGAAGCTATCTGCGCTAAATCGTTTGCTTCCTGATTTTCTATTCGCGGGACATGTCGAATCGTAACCATATCGAACTTTTTTAAGAGTCGATTAGCTATTACAAAGTACATGATTAAATTTTCCTTAACACATTTGTATTCCTTTGTTATCTGCTTTATGACTAACTCAGAGTCACCCATTATTTCGACCCGAGTTGCCCCCAATTCCAACAAGATTTCAAGTCCTGCTATCAAAGCCTCATATTCTGCCTCATTATTTGAGCAGAGGCCTTCGACTCTGTACTTGAATTTTGTTGGAATTTTGTTAGGAGAAATAACAAGAACCCTTATTCCAGTTCCATTTTTATGACTAGAACCGTCGAAGTACAACTTCCATGGCTCCATTTCAATATAGTCCAAAGACTTTTCATTTATAGCGTGGTCGACTATGAAATCAACCACTACTTGTCCTTTGACAGCCCTTAAAGGCAAATATGTCAAAGAATACTCAGTCAATGCTAATGCCCATTTTCCAATTCGATTGTGCAAGATTGGTTTAGATAACATGTATTTTATAACGTCAAAATGCGAAGAGACGTAAACATCAAATGGATTTATATAGTGCTTCATTTTCATACAAGAAAAGTATACACATAAACACAACTTTTTAATCACACTATACCTAGTTTCCGCATCGTTCAAGACCCTACTGAGGTAGTAGATGGCTCTTTCGACACCATTCTCATCCTCCTGAGCCAACATGCTCCCTAATGTCTTGTCCGACGCGGATATGTACAACCTCATACTTCTACTTCTACAAGGTGACACTAAAATTGGAGGATGCGTCAGGTACTCCTTGATCTTATCGAAGGCATCCTGTTGCTCTTGCCCCCATTTGAAGTCTTCCTTCTTCAGTCGAAGTAGAGGGGAAAAGGCTTGCGTCTTTCCACTAAGGTTGGAGATGAACCTTCTGAGAAAGTTGATCTTGCCAAGTAAAGACTGCAACTCCTTCTTTGTAGACGGCGCTCTCGCCTCCATTATTGCTTTGGCCTTGTTTTGATTGATTTCGATCCCTTTCTTGTGGACCACAAAGCCTAGGAAGTCTCCCGCCTGCACACCAAACGTACATTTGAGAGGATTCATCTTCAGACCGAACTTCCTCATCCTTTCAAAGGATTGTCGAAGATGGTCTATATGGCTTTCCCTGAAACGGACTTTACAACAATATCGTCAATGTAAATCTACATAAAATCCTCAATGAAATCGTGAAAAATCGAGTTCATTGCTCGCTGATATGTTGCCCCAGCATTTTTTAAACCAAAAGGCATTACCACCCATTCGTAAGTGCCTAAGGCTCCAGGGCATCTAAATGCCGTTTTTGGAACATCTTCCTCAATAATAAAAATTTGGTTATAACCAGAGTACCCATCAAGCATACTAAGGTACTCATGTCCCGCGGCAGAATCAACAAGCATCTCCGCCACTGGCATAGGATATTCATCCTTTGGGGTAGCTGAATTCAAATCTCGAAAATCAATGCATACCCTCAACTTGCCATTTTTCTTTATTACAGGAACTATGTTAGTAATCCATTCGACATACCTGGTTGGACGGATGAACTTGCACCTGAGGAGTCTTTCGACTTCTTCTTTAATCTTCGAGAGGATTTCTGGGGCGAATCTCCTTGGAGTTTGCTTAACAGGTTTCCTCTTAGGTTTTATTGGCAACCTTAATTCGACCAGGCTCCTATCCAGCCCGGGCATTTCGTCGTAGTCCCATGCGAAACAATCTTTAAATTCTTTCAGCAATTGGACTACTTCAACCTTGAGTTGG
The DNA here is from genome assembly GCA_022829125.1 of Lathyrus tuberosus. Lineage (NCBI taxonomy): Eukaryota > Viridiplantae > Streptophyta > Magnoliopsida > Fabales > Fabaceae > Lathyrus > Lathyrus tuberosus. Next base: position 591,193 of record JALAZF010000794.1, read on the forward strand.
GGGCTCACTTTCGCGCTGATATAAGTTGGTCGTTTCTCTGCCTCTGATCCCAAGTCGATTTCTTCGAGTGGATCCTGTGCCATCATCTTAGTATTTGCTGCTAAAGGATCCTTTTCGAAACCCAACGACTCATTGTCATAAATAGTGTCAAGCCTCTGGTTTTGCAAATCTCCTAGATCTTTATCTGGAGGACCCCTATTAGAATCCTTTTCGAGACCTCGTTGATCCGCTTCGCTTTGGTTGGCTTCGACATCCATATACTTTACTTCGGCCTCCAAGGCCGCTTTGAGTTTGTTCTCGGCTATATAAGCCGCGATCTTTTCGAGAACTAGTGACTCACTCATTGTCACTGAATTCGCTTCCCCAGCCAGTTGGCCGGATGTGTGAGGTTCCAAAAATGTAGTCTTCTTCGCCAACTACCTCTCTATCCCACTGAAACCCGTGGGTAGGATGAAGGTATATGAGAAAAAAACATTGTCCGTTGGCGTCATGTCGAAGGTGGCTAGGCTACAAGGAGCTATGTGAGCCAGATTTCTGTCGAAACTTCTCCTATCCACCTGGTTTACTTCAGCCAAAAAATAACTCTGGTCAGCCTCTATATTTTTGACGATCCCGTCTGCGCGCCAAATTGCTATTCGCTGATGCATTGACGAAGGGACGGCACCAATGCCGTGTATCCACTCCCTACCTAAGAGAAGATTATAATTAGCTTTCGACGCAATCACCATAAACATTGTCGGCCTCGTGATGGTTCCAACAGTTAAATCTACCTGTATCACACCCATAGTGGTTCCTAGTTTCCCTTCATAATTCGACAACACCATGTTGTGAGGTTTGGTGTCAAAATCATCTTTTCCAATTTTCTTAAGCATATGATGCGGCATCAAGTTGACAGCCGCTCCTCCATCGACCAAAATCTTATTCACCCCTATGTTACCCACTTTTCCTTTTACAAATAGGGGTTTCAAGTGGTTCCTCATCGAGTCATCAGGCCTTTCGAAAAATACGTTATGTTCTTCAACGCATCCATTGTTCATGATATAGTAGCAAACAGGCCTGTGTCTGGCCGTTTCGACCTCCAAAACTTCCTCTTCCTCTTCGACTTCCATAATTTGATCATACTCCTTAGGGAGCACTGAAACGACATTACATGTCACATCGAATGATGCCGCTGATTCTGAGTTAAAATTGTCTGTCATTTCATCATCCTTGGTTACTTCCTCCGTTGACGCTTCTTGCACTGGAGCAGTAGGTGGCTTATCAGATTTCCCTTCTTCCATCTGAGTCGAAGTTTGAACGTTGCTGCTAGTTTCTGGCTTGTCTTTTCCTGCAGCCTCATTCTCAGCCTTCTTTCGACGTTAGTATCTCCTCCATTGTGACTTCGTCATAGGATTCTTGCCCTTATAATTTTCAGAAGGGTAAGTCACTTTTTTGGACTTCTGGAATTATTTTCTATATGACATAGAGGATCCCCGATGTACTTCGAAGTCCTTCCATTTTCCTTGCCCCTGGGCTTGTTGGATTGGATTGACCCACCTATCATCTGGAGCTTTGGTTGTTGGTTTGAATGCGTTAGGGCATCTTTCGCCTAACCTTTCCCTGTTTTAGTCCCCTCTTCTGGGGTCGAATCTTTCTCCAGAAGGCCTCCAATTTCCTCTTCTCCTTGCCTTCTCCATTCCTTCTAAGTTTTGTTCTACTTTTTTGTCGAAGACGGCACTACAACGAGGGCAAAGCATCACCTCAGACCTTTTCCTCTGGCATCTATGAATAAAATCTGCCAGATTTTCTTCCTCCCTAGGGTAAGCCACGTTCTGGTATTCCTCCCGTCGACGTTCTTCGTCAACTTGCATCGATGCATTCTGAGCCACTTCGACCATGTTTATATTGGCAGGTGATTCTGTGTCCAGGCTCAACTTATTCATCCTCAAGCTAAGACCTTCATTGACCTCGTGTTCCTTCTTCATTCGATTGAAGTCCTCAGAGATTTTCTTTGTCAGAACCTTTGGGAGTGGACTCCTGGCAACTTGTGGGCTGACGAATCCAACGGTTTTATCCTTTGGGTCCTCCATGGTTCTTCGGAGAATACCAACAACAGCTTGTTTGTAAGAACCCTCAGCAGTTCCTTTGTTGATTTTGGTGAAACCCTCAGTGGTTTCATTGCTGACTTTGTTGAAACCCTCAGTAGTTTCGTTGTTGATCCCCTCAGTGGCCTCAGTAATGTAGTTCTCGATGATCTTCGCGCCAAGGTCTCCAGTACCCTTGACCATCATTGACTGATCCACGCAATCAGTTGTGACTTCGACCGTGTCGCCTTTGTCAGCAGGGTCTTCAGCAACCTCCACCATATTCACGTTGTGGTCGAAACCATCAGCAGCCTTCATCATATCCATGCTATTGTCGAAGCCCTCAGCAACTTCAACCATATTCACTACGGATGGCTCAGCATAGTGGGCCTCCACCACCTGTAAGGAGTTTGAATCCACCTTCGCCTGGGATTTCGACTTGTCGCCGAATTTGAGCCTTCCATCTCTTGTTGCATTCTGCACTAGATCCCTGAAAAGGAAACATTGAGACGTTTTATGACCCAAAAAATTGTGATATTTGTAAAAACCTCTCTTTTTCTGTTGTTCTAAAGGAGGCACCTTAGTACCAGGAGGTACTATCATTTGGCCATCCTTGACCAATAAATCAAATATTTCGTCACATTTTGTAACGTCGAACGTATACGTTCTCTTAGGGAACTTGTCGTTCTTTTCCGATTCGATTAGATTTTTTCCATTCGACAGAGCCAAGACTTGGCAGGCATAAGGCAGACCTTGTTTTAACTCCGCCAAATCTACCTCTTGTTTGTCGAAATTTGATGATTCCTCTTCGTCATCATCCTCACAAACTCCGACATAAGCTACTCTTTCTTTCCTATTTTTATTAACCCTAGCTTTTTCGGCTTTTAGTCGTTCGACCTGTCTAACCCTATAAGCTAATTGGGCCATGTCTCTTAAATATTAGGTGTCTAATTTCTTTCTGATGGAATAATCAAGGCCACCAACGGCCATTTCGACTAACTCATGCTCTGACACTTGTGTAAAACACCTTGCCTTGAGCAACCTGAACCTATTCAAATAATCATCAATTGGTTCTGAGAACTTTCTCTTTACGCTAGCCAATTCTTTCAGACTTATCTTTGTCTGCCCCATATAAAATTGTTCATGGAACAATCTCTCCAACTGGGTCCATGTATGGACCGAACCAACAGGCAAAGATGTGAACCAAGTAAAAGCGTTTTTCGTCAGAGAGTTCGGAAAATATTTTATCTTCAAGTTCTCATTGTGCGCTACTTCGCCTGCTTCGATCAAGTAACGGGCCACGTGTTCGACTGTCGATTCACTCGTGTCTCCCAAAAACTTAGTGAACTTGGGGACTTTCCACCTTGGGGGTAAATCTTCCTACAATATATATTCAGATAATGGTGATGTGTAACTAGGCCTTTGTAGTCCTATATTTACCCCATTTCGAACCATTATTCTTTCGACCATGGCTGCTAAATTGTTTTCTGCTGGCATGTTATTACAACGTATTCATTGCACTATATCATCAGCATTATGGTCCCTATTTACTATCATCCTCACAGGTTCTTGCTGAACAGGCATTTCGACACGAGGTGGTTCGACCACTCCTTCTTGGTCTCGAAGGTTCGCTTGAGGAACATTTAATGGTCTTTGGTTTATAGTAAGTTCTTCTTCGACGACTATCCTTGGGTTCTGGACTACCTGCTCCCTTTGAGTGGGTTGGGGAACACCGAAAAAATTGCCAATATGCGCCAATTGCGCTGTCAACTGTTGGTTCGTTTGAGTGGTATTTTGAATCAACGGGTTAAATACAACCCCCATTTGTTGGGTCAACATCTGCACCATTTCATGGTTACTCTCATCTATTTGTTGCCTAATCACTTGCACAGAATTGTTAGTGATATTTGGCATATAGGTTTGATACCCTGTTGTCAAAGGCTGGGTCATTCTTCCTATATGGTTTGCACCAGATCCTGATCCTTGCAACGGCGAAGTTATGTTAATCATAGGATCTGAATATATTGATGGCACATTATGTAAACTTGCCATTACTGAAGTTGGCATTCCATATGGTTGTTCTCGATTTAGAGGCATCGAAAATCCAGATATAAACGGTCTGCACATATTTCCTGAAGGGGGTGGAGTCATTTGAGGCATTTGGGGCCCCATAGTTGAAAAACTAGGCGCATTCTGGGGAATCGAAAGCGCAGGCGTCGAACCCACTATTGATGGCATAGCCTCTGATACTGATACTGAGGCCGTATTGGCCCCAGTCGAAGGATTAGGGGGTGGTACTTCATTATTCGTAGGATTCTGATTATTAGGCGGATTTGGATTCGCCATTCTGCGTACTTGTCTTCTTCTGGGTCTTTCTTCATGATTTATGGCTATTTTACCACTTCTTAGTCTCATACAACAAAACGAAGAAAATTTCTCACGAGTAAAGTGTAAAATGAAAGTTTTCAAATGTTAATAGCACAAGGTCCCACTGGGCGTGCCAATTTGTTTGCTTGGAAAATTCGCAAACAACCGCTGATCTCCTAATCTATGAAAGATTGGTTTACTTACAAGACCGATCAAACAAATCCTAGGACAATGTGCTTTAACAATTTTGGTAATTTTTGTCAGAAATCCTTTTGTTTATTGAATTCATCATGGTTTTTACCAATTTTGTATTGTTTCGACAAAAGTAACAACACTTTGCTCCTTAAAATAAATGGCGAAATGTAAATGACTTGCGAATAAGAAAATGACATAAATGTAAAGGGAACTGTAAAAGAAAAACTTTAAACTTTTATTAAAATGCAAGGAATGAAAAACTGGTGTCTCTCAACGTACATTTTCTCAGTAAGTACTCTCTTCTCTCACAGTTACTTTGAGTATTTCTTGAGTGATTTGTACAAATTCTGAACACACCGGAAATCCAACACTAAGACTCCCTATTTATATACAACCAAAATAACCACAAATACCAGTTATTTATCCTAATGGCGACAAATGGCATTCTGCATGCATTCGTCTATTAGATGCGTTCCATGCGTCAAATTTCAAAAGCGAAACTCCCTCCTAAATTTGAATTTCAAACATCCGTCGAATGAGGCATATTCCTCTTTTGTCGAAACATTCCTCATACTTAGAAAGATCGGCCAATGCTTTCCCTAAGTACCATTTGTCTTCGACTTGCTTTTCCCATCAAAAACCTTCTGGTCGAAATGTCCTGTCGAATTTTCGATTTTGCTCTTGAACAATTATCTTGGCGTCGAAATTAGTAACCTACAGCTTTTTAAGACACTGAAAGGCATCAGCGGTCTGACGGGGAGGTCGCCATGGTCTCCAGGAAAGCGTTGAGCCTTGTCGGTCGTCACATGGGTGACGATTGAGGGGAAAGGGTGATGACGAGCGTCATCCAGGTGACAGGCTGCTCGTCATCGTGTCAGTGGGTGCATTGTGGACTGCTGAGTTGGATTTTTGGTATTGTTTTATCGTGCGGTCGATGTTTGGTTGTTGTTTGGTTTGTTTTGATGAATTTTGGTTGATTAATTGAATTGTTTGATTAATCTAATGATGTTAAATTTTGTTGATGATGACATAATTATGTAATGAAAAGATAATTGAGATTATGGCGAGTAATCCAGCTGTGCGGACTACTTTGATGTTGTTATTTACAATTAGATGTGGAATTGTAAATATGTTATTGAGTTGTTATTGTTGTGCATTATATTATACATGCATCATATGTTGTTGTTGTTGTGAAAGAGGCGAGTCACAAGTTTCGATGTTGGAACTAGTGATTTGTCCGGAGCTCAGATGAGGGGGTTTGGGGTTCAAATGTTAGAACCTGGTTCGTATGAAAAACCTTTATTAAGTTGGTACCATATGCATGAGTTCAGTTGTTGTTGCACTACATTACATAAAGGTTGTGTAAATGAGTTATTTTGGGTGTTAATGAGTAATTGTTGTATTGATTTATGTAATTGAAATATATGGAAGTTGATGTTTTTATTTTAGGTTACCCTCACATTCTTTTGCACCACTATATATTTTGAGCGTATATTTCTCCCTTTGTTTGGCTGTGGTGTTTTGTGCTCCTCCTTGAAATATAGACAAACATGTAGATGAGTAGCTGCTTTAGAGCTAAGGATGCCATTAAGGTTATTCTTTCTTTTCTATTTTATGCATTTTATATTATCGTTGCTCTGATCTGAAACACTGGGCGAGCGAATATATATATTTTTTTAATTCTGAGTTATAACTTCCAGTTTTAAGTTGCTTTGATTTTGAAGGCATATTGCCCTGATTGAGTTTAATTTTAAATAAAAGTTATATTTGAACTTATTTGATTGAGTAGTTGTGTTTAATGATTAATTATGCTGCCATGAACCTAAGTAAAGACGAACATGTGATGACAGGTGTTTTGAATTAAATATTTTATTTTAATAAGTGTTACAGAGTAGGTTGAATGTGGAGATTGTGTGACATTCTATGTGAAATAGTTGTTTATAATTGATTTATTCTGTATATTTTGAGTGGAGGTTTTAGGGTGTTACAGGAACTATATGGCCACTTGTGAAGCTCGAATTAGATTTGGATGTGAAAAAACTATTGCCCTAGGATCTGCGACTATTTACTGCGGAGGAAGAGACTCTTGATTACTTGCTTATAAGGCAGTAACAACATTTTTCCGTGCAGTTCTGGATCTAGTAGTCTTGGATCCAACCATATCTATTGAAGTTGTGCTAAGTCAAATAAGAACACGATATATCTTCGCGTTTAATTACGATTACTTGCTCTGGTGATCAAAAAGAGTAATGAACTACGAAAGTCGAATTACGAATGCAAATTTTCGGAAAGGGTAGGAATCAATAGTCGATTCACACATACGGCCCCACTATTCCGTTCTGGAATCATAAATGAGAAGTTTGAACAAAGGTGACGGTGGATCTCAGCCTCCGATGCGGTGGTGTGGGGGTACCTGCAAGGTTAGCACTGAATGGCTCAAATCAATATATGAAGAAGAGCGAACTAGAAATTGTATACGAAACTCGTTATCTCGATTTGGCGCCAACTCTATATATAAAGGGATGAAAATAATAAACCAACTATTTGCTCGCCATTCTTTGCAAATGACCGTTAGATGTGCTTTTACAATTGAGATCTCTTAGAATAATAGAAATAACTATCTTCACTTATTAAGATTCGTGATGGAAGGAGACCTTTATTATAGTGCAGGCGACAACACGGTAGAATTAGCTCGTCCACGGTATTTCTAGTCGACCTATAACAACATTTATTTTTAAAATGTAGTAAGAGATATATCATAACTAAAAGTAAATATTATTAAAAGAAATAAGTTTTTTTTTGGAAAAGGGCAAAATTATATTGCAACCAAAAGAAAAGGCATAAGATATGCCATACAAACATCCACGAACAAAACCAAAAACATAAACAAATATGCAACCAATAAAGCTAAACCTCTTGCCAAAAAAACAAAGAGCCCACCATAATACAATCCCACAGAAATCCAATAAAATCAATGACAGAAGCCCCGCACAAGTCATGCCACCTAACAGACCCAACTTACTTCTTGACACCACCAATTCACTATAACCAGGCGCGAGAGCAAGACGAGATTGAACACCTTACGATTCCTATTGCAGAAAGATGGTAAGGAAGACAAGCAATGCTTTCGACCAAGTTCATATTCAAAAGCTTTAAAACTTAGCAGCCTCCAAAAACACCCAAGCGTTGTTTGACTACCACCAACAATGCCTACGAATTCACACAGCCGATTGGATTCGAACAAAACTCTCGTAAACTGTTACTTCCGCCATTATTGTCTTTGCCAATAGCCTAACCAACCACGGACTAGACACCAACACCCTGCTAATTTGCAGTAGACGCTCAGAAGCAACCACATTGTGTGACTAAGACATATAAAAATGGCCAATGAAATGCTCTGGACCTTCCGAAAGAAAAACAACACTAAAGACCACAAAGAAATGCAGCAACCAATTTCCAACTGTGTACACCTTCTGCCACAATGATATTCTACCTGCTGCTCACATGCCACGATTCCACCTCAAGCTACCAGTTCCACATTCAAATACCAACCCCCTACCAATCCCTGCCTATATGTTCCAAACATAATAAATGATTCACATGCCATTGATAAATACAGCAATTTAGATTCTTAAATTTAATGTCCAACCAATTCCACGAGTTCCATTGCACTACTTCGAACATTTGATCTAGCTGTACGACCCTGTTTTTAAATATAAAATCATTTCTTGCTTTCCATATGCTCCGAATGCATGCAATCCAAATTACACAAACTTTCTTAGTTACTATACTTCTGCTGCCTAAAGCTTCTGTAAACTGCTCCAAATGTGTCACACAATTATTTTGAAAAACATTCGAGAGGCCGAACCACTTAGTGATTCTGTACCAAATACCTGCAAACAAAAGACACTCAAAAACTAGATATAAGACTGACTCAGTGTACCAAACCCAATTTTTAATTATGGGGTCAAGGGCAGGGGATGCTAGTACTTCGCCCGCCCTTGCCTCCGTCCCGCACCCGCTTATTGAATTTAATTTATTTTTCTTTAATTTTATTACACATTAACCTTTCTAAATATTAAAATATTAAATTTATTATAATTATTATTCATAATTTTTTAAAATATAAATTAAATAAAATGATCAAGTATTATAATTACTCTTAAAATGATCAAATAAATAATTTAATTATTAATTTTTATTACAATAAAAAATAATTATTTTTAAAAAAATAAATTTTGTAAAGGTGAGGGCGGGGTTGGGGCAGAGAATTATGCATGGTGGAATTATTATATAAATAATTTGCCGTTTGTATAACTTTTGTTTGTGGAAAAACACAACCAAAAGTTGAAGAGAGTTGATAAATCTCAAAATTACTTCATCCGTCTTATAAAAAGTGTCTCATTTGTACTTTTTTTCTCTCTTAAAATAATTGTCCTTTTTCAATACTGTTCCGGACTAGGCCAACGCCTGCCCCACCGTCGGGAAGGCCCAACCCAACACTGGTACGACCCAATATGGCCCATGAGCGTCCAACGTCCAGCACGTCCCTTGTCCGCGCCGAGCACGCCTATGGCACCCCCTCGTCGGACACGTATTGGACAGACACTGTCGAGCAGAGCCTTTACGTCTAGGAGAGCACCTCTCTCCTCGACCTCTACGTGCTCCTCCCCGCGAGGACACGCCACCTTGTAACCTCCCACTTCCGAAAGAATCGGTCTGCCCACCTTCCGGAGATCTCAGGACCGTTACCCTAGGGCGAAGACCACGTGCTGGTCTTCCTTATGCCACGTAAGCCCTGACAGTCACCTGGATTGGGCCCCAGTGCAGGAGACCGTTGGTCCTGCGCTGGGGGCACTCTATAAATACCCTCTCACTTGAGAGGGTCAAGTTATGTTCATTCTAACTCACCTATATGTTGTACTTGCTCACTTCCGTTCCCTGACTTTGGCATCGGAGTACCCTGCAGGTACACCCCCCCGCCGTATCATCATCACCAGAGCTGAAGACCTCACGGCGTTATTGGCCACTGTCATATTTTCTGATCCAGGTACGATCAAATACTAATATAGAATTTATTATTACTTTTCTACTACCATACTCCTATTTATTAATTTTCACATTCTTTAATCACTATTAATAAGGATGTTTTCGTAAATGATATTAGTTTTATCATCAAAACTAACACATCTAATCATTTTTTTAAGAATTGTGTATTGTTCAAATAGAACATTTTATTATGAAACAGAGGGAGTACTTATTTTAGATAATTTTAATTTGCTCCTGGGAAGGGATTCCCATTACTCATTTGATCTGAAACTTCATAAAAGTTTACAAGACAAGTAGGGTGGACAAAAACTGAGAAACCGACCCAACGCACAGTAACCCGAAAAAAAATTGAAAATGGGCGGGTTCAAATGGATTAACGGGCCCAATGGGTGAAGTTTGCGGTTTCATATGGTTTTAAATGGGCGGGCCGGATAGAAAATGTTGGACCGCAGGTACCCAGACCCGCCCGAATGAATATTGAGAAAAGACATTCATTAAGGGTAATACAACAATCAGAGCCCATTTCACTACATATTCACTCACGTTTTCTCTCTAATGAAACCCTAGCAGCCACAATTTTCTCTCACCACCGCCACCGTTTCTCACTGGTAACCACCATCAATCATCACCATCACTCACCACCATTCATTCATTTCATGTGTTCTTTCTATCTCCGATGAAACAATCCCTAACCGTCTCTCATGCTCTCCACGCCTCCAAGCCTCCCTCCACTGTTTCTCTTCTCCTATCATCACTTTCGTTAAACGAAAGTTGGTGTTTGATTTAGTTTTAGATTTTATGATTTTCTAAGTCTTGTGGTTTATTTGATTTCTGCCTTATTTATTTATTTATTTGGATGCATTTTCCAGATCCATGAGCTAAAGGTGTGTAATTTTTAATTTGGTGTGGTTATTGTGTTTGGTTTTTTGTTATGATTTGTTATGTGACTCTTGACTCTCCATGTGAATGTCTCTCCATTTCTATTAGGTAAGTGTTTGTTTTATATGACTTGTTCTGTTAGGATTTTGTTATGATTTGTTTTGAAAGATCAGGATTTAGCAACCATTTCCAAAAGTTGGCATACTATCTGAAGCCCAATGTCATTTTGTTATTGGTAATGGTAACATACAGCCATATAGATGGCAATCGAAGAAGTCCAGGCTGTTTTGATTACAATTGATCAACAGATAAATTGTTCATAACTATCCAAGCTGTTTTGATTCCAATTGTAAGTGGATACTGTCTCCCTACAAGTGTAAGCAAATTTTGTTGTCAAACTTTATCTTCTAATGCCTGTGATGCTTCTTGTTGTTATCAATGTCATGACCCTCTATAATAAGATAAACTGCAATAATGGTAAGCATAATATATTAAAGGTAAGCATAATTAAGTTTTTATCGTAGTTGTCTCGTCAATATATTCAGTTTTGTTTGTAAATATATTATGATCATTAACTATTTCGATTGATATTGACTTTATATTCTTTAACTATTTCACAGTCATTCTTTTAATTTTATATTCTTTAACTATTTTGATATTGGTTTTTTTCAAGGCATTTGATTTCAATGCTATCTTAAGATTGAGCATGGTTGCAATCAAAATGAACGAGAGTGAAATTGGTGTTTACATAATATTGTAACTTAATCTCTAATACAATGTTAATATAAAAAAATTCAGTATCATAATACATGCTCGATAGGTTCTTATTAGATAAAATGTCTTAGCAAGGACGAATAACATGGCTTTAGACCTGAGTGTAAAAACAAAAAGTGCATTAATGTGTGATTGGATTTGTATTTATATACTCATCTTATATATTGATGTTTTCATTATAGGCTCTATTATATAAACTAATCTTCTATTGGAACTTTATATTTATGTACACCGGAACGGTAGATATTGATTTGGAAGTTGCCCCGAACCTCCTTAAAGCTGCAGAACAATATCTTCTCGACAGTCTTATGCGTGTTTGTGAATCTTTTATTTCTGAGATAGGTCATGACTTGAGTTTCACATGTGCTTTTATTCCATTTATTTATGTTGAATTTTTCTTGTAGGATATTTCTGTAGAAAATGTTTCACTAATGTATGTGATGTCGGCACAAATGCTAAGATGCTGCTTGAAGCTGCTGTCACTGTCATGGAAATCTAATACTAATAGCATTAACATGACGATTAATAGGAATATTTAGTTTCATTTTGATATAGCCCATTTATTTTTGTATTACTGGTTATTCATTTCTCCTAGTTCTGATTTATCAAGCATGTAATTTTATGAATTATAACTTTGATTTGCCCACACAGTTTCAGTTTCTGATACAAAGGCTTATTATATAGTGTCATGGATTGTTCATATAATTTCACATATTAATTTGATTAGTTTTGATGGAAGTATGATTAATGTAAATTTTTTTTAGAAAAAGTTTTTGGGCTGTAAAATGTGATAACCTACTAAGCCGATCAAACCATCCGCAATCACCCGCAACCCGATCTGTCCCATCCCGTCTCAACCGATTTAAAAATTGGGCGGAAATGGGCCACTAAGGTTCATCTGCGGTTTAGGCTGGGTGTTTATACTATAAAAGAGAGAGTAACAAATAACGACGAGGAAAATTATTATAATGACAATATCAATTGATCAAGTATTTACTATTTACATAAATTCTTCCTAATTCCCAACATCAAAGTGTCCTTTGTAAGCATAACCATCTCTCTTGGAGAAAGAGTGTTTTATTTTTATGGTTTAATTTTGACCGATAATATTTCGATTTTCGTCGGATTCGGTTAAGTCGATTTGGCGGTTAAATCTGATCGGTTTAGTCGGTTTAATATTTATTAGAACAACCCTATAAAAATGGTTACTTTTTTTAATTTATTATAAAAAATATCAAATGTTAAGAATAGAATAATTTTTTATATTATTAAAAAAAATTATTATTATGAGATAATATTTTTAACATTATTTGACATTAATTTTGATCATTATCATACTTTAAACCACAAACTAAATAATACTCAAATAAACTAAATAATATTCAAAATTTTATATTGCATGTCTTATATTTTTGGAAGTACACAATGTCATCATTAAATTATTAAAATGATAATATCCTACAACATTATAAATCTCATTTATATAGTGAGTCAGTCATATAATAATAAAAATAAATAAAATATATATTAATTAAGTTCGGTCAATCTCAGTTTTCGTCGAGTTTAAAATAAAAATTTAAGTCCAACCGAAGCAATCCTATACTATCTAAATTAAGTAACCGAATCAACCCGACATCCAAACCGACACGACTCATTTGCACCGACAAAACAATAGATCGGTCGGTTAAAATTTGTCCAGCCCTAAATATAACCAATGGGCTCTCTACCCTCAAGATATCCATCAGACAACATAATAAACCGATTTTTCTTTCATTAAAAGCTGAACGAGTATGCATTCTAATAAGTACCAAAAGGTATAATTGTAAAAAGAGATGAATTTTTTAAAAGGCCCATAAGTACCAAAAGGCGTATTGTTTGTCTTAAGAGTTCTGGATTCATCACAAAAGTTTGAAGCGTTTTCTGCTCAAAAACAACTTAATTTAAAATAAACTATGACCATCCAAGTCCCTTAAACATAACACTTGTTTGTTTCAAACAAAAAAAATGACATGGTTGCTCTGCACCACCCCTAACTAGTTAGCTCAAACTTCATTTTCTTCCTTTGGCTTCTTCAAGTTGTACAATGATAGGGAGTTTATTAGAATAATTTATCAATTAGTTAAATGAGTTTTTATTAGTATTTTGAATTAGAAATTATTTTATATTATTATGTTTTCTAGAATATTCTTAGGTCCTTGTGATTGTGCCACTTTGATGACTATGATATTTTTAGAGTTCTATATATTGAGGTGTAATGTGTTATTTGAAAATCAATCAATGAAATCAATTAAAGTCTTTATTTTTATCTCTCTCTTAATTCTATTTGCCTTTTATTTTATTTAGAATTTATAGCTTTCTTTAATTTTGTTAGGGTTCTAATTTTGCATCCTATCAATTGGTGCTCTCATTCTTGAACTTCAACACCTCCTATGGCATACCCATCTCCCTCATCTTTCACCACTCCATTTTATCATCCCAACACCACCACTGTTACACCCTCATTCCCTTCTTTTCCATGGGAAAGTCTTCCATCTTATTCCGTCAAAATTCCTTCTTCTACCCCATCTCAAAATTTCTCCTATAACCATGGATACACACCACATCAACAACCATATCCACCCAACCCATACTAGTTATATTCAACTCCTACAAACCTTTATGGATATCCAAACTCCTACCACCAACAACCCAATCCACATGGTTATGAATATTCAAATTCTTACCATAATAACCAACAACAACCCATAATTTTTGCTTTACATCAACAATCCTCCTCCACCTTACCTGGATATTCAAGCTATCATAACAATCAACTCGAACTTCAAAATTCCTATGCAAAACCAGATACATTTCAACAGCAAGAAACTCTTCAAGAAATTTTTCAGAAATTTAGCAAGGAATGGTCACAAATGAATGAAAAATTTACCACTGATAGAAGAGTTATCGATGAGAAAATTAAAGCAACACAACTTGCTTACGAAGAAGAATCTCAAAAGATCTCAGATTCATTCATAAATTTGCACAAAAAATATGTTAAAGAAAAGCGTTCTGACAAAGAATTTGAGATTACAATCATCACTTCAGAAAAAAAAATCGTTTCCAAAGACAACTCCGGCGAAATCTTCGGCATCACTTCCGGTAACAATTTCGGTACCATCTCCAGTATCACTTTCGGCGTCATTTCCGAAAACGCCTCTGTTGTCATCTCTGAAGACATTTTCGGCAAAAATTTTGGTATCACTTTTGGCGAAAACTCTGGAGAAATCTCCATTATCACTTCCAGCGTCAATTTTGAAGACGTCTCTGGTGTTGGATTTACCAAAAGATCTGTTGCCGAAACTACTAGATCCACAACCGGAAAAACCACTACCAAAACCACCAGATCTGTTGTTTTCGGCATCACTTCGAGTGTCATATATTTTGGTATTAATACCAGAAACATTAAAACAACAATCTTTGCTGCTCACAAGCTCATTTTCGCGACCACCTGAAAACCCATCGAATTTGCAACAATCATTGAAAAAACTAACAGATTTGCAAAGACCACCAGCAGAACCTCCACCATTTTTTTCTTCATTCATCATTTTAACTTTTATTTAGTTTTCTTTATAAAAATAAAAAAAAAAGAAGCATAGTTAAAACAGAAAAGCGAAGAAAGAAAAAGAGAAAAGGAAGAAAGAGAGAGAAAAGAAGGTAGAAAAATCACAGCATGCATAAAGAGAGAGAAAGAATGTGATAGAGAAGAAAAAAAATTATAAAATCTAATTACAATGTCGTGTTGTTTTTCTCACACAGTAGTCATGTGTCCCATCCGCCCTAATGCTTTCTCTTTCTCATGTGGATGCCAGCTATTTTGTCATTACCCTTCCTTTTTCATTTCTCATGTGATACCTATAATTATCTCATGTCATACAACCCAATACTTTCTTTACCACTTAATGCTAGCTGCTATTTACTAAAAAAAATGTTACTCAAGTAAAAATAGTACTACATTGGCGTGGGTAAATTTGGTGTGACAATACAACGCATGAGTGAGACACAACTCAACAAACATGTCCTTTCCAAGCCACATATAATCTCCTCTTTCAATCCCATTTTTCATTTTCAAATTCTTCTTTTATTTGTTGATGTTAATTTTAGAACCTTGAGGACAAGGTTCAAGTGAACCCGACGACAATGATAGGGAGTTTATTAGAATAATTTATCAATTAGTTAAATGAGTTTTTATTAGTATTTTGAATTAGAAATTATTTTATATTATTATGTTTTCTAGAATATTCTTAGGTCCTTGTGATTGTGCCACTTTGATGACTATGATATTTTTAGAGTTCTATATATTGAGGTGTAATGTGTTATTTGAAAATCAATCAATGAAATCAATTAAAGTCTTTATTTTTATCTCTCTCTTAATTCTATTTGCCTTTTATTTTATTTAGAATTTATAGCTTTCTTTAATTTTGTTAGGGTTCTAATTTTGCATCCTATCATACAATCTATCTTTCAAAGCAGAATTAGATGTCAAATTAGCCAAAATAAATAAATTCTCTGCCATGATTCTTTCTATTCCCTTCTCAATTATACTTAGCCTTAGATCATATAAGCATCGCATATATTATTCAGAATAATTCACAAGAAGCATTACATAAAATTGAGGTAGAAATAATCCAACTAAATGTTTGGTTAAATACTGTACTCACCTATGTAGTGGTTAAGAGCGTTTGTCAAAGCAGATGTTGAGGTCAAAGAAGCTTTTAGAATGCTGAGACCTTGCAACCATAAACATATTAAAATAAGCAATCAAATATTATTGGAAGGAAAGATAGTGATAAACACAGAGACACAAACTTCCTTTACCTCCTTCTGGCCAATATTGACTACCACTTCCTCCACATCATTAAGGGGGACCTTCATTTTTTCTATATATGAAATACCATCAATGGATGACATTGGAGTCACAACCAAGTCATCTGTCACCATAAACGCCAATGGTCTTCTAACATATCCTCCAGAAATAGGGAATTTGGGATCAATAGAATCCACTGGCTCACTCCTAAGAGTGTGAATCTCAAATGTTCCGATTGGTAATATCTGGCTCTTAAGTTCAAATTTTGGAAATATTGAAGGCTCAGCTAAGCAGTCTTTGAGTTCTTGTGATGTTAAACATCTCTCTGGACTCAACTCTTTGATGCTCCTATATAAAGTATCAAGGCAGCTTAAAGAAGATAGTCCTTGCAGCATATGCAACACTCCTCCAAGAGGAAAAGTAAGAAAACTAAAAAGAAAGTCTGCAAAATCTTCCTCTGCTGTAGCAAACAAAACCTTTCTATTTGATTTTCTTCGCAGTACTTTCACAACCATATGCTTACCCTCATCAGAATCAGATGGTAAGCACTTTGATAGATCTTTGATAAGCTAAAAACAAAACCAAGTAAAATTGAAAGATAAACTTAAAACATCTAGAACATAATTTCTCATTAAAAAATTCTGGCACAACCAAAGATACACTTTAAATACTAGGGTTAAGGACAAGGATGGGTCAGGCCCAACAGAAGGATAAAAATACTTAAATTAAAATTGCTAAAGGAACCCCTTTTAATATTGAATGTTGTCCTCCAGCCACTTGGGCTGTCTTTTCACTCTAGTGGGCTTTAGATTCGTAACAATACTATCCGGCCCAAATAGGACCTTGTCCTCAAGGTCCAAGTGCTGATGTGGGTTATTTGGAGAAAGAGTAGGCTGGGAGGGTATAGGAAAGGGCGGTTGAAGTGGGTCCCGTAGGGTTGGAAATGGAGCGGATTTTGAATAAGGGAAAAGTGGGTGGGATACAGGCTGGTGTGTTTTGGGCAGCGTATCCACGTGCTGTGGATTCCCAGGGTTAGAAGAAAGAGACGTTGGGGAAGATAGTGCATGGTCCCCACGTGGTAGCTGTAAGGCTGGATTAATGAGGAGGGTTGGCTGGATGTTCACCGTTTGATGAGAACACGTGTTGGTTTCCCCCTGAATTGATGAAGCCTTGGAAAGTGGAACACGCAAAGTGGAAGTGTTATGTGTTGAAGTTGTAGTTACCCTTTCATTATGTGCTTCTTCTTTCCCAACTGTACTTTTGGTTCTCTGAACTTGTTCATCCAAAGTTTTCAAACCCTGAGATACATCAACCGTATTTTCTGGAGAACCCATTGTTGAACGATGCGACTTCCTTTTCCCTCTTTCATCATCAGATTGTTTTCCCTGATCTGTGTGTTGGTTGTAGTCTGTCTGAGCATAGGAACTGTCTTTGAGGAAGATATTAGAGAGATCCATAGGAATGGTGGAAGTGTTCACCGTCGTTTTACCAAAATAGGGTCTCAGCATAGAAACATGCACTACAGGATGAATCTTCAAAGATGAAGGAAGATCCAGGGCGTAAGCTACTTCCCCGACTCGTTTAATCACCTTGAAGGAACCGAAAAAACGCTTAGATAGCTTTTGAGAGGTACGATTTGCCACGGTCTGTTGTCTGTACGACTAGAGTTTAAAGAGAACCAGATCGCCCTATTTAAAGGTGAAAACTCTTCTTTTTTTATCTGCTTGTGTTTTCATTTAAAGTTTACTCTTAGCTAAGTTAGCCTTGAGTTGGTTAATGACTTTTTGTCGTTGTTGTAAGGAGGAGTCAAGGGTGATAATATCAAAGGAACCAGGGAGGTAGTCTGGGAGTGCAAGTGGGGGACGACCATACAAAGCAGTGAACGGCGTCATCTGTATAGCAGAATGAAAGGAGGTGTTATACCATAATTCCGCCAGATGCAAAAACTTGAACCATTTCTTCGGTTGGTCTCCAGTGAAACACCTGAGGTATGTCTCTAAACTTCTGTTTACAACTTCAGTTTGCCCATCTGTCTCCGGGTGATAAGCCGTACTAAACCTAAGTGTTGTGCCCTGTGCTTTGAACAGTTCTCTCCAAAAGGTACTCAGGAATACGGGATCGCGGTCAGAGATGATGGACTTCGGAATACCGTGAAGGCGACACACTTCGACAGAAAAGCGTGTTGCTAAGTCCGAAGCTGTGAATCTGGAAGGAAGAGCAAGGAAGTGTACGTATTTTGTCAAGCGGTCACAAATGACCCAGACCGTAGTATGACCAAAAGAATTTGGGAGGTGAGTTATGAAGTCCATTGTGAGGTCTTCCCAAACTTGTTGAGGGATTGGCAGAGGTTGTAGTAGACCTTGTTAATACTTGTTTTCTTGACAGATTGAACAATGTTTAATGTACTCTTTCACTTCTGTGTGTAGGTTAGGCCAAGCAAATGAAGCTTTGAGGCGAGCAGTGGTTGTTTTCGTGCCAGAGTGACTCGATGTGGTTGTATTGTGGAATTCCCGGATGATGGAGAGGTGTAACTGAGAACAATCGGGTATGAAAATTTTGTCTTTATAGTAAAACAGTCCATTAGTGAATTTGTACTCCTTGTGCTCGTCTGATTCTTTGTTTTGCACAAGGGATTTCCCTTCAAGATCGGTGGCATAAAAATGGCGCAAATGGGTGAGCAAGTCAGGAATTGGAGAGGAGATAGCCAACAACAGAGATTTATCCGAGGAAAATTTCTGACTCAGAGCATCGGCGACGACATTCGAGCGTCCAGGTTTGCAAAAGATTTCGAAATTAAACCCTTGCAACTTGAAGGCCCATTTTTGTTGTTCGGGCGTTTGAATTTTTTGAAGTAACAAATTCCGAAGACTTTTATGATCTGTATGGATATGAAACTTTTGACCAATAAGATACTGACGCCATTTTTTTACGGCTTCTGTAACAGCATACATTTCTCGGACATACACAGAAGCGGCCTGCATCCTTGGGCACATTTTCTTGCTGAAGAAAGCGATTGGGTAACCCTCCTGAGTCAGCACAACACCAATAGCGACACCAGATGCATCGGTTTCGACAATAAATGTTTTTGTAAAATCTGGCAAAGCCAGGACCGGCATGTCAGTCATAATTTGTTGTAACCTTGTAAAGGCACATGCTGCCTCTGTACTCCAAGAAAATGTAGTGTAACGAAGAAGATCGGTGAGAGGAGCGGCGAGAGTGGCGCACAAAGCGTCTATAAAATTCAGTGAGGCCGAGAAACCCTCTTAATGCCGTGAGCGAACGTGCGACAGGCCAATCCAACATTTCCTGGACCTTCTCAGGATCTGGTGAAACTCCTTTTTCTGAAATGATATGACCTAAATAATTCACCTCATTCACTACAAAAACACACTTTGAAAGTTTGGCAATAAAAGATTTGGACTTTAACAAATTAAAAACAATGCCCAAATGAGTCAAGTGGTCGCTTAGGGAAGAGCTATAAATCAATATATCATCGAAAAAAACTAAAACAAACCGTCGAAGGTAAGGGCGTAACAAATCATTCATAGCGGCTTGAAAAGTAGAGGGTGCATTTGTGTGACCGAAAGGCATTACGAGAAATTCGTAATGACCATCGAATGTTTGAAAAGCTGTTTTATGAGTGTCTTCCGCAGAAACTCGGATTTGGTGATAGCCAGATCGCAGATCTATCTTAGTAAAGATTTTGGCTTTACCCAACTCGTCTAAAAGTTCATCAATGGTAGGTATAGGAAAACGGTCCTTGACTGTGACTGCGTTAAGTGCGCGATAATCCACACAAAAACGTCAACTGCCGTCTTTCTTTTTAACTAGAAGAACAGGGGAGGAAAAAGGGCTTTGACTTGGGACAATGATGCCTTCATTGGGCATCTCATGAATCAGATTGGTCATAGCGTCTTTTTGGGAGTGGGGGTAACGGTACGGTTTCACATTAATGGGTGCGGTATTTGGGGCAAAGGGAATACGGTGGTCATAAGGTCTGGTGGGAGGAAGGTGAAATTTGCCGTAAAAAACGGTTGGGTAATTTTGGATAAGATTAGCAACTTGAGGGTGTGTGGAGGGTGGCAAATTTGGGATAGGTGAGTGTTGGTTGGAGGTTTCGGATGGTTGAAATGTCATGAGATGAAAAGAAGCAATAGAGTCGGTATGGATCAATTGGCGCAGCTGGTGGAAAGTTGTTAGGGAGGGTAAGGCTTTAGGATCACCTTTAAGTGTAATTGGTGTGTTGGTGTGGTGGAATGTGATTGATGGAATTGAGAAATCAGCTTGTATTAGACCAAGAGTTCGCAACCATGCCATTCCTAGAACGACATCAACACCTTTAATAGGGAGTAGGTAAAAGGGAATGGAAAAGGGTTTGTCTTGGAGGGTAAGTTGGACATCAGTACAAATGCCTTCACATTGAAGGTGAGAACCATTTCCTACCATAACGGAGAATTGAGGGTTGTGTGAGATTGATAGGTTCAAATGATGGGCGATTCTTGGCTGCATAATATTATGAGTACTGCCGGTGTCCACTAATACCATCACTGGAAGGCCAGAAATGAAACCTTTGAACTTGAGTGTTTGTGGGGAGAATTGTCCCGTCAAAGCTTGGGGAGAGAGTTGAAAATATGTGTCGTTGACTTCAGTTTCTATTGTCTCATTTTGAGGAGCTGCTAATGATTCGTCAACTTCACTATGAGAATCCTCATCAAGTAACAGTAGAAAACGACTAGTGGCACATTTGTGACCCGGTATAAATTTGTCATCACAATTAAAACAAAGGCCTTGAGCACGGCGTTCTTGGAGCTGTGTAATGGAAAGGCGACGAATGGGGATTTTAGGTGGTGTGGGGGAAATACTCTTTTGGGCTGGTTGGGCTTGGGACGGTCCAGAATTGGTAACGTTGCTGGCCATCGTAGTAGTACTAGAATTTGAAGGTCGGTTATAGGGGTGGGAAAACTGTTTTTGGAATTTAGGCTTAGCATCAAGAATTTTTTATTCGATCAGTTTTGCAAGCCCAATTGCTTGCGAAATGGATACTAGCTTATGGAGCGCAATTTCGTTTTGAATATCATGACGTAAACCGGAAATGAAACAGTTTAGGATGGCGTCTTGAGGCAGCCCCATGACTTGTGTGCCTAATTTTTCTAATTTGGCTTGGTAGTCCACAACAGATCCATCTTGCTTCAGCTTGAACAACTCGGCTTGATGATTTGTATAAGTGGATGGTCCAAATCTCAATTTAAGAGCCTGAGTGAAAGAAGGCCAATCGGTTAGTAGGTCGCTTTGATGCATCCACTTAAACCAACATAATGCTTCTCCTTTCATATAAAATGACATCATAGCCAACCGATTTTCCGGAGGTAAGTGATAAAATGTAAAAAATTGATCTGCTTGAAATAGTCATTCCAACGGATTTGTGCCATCAAATAAAGCCAGTTCTAACTTCGGTGTGCGAAAAGGGGAAAATAGGGTTTGTTGTGTGGCTTGGGATAAGGGAATTTGGGACATTGTAGAGAAGGGAGGGTTAAGTAATGGGGGATTGAGGTAGGGTGGGTCCATAGAATTTAGAGAGGAGTAAAATCTGGGAATTGTGGTGTAGTTGTGAGCTGGTGTATTGCGTAGTGGTAAGGAGGTAGTGTATGGCGGAGGGTGGTGGGAAAAATTTGTGGAATGTGTTGGAATGGGAGATGATTGCGTGAACAATGGGGAGGCTATTGGGGTGGTAGTATGGGTCAGAACAGGGCTCATTAGGGTAGTAGGGATAGGTAACGAACTTGAAATATGGGATATACCCGAAGATCCCGCAATGTGTGAGGGAGAGACACGTTGGGCTTGCTGCTGTTGTTCTTTTTGGGTGGTGAGCAGCGCTTTAATGGTCTCAAATCTTTCCGTTTCAAGAGTTTTTTCATGGGACAACATTGAATGAAGCTGACCAATCTTCAGATCTAAATCTGCAGCAGCCTTGGTAATTTTTTCATCAATCTTAAGTTGATTTTGCTGCAAAGCGGATTCCACGAGCAGTTGGGAAGCATGAACAACTTCATCAATAATTTCTTTAGGATTAGGGGGTTTTAGAGGAGCCATGAGTAAAGATTGAAAGCACCAATGATAGATCTTTGATAAGCTAAAAACAAAACCAAGTAAAATTGAAAGATAAATTTAAAACAGCTAGAACATAATTTCTCATTAAAAAATTCGGGCACAACCAAAGATACACTTTAAATACTAGGGTTAAGGACAAGGATGGGTCAGGCCCAACAGAAGGATAAAAATACTTAAATTAAAATTGCTAAAGGAACCCCTTTTAATATTGAATGCTGTCCTCCAGCCACTTGGGCTGTCTTTTCACTCTAGTTGGCTTTAGATTCGTAACAATCTTTCCAATCTTAATCTCGGAATTTGGGTTTGAGTTGCAAAGGATTTAATTACTCCCTCCGTCCCAAATTATAAGTCACTTTGCCAAAAAAATTTGTCCCAAATTATAAGTCACCTTACATTCCCAATGCAATATAAATGACATATTTCCCAATATACCCTCAAATATTTATTATTATTTATTCTTTCAACTCTTTTAATTTCTCTCTCCTATATAATTATGAGGGGCATTACTGTAAAGTTATACATAATTTGTCTTTCCCATAAAGTAATAATTAAGTTTCTTAATTTGTGTAAAAAGCTCAAAATGACTTATACTTTGGGACGGAGGGAGTATTATTTAAAACAAAGTCTGTGAGAGGGGTCTTGGGGAGCAAGGACAACTTGAGAAGATCTGCTATCTGCACACACAAAAAGAAGTATCTTAGCAATGAAAAATATAATCAACACCTAATATGAGATATAGAAACTGAGAAAACATGCCTCCTTCTTGCCAAATAGTATTGTTTTTTTCTCAATATCTGCAATGCCATTGATACCTCGCTTCTGAAGCAAACATAGACTTGTTCCAAGATCATTAGGCATCAGACAAAGATCGTCCTCTATTATAAAAGTAGCAGATTCCTTTACAAATCCATTTTCAGCAATCAAACGGCCATTTAATATTTCCAAAAGCTTTCCACAAGAGCATTTCTGATTGCTAAAAATGCTCATACATCTCATACATAATTGATCCCCACACATGAAAAAATAAGTGGGAGTGTCGTCAATGTTCAGTTTGACCTTCTCGCAATAATCTCCCATTGAATTCCTTGGATTGAGTAGCATTTCCTTGCAATTACGAGACCATAGACATTCTTCATCAAGATCTGATACACTTTGATACAGTGAGCTAACGCTGCCAAATTTAACTGGTTTCATATTTGAGTCCTTAGCCACAAGTCTTGCAATAGTACCTAAAGGCATGGTTAAGAAACTCAAGAGAGCTTCAACAAAATCCTTCCCAGCCTCCCCATACAACACTTTGTTCTTTTGTTTGTCTACCATAACTCTCAAGATAACTTTATCACCAGGTTCAACTGATTCAGTTGCGGTGCCAGCTGCCATAGTAAAGAAATCGCAGATCACAGTGAGACTAAGCTACTAGTAGCAAGTAGCAAAACAATATTCTTAACTCGGAATGAATGCTTTATTTCTTTCTATAAAACTTTGGAAAGTGAAATATTAAATGGCCATGAAAAAAAGTTTGTTTATTGTTACGATGATTCATTAAAAACCTAAACAAATACCGATGGATTTGTGTAGGTAACGATACATCTTCTTGAGCACAGGACAAAAACCTCGGCGGAATTGATTGCAAAATAGCTATAGAAAATCCAAAATAGTTTCTATAATAATTTCAAACGGTAAGATTGCCTCATTTAAGTGTAAACTTTTTTTTTTAATAAAAATAAGCAAAAGTTAAAACTTCTTTCATTTTTAATATAGTTTTTTTTTCTTTTTTTAATTTTTTTTATTCTATGTAGACTAATTATATTTAATTATTTGGGAAGTTTCTAATTTTCCCATATTACAACCTAACTTTTTGTTGGCCAATTTCCAGTTTTAAATACACCATTTTTGCAAAATTTCTTGCCCGATTTTCCGTTTTTTATGTTCACAATTTCATTTTCTGATTTCAAAATATCCTTTTTGTGTTCACATTTTAATTTTCTCAATTTCTACACTTTTTTTTTATACTTCCTCCGTTTCATAAAAAGTGTCTCATTTGCATTTTTTCTTTGTCTCAAAATAATTGTCCATTTATATTACCAATACATCATTTATTATAATTTTTCCACTACTATACCCCTATTGACTAGCTTTCACTTTATCCAACAACTCTATTAACTACATTTAATAAAGGTATTCTAGTAAATGATATTTGTTTTTTCATTAAAATCAATACATCTAATCATTTTCTTAAGAACCGCGCATTGCTCAAATAAGACACTTTTTATGAGACGGAGGGAGTATTTTATTCAGATTATAACCTCATTTTTTGAGTAATGTTATATCAGATTTGTGAAATATTTACTTTAGTTTGTTATACAAGTTAGTTAGGGTATAACTAACTCTAACTCATTATATATACGTAATGCACTGTAATGATACAATTCAATTGTGGAATATAATAATACTTCTTCTTCTTCTTCCTTAAGATGCAAGTTTTACTTTTCATTTCCATGGAGCATAAGGTGTAATTCACATGGTATCATCGACCTGCGGCTAGGCTTTCCTTGCATTCATTGTTGCGTTCTTTTCTTTTTCACAACTCAATCTAATCTCTTATCATACACTTAATCTTCTCCATTTCTTCTTTTTCCCTAGTTTCTTCTTTCCAACCATGTACACTGATAGTTCTACAAGTTCTGTTCATGGCAACAACACTAACACTTCTGCAAACAAAGGATACCAAAATGACACACTCAATCCATATTTCATGCACCCTAATTAAAATCCTGCACTTTTTCTCGTTACTCCTCTTCTCAATGCTGGCAACTACCATTCTTGGTCAAGGTCCGTGATGATGGCGTTAAGATGCAAGAACAAACTGCACTTTATCAATGGTGTATTACCTATACCATCAGATGAAGATCGTGACTCTATTGCTTGGAATCGGTGCAACACAATTATCATGTTATGGCTAAACAACTCGGTTAAATCTGAGATTTCACAAAGCGTTCTATGGATGAAGACAACTTCAGGCATATGGAAGGAATTGAAAGATCGTTTTTATCATGGAGACTGTTGCACCCCAAATTTTACCCTCAGATTCGTCTGATCTTTTTCATATCATTCTGAGCCAACACATCTTTGCATTTTAGCCAACATTTCATTAATCGTCAATCCTGTACTTTAAGTGTTTTTTATCATGTCTTTTTCAGATTTTGTTTTTGCCTTAGATTCAATTAGAACTTATATGGTTTATGTCTCAATTTAATCAATATTTAATTAGTATATTTTCAATATTGTTTTATTTTTTAGTGCAATTTTGATTTAACTTTTAATTTCTGTTGAGACCTAATCAGATTTATTTTAGTATAGTTTATATTTGATTTTAGTCAAATCTCATTATTAATTAGTTTATGCTTAATTTTGACTTTAATTTTTAGTCTAATTTTAATTAGTCTAATTTTTGATTAACTTGGTTTAATTTTATTCGCTTTTAATTTTAATTATTATTTTAATTTTATTTTAGCTTGTAAGATTAAGCAAATTTCCGTTTCTTGTTTCTTTGTTTTTTAGTTGTAAGCTAATTTAAGAAGTTTAAAAATCCATTACATTTTAATTTGGTTTGTTATTACTCCTGTTTTGTTATTAAAAGAAAAGAAAACCAAGTGATAACTTAACCCGTGTTTTACAAGTCCCTGGCGTTTGTTTTTGCAAATCAAGGAATATCTTAAATCCAATTCAATAAAACAATAAGATATAAAAACAAAGGTCTTGGACCCATCCTTCTCTCTCCCAATGCACAAATCGTACGAACCACACCAGTTCCCCAAACTTGCTGAGATGTCCTGAAGCAACAGCAACAACACATGCTGCCATACCCTGCCAAACCGTACACACCCAGACCCAGCTGCTCTCCAACGTTAACCTGCAAAACCGTGAAAGCAATTCACCAACGGTCGAATTCATTTTTTAAAAACTAAGAAACAGGTATATAGCAGAGACAGAAGGCGTTAGAAAGGGGGGCGGAGAAAACCAAAAGGAACACACATTCAAAATCACAAGTTTTAACATCCAAAACCACATTCATAACCAGAAGACAGAAACACAAACCTGCAATCTTTCAAACTTCCTTCTCCATAACCTTCTTCAGAACCAACTGAAAACCACCACATCACAATTCCTCCACACACTTTCTAACGAAATCAGCTAACAACAACCTACCAACGCATTACGATTCAGAATCACACAAACTTCCCCCGAAGCTCCTCCTCATACAACAACACCACTGCACAACCACCACAAAACTTCAAACGTACACCACCTACTACTCACATCAACAACAACTAAAAACAACAACAAACCAACAGCCTCATACCTCCTTTCAATTCATCAATTTTTAAGCCAATATCCTACCTGGAACCCAGAACAAGAAACACGCCCACAATCCCTTCATTGGTTCGCTGCAGAAAAACCAGAAAACAAGCCATTCTCAGCAAACAGAAAAACACCCTCCACCGTCCTCATTCACACAACAAAACCGACACTAAGACACCTTCAGCTTCTTACCATAACCTTCAAACCACCACTGGAAATTAGTATCCACGGCCGAGACACTAAACCACCACCATTAACGCCACTATAACATCAACAACTTCCTCTTCTCCTGCGCTCAACCCAACATTCCTTCAACTCCGAACTACCTTCGATTCAACATCAATTTAATTCATTAGACCGACCATACAAGCCCAATTCGTTTCAGAGACAATGGAGAAGGAAAAGTTCAAACAAATCAAACCCAGGACGATTCAGAAGAAGTAGAAGAAGGTCTTAGTGTCGTCAAAGAAGGAGAGTAAAGTTACAGAATCTTACCTTGGATTCCGTCGCACCTGTAATCACCGGCAGGTATTCGTTTTTACTTTTCACATTTATGTTGCATTCTTGATGTTCTCTGATTCATCGCCGGATTCCGTTTGGACTTGTTTATTCTCCTCCGATCAA
Organism: Lathyrus tuberosus; assembly: GCA_022829125.1. Taxonomy (NCBI): domain Eukaryota; kingdom Viridiplantae; phylum Streptophyta; class Magnoliopsida; order Fabales; family Fabaceae; genus Lathyrus; species Lathyrus tuberosus. Next base: position 618,457 of record JALAZF010000794.1, read on the forward strand.
ACTTTTGTAACCGGCCGCCGTAGAATCGAAGCACGTCCGTGATTGTTTGACAAAGAGAATCTGAGAGAGAGTGAGACAGATGAGGGAGGTCACGAGAGGTGAGGGAGATGGAGGCAGTGGTCGAGGTTTGAGGCGCGAAGCGGAATCGCGAGGAAGAGGATGAGAAGCTGGGCAGTGAGCAAAAGAAATTGGGAGAGTGTTTTCACGGCTGTGTAAAATTAGGTTTGGGTTCTTTCTTTTCCCATTAATGTAACCGAACCGGGTCAAAATCCATGACCCAGCTAGTACCCAGCGCCCCACTCTTGCTTGGGCTCACCAATCAGCCTTGGCCCATGCTTGGTCTTTCTATTGGCACCGTGCGTTCGTTTTTTTTCTCTAAGGAGACAAATGAATTCTTAACTTTAGTTAGTTTATTAATTTTAGTTTTTATCTTTTAGTTAATAATTAAGTTTCAGCTAGATTAATTATTTGGTTTCTAGTTAAATTTAGATAGAAATTAGCAACTTAGTTTTAATTAGATTTCAACTTAATTTATTAATTAATCTTAAACTAGAATTAATTAGTTATTTTCTTCTAACTAAGTTTGTTACTTAGATTAATTAGTTAGTTTTAAAGAAGAACTTAGCAAAATAGTTTTTAGGTAGATTTAGATGATTTTCCAACTTTAGTTTTACTAAGTTAGATAAATCTTCGAACTTTAGTTGTAGTTAAATCTTCGATTAACTTCTTTTTTTAAAATTGTCTTGAATTTGATTCTTGAGGAAATTATTGATTAATTCCTTCCCTTGTCAGTTTGAGGTTTGATGATACTTCTTGACGTCTCAGTGTTACCCATAAATTATTGATAAGTCTTTTGACGTTCTTTATATTTGTCTTCCTAAAGATTGAAGCATATTGATGTACTCTTTTAATCATGATCATCCTATCCATATCTTTTGTCATAAACATATTGTCATCCTCATGCTTATGTTGCTTTTATCTCCTCATATTATATCAATGTTTTAGCTTTATCTTCATGTCTTATCTTTTGTTTATCATCAACTTTTCTCCCCCACATTCCAAAGGACTGTGATTATTGTTGACTCTTAAAAGTCATAGCCCCCATCTTAACCTAAGTAACCTCTTAGGAAGAAAACTTTGTTTCTCGGCCTCATCAGAGCCATAGAAATTATAACTAGCTTTAGGAAGAGTTCTTCAACTCTTGGTGATATTCATCCTAATGAATTTATCACTTCCCCTACTGACTAAACTTCAACATAGGTCCATTTACAACTAGATCTAGAGAGTTCTTGAACTCTACAATGAGCTTGTACTCATTTCCCCTCTGAATATTGGCCATAGTCAATAATTCAGTAGAAGTAGAACTACGCATACTCTGATTCTATTCCCGAGGATACGTAGGCGTAAGGTGCGATGCCTTATCGAGTATACTTAGATACTAACCCCTAGGGTTTCAAACCTTTAGCATAGAACCTTTAGCAAACATAAGATAACATTAAAACAAGAGGTTCCCGTAGAGTACTACGGACGTTTAGGGTGCTAATACCTTCCCTAGGCGTAACCAACCCCCGAACCTTAGATCTCTCCCCTTTAGGTTTTTCTAACGATCTTGAACCTTTCCTTTGGATAAATCAAAGTCGGTTGTAAAAGAAATATGATGCAAATTAATTAATAATTTGTTATCCGATTTTCACTGCAACAGAAATGGCGACTTCACTGGGGAAAGTTAGACCTATTGCTGGTCCTTTCCTAAGAGGGTTAAGCATATCTTGTTATTATGTTATTCATGTTTTCTTATTTACTTGTATATGCTTATGTATGTCATATTTACTTATGCACCTGTATATCTGTTCTTGGTTGACTTCTTTCTGTTTAATTTGGGTTGATATGATATCTATGGGTGAGATAAATCCTAACCCGGATTTCGAGTGCACTTATGATAGGACGATGGTATATTCAAGGGGGCTTTGAAGGAGTCGATTCCTGAAAAAGTTAACTTGAGACACCATCACTCAGCTTAGGCTTTCTTGAGAGTTTAGTCATGCTGAACGATCCTTTTCGTGAAAGTGTGCTACTCTCAATGTATGTGCCATTGAGGTTGAGAACCGTAGTTACCAAACCCCACTAAGCCTTTTAGAATGTAGTGCGGAGACCATGATGGAGTCTATTTCTGAATTGGTTGTCACGCGATACTACACTTAGACGAGATCCTCTTGAGAATTTTGTTGATTACCAAGTCATCTAGGAAGTCGATAAAATCCGAAAGATGGGTTGTCGACTCTGGGAACCTCTTAGAACCCTGTTCAGCAGATGAAAACCAGTATTACATACCTATTGGGATGGGTAGGCCACGGCTCCATTCATGAGACCTATAAACCTAGGGTTTGTATGTCTTGCTGTGTGTACATTTGTTTGTGCTTGTGTGCTTTATGCATCTCTACATTCAAGCATTCTTAGCCCTTTGGTTTTGAGAAACTCAAATGCTTGTTTCCTTTTCAAAAGATCAATCGGGATCTTAGATTTTAAAACAAAAACTTTTCAGTTTTCCAAAATGTTTGCAGCTCGCCTTCGAGTTCCTTGAAACCATTTGGCTTACATTAGCATTGCATGCGCATTTGCATTTCTCGGTCTTGAGTCTCCTCCGTCCTTTGTCTTGTAACCCAACTAACCTTCCTGAAACCAGCATTGGACTTGAAGAAGCTTTTAAGGGATCATGAATTCAGAGGAGCAGAACCAGTTTGTGACCAGAGCAGATTTCGACTTGTTAAGAAGCCAGTTGGATCAGTTTATGGCAGCCTTGGCAAAAAGAGATGCCAATATTCAGGGTATGAACAATGTTGCCCAGGCTCAACCTGTGCAGATTTCTGTTAGGAACCAGTTTATACAAGAACATGCCATTGTCCGAGACAGACATTCTTCTTCTATTGATGCTACGGAATATCGCAGTTTTGCATTCTCCGAGTCAGATTCCCAAGAAGTGGTCCCTGTAAGGAAAACCCATGATCCACGAGACATTGAGCTAATGGAAAAATGTCGTGCCTTGGAAAAGAAGTTTGATGCCATTGCAGGCCGTGACACTGCTGATCTGAATGCTTTGGGCATGTGTTTGGTACCTGACCTTGTGATACCTCCTAAGTTCAAGACACCAAAGTTTGAGAAGTACAAAGGGGATAGTTGTCTGAAACAACATTTGGTGATGTTTTACAGAGGAATGACTTCACATGTCCTCAATGACAAACTCATGATCCATTGTTTCCAAAACAGTCTAAGTGGAGCATCACTGCATTGGTATATGCAGCTAGAGAGTAGTCATGTCCAATCATGGTCAGACCTAGCCAGTGCCTTTGTGAAGCAATACAACTACAATCTTGTTTTGGCTCCCAGCCGCCTACATTTGCTAGACTTCTCTCAAGAAGAAAATGAGTCCTTCAGAAAGTATGCTCAGAGGTGGAGAGAAGTAGCTGTTCGTGTTCAACCACCACTTTCGGACAAGGAATTGGTTGACTGGTTCGTGGATACTTTGCAAGGTATATACCGAGAAAAGTTGTTTAGCACTGTGACGTCAAACTTTGCTGAATTGGTAAAAACTGGAGAACGCATTGAGAGTGGTCTCCAGAAAGGAAAGATCCGAGGCATTGCGAATATCCCAGCCGGTGAGAAGAAATCAGTTGTCAGTTCTCAAGAAGAATGGGAGAAGGAAAGTAGTTCTATGTGGGAATCCCAAATACCCCAGAACTTCTACAACTCAAGTGCTCAGCGTCAGCAACCTATTGGGTCTTTGTATCAGACACCAATATCTCCACGTGGGCAATATTCTGTTCCAAATCGAAGACCTCCTCTGTATCAACGGTCCTACCGCCGTCAGCCACGTCAGCATGCACGACAAAGGCCAAGGAAGCCAGAGAGGAATTTCACTCCGTTGCCAATACCATATAGTCAGTTCCTGCCAGATTTAATCCAAGGGGGATTGATAGTGCCAAAAGGGATAGATCCAGTGATCCCTCCATACCCACCAGGCTTTGATGCCAACGCCCGATGTGACTACCACGCTGGGGCACAGGGGCATTCGACCGAAGACTGTAAGGTACTCAGAAGCAAGGTTCAGACGCTGCTTGATTCTGAGATGATCTCATTCACACCTCAAGGAATTCAAATCAATAATCCTTCACTTAATCGAGCAGATTCATCAGACCTTGAAGAGGAAGAAATTGCCGAGAGTGGATGTGAAGATAATTCTCAGACGGATTTTGACAATCAGTTTTGAAGATGACTATCTCAGTTTGGCAAATCAGGAAGGAAATTCCAGTTCCCCGAAGCCGACAATCTTTTGGCTATTTAGCGTTTCTGTTGTATTTTCTTTGCATATTTGAATTTGTTTTGCTTATAAACAGTATTGTACTTTCAAATTGGCAAGATTAATGAAATATTTATGCATCTTTTGGTTAAGTCCATTCGTTTCACTCATTTATTCTTGTGTTCACAAATATATATCTTTTTCACCTCTTTTTCAACTTTTGTTAAAGCAAAGATTAGGGAGGATGATGAAAACCTCATGTTTATAATTGCTGTGGTATGCCTTCAAATTAACCTCGCCGAGGATGTAAGGCATTGTTTCAATACATCCCTTGTTAACCCCTTTCAAGCCTAGAAGTTTCCTTTCTTCACACGAAAAACCCTTCAATCTCAACCTTGGGGCATGGTAGTTCTCAGTTTAACTCGGTTATGCATTCAAACACGAGCGCTTCATATAAGGCGCCAGTCAGCTTTCAAATCAAGTGACTTCCTATTTTTGGAGATTTGAACGTATATCTTGAGCTAACTAAGCGTAGGATTTGAGCCTTTATCTTTTTCTTTCATAAACCATGAACCAAACCATATTACAACCCCTAAAAGACCTAATTGAGGTAAGGTTGTTTTGAAAAGCATACTACAGTAAGATTGAGTAACCTGACTCCTAATAATCTTTGTTACTCGCGTGTGTTGGTCACTTCCTTAATGACTAGACCCACCTTTGTTTTTGGCTATTTAATCATTTCCCTGTGCGTTTTTATCAAAGCTTTATTTTCAAACTTTGCATTAAACCTTTGCATTAAATTTTGCCAATTTTAATGAACAACACTTGTTTGCAAATACCATTCGATATCAAGGAATCCCAACAAACGCGGTCAGTCAAGGAATTGAACTTGATAAAGGAAGTTTGACTCAGTCAGGAACAACCAAGTGTGAGTTTTGCCAATCTATCATCCCAAGAGTTGACAAATCAAAGGCAGAATTCTGCAAATTCAGAATATTGGGGCAAATATTCTTGAGATCATCTTATGACTAGTTTTGTCGTCAGTAACCCATCAGCAGGGGCAAATCCGTTCCCCAGTAATTTCTATTACATTTTGAGTATCTTGAGTATAACTGAACAGAGACAAGCTACGAGTTGGAGGATATTGAATCATCTGGTTTTTCATTTCTTCCATAAAATTCTTTAGATTATTCAAGTGGAGGATATTGAATCATTTGGTTTTTCATTTCTTCCGTAAAATTCTTTAGATTATTCAAGTTGGAGGATATTGAATCATCTGGTTTTTCATTTCTTCCGTAAAATTCTTTAGATTATTCGAGTTGGAGGATATTGAATTATCTGGTTTTTCATTTCTTCCGTAAAATTCTTTAGATTATTCAAGTTGGAGGATATTGAATCATCTGGTTTTTTCATTTCTTCCGTAAAATTCTTTAGATTATTCAAGTTGGAGGATATTGAATCATCTGGTTTTTCGAGTCTTCCATAAAATTCTTTTGATTATTCATCCCCTAATCTGGGGCAGTTATGCCGAGATCTCTCCAAGAGTTTGAAGATATTGAAACACCTTGTATGCCAATTCTTCTATAAAATCCTCTTGTTATCGTCTTAGTCTGGGGCAGATAAGACTGGAAGATGATCATTATGCCAGTATCCTTTGCTAAGCTCCCCAGCAAGCTGTTACTTCAGCTAGTATTGACAATTCTCCATGGATTCTCTGCCAGCAAAGAAATCAAGCTCGCGATGGCGATCCTCATGACGTCATACCTCAAGTGGAATACTCTTTTCACCAACGAAGTTGTTGATCCTACTTATTCATCCCTAGTGTTGGTCTATCTGGTGAGTCTGGCTGGGTATCCTTGTCGAGATGATTATTTCATCTCCAGTTTCGCTTTCTGTCTGTTTTGTCAGCATAAGCATAAGCATGGCATAAGCACTCATATGTGTAGCATCTTAGCATTTCTGCTTCCTTTTCTGGTGTTTTCCTGTCTTGTTCACTTTGGCGTTTGTCTCCCCAAGTGACTGGGTGTGTCTATTCTTTCCAATCGAAAGTCAGCCCTAAGTATAAAGTGCCCATCCATTCTTGAAATCCCCACGGAGTTATATCCTCGTGGATGATGGTTGTTTCAGTTATCTTTTCCACATTTGGATAAGATAAATCCCCATTTGAGTTCATTCCTCAATTGGAGTCTTGTTTGGCCGTTTCTTTCTAGCTTGTTCCTAGATCGAACTTTGGTCCCTGGCAGGTGTGGTTTCCGAATCTACTTATGATAGTGCATTTATTTTGCACTGTGTCTCGCAGGAAGATTCTTTTACAGATCCCCATTGAAGACAAAGTTATTTCTCCAGCAGTGTTGTAATTTCAACATCGCTTTAGAATTTATACCCAACAATTAGTGGCCATCTCTCTCACGAGAAGTTTATCTGTCCTTGATTTTACCTCTAAACTGCTTTTTCTGTCAACCCTTTGACGATGTCAGCTTTTCCATCAACCCTTTGATGATGTCATTCAACTGCTTTTTCTGTCAACCCTTTGTCGATGTCAGCTTTTCTCCATCAACCCTTTGATGATGTCATTCAACTGCTTTTTCTGTCAACCCTTTGACGATGTCAGCTTTTCTCCATCAACCCTTTGATGATGTCATTTAACTGCTTTTTCTGTCAACCCTTTGACAATGTCAGCTTTTCTCCATCAACCCTTTGATGATGTCATTCAACTACTTTTTCTGTCAACCCTTTGACGATGTCAGCTTTTCTCCGTCAACCCTTTGATGATGTCATTCAACTGCTCTCTCCATCAACCCTTTGATGATGTCAACCTTTATTTAAATCAACCGCTTTTTCTGTCAACCCTTTGACGATGTCAGCTTTTCTCCATCAACCCTTTGATGATGTTAACCTTTATTTAAATCAACTGCTCTCTCCGTCTATCCTTTGATGATGTGAACCTTTTCTTCCCCCGTGAAGTAAAAACATTCCCGGTATATCCAAAATCTTTGCCTAAGCTATGCTTACGTTCGGTCACCACTGTTGAGTACCAGATTTTGCTTTCCTTGTGCTTTGCTCTGCTTGTGGTCTTTTGTTGTGCCCGTCTTTATTTTCCCAGTGAAGTAAAGACATTCCCGGTTTGCTTTGTGTCGTGCTTGTCTGTCTTAACCTTTGCGCGCCAGATTTGAATCTTTAAAATCTTTTTTTCTGATCCCCAAGGAGTTTAACTTAAAAGATTTTGGAAAAACTGTTCTTGTTTGAATCGTGTCAAACTTGAACTTGGACTTTGTTTGAATCGTGTCAAGCATTGTCTTTTGCGTTCCTGTTTGAATCGTGTCAAAATTGAACTTGGACTCTGTTTGAATCGCGTCAAGCATCGTCTTATGTGTTCTTGTTTGAATCGTGTCAAACTTGAAATTGGACTTTGTTTGAATCGTGTCAAGCATTGTCTTTTGTGTTCTTGTTTGAATCGTGTCAAACTTGAACTTGAACTTTGTTTGAATCGTGTCAAGCATTGTCTTTTGTGTTCTTGTTTGAATCATGTCAAACTTGAACTTGGACTTTGTTTGAATCGTGTCAAGCATTGTCTTTTGTGTTCTTGTTTGAATCGTGTCAAACTTGAACTTGGACTTTATTTGAATCGTGTCAAGCATTGTCTTATATGTTCTCGTTTGAATCGTGTCAAACTGGAACTTGGACCTTGTTTGAATCGTGTCAAGCATTGTCTTTTCTGTTCTTGGTTGAATCATGTCAAACCTGAACAGAGTCTTTGTTCGAATCGTGTCGGACACTGACCCCTTGTTTTAAAACCGTTCTTGTTCGAATCGTGTCGAACTTGAATTGAGACTTTGCTTGAATCGTGTCAAGCACTGTCTTTTGTTTTAAAACTGTTCTTGTTCAAATCGTGTCGAACATTGAACCCTTATCTTGTTTCTTTTCTGAAATTGCTTTAAGCTAAGTTTCTTGGAATAAATTTATTCAACCTTATAAGACTTCTGTCTGGTGCGCAGGGTTTGTCTCTGTCTTCCTGGCTTTTCTTGAAGATCCCATTTTGAACTCTTCAGTATAAGATCCCCAGGAAGTCTTTGCTTGGTTGCCTGTGTCTTTTGGACTGATCCCCTGTGATCAGGTTTTTCTTTCTGGTTTCGTGCCCAGGAGGAGTGTGGGTCTGTTTTGTCCCCTGTAGTCTATCTCCCCGGATTTTCTTTCCCCAGTAAAGATTGTATGTGGTCTTTTCCCCAGCGTTTCTTTGGAGTCTCCCCAGTGAGTCTCTTTCGCTGGTTAGCTTGTATCCCTAGTGAGTTGTTTCTCATGGATACTAACCTTCGTCCTTCCCCAGTGAAGCTCATCTTTTGCTTCATGTTTGTCCTTTGGTGTCTCGTTGCATTTGCATCTTCGCATCTTCTTGGCATCATGTTTGTTGCATTGCACGTCTGCGCATCTGAGGGCAAAATTTTCGGTTATCTGTATTTAAATATCTTTCACTTTTGATTCCATGAGACCTTCATCTCTCATGTCATCCGGTGAAGATATTTAAATAGGGGCCACTGTTGCACCCCAAATTTTACCCTCAGATTCGTCTGATCTTTTTCATATCATTCTGAGCCAGCACATCTTTGCATTTTAGCCAACATTTCATTAATCGTCAATCCTGTACTTTAAGTGTTTTTTATCATGTCTTTTTCAGATTTTGTTTTTGCCTTAGATTCAATTAGAACTTATATGGTTTATGTCTCAATTTAATCAATATTTAATTAGTATATTTTCAATATTGTTTTATTTTTTAATGCAATTTTGATTTAACTTTTAATTTCTGTTGAGACCTAATCAGATTTATTTTAGTATAGTTTATATTTGATTTTAGTCAAATCTCATTATTAATTAGTTTATGCTTAATTTTGACTTTAATTTTTAGTCTAATTTTAATTAGTCTAATTTTTGATTAACTTGGTTTAATTTTATTCGCTTTTAATTTTAATTATTATTTGAATTTTATTTTAGCTTGTAAGATTAAGCAAATTTCCGTTTCTTGTTTCTTTGTTTTTTAGTTGTAAGCTAATTTAAGAAGTTTAAAAATCCATTACATTTTAATTTGGTTTGTTATTACTCCTGTTTTGTTATTAAAAGAAAAGAAAACCAAGTGATAACTTAACCCGTGTTTTACAAGTCCCTGGCGTTTGTTTTTGCAAATCAAGGAATATCTTAAATCCAATTCAATAAAACAATAAGATATAAAAACAAAGGTCTTGGACCCATCCTTCTCTCTCCCAATGCACAAATCGTACGAACCACACCAGTTCCCCAAACTTGCTGAGATGTCCTGAAGCAACAGCAACAACACATGCTGCCATACCCTGCCAAACCGTACACACCCAGACCCAGCTGCTCTCCAACGTTAACCTGCAAAACCGTGAAAGCAATTCACCAACGGTCGAATTCATTTTTTAAAAACTAAGAAACAGGTATATAGCAGAGACAGAAGGCGTTAGAAAGGGGGGCGGAGAAAACCAAAAGGAACACACATTCAAAATCACAAGTTTTAACATCCAAAACCACATTCATAACCAGAAGACAGAAACACAAACCTGCAATCTTTCAAACTTCCTTCTCCATAACCTTCTTCAGAACCAACTGAAAACCACCACATCACAATTCCTCCACACACTTTCTAACGAAATCAGCTAACAACAACCTACCAACGCATTACGATTCAGAATCACACAAACTTCCCCCGAAGCTCCTCCTCACACAACAACGCCACTGCATAACCACCACAAAACTTCAAACGTACACCACATACTGCTCACATCAACAACAACTAAAAACAACAACAAACCAACAGCCTCATACCTCCTTTCAATTCATCAATTTTTAAGCCAATATCCTACCTGGAACCCAGAACAAGAAACACGCCCATAATCCTTTCATTGGTTCGCTGCAGAAAAACCAGAAAACAAGTCATTCTCAGCAAACAGAAAAACACCCTCCACCGTCCTCATTCACACAACAAAACCAACACTAAGACACCTTCAACTTCTTACCATAACCTTCAAACCACCACTGGAAATTAGTATCCACGGCCGAGACACTAAACCACCACCATTAACGCCACCATAACATCAACAACTTCCTCTTCTCCTGCGCTCAACCCAACATTCCTTCAACTCCGAACTACCTTCGATTCAACATCAATTTAATTCATTAGACCGACCATACAAGCCTAATCCGTTTCAGAGAAAATGGAGAAGGAGAAGTTCAAACAAATCAAACCCAGGACGATTCAGAAGAAGTAGAAGAAGGTCTTAGTGTGGTCAAAGAAGGAGAGTAAAGTTACAGAATCTTACCTTGGATTCCGTTACACCTGTAATCGCCGGCGGGTATTTGTTTTTACTTTTCACATTTATGTTGCATTCTTGATGTTCTCTGATTCATCACCGGATTCCGTTTGGACTTGTTTATTCTCCTCCGATCAAACTTTTGTAACCGGCCGCCGTAGAATCGAAGCACGTCCGCGATTGTTTGACAAAGAGAATCCGAGAGAGAGTGAGACAGATGAGGGAGGTCACGAGAGGTGAGGGAGATGGAGGCAGTGGTCGAGGTTTGTGGCGCGAAGCGGAATCGCGAGGAAGAGGATGAGAAGCTGGGCAGTGAGCAAAAGAAATTGGGAGAGTGTTTTCACGGCTGTGTAAAATTAGGTTTGGGTTCTTTCTTTTCCCATTAATGTAACCGAACTGGGTCAAAATCCATGACCCAGCTAGTACCTAGCGCCCCACTCTTGCTTGGGCTCACCAATCAGCCTTGGCCCATGCTTGGTCTTTCTATTGGCACCGTGGGTTCGGTTTATTTCTCTAAGGAGACAAATGAATTCTTAACTTTAGTTAGTTTATTAATTTTAGTTTTTATCTTTTAGTTAATAATTAAGTTTCAGCTAGATTAATTATTTGGTTTCTAGTTAAATTTAGATAGAAATTAGCAACTTAGTTTTAATTAGATTTCAACTTAATTTATTAATTAATCTTAAACTAGAATTAATTAGTTATTTTCTTCTAACTAAGTTTGTTACTTAGATTAATTAGTTAGTTTTTAAGAAGAACTTAGCAAAATAGTTTTTAGGTAGATTTAGATGATTTTCCAACTTTAGTTTTACTAAGTTAGATAAATCTTCGAACTTTAGTTGTAGTTAAATCTTCGATTAACTTCTTTTTTTAAAATTGTCTTGAATTTGATTCTTGAGGAAATTATTGATTAATTCCTTCCCTTGTCAGTTTGAGGTTTGATGATACTTCTTGACGTCTCAGTGTTACCCATAAATTGTTGATAAGTCTTTTGGCGTTCTTTATGTTTGTCTTCCTAAAGATTGAAGCATATTGATGTACTCTTTTAATCATGATCATCCTATCCATATCTTTTGTCATAAACATATTGCCATCCTCATGCTTATGTTGCTTTTATCTCCTCATATTATATCAATGTTTTAGCTTTATCTTCATGTCTTATCTTTTGTTTATCATCAACTTTTCTCCCCCACATTCCAAAGGACTGTGATTATTGTTGACTCTTAAAAGTCATAGCCCCCATCTTAACCTAAGTAACCTCTTAGGAAGAAAACTTTGTTTCTCGGCCTCATCAGAGCCATAGAAATTATAACTAGCTTTAGGAAGAATTCTTCAACTCTTGGTGATATTCATCCTAATGAATTTATCACTTCCCCTACTGACTAAACTTCAACATAGGTCCATTTACAACTAGATCTAGAGAGTTCTTGAACTCTACAATGATCTTGTACTCATTTCCCCTCTGAATATTGGCCTTAGTCAATAATTCAGTAGAAGTAGAACTACGCATACTCTGATTCTATTCCCGAGGATACGTAGGCGTAAGGTGCGATGCCTTATCGAGTATACTTAGATACTAGCCCCTAGGGTTTCAAACCTTTAGCATAGAACCTTTAGCAAAAATAAGATAACATTAAAACAAGAGGTTCCCGTAGAGTACTACGGATGTTTAGGGTGCTAATACCTTCCCTAGGCGTAACCAACCCCCGAACCTTAGATCTCTCCCCTTTAGGTTTTTCTAACGATCTTGAACCTTTCCTTTGGATAAATCAAAGTCGGTTGTAAAAGAAATATGATGCAAATTAATTAATAATTTGTTATCCGATTTTCACCGCAACAGAGACGTATTCAGAATCTCAGAAATTCAAGAAGAAATTTGTACCCTTAGACAAGGTGATTGTTTTATTTCCTCTTACTATACAAAATTGAAATGTTGTGGCAAGAATTTGACAAATTTCATCCAATTCCTACTTTTGAATGTGATATTTCTTGCTCAGCCATTGACAAAATTCGCAGCTATCGAGATTCTGATTAAGTAATCAAATTTCTCAAAGGCTTAAATGATAGCTATTCTGCAGTTAGATCCCAAATTATAATGATGGGTCCTCTCCCAAATATTTGCAAAGTTTATTCCTTACTTTATCAACAAGAAAGACAGCTTATAGTTCCTACTGATGAATCCAAGCTTTTAGCTTTTCCTGCTAATCAATCTCAAGGTAGAGGCAACAATTCCTTTCAAGGAAGAGGTCAAAAAGGTGGTAGATCCATTCATGTTTGTGGTAGAAGCATGAGATTTTGCACTCATTGTGGAATGACTAACCACACTATAGACACTTATTTTAAAAAGCATGGACACCCCCCTCACTAGCAGCAACAAGGTCAAATTAATAATGTTTAAGCATGAGCAAGAAGATGAGGCTCAACCTGAGTCATCTGAAGAACAACTTAATGACATTGCATCTGGCCTCATAGGTTTCACTCCTGCTCAACACAAGGCTTTATTGGCATTGCTTCAATCCTCTACATCTCATAGTGTGAATCATCTTGTTACTCAACCCAAGTCCAATTCAGGTATTATCTGCACAATTCCTAATCGGGATATTGTTGAATCCTTCATTCTTTTCACCAGAGTCGCTGATCATGTATGCTTTTCTAGAAAATTATTCTCTTGTTTGAAAAGAATTCCTTCCATAATTGTTAAGCTACCTAATGGTTCCTCAGTCACTATAAATCATGCATGAACTATTCATTTTGATGATAATTTTTCTTTGACAAATGTGTTATATATGCCTCATTTTTCATTCAATCTTATTTATGTGTCTAAACTTACTCTTAATCTAGATTGTCAATTGATATTTGACAATACTATTTATTTCATACAGACCTCTTACTCCAAGAAGATGATTGATGCAGCTGAGTTAAGAGGAGGACTGTACATTCTCAATCATCCTCAAGTTGCCATTCTATCCACTATACCTTTTTGCATCATTTCATTACTTCTCAAATACAACTCTAGCTTAGCAGTCAATACTATACTTCCTAGGCATGACACTAAATGTAACATTTGACATTGAAGACTTGGACATCTATCCAATGCTAAACTGATTGAAATAAAGAAAGATTTTCCCATTATCACTATTGCACCCTATAATGTACCTTGTGACATTTGCTTTTATACTAAACTGCCCTTTCCTGATAGTACTCAAAATCTGCTGCTATTTTTGATATGGTCCGCATGGACATTTCGGGTCCCTTATCAATCCCTTCTATCCATGGTCACAAATATTTCTTGAATGTAGTTGATGACAAGAGTCGTTTTACCTGGATTTTTCTCATGCAAAACAAGTCTGAAACTACCACCCTCATCAAAAAATTTGATTCCATGGCCCTTACCCAACACAATAAGTCCATTAAATGTCTTAGATATAATAATGGCAATGAATTTCAACTAACAGATTACTATAAAGCCAATGGCATTATACATCACACTTCATCTATTGCCACTCCTCAACAAAATGGCATAGTTGAGAGAAAACACCAACACATCCTTGCCATTACTCGAGCCATCTTATTCCAAGCTTAAATCCTAATTTTTTTGGTTTTATGTTGTTAGTCATGCCATCCACATTATTAATAAGCTTTCCACACCTTTCTTGCATAATAAGTCACTCTTTCATATATTAAATGCATGCCTCCCTGATATTCAGTCTCTTAGAGTGTTTGGCTATTTACGCTTTGCTTCTACATTACAAACACATAGAAAGAAGCTTGATCCCAGGTCCATAAAATGCATATATTTAGGACTCAAACTTGGAGTCAAGGGTCACATCCTATTTGACTTGCATTCCAAGGAAATTTTCTTGTCCAGGGATGTTGTTTTCTTTGAGACTATTTTTCCCTACAAACATCATTCTAATTCTTCATCTACTCCCAATACTCCTCAGCCACCCCTACCCAATGATGACTTTGATTTCCCTTATATCCATGACTCAACCTCTCATCAAATTTTAAATCCATTTATCCTTAATCTTATACCTAATCTTGATAACCGTTTTGACAATACTCATTCCCACCTTCCTAACTCCTATATTATTCCTTCCATTCAAAATAACCCTTTTATCCATACTCCTTTTCCTAATTCTGATCTGTGAGAGTTGGGTCGAACTCATGCTGTGTCGAAGGAGAACTTTCATGTGTTTTTCGACAGGAGGCAAGCATGCAGTCGAAGCTTGTTCACATGCTGATGCCTGATTGTTTCATACTGTAGTCGAAGTTTGTTCTTATATGTACTGTCGAATTGGGCCTTGTGTTAAGGATCCAATTGTTTAGGTTTCTTGTGCTGCAAGTTACCTTGTTAGTCTATAAATAGGCTAGTACACTCAGTTTGTTAAGTGTGGCAAATTGTGATATTCACTTGTAATCATTTGTGAATTTAATGAGAAAGTGAATAGTAAACAAAATTTTATTTGCCCAATCCTTGTTGTTCCTTCGTATTATCTTCTTCTCCTTCTTGGTTTTTCTTTTCCGTTAACCCTTGTTTGGTTCTTGATCATCAAGAAACCATTAATACCTGTTACAAAGACATCATTTTTCACATCAAATTGGTGCGGTGAGCGCGGAGAAGATAGCTTCAATAAAGTATGAGATTGAAAAGTTCACCGAGTGAACGATTTCGGTCTGTGGCGTTTGAAGATGAAAGCCCTACTGGTGCAACAGGGTTGTTTGGAAGCGTTGAAGGGACAGGCAGCCATGGATGCTGCATTGTCAGAAAGAGAAAAAATGCCAATGATCGAGAAAACACACATCGCAATATTGTTGAGCCTTGGTGATAAGGTTCTCAGGCAGGTATCAAAGGAGACTACGGCTTCAGGATTATGGGTAAAACTTGAAAGTTTGTATATGACCAAATCTCTGGTGAATCGTCTCTACCTGAAGCAAGCTTTATATTCTTTCAAGATGAGTGAAGATAAAGCTTTGGCTGAGCAGTTGGATATGTTCAACAAGCTGATTCTTGATCTTGAAAATATTGATGTAAAGATCGATGACGAAGATCAAGCATTGTTGTTGTTGTGTGCTTTGCCAAGAACGCATGCTCACTTCAAAGAAACCCTCTTGTATGGAAGAGAGTCCCTGACCTTTGAAGAAGTTCAAGAAGCCTTGTATTTGAAGGATTTGAACGAAAGATAGGAGCAAAAACCATCATTAGTTGGCGAAGGGTTGTCCGTGAAAGGAAGATCGTCAAAGAAGGATGGTAGGTTTAACAAGAAGAAAGGTAAGGTTCAACAAAAGTCTTATGGTGGTGATATGTCTAGTATTAAATGTTGTCACGGTAAGAAGGAGGGTCACACAAGAAAAGTGTGCCCTGAGCGCCTGAATAATCATGGAGGTAAGGACACTGGAAATGCAGCTATTGTGCAAGATGGTTATGAATCATCTGTTGTCCTTGTGGTGTCGAGCAGCAACTCTTGCGAAGAGTGGATTATGAATTATGGATGTACTTGGCATATGAATCTAAACAAGAATGTGTTTGAAGAATTATGTGATCAAGATGGTGGATCAGTGCTGCTGGGGAATAATAAAGCTTGCAAGATTGCAGGTATTGGATCTGTTAGATTCAAGCTCCATGATGAGTCAATGAAGTTATTGACTGGGGTTAGGTATGTACCTGACCTTAAGAGGAATTTAATTTCTCTTGGTGAATTCGACAAGAAAGGATATGCTTTCAAAGGAGAGCAAGGTATCCTAAAAGTCATGAAGGGGTCGAAGGAAGTCTTGAGAGGCGTGAAGAAACAAGGCTTGTATACCCTTGAGACTGAGGTTATAAGTGGTTCGACAAATGTTGTATCCACGAAACCTATGTCGAAGACAGATTTATGGCACATGAGATTGGGCCATGTCAGCGAAAGAGCCCTGGTCGAATTGGGGAAGCAGAACCTGCTAGGTGGTGACAAAGTCGAAAAGCTGGAGTTTTGTGAATCTTGTGTATTTGGTAAATCCTGTAGGGCGAAGTTTAACAAATGCAAGCAAAGAACACATGGATCCCTTGATTACATTCATGCTGATCTTTGGGGGCCTGCAAAGAATCCTTCACACTCAGGTGCACGGTATTTTCTATTCATAGTTGATGACTATTCCAGAAAGCTATGGGTATTCATTCAGAAGACGAAGGATGAAACTTTTGAGAATTTCAAAAGTTGGAAGGTTCTGGTCGAAACTCAAACTGGAAGAAAGGTTAAGAGGTTGAGAATCGACAATGGCCTTGAGTTCTGCAATGAAGCATTCGAAAATTACTGTGTTGAGTCTGGGATTGCAAGGCATAAGACTGTAGCAGGTACTCCTCAACAAAATGGCTTACTGAGAGATTTAATCGAACAATCCTTGAAAGGGTTAGTTGCATGTTGGTTAGTGCTGGATTGAAGAAGGTGTTTTGGGCAGAGGCAGTTTCGACAACAGCTTATCTGATAAATAGATGTCCCTCGACTGCGCTGGGAATGAAGACACCTGAAGAAGTTTAGTCAGGTCATCTACCAGATCTCGACAAACTGAGAGTATTTAGCTGTTTAGCCTATGCTCACATTAGGCAAGACAAGGTCGAACCTAGAGCTCTGAGATGCATGTTCCTTGGATATCCTGAGGGAGTCAAGGGTTATAGGCTGTGGTGCCTAGAACCAGGTCACAGAAGATGTATCACAAGTCGTGATGTAGTTTTCAATGAGGTTGAAATGGCTTTCAAGAAAACTGGGGATGTTGGTCGAAGTGCAGAAATATTTGAAAAGGAGCTGGAACAGGTAGAGATGCATGTTGAGGTGGAGCATAGTAATGCTAAAGTGCATAGCCCAGATGAAGTCGAAGAAGAAGAGCAAGATGCTGATGAGGTTGAAGAAACTGTCGATGACTACCTACTGGCAAGAGATAGATCGAGAAGAGTCATCTAGCCACCTCAAAGACTTGGTTATGCAGATCATATAGCTTTTGCCTTAATCTCTGCAAGTGAGGTACTTGACGAAGAACCTAGAGATTACAAGGAAGCTATAAGGAGTCGAAACAAGACTGAATGGCGAAAACGAGATGAAATCTCTTCATGATAATAACACTTGGGAGCTGATTAAGAAACCTGCAGGAGCCAGGTTAGTCAGTTGTAAGTGAATTTTCAAGGTCAAGGAAGGAATCGAAGGAGTGATGTCGAAGCGATTTAAGGCGAGGCTGGTTGCTAGGGGGTTCACTCAGAAAGAAGAAGTCGACTTCAATGATGTGTTATCACCTGTTGTAAAGCATAGATCCATTCAAATGTTGTTAGCCATGGTGGCAAAGTTCGACTTGGAACTTGAGCAAATGGATGTGAAGACAACATTTATGTATGGTGATCTAGATGAAACGATCCTGATGCGTCAACCTGAAGGGTATGCAGAAAAGGGTAAAGAAGATTATGTGTGCAAGCTGAATAGGTCTTCGTATGGCCTGAAACAATCTCCTCAACAGTGGAACAGGAGATTCAACTAGTTCATGGCACACATTGGTTTCACTAGAAGTCAGTTCAATCACTGTGTTTACTTCAGATTTCGACCTGGAAGCTCACTTGTTATGTTGCTGTTGTATGTGGATGATATCCTCATAGCTAGCAACAGTGTTGAGGATGTAACGAAGGTGAAGGCTGAACTCAGTAAGGAGTTCGAAATGAAGGATCTGGGAGCTGCAGCCAGGATTCTTGGGATTGACATCCGGAGAGATAGAAAGCAGTCAAAGTTATGCTTATCTCAAGAGACATACCTACGGAAGCTTCTCGACAAGTTTGGTATGTCAAATTCGAAGCCTGTTGTGACACCTACAAATCCTCAGTTTAAGCTTAGTACTACTCAAAGTCTAAGTACTGAAGCTGAAAGAACCTATATGAAAAGCATTCCATATGCTAGTGTAGTGGGTTCTTTGATGTATGCTATGGTTTGTACGAGGCCAGACATAGCATATGGAGTGAGCCTTGTGAGCAGGTATATGGCCAATCCTGGAAAGGCACACTGACAAGCTATAAAGTGGATTCTCAGGTACATAAATGGGTCTCTGAAAAGAGTCTTGATTTATGGTGGAGCCAGTGAGGGTGATAGCATAGTCGAAAATGAAGGATTTGTTGACTCTGATTATGCAGGTTGTATGGATTCCAGAAAGTCTATTTCGGGATATGTTTTCACAATGTTTGGCACAACAATCAGTTGGAAAGTGACGCTTCAGAAGGTTGTTGCCTTATCAACCACTGAAGTTGAATATATTGCCCTCACTGAAGTCGTGAAGGAAGCATTGTGGCTTGAAGGTTTTGCAAAGGAGCTGAAACTTCAAGGTCGAAGTATCACTGTTAAATGTGATAGTCAAAGTGCAATACACCTGTCGAAGAATTCACCCTATCATGAGCGAACTAAGCACATCGATGTGAGGCTGCACTTCGTCAGAGAGATAATCGAGCGTGGTGAAGTCGAGGTGTTGAAGGTTTCAACTGAAGATAACGTTGCTAATATGATCACCAAGACGTTGCCAAGTTGCAAGTTCTTCCACTGTATGCAGTTGATAAAGTTGCATGATGAAAGCTAGTTGATTCCCTTGTTGCTGAGTTAGATCCAAGGTGGAGATTTGTGAGAGTTGGGTCGAACTAATGCTGTGTTGAAGGAGAGCTTTCATGTGTTTTTCGACAGGAGGCAAGCATGCAGTCGAAGCTTGTTCACATGCTGATACCTGATTGTTTCATATTGTAGTCGAAGTCTGTTCTAATATGTACTGTCGAATTGGGCCTTGTGTTAAGGATCCAATTGTTTAGGTTTCTTGAGCTGCAAGTTACCTTGTTTGTCTATAAATAGGCTAGTACACTCAGTTTGTTGAGTGTGGCAAATTGTGATATTCACTTGTAATCATTTGTGAATTTAATGAGAAAGTGAATAGTAAATAGAATTTTATTTGCCCAATCCTTGTTGTTCCTTCGTATTATCTTCTTCTTCTTCTTGGTTTTTCTTTTCCGTTAACCCTTGTTTGGTTCTTGATCATTAAGAAACCATTAATACTTGTTACAAAGACATCGTTTTTCACATCATGATCCTCATGTAAGAAGATCACTTAGAACTAGCCATCCTCCCACTTACATCCAAAATTACCATTGCAATATGACCTTTCCCCTACACACAATCAATATATTCTGCATATGACTTCCATCTCTGAACCTAATACATATGAAGAAGCTATTTGTAACAATTTTTGGAGTGATACCATTCAATCTGAGTTGGTTGCACTCATGTAGACTCATACTTGGGATTTGGTTCCATTACCTCAATACTAGAAAGCCATTGGGTGTAGATGGGTTTTCAAACTTAAACTACATACTGATGGCTCTGTAGAGAGGTGCAAAGCAAATTTGGTGGCCAAATGTTTCACCCAAACTGAAGGTCTGGATTATATGGACACCTTCAGTCTTGTAGTCAAAATGACAACCATCAGAGTTTTCATGGCTATAACAGCTGCTCAACATTGGCCTCTATTTCAACTTAATGTCAATACAACTTTCCTACACGGGGGCCTCTTTGAAGAAGTCTATATGAATCCCCCTCTAGGCCCTTCCTTGCCTCATCCTAATTTGGTTTGCAAGCTCAAAAAGTCCTTATATGGATTGAAACAAGCAAATAGGCAATAGAACACTAAGCTCACTGAGACTTTATTGCAGTCAGGTTACACTCAGTAAAAATCAGACTATTCCTTGTTTACCAAGTCCAATGCTCTCCAATTCACAGTCATCCTTGTATATGTAGATGATTTGGTCTTAGGATGGACCGATGTTAATGAAATTACTAACATTAAGACCCTCTTACATAAAACGTGTTGTATCAAGGATCAAGGAATACTTAAATACTTTCTTGGCTTTGAAGTAAGCAGGTCCAAAGAAGGAATCAACCTTTGCCAAAGGAAGTACACCTTAGTTCTATTGCAAGATGTAGGCCTAACTAGAGTAAAACCTTGCAATACCCTTATGCAACATCACCTACAGTTGAACAAAGGATCTGGTGAACTTCTCTCTGATCCTACTGAGTTCATAAGATTGATTGGAAGACTCTTGTATCTCACACATTCCATGCCTGAAATATCATATGTTGTGAGCAAGCTTAGTCAGTTTCTAAGTGCTCCTACTACTGAGCATATGTTAGTTGACATTCATGTATTGAAATACCTCAAAGGAAGTCCTGATAATGGTCTGTTCTTTATCTCATCATCAGCTCTTACACTTAAAGGTTTTTCAGACTCTGATTTGGGAGCATGCCCTGATACTATAAGGTCAACAACTGGTTTTTGCTTCTTTTTTGGTAACTCTCTAATTAGTTAAAAAAGTAAGAAACAGGCAGTGGTGTCTAGATCTTCCTCTGAAGCTGAATATCGAGCATTGGCACAAGCCACGTGTGAAGGCAATGTATTCTATATTTGTTGCAAGATTTTCAAATCAATCATCCATCAGCTCCTATTGTGATTTTGTGACAATAAGTCCGCCCTTCATATAGCAGCTAATCCTGTGTTCCATGAGACAACTAAGTACATTGAGATTGATTGCCATGTAGTGAGAGACAAAGTGCAGGCAGACATTCTTCATTTGTTTCCCATTAATTCCAAGGATTAAGTGGCTGACATCCTGATAAAATCTCTACATGTATGACCTTTTAGCAGCCTTCAAAGCAAGCTAGGAATGATCAACATCTATTCTAACTTGGGGGAGGGGGGGGGGGGGTGTTAAGCATGATGAACGATGCATATAATGAGCTTTCTTAATGTACAAGTTACAACTGTAATCATTAGTTAGCTAAGTACTTTAATTAGTTATAAGAGTTAGTTAGGGTATAACTAACTCTAACTCACTATCTATACTTAATGCATTGTAATGATACAATTCAATTGTGGAATATACTAATACTTCTCCTTCTTCTTCCTTAAGATGCAAGCTTTACTTTTCATTTTCATGGAGCATAAGTTGTAGTTTCACAGTTGTCATGAATATAAATGATTTTAAAGGAGACACAGTGTCTTGCTGTCGTGTTCTTGATGTCTAGAGTGTCGTGAACATCAAAGATTTAGAACACATTGAAATGGTTATAATGGATGCAAAGGTATTATATGGTTCAGACATTATTATTTGTGTATATGATTGTAGTTTTATACCGTGTATAATTTTATGTATTTAAAAATGTTTATTTTTACTTGAAAGTTTTGTCATATATATGTTTTTCACGAGCATTCTATTATATTTATGATGATCGACTTAAGGTATTTCACAAATATATATATATATATATATATATATATATATATAATATGCAGGTTAGAGCTGTTCAAAAAAACCATTAATTGAACATAATTGTTGAATTGAACCGAATTGGAGTTAAAACAATCGAATCGTTATATTTGGTTAGTGAACTAAACCATATTGCATAAAACGGTTCTAGAACCGAACCGAAACTATGACCGAACCAAACCGAAACTAAAATCGAACCAAGCCAAAACTGAAAATGAAAAATACTAAAAGTAAGTTTTAATTTTTTTTAAATTTGAAAAATTGTTTAATGGTTCGGTTCTTTAATAAATGATTCGGTTTGGGAAAAATCATCTTCTAACAGTTCGGTACGATTTGAAATTTCTAAATAGTATACCAAACCAATTATTTTGGTTCGGTTCAATTATGAATAAATTAAACCGATTCGGTTCAATTCGAATAAACTTTTACTATGATTCGGTTCGATTCGATTTTATCACTGAACCGAACCGTGAACAACCCTAATGCAAGTTACATTTGTCCGGAAAGAATGAGAAGTCTACCCAGTCATCAAAATTAGTGTCCAATTGGACCGGTGGTTCGGAGTATACACCAATAGAAAAGTTCATGCATTTGGTCAAATATATGTCGTTAAATGATTTTGTAAACTTAAAGAGATAAATGTTCACCATACAACTTAAAGTATAGTTTTATTTAATGTTCATTTAATAATTATGAAGTAAAAAATTTCATGAATTTTTATGTGTTACGGTAGAAACTACTTATTGATGTATCAAAGTACGATTGATTTTGGAAATAGATCCTCTTCTGCCATTTATGTTCAGCCTTCCCTTATGTGCTCATCTGTTAAGGTTATAGAGTCAAAGCATTTAAACTAAGAGATACTCTAGGATCAAGCATTCAAGATGAGAATTATTCTAGGATCAAACAATCAAATCAAGTCATAATTAATTAGAGGAAATTAAGCAATAACAGTAGGAAATAATTATTATGACAGTAAATTTGTTTCTATATATTGTATCAATATTTCTTGTGAATAAAATAGCAAAATCATTATTTCTTATATGGTATCAACTGCCTCTTAGACTCCAAAGAGTGCATGATCCATCATGCCTACATATCCCTCAAACACAGATCCCACCATGCCAGCCAACTCCTCAAACACAAACACAAATCCTGTCAAACTTTCACCTCTAAAACATGGTGCCCAAATATCCATTAAGCTTTCGGAGTCCAACTTTTTCGCTTGGCGCCGCCAAATCAATTCACTACTTGCTGGCATGAAATGCATAGGCTACATCACTGGAAAAGTAGAACCACAACCAGAGTTTATCACCACCAATGGCATCTCAACCAACAATCCTTCCTATGAAGATTGGTTCGCCAATGATAAACTTATTGTTAGCTTTCTACTCGCCTCCATGAATGAACGCGATAACGTTACCTTCTCCTCATGTGACACTGCTCGTCAACTATGGCTGGCTATTGAAGCCAAGTATGCAAATCCATCACGAGCTTATGTGATGTCTCTCAAAAATCAGCTGCAGAGAAGCCGTAAAGGCTCTCAAACTGTCACTGAATTTTTATTTCAGGTGAAAAGAATCGCTGATGAACTAGCAGTCTTGGATGCTGCAATCTCAGATGACGACATCACTCTCTATGTACTCAACGGTCTTGGATCTGATTATCGCGACATCGCTGCCTCCATCCAAACTAGAGAACGCTCTTTCACCTTTGAAGAATTACACAGCCATCTCATTGCACACAAAGAATTCCTGCAGAGAGAAGATGCACCTGTAGATGTTACTGTCCCAACAACAAATTTCCATCAGCGAAATGAATCTCGAAATTTTCGTGGACGTAGTTCTTTTCGTCGAGGCGGTCGTCATAGATAAAATCAAAATATGAATCCTTTTCCATCCGATTCACTCCACCCGATGCAGCCAGCCCCACGCCACCAAAATGCCTCAAATAATCATAGTACAAATCAGCCCCTCTATCAAGGACCATCGAGGAACCAAAACCATTTCAATCATCAAGCGAATCGCCCACCTCCACGATGCCAATTCTGTGACTTTCCTGACCATATAGCCAAATATTGCCCATAACTTATGCAATCCATTCCTACTGCTAATTATGTTGCTGCAAATGGAAACTGGATCTTTGACAGTGGAGCCAATCATCACATCACTACAGACTTGAACAGCTTAAGTCTTTACTCCAACTTTGAAGGCCTTGACTCGGTCACAATTGGAGACGTCTCAGGTTTAGCCATTACACACATGGGTTCAACTCATCTCTCTACTCCTTCTACTATTTTTAATCTTAACAATGTCTTGTGTGTTCCAAAAGCAAGTCACAATTTAATTTCTGTTGCCAAATTCTGTCAACAAAACAATGTGTATGTTGAGTTTCACCCTTTCTTTTTTTTTGTGAAGGATCTCAAGACAGGGGCGATGTTGATGTGCGGTCCAACTAGTGGTGATCTCTACACCCTCCAACCCTCACTCCCCACTCCACCAACCAACCTTCACACATCACGGTCCACTAACACCCTTTGGCATGCTCGATTAGGCCACCCCTCACCCAAGACACTTCATCAAGCTCTCAAGACATTTCTACCTTCCAGTTCTCATATTTTATGTACTACATGTAACTCGTGCTTCTTGAATAAGAGTCACAAATTACCATTTCATGAATCATCAATAAAAACCTCTACTCCACTTGAATTAATTTTTTCTGATGTTTGGGGTCCTTCTCCAATAACCTCTGTTAATGGTTATCGCTATTATCTTATCTTTGTTGATCACTTCACTCGATATTCATGGTTATATCCATTAAAACAAAAAACTGAAGTTGTCACAATCTTTCCTCAATTCCAAAGAACTATTGAAAACTATTTCTCCTTCAAAATTAAATCCATTTACACTGATGGAGGGACAAAATATATAAAATTAAATCCCACTTTTCCACACATGGTATATCCCATTTCATCTCTCCACCATACACCCCGGAGCACATCGGACTAGCCGAGCGTAAACATCGACACATTGTTGAAACAACCCTCACGCTATTAGGTCATGCTTCAATTCCATCAAAATATTGGTGTTATGCATTTCAAGCCTCTATATATCTCATTAACAGAATGCCCACTCCCTTACTTTGTGATAAATCACCTTTTGAATGTCTTCACAACAAACTTCCATCCTATAAAAATTTCAAAGTTTTTGGGTGTCTCTGTTATCCTTGGCTACGTCCATATGCTCCAAACAAATTATCTCCACGTAGTACACCTTGTGTCTTCCTTGGTTATTCTACACAATATCACTTTTACATTTGTCTAGATCGAGCCACTCGGAGGGTGCATCTATCCCGCCATGTTGTTTTTGTTGAAGACCAATTTCCTTTCTCACACCTAAACCCTCAACTCTCACCTCCATTATTGCCGCAACATTCATGGCTCCCACTCCCTAATATCTTGGCTCACCCACATCAACCTAACACGTCCGAATCCATAACTCCTAATTCCATACTACAAATCCCTTACATTACAGTCCCACATGACTCCCACTCATCCCCCCAAACCAGCTCCAATATTAACCATGCCATTTCTACTACACCTCAATCTACTAAACCTACACCTTCAAACTCAAATAACATCCAACCATCACCTTTACCCACACCAACATCCCCATCACAAACCACACCACCATTGGAACGCATATCAACGTCATCCTCGGAATCTTCGAGACCCATCACACGGTCCATGCATAACATACACAAGCCAAACAAAAAATATTTACTTGTCACAAAACATCCTTTACCATCATCCCATGAACCCACATGTGTATCACAAGCAATGGCTTCCTCTGAATGGCGTGCTGCCATGGTATCCGAATTCAACGCATTGATACAACAGGGAACTTGGGATCTAGTTCCCAAAACCACAACGTCTAATCTCATTGGATGTAAGTGGGTATTTCTAGTAAAACGCCGCTCTGACGGTTCCATTGACAGATACAAGGCACGCCTAGTCGCGAAAGGATTTCATCAACGCCCTGGACTAGATTATGATTAAACATTCTGCCCTGTGGTTAAACCTTCAACAGTCCGGTTGGTTCTCACATTGGCCATTCAACAACGTTGGCACATTCGACAGTTGGATGTAAATAATACGTTCTTGCATGGTAAGCTTCTAGAAACCGTATACATGCAACAACCACCGGGATTTCATCATCCAGATTACCCTGACCATGTTTGTCGGCTAAAGAAATCCTTGTATGGCCTAAAGCAGGCCCCTCGGGCTTGGTTCAACACCTTGCATTCTTTTTTACTCTCTTATGGATTTGTCAACTCCAAATCAGATCCATCATTATTTATTTATCTCAAAGAAGATGTCAAAGTCTACACCCTGGTATATGTTGATGATATTTTAATTACAGGTAACAATAATCAAGCAATTACTAAGTGCATTTCAACACTAGCCACTAAGTTTTCCATCAAAGACTTATGATCCATTCATTTTTTTCTTGGTGTTGAAGTTATTCCAACTACTCAAGGATTATTTCTGAGTCAACACAAATATATTCATGATCTGCTTGATCGCACAAAGATGAAAGATGCAAAGATGGTCCATTCACCGATGTCCACAACTTCACCTCTTACTAAATCTGACGTCGCAAGTGCAACAAATCTTACGGAATATAGAAGCATCATAGGGGCTCTCCAATATCTGTCCATGACAAGGCCTGACATAGCCTACAGCGTAAATAAGGTCGCACAGTTCATGCAACATCCATCATCCACACACTTCACAACCTTGAAAAGACTTCTTCGGTATCTCAAAGCCACCATTTTTCATGGGCTGCACTTGAAGAGTTCATCTTCCCAAAATCTCTATGCATTCAGTGATGCCGATTGGGCTGGAAATCGGGATGACTATACATCCACCTCTGCACATGTTACATTCTATGGTGGTAACCCCATTTCTTGGAAGTCTTTTAAACAAAAAGTTGTTGCAAGATCATCCACCGAAGCCGAATACAGAGCTCTGGCATCTGCATCCGCAGAAGTTCTCTGGTTGTCATCACTTCTCTCTGAACTACATGTCAATATACCAACTATTCCTACCATCTACTGTGACAATCTCAGTGCCACTTATCTCACCGTCAATCCCGTCTTCCATAGTCGCATGAAACACATTGCCATAGATATTCATTTTGTCAGAGATCATGTTCGCAATAACAAGATTCGGGTTCAACATGTTTCAACTAAAGATCAACTCGGAGATTGCCTTACCAAACCCTTGTCCAGACAGCGTCATCAAGATCTTCGATTCAAGATAGGAGTATCTGACGGTACCCCTATCTTGCGGGGGCGTGTTAAGGTTATAGAGTCAAAGCATTTAAACTAAGAGATACTCTAGGATCAAGCATTCAAGATGAGAATTATTCTAGGATCAAACAATCAAATCAAGTCATAATTAATTAGAGGAAATTAAGCAATACCAGTAGGAAACAATTATTATGACAGTAAATCTGTTTCTATATATTGTATCAATATTTCTTGTGAATAAAATAGCAAAATCATTATTTCTTATATCATCCAATAGTTGAAACTTTATCAAAAATAGATAATTAAAAAAAAACAATAGTGATAAGAGAGACAAAATGGCGATGAAAAGATGTGATAAAAACAAAAGGGGCAGCGAGATGAATTTGGCAGGAGAGGATCCGGGTTAACTTGAACCGCAAGACACCAAGTTTATTTCAAATCATTCATATCTTTAACACAATCAAAATTTCTAGTCATTTTCTCAGCAAAATGAGTAATAATATTAATACTTTTTTTTTTTTTTAAATTGAAAGTGTATTAAAATTGATAATAATGTTCATAAATAGAATATGGAGAAGATCTATTTCCAAGTGTATTAAAATTGATAATAATGTTTATAAATAGAATATGAAAAAGCCAACTGTGGTATAGGCTAAGTAATATCTTCTCCGACAAGAGAGGATCTATTTCCAAGTTATTGATGTCTGGAGTGTTGTCAATAATAAAGGGATTGAGTATTTGATGATCCTTATAATGGATTCAACATTGTAATATTACAATCAAACACATATATTTAGAACATAGATAGAACATATATTTAGGACATGTTTGAATGATTTTTAAAAACTGTAATTTTTTCTCAAAAATTATAAAACTAAAAACTTGTTTGATAAGACTTTTGTGTCTTAAAGTTTTCAAAATTAATTTTAATAATCTGTGTTTAAAACTAAAAAAGTAGAAACATCTTTTAGATGTTTTTTGAAAACACACTGAAAATAGTGACTTTTTATTAGGGTAAATTCTTTTGTACCCATGAATCTAAGTTGGATACCGGTATTTTTAGTGCAAATTATAAAAAAAAGATTTTATTTTAAAATAAAATAAAAATAATAAAGTGATATGGTATTGAACTATAATGATTGATTGATTGAGGGTACCGATACTCAACTAATTTCAAAGATACCGAAGTGTTCACTATGGTAAATTCTTAGGTACTCATGATTCTAAGTTGGGTATCAGTACCCAATGTTTTAAAAACCGGACCGATTATTGAACCGGTGAGGGTATTGAGTCACTGGTTCATTGGTCTAACCACTGGGTCATTGGTCGAACCGCATGACTAAACCAGATAAAACCGGATAACTCGGTTGAATAAACCGGCCACTATAACAAAATTATATAGGTATTAAACCGGTCGAACCAGATGACTCGGTGTCGAAAAAAATCACTGACACCTAAAAAAATTAAAAATATCATAATTTTACAAGTTTATAATTTAAATTCAAATTTGAATCAATTATAAACTTAAGTCAAGTAATTGATTTAAAATTTAAAAAAAAAGTATCAATCTCAAATACAAACTTATGTTTGTTATCTATATAACATGCATTACCATTTACTTTATGCAACGCCTCAACCCAACTAATAAAAACCAATGATATCAATCCTAAGAGTGTGTTTGGATGAAAGATTTTAGGTTAAAATACAGTTTTGGTCCTTCTATTTATCAAAATTCACGGGTTTGGTCCCCCCATTTTCTTTTTTAACAGTTTTGGTCCCCCATCCCAATTTTGGCCAAAAAAAATGATGAACAGTACCTGATCCGTACATGAACAGTACATGAATAGTGAGGGGTGGGGGACCAAAACAGTTAAAAAAAAATTGGGGACCAAAACCGTGAATTTGACAAACAGGGGGATCAAAACTGTATTTTAGCCAAGATTTTAATAAGGAAAAGTAATTTTTTGGGAGAATTTGAAATGATTTGATCAAAATCTATTGTTTGGATAAAAAATATGGAGAATTGTTAAAATGATTTAAATTTATGGAGTATTTTATTCATGTTAAATTTAAGGAATTTAAAATGACACCAAAAAGTAAAGAATTTCAAATTGCTTCTTAACTCTATATAATATGAATGTTAAATTGTTTATTATTAATTTTTTAAATTTTGCAAGATGGTCCTCATATTTTATGAAAATTTCAAATTCACCTCAAAAAATTTCAAAATATTGCAAATTAGTCCCTAATAATTTTCAAATTTTACAAATTGGTCCCTTTAAATTTTTACAAATTACAAATTCGTCCCTACTTTTTATCTTTTAAATTTGACCCAAAAACTTTAAAAATTATGAAAATGGCCCCAAATTTTTTACGTTGAATCATTTTAATACTCCATCCAAACAAAAGAATTTTAAAATGAATGAATTTTAATTGAATCATTTGAATTATTTAGAATTTTAAATTCCCTAAAAATTCTCAAATTCCTCATCTAAACACACTCTAAGAGTGTGTTTGGATGAAGCATTTTAATGAGGAAAAGTAATTTTTTGAGGGAATTTAAAATGACTTACTCAAAATCCATTGTTTGGATAAAAAAATATGGAGAATCTACCATATAAGAAAGAACTATACCCCTAAAATGACATTTTTGCCCTTTGGGACACATGTCATGCTAAGAACACACCCAACCTTTTCTCACGTCAGACTTATCTCTCTTATCACCAAAACTATCTCTTTCATTTTTCAAAAACACAGCCACCAAACCTCTTTCTCTCACTCTTTCTCTGTCTCTTCTTCTTCCTTCTTCCGTCTTCCTCTTCTCACAACAACATGTCCAAATCCTTACTCACCAACTCCTTCCTCATATCACTTCTTCTTCTATATATGTTTTCTGATTACTGACTCTATTTTTCTTTTTCGTAGATTTCATGCTTTTTATGGTGTTTTGATGATTTTCAGGGTTTTCGACACGGTGGTTTCCATGGTTTTCGCTCAACGTGAAGAACAAAGGTAACTAAAGAACTTGCTTTGACCTTATATCAGTAAGGGTTTTGTTTTAAGTTTTATCTTCTCTCGGTTAGGGTTTAATTATTTTCATAACACACTTTAGATCTCCACGTTCAGATCTGCTTATGTTAATGTGACTATTTTCGTCTTGCATATTAGGTGTTTGATGATTTGTTTCAATGAAGGCACATATATCACTGCCTAAAGGTTGGTTGATAATATTTTTGGTTCCTATTGTTAATAATGATTTTGCTTGTGATTGTAAGTATGACCCAATAAGATTAGTGGTGGTGTTGTTTTCAAGCGGGTATATTTTCATGTTTTTTGCAGGGTCAAACAGAAACTGAGAAAGCACCATGGCAGGGGGTATGCTTTACATGTTTCTTTTGATATGTTAAAGTTGATATATCTTATGAATTTTGATTATAAAATCCGTTTAATGTTTCTATGTTGTTGATGTATCTTATGAATGTTTCCATGGCTTTTGATTGCTGTAACAGGTCGTCGTTAGTGCGGAATTGATTGAGCACTATGGATATTTACGGCCTCTTCGAAGTCGCTTCAGAATTTTCGACCAATTTCAGCAGCAGCAACATGGATATTTACGGTAACGGCGATAACTTTATCATTATTTTGAACTGTTTCAATTATGACTTTTTGTTCGAGTTTTGTCTTCGTATTGTTATGCATTGTTTGAATTATAATTTTTATCATTTTAATTGTTTTTGAATATAGACACTATTTGTTTGATTATTGACCCACAGTTTCTTTAAATTTCTACCAGGTGTATAGAGAAACTGGAAAATGAAATATGCTTGCCCACTTGTGATCCGACTAGGTTGATATCATTTTTAGGAAGGATAATTTATAAGCACTTTAGTTTGCAAAGACAGTTATGACATAGGCTTTACTTGGACTGTTTCTAAACATTGTTATTGTTTGTTAATGTCATACTGGAATTGGATGTATCTTTCATGTGACACTGATTATATGATTTAATTTATTCTACAGAGTGACAACATATTGTGTTCAATCTTCTTTCATTTCTTTTTTTTCTCTTCTGATTCAGTTTTCTGGGATTTGGTGATTTGAGGTTTGTATGATTTGGTTTTACGATGAGGTTGGTTTATTAAAGGATTGGGATTATGGAGTTGGGGTTGAATGAGGTTTAGTGTTTGTTTGCAGGTTTGTTGATTAATGCTTGTGGAGGTTTTTGGTTTTGAAGAAGGTTCGAAAGTCAGATGAGGCGAAATAAAGGGTGCGTTCAGCTTTGTTGATTAATGGTGAAGGAGGTTTTTGGGTTTGAAGAGATTTGGAGATTTGGAATTGAAAATAGCAGGGTAAGTTTGGCTGAGAGCTTGGACAAAAATGGAGAGGATGAAGTCTATTTATAATGAGGCGAGGTTTTACCGTTCATTGCAGTTTTCACGTTTTGGTATCGTTTTGGGAAAATTGTTGTTACTGTGATTTTGTGTTGCAGGTCATACATGTGATTTGTGGGTGTGTGACTGACATATTGGAATTGCGAGGTGATTGTGCGATAATTGGGTCATGCTTGAAGGTTGGGATGTTTTGTAATTATCACGTGTGTGGCTGGAAATTTGAAAGTAGAGGTAGCTGTGAATTTTGTGCGTATCATTTGTTTTGGCTTTTTGTGTGTGATGCTGAAACATTTTGCAGTTTTTTATTCTGTTGTGGGGGTTCTACTATTTTTGTTTCTATTATTTCCTGAAATTAATTCCCCCACTTCAGATAAATCGTGTACATTGCTTTTGACAGAACCAGAATCGTTGACAGGGGATGTCTGCACCTTGATATGCTCCAAGGCACCGACAATTACTACATCGACATAACAACTACATCACAAGAATCATGCTAACCAGAGAGTGAGTGCAAACATGTATAACAACATCAGAATCTATATCACGTGGACGCCTCACATGTATGGATGGTTGGCGTTCAACCACACTGTCTTCAACCTGTATTGCCCTGCCTTTTGGCTGAACAAATAATGAATAACAAATATGCACTGAATTGGAATAATTTTTTTTTTTTTGCCTTTAGAGCTAAATATGCACTGAATTGGAATAAAAATTAATTTATTTTTTTGAAGTTGATAGTTTTTGCCTTGATGTAATTTAATAGTTTACAAACATAGATGGAATATAATGATACTTTATTTTTTACGATTTCTTCTGATTTTAGAATCGATTTATTAAATATAACACCTATTAATAAAAATAAAAATTGATACTATAAATATTTTACTAACAATTTTAGTATCTATTTTTTAAAATAAAATTTCACATTCTATGTTATAGGTCGTTCTTTCTATCAGTGAATGAAAAAAACGTGTGAAAATTTGGGTCTCTTTGTCGTGTTTTCTGATAAATCATTGGATTAATTATTTAATTAATTAATATTGAAATATTAATAAATTACTATTAATATAATTAATAGTATTATAATTTAAATTTATGATCATTATTGCAATTTATTTTTAATTAAAAGAGAAATTATGTTCATTTAAAATGTTTCTTTTTTTATGTTTAAGTTAGTATTTAATTTTTTTTAATTCTGTGAACCTATACAAGTAATTGAATTTTTAGAACGAAGAAAAATAATTCAAATTTCTTTTTAACTTAAGATAAAATATTTTTAAAGTAAATAATAATCTTAGATTAAAATAATAATAAAATTTTAAATTTAAATAAATTTAAAAATATTAAGAAATATTTTATATTCTAATTTAATAAAATAATGCGATCATATTATAATATATTTCTGTTCACAAGTTTTAGTCAAATTTTGTTTCCTAAGGAATTTTTTTAATATAGGTATAATATATTTTATATTTTCTATTAAATTTTTTTTGACTAATATTTTTTATAAACAATTTTTTAAAATTCTTACTTTTAAATGATATAGCCTGTAATTTTATTTTTATTTTATATGAGATTATGAATTGGTTTAAATAAAGAAGAAAACTGTGTACACAATTATTCTATTATAAGCTATGAAGCCTGGACTCGGACACGGACATAGGACACGACACGGACACGGACACGGGGACCCCGCTAATGTAAAAATCATAGGACACAGACACAACTATATATATATATATATATATATATATATATATATATATATATATATATATATATATTATTTTTTAATATAATAATGCAATTTATGAGCAAAATTTATAGAGTTTAAAATGAGAAGCAAAATTTATATTAATTTAAACTTAGTACTTTCAATCAATAAAAAAAAGACATAAATCCACCAAAATAAGATGATTATAATATTTTTATAAATAATGTCAAAACAAAACTTATTATTTTTATTTAAATTTATTTTTAAACGAAATCAGTTTTACTATCTATTCAAATTTATTTCTAAATAGTTTCAAAACAAAAATATTATTTTTTCATTTTTTTTCATAATCTAACTGGTGAAGTATGCGCATTCCACACCAGAACCCGTGCGGACGCACAGGTTTCTTACTAGTTGTTAAAATGATGTAAATTTATGAAGTATTTTATTCATGTTAAATTTAAGGAATTTAAAATGACATTAAAAAGTAAGAAATTTTAAATTGCTTCTTCACTCTATATAATGCATATGTTAAATTGTTTGTTATTAATTTTACAAATTTAGCAAGATGGTCCTCATATTTTATGAAAATTTCAAATTCACTCCCAAAATTTTCAAAAAATTGCAAATAAGTCCCTAATAATTTTTAAATTTTACAAATTGGTCCCTTCAAATTTTCAAAAATTGCAAATTCGTCCCTATTTTAAATATTTAAAATTTGACCCAAAAGTTTTAAAATTTATGAAATGACCCCAAAATTTAACAACGAATCATTTTAATACTCCA
Organism: Lathyrus tuberosus; assembly: GCA_022829125.1. NCBI lineage: Eukaryota > Viridiplantae > Streptophyta > Magnoliopsida > Fabales > Fabaceae > Lathyrus > Lathyrus tuberosus. The sequence continues at coordinate 652,580 of JALAZF010000794.1, forward strand.
TCCATACAAAATAATTTAAAAATGAATGAATTTCAATTGAATCATTTGAATTACTTAGAATTTTAAATTTCCTAAAAATTCTCAATTATCTCATCCAAACACACTCTAAGAGTGTGTTTGAATGAAGGATTTTAATGAGGAAAAGTAATTTTTTGAGGGAATTTGAAATGACTTGATCAAAATCCATTGTTCGGATAAAAAATATGGAGAATTGTTAAAATGATGTAAATTTATGGAGTATTTTATTCATGTTAAATTTAAGGAATTTAAAATGACACCAAAAAGTAAAGAATTTCAAATTGCTTCTTAATTCTATATAATATGAATGTTAAATTGTTTATTATTAATTTTTCAAATTTTGCAAGATGGTCCTCATATTTTATGAAAATTTCAAATTCATGCCTAAAATTTTAAAAAAATTGCACATTAGTCCCTAATAATTTTCAAATTTTACAAATTGGTCCCTTCAAATTTTCAAAAATTACAAATTGGTCCCTATTTTTCATATTTTAAATTTGACCCAAAAACTTTAAAAATTATGAAAATGACCTCAAATTTTTTACATTGAATCATTTTAATACTCCATCCAAACAAAAGAATTTAAAAATGAATGAATTTCAATTGAATCATTTGAATTACTTAGAATTTTAAATTCCCTAAAAATTCTCAAATTCCTCATTCAAACACACTCTAAGAGTGTGTTTGGATGAAGAATTTTGATGAAGGAAAGTAATTTTTTGAAGGAATTTGAAATGATTCAATTTTCCCTAAGAGTACTCACATTGTATCCATTTTCTCTTTTGCATTTATCGTCCTCGCAGGAAAAGAACGTCAAACTCTCCGTTTGGTCAATGTTCAGTTTCATCTTCTTACAATAAGCTTCCATTGAGTTCCTCGGCTTAAGCAGCATTTGTTTGCAGGTTTGATTCCATAGATACTTTTCATCAAGATCTTACACACTTTGATATAGTTTGCTTATGCTGCCAAATTCCACAGCTTCAACATTTGACTCCTCAGCCACTAGTCTAGTGATAGTCCCTAAAGGTAATGTTAAAAAGCTTAACATAACATCAACAAAATCATTACCAGACTCAGCACACACAACTTTGTTCCTTTCTTTATCCACCAAAACTGTTAGGGGAACTTGGTAACCTTGCTCGTCTGAGGTATGTGCAACCATAGTAGCTACGAAAACTGAGTCACTGAGAAATCTCACAACACAGTAGCTACATTCTGTTTAAAATAAGTTAAAGCTCTCACTTAAATAAGGAGAAAAAATGGAAGAAAAATAATTATAGAAAGTTATGGCTGTTAGTGTGTGAGGCACTTTTAGTGAGGAGAGAATAAGGAAATAAGGATTTGTATTATTGAATTGTGTAAATAATGATACAAGCTAGGACTATTTATATACAACCCTAATTGGGCTTGGGCTAACACAACTTAGATTATATCTAAATATTAAATCTAATCAAATCTAATCATATCAAATCAAATATAATCTGATATTTCAACACATCCCCATAATCCAAGTTGTCGAGTCTACGCTAGTCATAGTCGATCTGAACTATTCCTAATTTCTTTCTCAAATTCAGGAATCTGTCGATCTTCAATCCTTTGGTGAAAATGTCGGCCAACTATGCTTAACTTGAGCAATGCCTAACTTCAAGTTCACCTAGATTTACCTTTTCCCTCAAGAAGTGAAATCTGACTTCGATATGCTTACTCCTTCCATGCAGAACTGGATTCTTCGCCAGATTTATGGCTGACTTGTTGTCGATTTGCAACACAAGAGGTTTCTTCACTTCGACCTCCATTTCTTTAAGTACTGATCTGATCCAAATTGCTTAACATGCAGCATAGGATCCTGCTATATATTAAGCTTCACACGATGATAATGCCACCACAGGTTGCTTCTTCGAACACCATGAGATTGGGGTACCAAATACTTGAAAGAAATAGCCAGTTGTACTTCTTCGATCTTCCTTATCTCCACACCAATCAGCATCTGAAAAGCAATTAACTATTGCTCCTTTGCCTTCAGAATCTCATCAAAATAGAATTCCAAAATCTGTTGTTCATTTTAAGTATCTCAAAATTCTTCTTGCAGCTTTCATGTGTGACACTCTTGGTTCACCCATGAATCTGCTCACTAATCCGACTGCAAAACCTATATCAGGTCAACTATTGCACACATATCTTAGAGATCCACCTATTTGTTTGAACAAAGTTACATCAACTTTGTCTTCCTCTCCATGCTTCTCCAACTTCACGTTTGGTTTGACAGGTGAGGATGTAGGATTCGAATCATCCATTCTAAATCTCTTGAGTATATCTTTGACATACTTCCTTTAATGTAGCAACATACCTTGCTTCGACATATGAAATTCCATGCCTAGGAAATAAGACAATTTTCCCAGATCCGACATTTCAAATTCCTTCATCATCAGCTCTTTGAACTTCGACAAGTTCTCCAAGCTATTTCCAGTTACCAACAAGTCATCGACATATAAGCAGATGATTGTTATATCTTGTGCTACAACCTGAACATAGACACCATACTCAGACTTGCATTTGACAAATCCCAATTCGACTAAGTATGAGTTGATCTTCTTGTTCCATGCCCTAGGTGCCTGCTTGAGGCCATAGAGCGCTTTGTACAACTTATATACTTTACTCACTTCCTTCTGAATCATAAACCCATGAGGTTGTGTGACATAGATCTCTTTGTCTAACAGACCATTCAGAAAAGCTGACTTCATATCTAAGTGAAATGTCGTCCAACCTTGGTTACATGCCAATGCTACCACTAGTCGAACAGTCTCTAGTCTTACTACTAGAGCAAATACTTCAGAGTAGTCGAGTCCTTCTCTTTGAAGAAATCCTCGAGCTACTAATCTTGCTATCGACCCATCAACATTGTGTTTCAACTTGAACACCCACTTTACTTCGATAGCTTTTGTATGTGCCGGCAATTCGACTAACTCCTATGTGTTGTTTCTTTCGATTGCCTGTAACTCTTCAACCATAGCTAACTTCCACTGTTGAATTTTTAAAGCTTCGTTATGGTTGATTGGTACAACACCTGCAAGTAAAGCAAAATGAACTAATTCTCCATCTGGTGTGACTTCATCGTCACCAGTCACTTTATAATCATGAAGTCTTGTTGGAGGAACTCTATTTCGCCGAGGTCTTTGGCTTGTTTCAGCCACAGCCTCTATATCGAGAATGTCAGCAACTGGTTCTACTTCGACTTCGAATGGATTCTCAGCAATTTCTTCAACTTCGACTACATCAGTTTCTTCGTCGAAATCAGAGCTCATCAATGGTTTGTTAATTGAATTACTAGAATTCTAATCCCAGGCAGAATTTTCATCAATCACAATATCTCGACTCAACACAATCTTCTCATTAATTGGATTGAATAACCTGTATGCACCAGTCTTATGATATCCTACCAGAATCATAGGTTCACTCTTATCATCAAGCTTATTTCTTCTTGCATCACGAACATGCTTGTAACACATATAGCCAAACACCTTCAGATGACTCACTGATGGTCGTTTGCCACTCCACACTTCTTTAGGAACCTTGTTCTTCAATTGCTTAGTATGGCACCTGTTCAGGATATAAACTACAGTCGAAACAACTTCACCCCATAAAGATTTTGGCAAATTCTTCTGCTTGAGCATACATCTCGCCATATCCAAATGGTTCTGTTTCTTCTTTCAGGAATTCCATTATGTTGAGGAGTATAAGGGGCAGTTACCTCATGGTCAACACCATGTTCTGCACAGAATTTTTCAAACATCTTTGAAGATTATTCGCCACCTCCATCTGTTCGCAGAACTTTGATCCTCTTCTCACTCTGGTTTTCGACAAGCATCTTGAATCTCTTAAATATTTCAAATACTTCATCCTTTCTCTTGATCACATAGATCCACAGCTTTCGACTAAACTCATCGACAAACGAAACAAAATATTTGTTTCCACCAATGGTATGTTCTTTGAACGTACCACATACATCTGAATGTACAACTTCGAGTATGCAGCATGATCTCATTGGCATAGTCGAAACGAAATAATTTCTGGATTGTTTTCCGACTAAACAACCTTCACAGAGTTTGTCAGGCATCTCAAGACTTGGAATACCAGATACCATATCTTGAGTAATCGAAAGTTCAAATGTCCAAACCTCAAATGCCATACCCAACTATCCTTGTGGTCGACAATAGTTTTTAGACATTGTACTTTAGTCGAACTGATCATGGTCTTAAATGTCCTGTTCTTCGACAACGGAGATTTCAAGACCAAATTGTTCTGGGTGTCGAACAATTTCAAAACTCCATCTTTCATGACAAATGAGAAGCCTTTTTTGACCAGTTGTCCAACACTTAACAGGTTGCACTTCATTCCAGGTACATAGAACACATCTCTGATCATAGCTTTTGCTCCATTACTCAGTTGGAAGACTACGTTGCCAGTACCTTCTGCTTGCAACGTACTGTTATCAACAAGTTTTATCTTGCTCTTCTTCGACTCATCAAAATCTGCCAACCACTCCTTTCGACCAGTCATGTGATTTGAGCAGCTTGAGTCGAGGAACCAGATCTTGGATTCGACATGGTTATTTGCCACTGCAGCCATAACCACCATACCACATTCAGAATCATCTGAATCTTGGCGTGGAAGGTTCGCTCCTTCGTCCTTGCCTTTTTTTGATCCATTGTCTTTCCTGTAACAATAATGTTTGGCCAAATGACCCCACTTTTCACAGTTATAACACTGCATACTTTTCTTATCTTCTTTGTCCTTTTGATAGTTTCCTCCTCATCTTTTCGAGGATTCAGAAGCTCTATCTTCGACCTGATTCTTGTGCGGGTTCGAACCAGACTTCTTTCCTTGAGTTTTGTCGACTTTTCCTTTGAATTTGTTGGAACCACCATTCCTTCTCCATGACTCAGCCTGCAGTGCTTATATCGAATTCTGAACTCCCTTTCTTTCGACAATCCTCATCTCATGCGCCTCCAACGAACCAACCAAATCTTCCACTTTTAGGGTTTCAAGATTGTTGGATTCTTTAATAGCTACGATAACGTGATCAAAGTGAGAGGTCAACGTTCTCATTACCTTCTCAACTATCATCTTATCAGTTATGGTTTCGCCACAACCCTTCATGAGATGAACGAGTTTCTGAACCTTTGACACATATTCTGCAACTTTTTCGTCTTCTCCCATCGACAACAACTCATATTGTCGACGCAAGCTTTGCAACTTGACAACCTTGACTTTCTCACCTCCTTCATAATACTTCACCAGAATATCCCATGCCTCCTTCGCCGTTTCAGCATGAGAGATTCTGTCAAAGTTAGCAGCATCGACCGCCGTCTAAATGCAATAAGCAGCCTTGCAATCTTTCTTCTTGACTTCGTTGTGGGCTTTTTTCTATTCTTCGGTTGCATTTTCAACCAACACAGGAACACCACCGGTAACCACTTCTAGGGTATCATGGAAGCCAAATAAGGATTGCATCTATTTTTTCCATCGGATCCAATTCTTGCCATCAAGCATTGGAAGGGAATTCAAAATGCTTTTATCACCAGTCATCTTCGCACCAGTTGATTCACTTTTCCTGGAAACACGATCTCTGACGTGAAGTTCTTGAAAACTCGATCAAGAACAATAACCGGAAGCTCTGGATACCAATTTGTTAGTGCGTGAGGCACTTTTAGAGAGGAGAGAATAGAGAGAGAATAAGGAAATAAGGATTTGTATTATTGAATTGTGTAAATAATTATACAAGCTAGAACTATTTATATATAACTCTAATTGGGCTTGGACTAACACAACTTGGATTATATCTAAATATTAAATCTAATCAAATATAATCTAATATTTCAACAATGGCTTCTCCACAACTTTGGAAACGGAAACAAATAAAACGACATGGTTTCAAACTTTCTATATTTCTTCATTAAAAAAATAAAACAATTAAATTAGAGACATCACTATTCCTTCACGAGTAAAAAAATAAATTAACTTTTCAAATTACTATTTTATTTTGGACCAACCGATTTCAATTTGATAATGAAAATAATAATTTTTTTCTGTTATAAAACTAAACTAAACAATATAGAGATCAAAGAGAGGAAGATAAGAGAGAAAGTAATCTTATATTATCTTCTTCAAATGTACACTTTATATTGCAATATGGACCTTATTTATAGGACCTAAGGGAGATGGAAAGTCACAGCTATTAATAGGGAATAGGAAGATGAAAAGAAGAATAAGAATGGAGATCCATTATTATCTTTATTCATAACACTCCCCCTTGGATGTCCATTGAGGATATGCCTCAATAAAACCTTACTAGAAAAAACTCAGTGGAAAAAAATCTAGTGAAGGAAAAAGAGTACAATATCCTTTCACTTCTCCCCCTCAGCTGAACGATCATTTCTTCGATGAAGACCAATCTTTTGTTGATTAAAAATTCTACTTGGGAGTGACTTTGTGAAAAGGTATGCAAGATTATCACATGAACAGATTTGTTGGATGCTTATATCACTACTCTTTAGAAGATCACGAGTAAAAAAGAACTTTGGAGAAATTTGTTTTGTCCGGTCTCCTTTAATGTAACCATCTTTCAATTGTGCGATGCATGCAGTGTTATCTTCATATATAGTCTTTGTATTTAATGTCTCAGAAGATAAACCACAAGTATTTTGGATGTGCTGAATTAAGGATCTCAACCAAACGCGTTCTCGACTTGCCTCATGTAATGCTAAAAGTTCTGCATGATTAGATGATGTTGCTGCTATGGTTTGTTTGACTGATCTCCAAGAAATAGCTGTACCTCCATATGTAAACAAATAACCTGTTTGTGATATACCATTATGAGAATCTGAGAAGTAACCTGCATCTGCATAACCAGTTAATTCAAATCTGGATACTTTGCTATAAAACAAACCCATGTCTATTGTACCTCTAAGGTAATGAAGTATATGTTTGACTCTGTTCCAATGTCTTCGTGTAGGTGAAGAACTATATCTTTCTAATAAATTGACAGCAAATGATATATCAGGTCGTGTATAATTAGCAAGGTACATTAGTGCTCCATATGCACTAAGATATGGTACTTCAGGACCAAGCAATTCTTCATCCTTTTCTCGAGGTCTGAAAGGATCTTTCTCCACATCTAATGATCTAACAACCATTGGAGTAGACAACGTGTGACATTTGTCCACATAGAAGCGTTTTAACACCTTTTCTATATAGCCTTCTTGATGTACAAATATTCCTTTGTCCAAATGTTCAATTTACAAAACTAGACATAATTTTTTCTTTCCTAAGTCCTTTATCTCAAACTCTTTCTTTAAACAATTCATAGCTTTTGGAAGCTCTTCAGGAGTTCCAATAATATTTATGTCATCCACATAGACAGCTATTATTGTAAATTCCTTTCCTAATCTTTTTATAAAAATACAAGGACAAATGGAGTTATTTGTATATCCCTCTCTAAGCAAATATTCACTGAGATGATTATACCACATTCGTACAGATTGTTTCAACCCATAGAGAGACTTGTTCAATCGTATGGAGTAGCTTTCTCGAGATTTGGAGTTGTGTGCATCTGGTATATTGAACCCTTTAGGGAGTTTCATGTAAATTTCACTATCAAGTGAACCATACAGATAAGCTGTTACAACATCCATCATGTGCAAATTAAGCCCTTCATGTGCTACAAGGCTTATTAGATATCGAAAAGTGCTTGCATCCATTACAGGTGAATATGTCTCATCAAAATCAATTCCAGGTCTTTGCGAAAATCCTTGAGCGACAAGTCTAGCTTTGTATCTCACAATTTCATTTTTTTCATTGCGTTTTCGTACGAAAACCCATTTGTATCCAACTGGCTTCACACCTTTAGGTGTTCGGACTACAGGTCCAAAAACTTGTCTTTTGTAGAGTGAGTTTAATTCTGCATCAATTGCATCTTTCTATTTTGGCCAGTCCTCACTTTGTCTAAAAAATTTTATAGACGTTGGTTCCTAATCCTCTTTGCCATTTATCTCATTTAACGCTATATTATATGCAAAAACATCATCAATGTCGACTTCATTTCAGTTCCATTGTATTCCATTTTGGACATAATTTATCGAGATCTCTTTATTTTCATGAGTTTCAGGTACCCGATCAATCTCTTCTAGAGATGAAATGTTTATTATGTCTGAAGGTTCTTTTAGATTTTCTATATCCTCACTTGGGCCATCTTTATTCTTAACTCCCTTTCTTGTTCGAGGATTTTTATCTTTGGAACCGATTGGTCTGCCACGCTTCAGGCGTGGTTGAGACTCATTGGATTGTCCAACAGGGATATCAATTTTTATTGGAGCATTTGCAGCTGATATATATGATTTAGTCACCCCTTTTGGATCATTGAAGGCATTTGGTAATTGATTTGCTAAGTTTTGCAGCTGAATTATCTTTTGAACTTCTAGTTCACATTGTTTTGTTCGAGGATCAAGATGAGATAATGATAATTCATTCCAACTGATCTCTTATTCCATCTTCTTATTCTCTCCCCCTAATGCTGGAAATTTTGATTCATCAAAATGACAATTAGCAAAACAAGCAGTGAATAAATCACCTGTTGTTGGTTCAAGGTACTTTACAATAGATGGAGATTCATATCCAACATATATTCCCATTCTCCTTTGAGGACCCATCTTATTACGTTATGGTAGAGAAATTGGAACATACACCGCACATCCAAAAATTCTTAGATGGGAAATATTAGGTTCTTTACCAAAGACTAATTGTAAAGGTGAAAATGTGTGGTAACTCGTTGGCCTTATGCGAATCAATGTTACAGCATGCAAGATTGCATGTCCCCAAGCAGAAACTAGGAGTTTGCATCTCATAATAAGTGGTCTTGCAATTAATTTTATTCGTTTAATAAATGATTCTGCAAGTCCATTTTGTGTATGAACATGTGCTACTGGGTGTTCAATGTCAATTCCAATAGACATACAATACTCATTAAATGCTTGAGATGAAAATTCTGCAGCATTATCAAGACGTATTTTCTTGACAAGATAATCTTGGAAATGAGCTCTTATTCGAATTAGTTGAGCTAGCAATCTCGCAAACGTCTGGTTGCTAGTTGATAACAAACATACATGTGACCATCTAGTTGATGCATCGATTAAAACCATAAAATATCTAAATTGTCCACATGATGGGTGTATTGGCCTACAAATATCACCATGTATACACTTTAAAAAATGATAGATTCATTTCCAATTTTTGTTGGTCATGGCCGAATTATCAACTTTCCTTGCGCGCAAGAGCTGCATGAGAACTTATTTGATTGAATAATTTCCATACTCATTAATTGATGACCACATGAATTTTCAATTATTTGTAAACTTCTGGTTTACAGTTGTATGTGCTTCAGTTGTACTAATATAAGTGTAGTACAAACCAGAGGATAAAGCCGGTAGCTTTTCCATTACACATTTTGTGTCTGAATTGTGTTTTATAATACAAAGATATTCAATCTCTCCATCATCTCCTGTTTCAATATGGTATCTATTTAGGCGGATATCTTTGAAACTTAATAAATTTCTATGAGACTTGGGGGAATATAATGCATTATCAATGTGCAATATTGTTCCTCCACGTAACAACATATTGGCTCTTCCGGAGCCTTCGATTATTTTCGAGGTGCCAGATATAGTACTAACATCAGTCTTTCGATTCACTATCTTTTATTCTTGAGAATTTTGTGGGTTGTTGCACTGTCAGCAAGGCACATATGTTCATTACTGGTGCTAGTGTCCATATTCATTCTAAGAGCAATAATAATTTTTAACAATAAGTTATAAGCGCGCGTTAAAAACAAAAGTCATTTAAACAATAAATTATGTAAATAAACAAGTAGAAAACACACTTTATTATTATTAGAAAATAAAATTCAAAACATCCATAAACACTTATTAATAACTAAAAAGAATATTTCCATATATTTTATTTCATGACACTTCCATCTCCAATAAGGTGATCAATTTTTCCATCTGGATCAGCAAAGAAATCACCAATATCTAAATGGGTAACATCCATATTACCGTAATCTGGATCATCATCTTCATTAGCAAAGTGAGTCTCAATCCTTAACTTTTTATTTTTTTAGTGAATTTTGATAAAGATTAATAAGGTGTTTTGGAGTACGAAAAGTGCGACTCCAATGACCTTTTCCTCCACAACGATAACAAGTATTTTCATTGGTTTTGCTACTCTGACCCTCTTTTTCATTCTTTTCCACATTTTTCCACTTCTGGTGGAAATATGTGTTCTTATGATTACCATTGCGACCATGATCAAAACCAGGACCATGAGCATAATTACAACCACGACCACGACCACATGCACATGCACGACCGCGACCACGGTTTTTCCCATAGTGATCGTGCCTTGCCACATTTAATTCTGGGAATGGAGTTGTACCAGTGGGACGAGCCTCGTGATTTTTAATCAATAGTTCATTATTTTGCTCAGCCACAAGAAGACAAGATATTAGGTCATAATATTTATTAAATCCTTTTTCTCGATATTGCTGCTGTAGGAGCACATTGGATGCATGCAAAGTGGAAAATGTTTTTTCTAACATATGTTCATCAGTTACTTTTTCTCCACATAGTGTCTGCTTAGAAGTTATTCTAAACATTACAGAATTATAATCACTTACACTTTTAAAATCCTGCAAACGTAAATGCATCAAATCATATCGAGCTTTTGGTAGGATAACGGTGTTTTGATGATCATATCTATCTTTCAAATTTTTCCACAGGACACGTGGGTCAGTTACGGCAAGATATTCCTTTTTACGATCTTCATGAAGGTGACGACGAAGAAATACCATGGCTTTTGCCTTTTATTGATCAGATGAGTTATTTCCTTCTTTAAAAGTGTTACCGTGACCTTCTGCGCGTAAATAAATTTTAGCGTCTAGAGCCCATGTCAAATAGTTCTTTCCCGAAATATCAAGAGCCCCAAAATCCAATTTCGTAAGATTTGACATACTTAGTTCTGAGAGCTTCGTGCTGATAACGTGTTATAAAACGAAACAGAACAATATAGAGATCAAAGAGAGGAAGAGAAGAGAGAAAGTAATCTTATATTATCTTCTTCAAATGTACACTTTATATTGCAATATGGACCTTATTTATAGGACCTAAGGGAGATGGAAAGTCACAACTATTAATAGGGAATAGGATGATGAAAAGAAGAATAAGAATGGACATCCACTATTATCTTTATTCATAACATTTTCTTTGAATTTTACTTGCCTTTATTCTTTTAGTCGATAAAAATGTTATTAATCATTATCGTTAAACTAATAATATTTTAAAGCATAAATAATAACATGTCATAGGAAAGGTCTAATGAAACATGTCACGTTAACTTGGTGTGGGGTCCTGCCTTATGATTAACATGCATTTGATAAAATGGAAGTTTGCATTTGATGACAAGTAGCAGATTTTTTTACAGCTCTGCCACAAAGTTGAAATTTAAACACCAAAATGCCACTAGCTAAAAGTAATTTCCCAAAATGCCACGCATTCAGTATGAGTTCTTCCAATCAATGGCTGAGCTATGGAACTTTTTTCTCCTTTATAGACTCGTCCATCCATTGGCTGAGCCTCTGATAATTATGAGAAATGGAGCGTATCTCAAATACTAGTACTCGTACATCCTAGCCCACTTTCTCTGCACAATATCTGATTCACTCTCTCCATGAAGTCATTTCATTTCTTTCTAAAAAATGTCACCTCTCTTTTTTATTTAAACTTTCAATGTCTGTAAACAACATTAAATGCAACAAATTTAAATTTATTAAAAAAAAACTTTGTAACAATAATAATAACACTGTTCAGTTTTTTCTCTTCTTCACCATGTCTCTTTCACACACACACACACACACGCACTCTCATTTCAACACAACAGAACTATATATGTATTCTACTTCACTCTCTCACTCTCAATATCCTTCTTCTACCTTTCTTGTCTTCATTTTCACACTTTTCATTTCTTCTTTTTCTGCAAAATTAGAAATTTATCATTATTTGTAAACTTCTAGTTTACAGTTGTATGTGCTTCAGTTGTACTAATATAAGTGTAGTACAAACCATAGGATAAAACCGGTAGCTTTTCCATTACACATTTTGTGTCTGAATTGTGTTTTGTAACACAAAGATATTCAATCTCTCCATCATCTCCTGTTTCAATATGGTATCCATTTAGGCGGATATCTTTGAAACTTAATAAATTTCTATGAGACTTGGGGGAATATAATGCATTATCAATGTGCAATATTGTTCCTCCACGTAACAACATATTGGCTCTTTCGGAGCCTTCGATTAATTTCGAGGTGCCAGATATAGTATTAACATCAGTCTTTCGATTCACTAAATTATAGAAATATCTTTTATTCTTGAGAATTTTGTGGGATGTTGCACTGTCAGCAAGACACATGTTCATTACTGGTGCTAGTGTCCATATTCATTCTAAGAGCAATAATAATTTTTAACAATAAGTTATAAGCGTGCGTTAAAAACAAAAGTCATTTAAACAATAAATTATGTAAATAAACAAGTAGAAAACACACTTTATTATTATTAGAAAATAAAATTCAAAACATCCATAAACACTTATTAATAACTAAAAAGAATATTTCCATATATTTTATTTCTTGACACTTCCATCTCCAATAAGGTGATCAATTTTTCCATCTGGATCAGCAAAGAAATCACCAATATCTAAATGGGTAACATCCATATTACCGTAATCTGGATCATCATCTTCATTAGCAAAGTGAGTCTCAATCCTTAACTTTTTATCTTTTTAGTGAATTTTGATAAAGATTAATAAGGTGTTTTGGAGTGCGAAAATTGCGACTCCAATGACCTTTTCCTCCACAACGATAACAAGTATTTTCATTGGTTTTACCACTCTGACCCTCTTTTTCATTCTTTTCAACATTCTTCCACTTCTGGTGGAAATATGTGTTCTTATGATTACCATTGCGACCATGATCAAAACCAGGACCATGAGCATAATTACGACCACGACCACGACCACATGCGCGTGCACGACCGCGACCACAGTTTTTCCCATAGTGATCGTGCCTTGCCACATTTAATTCTGGGAATGGAGCTGTACCAGTGGGACGAGCCTCATGATTTTTCATCAATAGTTCATTATTTTCCTCAGCCACAAGAAGACAAGATATTAGGTCAGAATATTTATTAAATCCTTTTTCTCGATATTGCTGCTGTAGGAGCACATTGGATGCATTCAAAGTGGAAAATGTTTTTTCTAACATATGTTCATCAGTTACTTTTTCTCCACATAGTGTATGCTTAGAAGTTATTCTAAATATTGCAGAATTATAATCACTTACACTTTTAAAATCCTGCAAACGTAAGTGCATTAAATCATATCGAGATTTTGGTAGGATAACTGTTTTTTGATGATCATATCTATCTTTCAAATTTTTCCACAGGACATGTGGGTCAGTTACGGTAAGATATTCCTTTTTACGATCTTCATGAAGCTGACGACGAAGGAATATCATGGCTTTTTCCTTTTGTTGATCAGATGAGTTATTTCCTTCTTTAATAGTGTTGCCGTGACCTTCTGCGCCTAAATAAATTTTAGCGTCTAGAGCCCATGTCAAATAGTTCTTTCCCAAAATATCAAGAGCCCCAAAATCCAATTTCGTAAGATTTGACATACTTAGTTCTGAGAGCTTCGTGCTGATAACGTGTTATAAAACTAAACAGAACAATATAGAGATCAAAGAGAGGAAGAGAAGAGAGAAAGTAACCTTATATTATCTTCTTCAAATGTACACTTTATATTGCAATATGGACCTTATTTATAGGACCTAAGGGAGATGGAAAGTCACAACTATTAATAGGGAATAGGATGATGAAAAGAAGAATAAGAATGGACATCCACTATTATCTTTATTCATAACATTTTCTTTGAATTTTACTTGCCTTTATTTTTTTAGTCGATAAAAAAGTTATTAATCATTATCGTTAAACTAATAATATTTTAAAGCATAAATAATAACATGTCATAGGAAAGGTCTAATGAAACATGTCACGTTAACTTGGTGTGGGGTCCTGGCTTATGATTAACATGCATTTGATAAAATGGAAGTTTGCATTTGATGACAAGTAGCAGAATTTTTTACAGCTCTGCCACAAAGTTGAAATTTAAACACCAAAATGCCACTAGTTAAAAGTAATTTCCCAAAATGCCACGCATTCAGTATGAGTTCTTCCAATCAATGGCTGAGCTATGGAACTTTTTTCTCCTTCATAGACTCGTCCATCCATTGGCCGAGCCTCTGATAATTATGAGAAATGGAGCGTATCTCAAATACTAGTACTCGTACATCCTAGCCCACTTTCTCTGCACAATATTTGATTCTCTCTCTCCATAAAGTCATTTCATTTCTTTCTAAAAAAAATCACCTTTCTTTTTTATTTAAACTTTTAATGTCTGTAAACAACATTAAATGCAACAAATTTAAATTTATTTAAAAAAAAAACTTTGTAACAATAATAATAACACTGTTCAGTTTTTTCTCTTCTTCACCATGTCTCTTTCATACACACACACACACACACACACACACACACTCTCATTTCAACACAACAGAACTATATCTGTATTCTACTTCACTCTCTCACTCTCAATATCCTTCTTCTACCTTTCTTATCTTCATTTTCACATTTTTCATTTCTTATTTTTCTGCTCAAACAACCATTCAATGCAACTGCAAAAATAAGCTTGATTTTGATGAATTTTTTTTATTCGTTTAGGTTTTGATGTTTATGCAAGGGCAATATCAAAAAACGAAAAATAAAATTTATTCAAGGGCTCGGCCAATGGATGGACGGACCCATGAAAGAGGAAAAAAATTCCACAGCTCGGTCATTGATTGGACGAGCCCCTACTAAATGCGTGGCATTTTAGAAAATTATTTTGAACTAATGGCAGTTTAGTGTTTAAATTTCAAACTTGTGGCATTGCAGTAAAAAAATCCAAGTAGCAAGGTGTATCGGTATGGTGTAATGCATGAGCAACACATGTTATGGTGCATGCTTTGCAAGAGACACTTATTGCTTTGTATGAAAGGCAAAACGCAAGTGTCTTCATGCATGTAAGTCATTTTTGATTTGTTTCTCCTATAAATAGGACCATGAGCAAACATTCAATACAACACACAAGAGAAGAACAACAAGAAGCAAGAGAGAAAGAGAGTTTTACTTAAGAGAGAAAAGTGATCCTCATAGAAAGTTTCTTTGTGAGAGAAATAGTAAGGCAATTTGTGAGTGTTCCTTACAAATCGAGAGATGCATTGTAGTGAGATCAACTTAAGGGTGAAGTTGTTGTATTCTCATTTAAAGGTGAGGAAAATACACAAGAAGGGGGTTGAATTGTGTTTTCCAATAGTGTCTTTAATACATAAGTAAATAAACAAATATAGAACACAACATAATTATCCAGATTTCTCCCAAATTTAGAGTAATCCAGCCCTCTTGCAACGCATGAGATTTCCACTATAATCAATCTTGATTACAATTGCTTATACACTTAAGTATAAGAATTTTCTTTGCTCAGACCCTCAGCCCGAGACTTCCTGCTAAAACCCCTCAGGTCCAAGACTTCTGCTTAGGTTCCACGAACCCAAGACTTCCTTGCTTAAGCCCCTCAGACTCAAGACTTCTGCTCAGACCCTCGATCCAAGACTTCCCTACTCAGATCCCATGAATCTAAGACTTCTGCTCAAGTCTTTCATGCATATGACTTCTTTAGTTAAGTTCCATGAACTCAAGACTTCCTTGCTTAGGTTCCACGAACCCAAGACTTCTGCTCAAGCCCCTCAGGCCTACGACTTTCTTGCTTAAACCTTCAGTCTAAGACTTTCTGCTTAATTAGCAACTGATCAAGACTTTCAATGCTCTAGCACATAGCAAGAGACTTACTTGGCTCAAGCCTTTCAGCAAGAGACTTTGATGCTCAAGCACATAGCAAGATATTTTTATCTAAACTACTAAACAATCATGTTTAGCAGAATAGAGAATAAGGTGTACTTGATACAAAATCGGAGGTACATGGTAATCACCTTAACAAAGACCTCTAAGCACTTAAGATTTCTAAGATATTCAATGTTTAAGAAATCTAAAGGCTTATTATAATTTACAACATATAACAGAAAATCTGCATACTCAATTGCGTTGCTTTTTGTATGATCTTGTTATTCCTCCATCCAGACAGAAGTGTAAAACACTTATATCCTTCTTGGATTTCCTTCTATATTTTCCATTTTGATTGCTCCTTGTTGAAGACTCCAATTTGAATCTTCAATAGCTTATACATCAGTTGTAGAAAACTAGTCGTTGGAAGAGATAACTTGAACATGTGTCTTTGTTTCTTCATAGTACAAGAGATGTTGAAGAGAGATACACCAAAAGATCTTAATCCATTGTGTAACATGTTTCACCATTGCGTCTTTCATTTAGTCTTGTACTATAGATCCTTTGAGAGTAGATATCCGTAAAGCATGTCAACTATTCTTGAGCCTTGTGAAAAATAGAGTCTAGCTAACAAGCTTATTTGACAATGCAGCTTGTTTTCTACAGTACGAATACCTCAAGCTTTATTACTTAAATCTAAATGATCACCAGAAGCTGATACATTAACTAAGTGTAGAGACAATATGTTTCTTTTCTGATACTGAGGTCTTCAGCTTCAGAGTCTACGCGAGACATCACTTAGATAATGTTCTTTAGATTCTGATCCATCAAAAGCTAGTAACTCAGATCCTTTCAAATGCGTCCTTATATCAGATTCTAAATGCCTTCTTTCCAAGCCTTAGAACCTGCATACTCGGAACACACATTAGATAACACCATTGTTCTTTTAATACTATGTTATCATCAAAACCCAAGAGGTATATGTCATGAACAAATCTTGTTCTAACAATCTCCCTTTTTTTTATGATGACAAACATAAGTATTTAAAGGACAATGTTGTGCTGTTATAATTTTCTTGGCAACATCATAGTATAAGGTTTGTAAGCTCCCCTTGAGTCTAATAGTCCAAGGTTGAGTTCTAAAAACTCCCCCTGAGTACTATATTCAAGAAATAATGTTTTAATTTTCTAAGCAACATCAGAGTGTGAGGTTTGTAAGCTCCCTCTGAGTCTAATAGTCAAAGGTTGAGGTTTGTAAGCCCCCTCTTAGTTCTATATACAAGAAAATTAAAATATATCATTCAGGCAAGATCACCAAAATAAAAAATAACCAAAATAACAGAAAATTCAAATATTATTTTGAATTTTGAATATGAATGGTATAAATTTGTATTTAAATACTTATATATCTTTCTCCCCCTTTTGACACATAAAAAAGATTTAGACACAAAAGAAAAAGATACGAGAGGTGACATTTAAAGTAAATGATAAACAAAAGTGCATTGTCTCGAGATGGTCAAAGATGCTTTATAGAGTTTATAGTAGTCAGAGTCAAGTAAATGATGCACAGATTTCATACATGTTCTTGAATGAATACTTAAAGTACTCTATAAAAGCAGATCAATATAGTATTCTCAAGAATTCATCTAGTTCTCAGAAATACTCCAAATAAAAACTAGTTATGAAGAGAAAATTTCATAACCAAATTCCTCATAAGAGTGAGAAACGTGATTTTGCAAGAGAGTTTGAATTACTAAAGAAAGCTGAAGTAGCAAGAGAGAAACTTTTGGCAATCAAGGAACTTACTTCACAAATTCATGTAGATGCGGCAAAAGAGAAATAAAAACTGAAGGAAGAGAAAGGTGTTCAATTCAGATTGGCTGCCTACAGAGGTTAGTCTTTAGGATCAAGAGAGCACAAAAATGCTCCTAAAGATCCTTCTTCTAAAGATGAGGAAGCAGGACAGTCATGGAAGGAATTTGCATGTAACTCGGAGAAGATGACTGAAGCAACAAAGAAGACTAGAAATAAGATAATTTATTGTATTGTATTATCTTTCCTCATGTAATTTTTAAATTCCAATGAAATTTCTCTTTTTCAGTTTGTCAAATAATTTAGCCAGCAAAAGCAAGATTCAATTACTTTAATTTGTCAAGAGAAAATATAAAGCATAACATATATGAAACAACAACACTTAAACAAACAGAACCAATATAATTTCACAAGCAAAACATACAAAGGTTTATAAACAAATCACCAAAACACATAAACAGGTTCTACACCCTAGACCTAAGATTTCTTCTATAATTCCATGACTGTCTTAAGATCAAAACCAATTTCTTCTTGCCTCGCAACAATAGACTTGAATTGAGCATCCACTGATAGTTGATTACTAGCCATCAGAATCTTCATAAACTCTTGACATTCAACAAATGATGTTATTTTAGCTTCAAGATTAAGCAGTTGCTTCTGGCTAGTTGTAGTGATGTTCTTTGTAGAGAAGTTCTTCAGAATTTGAATAACCGAGTTAACACACTTTTAAAGCTTTCCCATTTTGCATCATACGCCATAGAATTAGTAGATGTGAATCCTATAACACCTTAAAATCCCCGCGTAAAATAATACAATTATCAGAGTTAAATTTATAGAAAAATTCAGCACTTAGGATGTTACTTCCAACTCTCATCTGCTCATGCAAACAACATGTAACACATACTTATTATTACTAACGGTAATAACAAAATCATAACTGAAAATCCATTCTATTATGCAGTGGAAAACTTCTTCAAATCAACAAACAAAATATAATATGTTTAAATCACATATTCATCATCAATTAAAACAAATATAATAACTGTAACAGAAATAAAACATAAGCGTTCCATAATCCCCAGTGTTACATATTAGAGCAGACGCTAACTCAAAACATAAAGTGAAGGACTTCGTCTTCACTAACCTCAACTCTGCACTATCCTTGATTATCTGCACGTTACTTGCATTGAGGCAACATTCAAACAGAAGGAGTGAGATATCATAACTAGATAAAGGAAAACATGATAATTTGTAAGCACAGTTCATTTCATGCATAAGTCACCCATTCAATAACATATATCCACATAGTCAATACAACCATCAACAAAGCACAACAACAATCATAACTACGATGCAATGCAATGAGACTCACATCTTGACTCAATGCATGTGGTACCAATTCGATCCCTTTTTCATGATCATAATTCCCGTCGGAATTTCCTTATAAGTCGCTCACACCCCACATGGGCACACGACATCCGTGATCGCTCACACCCCACACGGGCACACGATCACCCGTAATCGCTCACACCCACATGGGCACACGATTACCTCAACAACAACAACAACACGATTCCATTTCAAAGAATCTGGATAAGGCGCTCACACCCCATATGGGCACACGACTTATCACACAACTTATGCAACATGATATGCATTCAACGATAACATACGACGACAACAAAATGCATATGACTATCACACAACCAATACATCACGCCATAACTATCCAACACGCAGCATATACCTGCCAAAACACGCAACAATCATAATCCACAGCTACAACACGCATTCGGACAACCGAACTCAACATTTCACAGTTCAACATATCGCAACATACACGGAAACACATATGGCATGTCGAATAGTTGGAATTCTATCATTGAAAATAATTTTAATAGAAAGTACATGAAATCAGGTTTCCAACGAATCGAATGACACGCGAATCGGACACCCGAAACTGAAGTTATGCATTTTTGAAGTTTTTCAACAAACACCGACACTGACACCACAAAACCTCATTACACACTAGTTAATTTTAATTCCAGAACTTGAAACTATTTTTAAAATAAGGTACGCTGTATTAGCTTTCCACAGGTTCAAACAGCGCGTCAAACGGACACCCGATTCATGAATTATGGTAGGAATAAGGACCCATACCATTCACATTCATTACATTTACATCTCTATCTTATCAATCCATGGCATAAACATATGTTTCTACGTCACTATCACAAAGAGCGTTGAAGTAGTTTTCCAATGCTTTCGACCGCGCCTCAATCTGAGTTACGGATCAAAAGTTATGAAGGAAACAAAATGGGAAAATCTGTCATGTTCGCTAGGCGAACTCTAGGCGAACAGAAACAGAATAAAAAGGGCATAAAGCTCGCTAGGCGAACTTTCGCCTTCCCTTCGCCTTGGGTTCGCTAGGCGAACCCTGTGAACCCATAATTTCCAACAGCGCTAATATAGGTCATTTGGGGCTAAAAACTCTCATTTCTTAACACCCAATCATCCAAAATACATCCAAACACTCATAGAAACATATATTAGCATGAACATCATCAATTCATCATATATTCAACGTTTCAATTCCATTTAACATGCTTTTACACAAAACCTAACTCACCATATTCTCATATTCCCCCCCCCCCCCCAATGTTATGCTATCTAATGAAACTCATTTTAACACGAAAAAGCACTTTTCTAAAGTCTCAAATCCCAATCCTTTCTATCAAAATGACTCATAACCTTGTTCCGACTCTGACAAGCGATTCACAAACAACCAACACACCAATAATATACAACAATCACATATATGATTCCAACAACGGAATTTACCACAATACATCATTCCATCATCAATCAAAACATCAACAGCATATACAATTCATAAAGAATCCATTCCAACACACAACATCAATTCATCAAAATCATGAATAATGAATAAAGAGAAGAAACCAAAAACCCTACATGTTAGAACCTACCCACCAATCATCATGGCAACCCTTAGATAGTTAGAACCCCACCCTTACCTTAGAGTTCTTGAAAAAAAGCTTCCACCTCAACAATGGTTCTTCTCTTCTCCTTTGCCCTAGTTCTTCTCCTTCTCTTTTCCTCTAAAACACGTACTGACAAAACACCCACCTCAAATTCCCCCTATTATATAATAATAATAATAATAATAATAATAATAGTTATTATTATTATTCTCTTCCAAATAAATAATAACAAATAATACTAATAATACTAATTATTTAATCAAAATAATATCCACCCACTATTATTCAAATAAATAATTACTAACTAATATTACTAATTAGTTACTAACCACATCACCCACCCCTAAGCAATTGGTCACACACCCTCAACTATTCCCTCAAGGTCTAGTCTTAAGGTCACTACTCCATACTAAGGGTATCCCCAACCACAACAATTTACACACAATCACATACATACACACCATAACACCCAATTCTAATTACGAAAAAAAATTAAAATAAAATAGGGCGTTATAACTCTCCCCCACTTAGAATATTTTCGTCCTCGAAAATTGACCTGATATGAGCAACTCAGGATACGCCTCACGCATCCTGCTCTCCCACTCCCAAGTCATGAAAGGCAACACCGCGAATAACACAAAACAACAAACATCCTCATCAATAACAACAACAAGATGCAATGCTCACACAATGCACTCGACGACCAACTCAAGACGCAAAGAATAACTAAGTTACGCACACACAGGTTCACTCTTGAACTAGAACACAACACGATCGTTACGATCACCATAGGTAATACTCCCCTAATCCCCCATCACAGAAATTAGCTACTCACACTCGAACCATCACACTACTACAGAACGCGCAAACAACAACGCCAAGCTTACAACGGATTGCCTATACACCGTTGTAATAGATGCGCGTTTTTTTAATCTCGTTAAAAGGGTTTTAATGACAGTTAATATTCAAACCGTGGTGAAATGTGAGGCCTTTCACCACAGGTATGTTTTCAACCATCATTATAGGTAGCGCATGGTCATGGGTTCAAGTCCCAGCACCAACATTTATGGTTTCTTTACATATTTTTTCAAAATACCCACAACCTTTCACCACAGGTATGTTTTCAACCGTCATTATAGGTAGCGCCTGGTCATGGGTTCAATTCCCAGCGCCCACATTTATGGTTTTTTACACATTTTTTCAAAATGCCCACAGCCTTTCACCACAGTTATGTTTTCAACCGTCATTATAGCCTATAGTTTAGTTTTAGGTCTTGAACTTCAAAAAATCGGTTTTAGAGAAAATCGTCACCTTTTTTAGATCTGTTTCGTGCATCTGAAGCAGAAAAATCGTGCGGTCATTAGTCCCATACTCTGGAAGAGTTACGGGACTTCACCCTCAAAACTCTAAATTCAAAATGCTGACAGACTTTTCACAACGGGTATTTAAACTAACCATTGTAATATGTAGCTTTTTTTACTTATTTTTTCAAAATGATGACAGACCTTTCACCACGGGTAATTTAAACTAACCGTCATTATAGGTAGCGTCTTGTCATGGGTTCAAGTCCCAGCACCAGCATTTTTGGTTTTTTTACTTATTTTTTCAATTCTCATTACCAACATTATAGGTGGCGTGCATATTGAGTTTATTCACTATCCCTAAACAAATCTTGATCGTCCATTTAGTGATTATAAACGGCCAAGACACTACTATTAGTGATCCGCGTGAAACCTAAAACTTACATCTTCTACCTCCAAACATCATCTTTCAGTTACGATACTCTATTTCTCCACTAAACCAAATTTCAGAACAAATTTCAGAACTCGAGTTAGCAATGTTAGTTGTTGGTGTTCTTTTTTAACTATTGTTGTCCTTGTTGTTTTTTTAATTATTGTTGTTCTTGTTGTTCTTGTTGTTATTATTGTTATTATTGTTATTATTGTTATTATTGTTGTTGTTGTTGATGTTGTTGATGTTTTTGTTCTTGTTGTTATTATTGTTATTATTGTTATTATTGTTGTTGTTGTTGTTGTTGTTGTTGTTGTTGTTGTTGTTGTTGTTGTTGTCTTCTTCTTCTTCTTCTTGTTCTGATTCTTTTTCTTGTTCTTGTTGTTGTTGTTGTTGTTGTTGTTGTTGTTGTTGTTGTTGTTGTTGTTGTTGTTGTTGTTGTTGTTGTTGTTGTTGTTGTTGTTGTTGTTGTTGTTATTGTTGTTGTTGTTATTCTTGATATTCTTAATGTTGTTCTTGATGTTCTTGCTGTTGTTCTTGTTTTAATGCTACAATTTTTTTTATTTTATTAAAAGACATACAACAACGGTTTTTTTAAAATAACCGTCATTATAGGTAGTTCTAATGCTGTATTTTTTTTATTTTATTAAAAGACATACAACAACGGGTATTTAAAATAACCGTCATTATAGGTAGTGCGTTTTCCATTTTTTTACAACGGTTACTGGGCCGTCATTGTACGTACCGCATATTCAACAACACTCTACATAACAACGCCTTCACCCGCGTCATTATATGTCATTTCCAACCGTTGTTAAATGGGTTTTTTTTTGTAGTAGTGTCACTATAGGAAACGAGGCAACAACAAAGATAAGGAAATAAAGTTCCACGACACAACATCGTCTTAACCACATCAACATAACCATAATACCAACCTCGTTGTTACACAACATCAAGACAAAAATTCTACGATTCACCAATCGAACATGTAACTAGTAGTACATGATTAATATTTAAACCTATCACCATATCACTTCCATTATGGAACGCCCAATGGTCGCATCATTCCTGCAGGTTCTAACGTTCAACCTTTGAACTCTTACAAGTCACACACGCATATACGAACTGCGCTACAACACACTTCTGTTGCACACTCTGATTACTCGCAACTATCAAATCCACCAATTTCACATCCAACTTCTGACTCTCTCTAATATTCACCAGAAAATAATTGTTCACTTTTAATATACCCAACCTCCCACTCTATAGCGTTAGCTCACACACCAGACACAAGTCTCTGAACTGCTAACTCAATTCTAATTCTCTGACAATCAAAGCAGACATATGAAAAGACTTTCGACTTAACTCATTAGGTACGACATTATCTATACCAATAGGATAATTTGAGCCAAGGTCATGACTCATCAGGAATTCCAACCATCCTCGTTGTCTCATACTCTATTCCTTCTGACCAAACATGTATTCTACACTCTTGTGATTACTAAACACTTCAAACCTAGATCCATAAAAATAATACCTCCAGATTTTCAACACAAATACAACCGCAGTCAATTCCAAATCTTGAACAGGATATATCCTTTCATGAATCCTCAATTGTCGTAAAGCATAAGCTACGACTTTACCATTTTAGATTAACACACTGTCTAAACTCATCATAAACACATCCCAATACCCCACAATTTATTAGGATCAGGCAGAATCAAAACTAGGGTCGTAGTCAACTTCTACTACAGCTCTCTAAAACTTTCCTCACAACGAACATCCCGAAAAAAACGACTTACCCTTCGCAAGTTAACTGAGATAACGGAAGTGCTAACTTGGAAAAGTCTTCCATAACCTGCGGTAATAACCAATTGAGTCCAAAAATCCTCTAGTCTCCTTAACCAACTTCAGAGCTTTCTCATTGTAGAACTGCATCTACTTTGGATGGATCCACAACAATACCCTCATCTGAAATAACATAACCAAGAAAATTCACCTTTACCAACCAAAAATCACACTTCGATAACTTAGCATAAAACTTCATCTCTTTCAATACT
Organism: Lathyrus tuberosus; assembly: GCA_022829125.1. NCBI lineage: Eukaryota > Viridiplantae > Streptophyta > Magnoliopsida > Fabales > Fabaceae > Lathyrus > Lathyrus tuberosus. The sequence continues at coordinate 677,236 of JALAZF010000794.1, forward strand.
TGCAACTCAATTCTCAAATACTCTACATGCTCTTCTTTTGATTTTATAATAGGTCAGAATATCCCCAACGAACACCACTTCGAACTTATCCAATTAAGTATGAAAGATACGATTCATATTCCTCCCACACACCCCAGGCGCATTGCAAACACCGAACAACATCATCATATATTGCAATACCCAAACCGAGTTCCAAAGATATGGATTTCTAAAAAAAAATCACAAAATTTATGCTGGTTAATCGGTTAACGCCATATGGTTAATCGATTACTACTGCTACAGAAAATGAAAACTCTGCTTTTTTTTATACATAATCCCCACCAAACCATTCCAAGTCATCTATTCTTGAAAGTGGACACTTATTCTTAAGAACTTTTGAGAGTTATCAATTTGCGTAAAAACACACTTATCCACTGGAGTTCCTACCAATCAAACAGTACTAAAATCTCGCTTATGTCCGTCAGTAGAATAACCTCCCTGTCAACAAACAACTGTTTTGTATAGGTTCAACACTCTCCAAACGATAGAGATGCATGAGTAATACTACTACAACCATAACATATACAACCTTCAAAGTTCATTCTGAGCTCGAAACAATTTATCCAAAATAGCTTAACAACCTCTGGTTCTGGTTACCACATTCCATATCAATTCTTCTTACGGGGTTCCGACTCACTCAAGGTTTCTGTTGACACGAGATCTCAACCTATAACAAAGTAATACCATCAAGGAACTTCAAATCATTCGCGATTCGTTACAATTCAAAACTCAAGCTATCTAGAACACAACTATGTGTTTCCATACTACTCACCGATTAACATACAACCTCATGTTATCATCCCTTTCTGTACTAACAATACTGAAGCTCTCCAAGGCGACACCCTTGGTCTCACAAATCTCCTTTCTAGTAAATCTTCTAACTGCTCTTTCAGTTCTACTAATTCTAACGCCGACATCCTGTATGGTGCCATAAACATCTGGTACCAGGGACAAGATCAATAGAGAATTCCACCTCTCTCTCTCTAGTGGCACATCTGATATGTCATCCGAAAACACATATGGAACTCACGCACAACTGGCAGTTCATCATTGTGACTTTACTGCTAATTTCCAGAACACCCTCATCGCAAACATGGCAAACATCTGAGCCTCATCTCCTAAGAGTTCTTCTACTTACTTAGCAGATATAAACCTTAACTCTTCACCTTCATCAAATTTAAGTTCACTCTCTACTCTCTGAGAAATAACCATCAACAATACCAGATCATTCTCTCTCAGAGACATCCCAACTTGACCGACATACAAAACCTTAAATCCGCCTCATCTTCAGATATAAGAATCTGCACCGACTCATCAAAATAATCTGTAAGCACTTGGCTAATCTTCAAATAATTCACTGAACATACTATCTAAGCCGACAAGATACGTCTATTCCATCCTGCATGATCACGTCTATTATCAACAAGAGATTAAGGGTGATCAGTTCCTCAATTTGTCTATAGACAACCGACCATCAGGATGGGGCATAAACCATCTTTACCAAACTTTAATAGTGTTCCTTGCATCTTGTGCACAAAGCTACCTAAGGCACAAATCCTTAGTTGACATAAGCCTTATCCCCGCATCCCCTCTGGAAACGGGAACAACATTGTCCCAACAACACTTGCACTCTTGCAATCAACAATACACTAAGCCAACACTCCACACCTAAAGCATCTTGGAGAAGCACAAGCTTCTCCCCCGCTTATCTCATTCTCAATCCTGCAGACAAAGGATTAGAAAAACAAGAAAGCACTGATAATGTTTCACACACATATCACGTACTAAGGAACAAACAACATCGACGGTATTCAACTGTCACACCATACCGACTCAATAACTTGGCCAGACAGACCGACCTGCTCTGATACCACTATATAACACCCTAAAACCCCCTCGTAAAATAATACAAATATCAGAGTAAAATTTATAGAAAAATTCAGCACTTAGGATGTTACTTCCAACTCTCATCTGCTTATGCAAACAACATGTAACACATACTTATTATTACTAACGGTAATAACAAAATCATTACTGAAAATCCATTCTATTATGCAGCGGAAAACTTCTTCAAATCAACAACCAAAATATAATATGTTTAAATCACATATTCATCATCAATTAAAACAAATGTAATAACTGAACTGAAATAAAACATAAGCGTTCAATAATCCCCAGTGTTACATATCAGAGCAGACGCTAACTCAAAACATAAAGTGAAGGACTTCGTCTTCACTAACCACAACTCCGCACTATCCTTGATTATCTGCACGTTACCCGCTGTTAAGTGTTTGGTTTTAAACTAATTTTAGATCAATTTTCTGTAGTTTTAAGCTCTTTTCCAAATGCCTGAATGCCAAACAACTTATTTTTAAGTGATTTTTGAATCTATGTCTATTTTTGGTCTCTTCGATGTTTTTGTTAGTTTTGCAGCATTTTTCGTAAAAAGGACACGGCAAAAATCAGAAGAAAACACGATGAAACGAGCAAAGGCGTGTGTCTACAACCAACAGTACAACTGGCGAGTGAGAAGTTCAATTCCAGTAGCTAGTGGAAGTGCTTCGCTGGAAGATTTGCCAGGTGAAGATGCGGCGAAAGAGATTCGCCCGACGAGGTTGAAATTCGCCTGGCGAGTTCAAGATATTTTTCCAGCTTTCTCTGCACTGTTCTGTCACGTGGGTGATGTTAAAGGTTTCGCCAGGCGAATTTTGTAGCTCGCCTGACGAAATTGTCTGGGAAGAAAGTGGTATTTAGGGTGTTTTGTAGATAGTTTTGGATATAACACTTTTAAAAAGGATCATTGTAACTTAGAAACCTTTTTGGAGATTAAAAACTTCATCTTTTATTATTTTTCTTAGGATCCAAAGGTTTTAAGCTTCAATCCTTGAATCTTTGAAGATTGATGCAACAAAAGCTTTGTCCATTACTTGTTGATCAAGCTACCATGACAATGGGTAGCTAAGAAAATCTTGTGTCAAGATTAGTGGTAGGTAATCCATCATTTTGTATGTATTGATCTTGATTGTAAGTTTGTGAACTTTGTTGATGATAAATATATAAGAAAAACTTTGTTTACATGGTTTATGTTTGGTTTTAATTCATGATCGAGAGATATGTTTTAAAACTTTACCTAAGTTTCAATCCATCAATAATCATAAGGCTAGAGATAGTTTTGAAAGTTGATGTTCATAAATATTGAACTTGAATGTTATCATATTGGTAGTTTGAGTGAGAGATCATCAAAGGATCAATATGATAAATCTCACAACAAGTGTTAGAGATAAAATTGTTGAGAGGATATGTGGTTATATTTATCGTTAACGAGTTCACATGCTTTATCGAGTAAATACGTATAAAACGGATTATCGGACACTAATTTTGGCATGTTTTTACCAAACCCTAAAACAAATTTCTTTACCGTTGATTACTAAATTTTATGCAAACGATCCGATACGAAAAACCAAACTCTTTGTTACTTTAAAAGATTGAAACGCTGTTGACTATAGAATGGCAGCAATATACATTCAATCCCTGTGGATACGATAAAACACCCCCGAAATACTTTTCAACAAAATGGCGCCGTTGTCGGGGATTGTTGTTATATTGCATGCATTGCAATAGTTATTGAGTTTTAAACTTGTTTAACTTTTTCTTGTGCTTGTTGATTTGTTTGGTTTAGTGTGCAGACTCCGTTTTATGCAAAGGAAGTTACCCGCATACCAACTTCTTTTTGATCCTGAAATTGAAAGAACTGCGCATAAGTTAAATAACAAAACAAGGAAGATGAGGCAACTTGCTAGGGAAAGACAAGAACGAGTGGAAAGTTTAACTTCGACACCAACCATGGCTTCTCCACCACCACCACCACCTGCTTCAGTTCCTTGCACTAATAGTCTGAGGCATACTGCACAGTTCACACGTAATGCTCATAATGGTCGGCATTCAGAAATGAAAATGGGTATTCTCTCTCTTCTATACAATAATCCATTCACTGGTATGGATCACGAGGATCCCTTTACTCACTTGACTAAGTTCTATGAGAATGCGGGCGCGACTGGTGCACCCGAAGCTGAAGAAGAATCGTTGTTTAAGAGACTATTCCAGCATTCCCTCATCGGGAAGGCAAAAGAATGGTATCTTGACCAATCAATTGCCATTATGACGGACTGGAATATGCTAGAAGAAAAGTTCTTGAAACATTTTTTTCCTCACAATCGTTTCATGGAAGCTAAAACAGCAATAGCAGTTTTCACTCAAGGTGGAAATGAGTCTCTCAACGAAGCTTGGGAGAGATTCAAGTCCATGCTTAGAAAGTGTAAAGGGCACGAGTTTCATGAGCTAACATAAGTTCATATTTTTAGAAATGGTCTTCAGATGGTGCACAAAACATTGTTGGACGCTACTGCTGGCGGATCCTTAATGACAAAAAGTGCCGAAGATGCCATTTCTATCATTGACAAAATGGCTTTAAATGACCATCAAGGGAACCATAACCGTGGCCCTTATCAAAAGAAAGCGGGAGTGCTAGAGTTGGGGACAAATGACGCAATTCTTGCTCAGAACAAATTGCTATCTCAACAAGTTGAGTTACTCACGCAACAAATGTCCAAGCTACCTCAACAGATTAAAGAGATGCATGAGTTGCCGAACAAAAATGTGCTATAGCGGTTTGTGAGCTATGTAAAGGTGAGCACCCAACTGGTTATTGTCCTCCTTGTCCTCCGGTTGAAGAAGAAGCAAATTACATGAATAATCAAAATCAACAACAAGGTTATCAAAGGCAACAACAACCTTATCAAAATCAACAAGGGTACCAAAACCAACAACCAAGGGGAAATTATCAAAATCAACAAGGATATCAACAAAATCGACAAAATCCTTATCAACCTCAAGGTGGGAGTTCCAAGCTTGAAGAAACTCTTAACCAATTTATTCAAATGTCCATGGAAAATCAAAAGACAAATGAAGCATCGATAAAAAATATTAAAAATCAAGTTGGGCAACTTGCAAAGCAAATGACCGATCAACAATCGGGACCTTCTTTCTCCGCCAATACTCAAAATAACCCAAAGGAGCATTGTTAAGCTATTGTTACTAGAAGTGGGAGATAGTTGGGAGAAGGAGAAAAAAAATGAGAAAAATGATGATGTAAGAATTGAGAAGGTTGTGGAGGAAGAAATAGTTGATGATATTGTAGTTGAAAAGAATGATAGGGAAGAAGTTGAAAAAGAAAATGAGAAGTTAGTTGAAAAAGATAACCTTGAAAAAGAAAATATAGAAGAAAAAAAGAGAAGAGTAAAAAGGGGGAAGGAGATATTAAACCCAATTCCGATCCAAAACTTACCTTACCCTCATGTGCCCACAAAGAAAGACAATGAACGACATTGCACTCGTTTCATGGACATATTCAAGCAATTGCAAATTAACATTCCTTTTGCCGAAGCGCTTGAACAAATGCCGAAATATGCTAAGTTCATGAAAGATATTTTTACGAAGAAGCGAAGATATTCGGAGCCGGAAACAATTGTCCTTGATGCAAGTTGTAGTGCTATAATCCAAATAACTCTACCAAGGAAAGAAGTCGATACGGGGCGTGTTACTTTGCCGGTAACAATTGGTGATGTCTATGTTGGCAAAGGCTTAATCGATTTGGGCTCAAGCATTAATTTAATTCCATTATCTATTGTGAAGAGGCTTGGGAATATTGAAATGAAAGCAATTCGGATGACGTTACAATTGGCCGACAAATCCACAACTCATCCTCATGGAATGTCTCAAGATGTCTTGGTTAAAGTTGATAAGTTTTTCTTTCCGGTTGACTTTGTTGTGATCGATATGGAGGAAGATGAAGATGCTCCATTAATTCTTGGACGCCCTTTTATGAAGACCGCCCAAATGATGATTCTCATGTTGATGACGGTCTTATGAAAGTAAGAGTTCAAAATGAAGAAGTGAGTTTTAATTTCTTTGAAGCAATGAAGCATTCTCAAGATAAACATGATAGTTTCTGTATTAATGCAACAGAAGAAGCCATAGTCAAAGTTTCAAAGCAAGTTCATATAGTATCTCCTTTGGAAAGAGCTCTTGATGACTCATTTGAAATATTTTCCGATGAAGAAGAAAGGGTACTTGAAGAGTGTTTGAAGGAACTTGAATCTTTAAAAGAGTTACAACCATGGGAAAGTGAAACAAAAGAGTTAAAGAAGGAAGTGAATGATGATAAGTCTCAACTTGAATTGAAGGGGTTGCCTTCTAATTTGAAATATGTGTTCCTTGATTACGGTTGTAACAAACCGTTATCATTAGCAACGTTTTATCCAACAAAGAGGAAGACCGTTTGATTCAAGTTTTGAAGAAGAATCAACAAGCTATAGGTTGGTTTCTTTCCAATCTAAAGGGAATTAGTCCAGCCTATTGCATACACAAAATTTTAATGGAAGAGGACTTCAAAGCGGTAGCCCAACCACAACGCCGTTTGAATCCGACTATGAAGGAAGTGGTTAGAAAAGAGGTTGTTAAGCTATTGGATGCCGGAATGATTTACCCGATATCCGATAGTCCGTGGGTGAGTCCTGTTCAAGTTGTGCCCAAGAAGGGAGGAATGACCATAATACAAAATGAGAAAAATGAGTTGATCCCGACGAGAACTGTGATGGGTTGGAGAATGTGTATAGATTATAGGAGGCTTAACACCGCTACTAGAAAAGACCATTTTCCACTTCCGTTTATGGATCAAATGCTTGAGAGATTGTCGGGACAAGAATTTTATTGCTTCTTAGATGATTATTTCGGTTATAACCAAATTTTGGTTGACCCAGATGACCATGAGAAGACGGCATTCATATGTCCCTTTGGCATTTTTGCTTACCGAAAGATGTCGTTTGGTTTGTACAACGCACTGGCAACGTTTCAACGATGTATGAAAGCAATTTTCTCCGACCTTATTGAAAAAACGATGGAAGTGTTCATGGACGACTTCTCCGTGTTCGGAGCGTCTTTTGATATTTGTTTGAGAAATTTGGAGGTCGTTCTTGAACGGTGTGTTAAAACAAACTTGGTATTAAACTGGGAGAAGTGCAACTTCATGGTAACAGAGGGGATTGTGCTTGGCCACAAAGTCTCCTCTAAAGGCCTTGAAGTGGATCAAGCTAAAATTGAAGTGATCGAGAAGTTTCCTCCTCCAACTAATGTCAAAGGCATCCGGAGTTTTCTTGGCCATGCTGGCTTTTATAGGCGGTTTATCAAAGACTTCTCCAAAGTTGCAAGGCCATTGAGTAAGCTACTCAACAAAGATAAGTTCTTCTCCTTTGATGATGAATGTTTAAATGCTTTTAAAATTTTAAAAGAGAAACTCATCACCGCACCCATAATCGTTGCTCCAAATTGGACTTTAAATTTTGAATTGATGTGTGATGCTAGCGATTATGCCGTTGGTGTGGTGCTTGGGCAAAGAAAGGCAAAAATATTTCATGCTATACATTACGCGAGTAAAGTTCTTAATGAGGCACAAGTTAACTATGCCACCACAGAAAAAGAATTACTCATTATTGTATACGCTCTTGAGAAATTTGGTCTTATCCGATTGGTTCAAAGGTGGTAGTCTACACTGACCACTCGGCAATTAAATATCTGCTTACCAAGCCGGATTCAAAACAAAGGTTAATCAAGTGGATCCTTTTGTTACAAGAGTTTGATTTGGAAATCCGTGACAAGAAAGGGTCATAAAACTTGGTAGCAGATCATTTATCTAGGTTGGTCAATGTAGAGGTAACTCACTGCGAAAATGAGGTCCGTGAAGAATTTCTGGATGAAAAACTTTTTTGAGTACAAGTTAGGCCGTGGTTCGCAGATTTTGCTAACCACAAGGCAACCGGATTTATACCGGAGGACCTAACTTGGAATCAAAGACGGAAATTCCTCTCGGATGCTAATTTCTATGTTTGGGACGAGCCATACTTGTTTAAGTTAGGAGGTGACAATTTGTTGAGGAGGTGTGTCACTCTTGAAGAAGCCAAAAGTATCCTTTGGCATTGTCACAACTTGCCTTATGGAGGGCATTACAATGGTTTAAGAACGACAACTAAAGTCCTCTAATCGGGCTTTTATTGGCCAACATTGTTTAAAGATTCCGACCTCAATCCAAAACGTTGTGACACATGCCAAAGAAGTGGCGGGATTGGAAAAAGAAATGAAATGCCTGTAGCGCACGATTTTTGTCGGTGACGCGACCACCTTATCGTGGAATTTGGGTTTTCTCCTCAATGAAGAGGAGGGGGGTGCTATTTTCTGATTTCTTATTTATCCCATGAAGCTGAAAGGGAAAGGGAAGCTATCTAAAACTAACCTTGCACGCGAATGTTTAACTGAACAAACGCTTAAAGAGATTCGGGGAGTTCGGGGTCAGGTTATACAATGGGGAGTTGTCAATTACCCATCCTATATGTGGTTATCCACAGGCTGTTAGCTTTAGGTTCTGCTTTGTACTTGATGGTGTTTATTCGTTAATGGGTTGGGAAAGTTTCTTGGGAAATATGAGAGAGAGATTTTGTTTTCTGTGGAAAATGGGGATGAATGATGTTGATGTTCGGGTTTTTCCGATGTTTTTGGTAAGGTACTGGACCTAAAGATTGATGTATGAAGGTATTGGACCTAGAGTTTTTGTTTAGTATGCTCTCTAAGATTTCACAATCTTATGCCTACGTATTCCCGTTTAAACGAAACAGGGAAATCAGAGCAATCGTAGTTCCTCCTATTCTAAGGGAGGAAAAAGATATTTTGGTGTCTTGTTCAAAGCCCAAGATTGAAGCTAAATGGGGTATTTGTGTCTTGTTCAAAGCCCAAGATTGAAGCTAAAAGGTTTGACTGAGAGGGAATTTGTCATCTCTAAAGGGAGACATCTCGTCTGTTTATCACAACTGTTGGGTGACTATTTATAAAGAAGGATTAGTTTAACTGGGATATGAGAATCCAACAATGCCATAATTTCCATTATAGGGGGTTTGTCCTGAAGGGGAAAACTTTAACTCAGTGTAGAGCAATGCCATTTTCCTTAGGAATCTTTCATGCTAAGAAAGGGACAGTGGTGTGGATGTAAATAATCCAGAGGCTTGCCGCTTACAGCAATTAGATGAAAGAAAGGGAGTTTCTGTTTTAACATATGATAATATAGAGAAATGACTTCCTACAGAGGGATTTTGATTTCCTCGGAGGGTATGTTGATTTTTGTTGGCCTTGGTCAAAGCCCAAGGTTGAAACTAAGAGGTTGATTGACTCCACTTGGGAAGTCCTTATACAAAGCCTAAGAGGAGGCTGAGAATGACTGACTCAACAAGAGAGTGTTTATATGTGTCTTGTATAAAGCCCAAGATTGAGGCTAAAAGAGACTGACTCTTTGGGAATATCATTATACAAAGCGTAAGAGGAGGCTAAAAGTTTGACTTTTCTGGGGAAAATGTTCTGTCTGTCTTGTACAAAGCCCAAGATTGAGGATAAAAAGGATTTTTGACTCCCCCGGGGAGGGTTTGTATGTGTCTTGTACAAAGCCCAAGATAGAGGCTGAAAAGAAGACTGACTCTGTGGGAAAGAACTCTTTATCTGTCTTGTACAAAGCCCAAGATTGAGGCTAAAATGAGACTTTACTGACTCGGCTGAGGATATTTTAGGTATCTTGTAAAAAGCCCAAGATTGAGGCTGAAATGAGTTTGACTCTGCAGGAGAGTATTATCTGTCTTGTACAAAGCCCCAGATTGAGGCTGAGAAAGAGGATTGACTATGTTTAGGGAAATTTATATAGTGTATTGTACAAAGCCCAAGATTGAGGCTGAAAAGGGGTTTGACTCAACAAGAGAGTCCTTTTATCTGTCCTGTACAAAGCCCAGGACTGTGGCTGAACAAGTTGGAGAAATCATTATACAAAGCCTAAGAGGAGGCTAATTTCTGCTAGGGGAAATCATTATACAAAGCCTAAGAGGAGGCTGTAAACGATTGTCTCAACAAGAGAATGGTTTTATCTGTCTTGTCTAAGATTGAGGCTGAAAAGGGTTGACTCAACAAGAGAGTCTGAAAAGGTGACTGACTTAACAAAAGAGTCTAAAAAGGGTGATTGACTCAACAAGAGAGTCTGAAAAGGGCGATTTACTCAACAAGAGAGTCTGGAAAGGGTGATTGACTCAACAAGAGAGTCTGAAAAGGTTAGCTCCGCTGGGGATAATCATTGTACAAAGCCCAAGAGGAGGCTGGCTATGCTGAGGAACGGAAGGATCACTATACAAAGCCTAAGAAGAGGCTATCTTTGATGGGAATTATTGAGATCCTGAGGCAGGTCCAAATGGGGAATCAACTCTTGTTGAGGGTTACAGAAGAGTTGAGGTATCAGATGCCTTGAGGTTCTGATAGTGTTATACTGATGATAAACTGACCCTGGCTGGGGGATTTTAGGAGAGAGACTGGGTTTTAGAACCCATGGATTTTAACTCTACTGGAGGTTGATCCAGAATGAGCGGGGTCTCTCCTATGTTTGTAAGGAGACTGAGAATGTCTTTGAGACTCAAGAGGGGATTAGACTGTCCAAGTCTATTGGTATGGAAGATTTTATCTTTGTATAACGCCCAAGAGGAGGCTGAGTCTTTTAAGGGATGAGTATCAGCCCTAAAATTGGTCTGAGGTTTTGACTCTTTTTAGAAAGACAGCTCTAACGAAGGATGACTAAGTTCTGTCCTATACCTTTAAGAGGTCTTTAGGGTTCTTGTATTAAGCCCAAGAGAAGGCATGAGAATTTCTAAGAAGCCGGAGGGTCCTTGTACAAATCCCAAGAGGAGGCGGGGATGATTTTAGGAAGCCTATGTGTCCCAAGCCTAAGAAAAGTTCAAGAAAGGTTTCACCGAGAATTAATCCTTTAGTGAACAGTTCTAGGGTTTGAAGAAATTCAAGAGAAGTTTCACCGAGAATAATTCATCTCTGGGGAATAGAATTTCTTTGACATTTTCTAATAGTGACATTCTGAGAAAAGGTTCACTGAGAATACTGCCTTTCTCTTTGTTCTATATTGTTTAAGCCCAAGAGAAGGCAAGACTGTATCTGGAAATCTTATGGGGATCTAGTTTTGACTGTATTAAAGAGTGACCAACTGGCTTTACCTAGTTCTAGACCTAGTTGTCGGGGAAAACTCTAAATAGATATACTAGTATATATACAGTTGATATATGATAAGTATGTTAAAAGAGTATGAAAGAAGGACTTACAGGGGAGCAGCTTCCCACAATACAGTTATATATATGAAAGCAAGTAAATGAAAGTTGATAAAAACTTACAGGTGAGCAAGCTTCCATGCTGTATTGTTAGTTGTTCAAAGAAATTAAAGAAAGTTTTGATAACAACTGTATATTTGAAACTAAATCAAAAGAGAAGTTGTTTTAAAAAAGATTATTGGGGCTTATACTCAAGGAGAGACCCAGATGAAAAACAGTAATCTTACCGTTGTTTGTAAACTGTACTGGGTCTTATACAATGACTGAGGCCCAAAATTATTTATGTACAATGGGGGTTGGGTCTTACACTCTATTAGAGGCCCAAAATTATTTATGTACAATGGGGGTTGGGTCTTACACTCTATTAGAGGCCCAAAGATTTATTTTTGTACAAGTGATGGGGCTTACAACTCAAGGAGACGCCCATGGCGAAACAGTGATTGCACCGTTGTTTTGAAAATTATACTGGGACTTATACAATGACTGAGGCCCAAAATTATTTATGTACAAAAGATGGTTAGGTCTTACACTCTATTAGAGGCCCAAAAGTGTTTTTTAAGAAAAGGAATGGGACTTATAGCTCAAGGAGAGGCCCAAGTGATTTGATTTTGAATTGGCGATCGCGCCGAGATTCTTGAAAATGTGTTGGGACTTATATAATGTCTGAGGCCCAAAATTATTTTGGTTGAAAAGGGATTGGGTCTTACACTCTATTAGAGGCCCAAAAGTGTTTTTGAAATGTTTGATAAGGATCAAAATCAAAGAAACCATAATTTTCATTTTTAAAAGTATTTCTTTAAAGAAAATTAATAAAAATGATAAAAATATACCAAATAAGTTTAAATAAACCACTTGTGATTTTTGGTTAAGGTTTGAAAAATGAGGTTTTAATCACAAGATGATTTAGAACTCATTTGGTTTTGATTTTCAAGATAAAAATTCACTTTTAAAATGTTTAATAACAATAAAAAATGAATTTATTCACAAAAATACCAAATATATTAAATAAATAATATAAATCTTATTTTTTTTGTAGAATAAAATACTTTAATATTTTTGTGATTTTTTAGAAAAAGAATCAATAAAAAATGATTAAAATTGAGAGAGAAATTAATTTTCCAAGTTATTAACAAAAATAATATGAAAAATATTAAAATAGGATAAGTGATAAAAAAAAGAGGTTTGGGGAGAGGGGGATTCGAACCCCAGACCTCTCGCTCGCTAATACACACAAACCAGCTGATCAACCACTGGGGCACAATGCCAATTCAAGAATAATATGGCAAGTGAAAATTATATAGTAAAACAAGTTGGATTTCTGAAGCATGGCGTCATGGCCATCTTCAACCTCAAGCTCAGATATGTGAAGGCTCCTATCTCCCTCATCTCTCAATCATTTCACATGATCCAAATATGAAAATCGTGCGTTTTCAGATGAGGAACGCAATGACAATACCCAATTTTATTGAAATTAATTGAATCAGAACATATCATGATAAAACCTGAAGAACCCTAAAATTGGCATGAACTCAATGAAATCCTATACACAAATTGTAAACAACAATTGATTGAGGGTAAATGATCTACAAACATCCAGAAACACAATGGTAACAAGAAAACATGTTTATGATGCATGATTCATTGAGTTTGAAAGTTCAAGTTTTACCTCTGCAAGTGAGAATTAAATTCCGGTTTGTAGGTGTTACAGATGAGTTCCAATGATTTCGACAGCTTCCTTGTACCTCAAAGAATGTGTTTGAATGCTTGGATTAATTTGAAATGAGCTGGAACTGGTTGTGGCACCCTAACTGCAACTCTGCTAAAACCTTGAGCAAATGGATGGTGATTTCGTGAATTTGGTGTTCCAGATGTTGTTTTAGTGTTTGATAAGCTCACATATGATGTTTGTGAGGTGTGTGTGTGATTGGTTTGGTTGGAAACACACTCTAACTCAAAACCCGATAGTAACTTGCATTAGAAGGTATTTTTGGAGTGAAAGTTGTGATTCTGAGAAAGGCATATTTTTAAGACCTTTATTTACTTAATTTGAGCACAAATGGACTCTATTTATAGTAGAGCAAATTTGTTTTGGCATCAATAGTGTTTGGCATCTTGGATCAGATTTGAAATTCTGGGATGACAGATCCCAGATGTCCTACAGGATGTCGCGACATCTGGTCTGTTACAGAAAACATGGCAAGGTTTAAACAATAACAGTACTAAAAAGCATAACCCACACACAGAATTTGTTCACCCAGTTCGGTCAAACAACCTACATTTGGGGGAATACCAAGCCAGGAAGGAAGTCCACTATTAGCAATATCAAATTACAGACTCAATAATCAACAAATCAGTTGACAGTCTACTCACTTAATCCCTACTCAATGACCCTTCTACCTAAGTCCTCCCTAGGTAAGAGACTCCATCTCACTTCCAATCATCGCAATGATGTCTAGCAGTCAACACCTCAGCCACTGCATCAACAGCTTCCTCCAACAGGTCTTCAATCACAGAAAAGTAGAAGACATACTTCCATGACAATACCTAGACATGACACACATGACTAAGAACAATACTTAGAGTTGCTTAACAGCTTCCTCCAAGAACAACACTCACTCTTGCTTAAAAGCTTCGAGGAGAACAGTGACCATCTCACAATCCGAGTGGTTCACACATACCAACTCTCCTAGAGAGTGGTTCAGAAGAACGAAACCCTAATAATTTTACATCTTGGAATCGTTACAAAATCAGGTTACCAACACTCTATTTATAACATATTCCCAACTGGATTTGGGCTTCAAATCACAGCATATCAGCTGCTACAAAGTCTGCAAATTATCCTCCAAGAAAATAGGTCTTCAATCAAATATTTCCTAATATGTCTCCATATTTAGAAAGTAGTGAAAATCTGGAAACCAACACAAAATCTCAACTCAAATACTTTGGACGCCACATAGGATAACTAAATATTCACAGAATATTCAGTAACAACTAACAACTAACAAAATCTTCCTTTTAATCCAATAACAGACGCGATGTCCTATGATCCAGGATGGGACATCTTTATCCGACATGTTGAATGCAATAAATTAGAACATCTTGATTAACCATCACATGACAGCAAAACGACAACACCTTAAAACAACCATGCACTCATATCAGCTTAGTGCAGCACAACATGTCAAGACATCACACTTGACATCTCCACAACCTGCAACTAATCTAATATGACAGATACTGAACATAACTAGGTAGTGCAGAACAGCATGTCAAGACATCCTCCTTGACATTTCACAACCTGCAACTAAACTATTATGGCAGATACACAAAACAACATGTTAAAACAACTTTAGTGACATAAAGCTATCATATAGGTTTTAACAAAATTTAGCCAACACAAATACTGCATAGCTGAAGAACTAACAAACTCCCCCTTTGGCAAATTTTGGCTAAAAAAATCATATCATATCAAATATATCAGCAGCAGAAGATAGTCACACACATCAGTAGCAGATAAACCAATTATCAGCACTGCAACACCTATACAAGCAGATCAGCACTCAATCTTCATCTGCACACATACACAACCTCACACAGCAGCAACTTCACAACAACATTTACCAACTAGCTCACCACTCACACTAGCAATCACAAATAAATGTTAGAACATCATATGGGACATCAGATATCAGCACATCATGCAATCACACACTCTCCCCCTTTTTAGCCATATTTGACAAAGCAATAGCACACCAGAGCAATATCCATACACCCTTTGAATAACACAACCAGCTCCCCCTCAAGGAAACACTCAAGGAACACTACTACTTCTTACTTTTCCCCCTTTTTAGCCATAATATACCAAACCAAGCAATTATGCATCTAAGGACAATCAACCAACAACAAGCAAGTCAGTAGCAGAACACATCCAACTCAGAAGCTTGTACAATCTGACAGTATACAGTACTCTCCCTGACATGGATAACCAATGCTCCATTGCAAGAAGAACACCCAAAATGAATGGAAAACATAAGACGCATCTTCATGTCTTCAAGAGCGCACCCTTTGTTCAACACACCTGCTGAACACATTCACCTACTGCTTGACCCACAACAGTACATAAATCAGATAGAAGCTTGTGTTCTCTGGAGACAAAAACTATAACATTCTGAACAGAATGTTCTGCCAGCAGATGTTAAGACATCAGCCTTAACATCATGAACATAATCCATCTACACTAAGAAAAACACCACATTCCAAATAAAAACAGAATCTCCAAGCTCCTTCCCGAAACAACCAGAACAAAAACACATCACATCACAGAAGATCACAAGAACACAGGAACAGTATTTTCTCACCCAACTCTCCAAAGGAAATCATTCCCTATCATTCTCCCGTATGATAATTTGGAATACTCCTGATCAGTCGATGAGTATCTTCACCTTCAGACTTTCAAGCAATCAATACCTAATCTACTTCAGTCATCTCTACATTCTCCATCCAAGGCAGACCTTCTACTTCATCATTCTCCCGTATGACTATGTAGACGCTCCTTAGGCATAATATAGGCACCAAGCTCCAGAACCAGAGCAAAATCATCCTTCACCAAGGATACCCATCCCGGATAATGTTCCAACACCAAGTTAGAACATCTGCCACACACCAAGACACCATCACCATGATTCTTGATATGCTCCACCAACTGGACTTAATATAGCATAGTAATCCAAAGAACTAGAGAAATAAACTCTCATCCACCTTCAAGAAGAATAATCTCCTTGAGTCTTCAACTCATCACCCTTCTGCCCAAGGGTAACTTGTTCCAAGACAATCCTCAATAATAACCAGCTTCCACACTCTGATTATCTTGATTCTTCGAATCCACTTCTGAGATCAACCAAATGCCACCGTTTGATCACCTCATTCATGAATCCTCATATGAAAACAACCAAATGCCACATTTTGATCTTTTTCACGTTTGTTAGAACTCTCACAAAGATATCCTGATCCACCAAGGAAATTTGATCTTCAAGTCACATGTTCCAATTGCTCAATAGCAAACACACTTAGACTCCCTAAGCCATGGTCATGTAACATCTTCTCCTTCCCGCAGCTCCCGCAAACTGCCATGAGAACGATCTTTTGAAACATCCTATTGTTCATTCCTGTAGATCACCCTATCATAAGCTGATGTGCCACATCACCAACTGAGACTTCTGATGTTAAGTTAGATGTCAGAACATTATGACATCCAACTGTTGAATTTAGCTCTTCCTTCTGTCACTCAGAAGAACCTCCTCCCTTTGTAGAAACAGATTTCCATGCTCTCATAGACTTGATTCAACAATCAAGTTTGAGTAGACAACCTTCATCCTGCTTAGAAACTCCAAAGACTTCAAACCTACCACATCTGAATCTTCAGAAAATAAGTAGTCCAAGACTACCCCATAGCAATACTAAAGAATGTCACTTCCCTTAGTAGAGCCGTCATTAGAAAGCCAGAGATAACTGCCACTTATCCTCGACCTTCACAACCAGAGCAAACACCATGCTCCAAACCACTTAGATCAGAAATAAACTGATCCAAGCTGTAACCATTAAGATTATGAGGTCTTCATAGTCTTCCATCTTCATCTTCAACAGCATAATTCAGGTCGTCACACACCAACACACCACGAAGAGAGATAAATAGCCACATAGAGAAGAGTAAATTCACAATACTTCAGCAGTCCTGCACTTTTACATCAGACTTATACATAGTCTCCCGTCAATGTATATTGTCATTAGTTGAATGCACGACATCTTAGATAAACACTCAGCTCCTGTTAGAGTATTCGTTATCGGTTAGATGCACATCCTTATCAAAAGCCGACAAATACTCAACTGATGTCAAGCTATTTATCATTTGTTATAAGGTAACCTTCTCACACAAGGTACGACATTTGATCTGGTCTGACATTCTTTTCCTGCACCCTTGTGGTACTAGCTGATCCCTCTTTTATTAATCCACACCACTGATCACTTCAGATTAGGTAAATGGCTTGACCTGATACTCCACCATGAGCACAACTAACTTTCTTTGGATGAGGAAGTAATGAACTGAAATGATGTTTCAACATCAATTCCGACATCAGTCTAAATCACATTAAACAACTACTATGGCTTTGGAGACAACATCCGTAGTAATCCATGTACAAATCTTTGCAGGGGATACAAGAGTTCACCAGTAGCTGATCATCTTTTCTGATCAGACCATAAATACTTGCATGATACACACCATCAACACGTCTGCATCTTTTACTCTTCCAAGTGTTCATCATGTGGGGGACATCACATAGCTGAACCTAAGCTAGATGAATACTTCCCTTGATCATCTTAAAGGTCTTCAAAACTAATCCAAGCTCCAGCAAAACTAAACAACAGCAAGACTCAGAGTCACTTTCCTAATTAGGTCAAGTATTAGAAAGACTCTTCTAGAGACCAAAATAAATGGCTCTATCCTTTCTTCAACAGATTTCTTAAAAAGTAAATCAACCACACACTATAGTGCCTTTAAGAGTGGACTTGAGAAATAAAACTCAAGTATCGTTGGCAACTTTACACAGTTGGTTGAAACAGTCTTGCATACACTACATCATCACACAACAACTCTTCTGAGGAGACCAACCCTACTGCCCTTCCTTTACTAGCGACACAAGGACCCCCAGGGTTTCATCAGATACCATGCAGCGGAATACACAAGAATCACAACCTCCTCAATAGTCTTCAGGTACAACATATTACACAAAACCACCACACACTATTTTCTGTGAATAGTCCATCCTCCACTTCTAGGGACCATTCAAACACCAATATGAACCTATCACGTTCAACCAGCTTTTCAGTATAACATCCTTCTTCCTTTACCATGAACCAGAAAGTATCCCCCTCGGATCTGACCCAGAAACAGAACAGGATGCCTGCTCTGATACCAATTGAAATTCTGGTATGACAGATCCCAGATGTCCTATAGGATGTCACGACATCTGGTCTGTTACAAAAAACATGGCAAGGTTTAAACAATAACAGTACTAAAAAGCATAACCCACACACAGAATTTGTTCACCCAGTTCGGTCAAACAACCTACATCTGGGGCCATACCAAGCCAGGAAGGAAGTCCACTATTAGCAGTATCAAATTACAAACTCAACAATCAACAAACCAGTTGACAGTCTACTCACTTAATCCCTACTCAATGACCCTTCTACCTAAGTCCTCCCTAGGTAAGAGACTTCATCTCACTTCCAATCATCGCAATGATGTCTAGCAGTCAACACCTCAGCCACTGCATCAACAGCTTCCTCCAACAGCTCTTCAATCATAGAAAAGTAGAAGACATACTTCCATGACAATACCTAGACATGACACACATGACTAAGAATAATACTTAGAGTTGCTTAACAGCTTCCTCCAAGAACAACACTCACTCTTGCTTAAAAGCTTCGAGGAGAACAGCGACCATCTCACAATCTGAGTGGTTCACACATACCAACTCTACTAGAGAGTGGTTCACAAGAACGAAACCCTAATAATTTTACATCTTGGAATCGTTACAAAATCAGGTTACCGACACTCTATTTATAACATATTCCCAACTAGATTTGGGCTTCAAATCACAACATATCAGCTGCTACAAAGTCTGCAAATTATCCTCCAAGAAAATAGGTCTTCAATCAAATATTTCCTAATATGTCTCCATATTTAGAAAGTAGTGAAAATCCGAAAACCAACACAAAATCTCAACTCAAATACTTTGGACACCACATAGGATAACTAAATATTCACAGAATATTCAGTAACAACTAACAACTAACAAAATCTTCCTTTTAATCCAATAACAGACGCGATGTCCTATGATCCAGGATGGGACATCTTTATCCGACATGTTGAATGCAATAAATTAGAACATCTTGATTAACCATCACATGACAGCAAAACGACAACACCTTAAAACAACCATGCACTCATATCAGCTTAGTGCAGCACAACATGTCAAGACATCACACTTGACATCTCCACAACCTGCAACTAATCTAATATGACAGATACTGAACATAACTAGGTAGTGCAGAACAGCATGTCAAGACATCCTCCTTGACATTTCACAACCTGCAACTAAACTATTATGGCAGATACACAAAACAACATGTTAAAACAACTTTAGTGACATAAAGCTATCATATAGGTTTTAACAAAATTTAGCCAACACAAATACTGCATAGCTGCAGAACTAACAAGATTGGATTGAATGCCTTGGTTCTTTGGTCAAGGGTCTCCTCTAGCCATTGACTTGTGCCAAACTTTGCAAGTTTAGGTCCTCTATTGTATGAGCTTATCTTGACTCATTTGGTTGATCATGGACTGATACATGCCAGCTCTATGCATCCATTGAATGTCTCAAAACAAAATTGGAGTCTTGAGGCATCTTTAGCTTTTAGGGGTGGCACACCTACATGTAGTTCCAAAGACTTGGGAGGCTTATGGATGAGTGTTTGTCCCTTGGTTGTTCCCTCTTGAGGTGTGCAGATGGATAACCATGTTTGAATTTGCCCAAATTGATCAATTTGAGCACTAAGGCACAAATCTGCCTTGAAAAAATAGTTTGCAGCAAGGCATGTTGCAACTGTCATAACCTCTAGCTCAGGTGGAGTTTAATGGAGTTCTTGGACATTTTGGAAAGCTGACATATCCTATTTCAACATGATGTCCAACTTTGGTTTTAAATCAACTTGAATTATAATGAAAAATGCCTCTACATTTTGAAAAAAAAATAAGGCAGATTCTGACTTAGTGAAAATTTCACTAAGTGTTGAAAAATGTCATTTTCATGTTTTTTGTGATTTTGCTCAAACAATAACTCAAAATCCATGATGAATTGGAATGAGGTCTAGTTGACATATTTGAAGTATGTAACATGAAATTCAATCTGAGCTTTGAATGGGAGAAAAAGGCCTTAGGGTTTTGGAGATATGGCCTTGCAAAGTTGGTACCCTAACTACTTTGTTCCATAATTTAGAAAAAATTCTAAGTTTTTTATGGTTACCCCTTTTACAAGTTAACTCATTTTCTTTGATTTTTCTTGATGAATTATGATTCAAATCACATATTAACATTGTTTTAGGGTTAAGGAACCTTGGTTGACCAAAAATCCAAAAAGTCAAACTTGGATTTTTGTACAGTTGACTTTTTCATCAGATGAAATTTTGATTTTGTGATCCTTTTGTGAAATCAATCCGCGGGCTCAATTAAACTTCATGGATGGACTCCCAGGGTATTTAGGAATGTCTTGGACCCCTCCCTATGGTTTGAGATCAAGGGTAATCCAACAGTCAAGGATAAGGTTGACTTTTTCCACCAGAAACCCTAATTTGTGATCAGATTGTTTTGAGCTCTTGTGGCTCATGATTTGAGATCTTTGAGTCAATCAAATCTTGTAAAAATGTCAACATGATGTATTTGAACTCTTTGAAGTTCCTTTTGAAGCTTCAAGCCATGCCTCACTTCACAAGTTAACTCAAGGGTTGAATTAGGTCAAAACCCTAATTCCTGATTTTTTGATAGATGGAACTTCAAGATGATTTTGCCATTGTGGATGGGCTCTTGAGATCCTTTTGAGCTTATAGGACCATATATCGAGGCATTGGCTCATGCCTAGAAGAAAATTTTGAAATGGAGGCCTCAGTCGACCAAAACCCTAATTTGGTGACACAGGCGATCTTGAGGATTAATTCACTCGGTATATTGCAACCTTGTGCTTGATTCTTGATGTGGGAGTCCTCTTGATCCTTTGTGGATGTTTGAGAGGCTATACAAGTTGAATATCATGTCATTTCTTGATTGATCCTTTGTCTAAGTGCTCTAAGAGGGCTCAAAACCCTAATCTTTGATTGTAGTGAATGCTCAACCATCTTTGAGGAGATTGATGAGAGTGATGGTTCATCCATATTGTGATGGTGATTTGCACAATGATGGGAAATCTTGGTGGTCAAAATTTGGGGTATGACAATACCCTTGCAAACAATTTTGGAAGTCGAGGTGTTCGATTGTTGGGGTATTGATTTTGTCGGACCATTCCCACCATCTTTTTCAAATGAGTATATCTTAGTTGCGGTTGACTATGTTTCCAAGTGGGTGGAAGCAATTTCTTCATCGAAGGCCGATGGCAAGACGGTGATAAATTTTTTAAAGAAAAACATATTCTCCCGTTTTGGCACCCCTCGTGTGTTAATCAAAGAAAGAGGATCGCATTGCAATGCACCGCTCGAAAAAGTCTTAGAGCATTACGGTGTAAAGCACAAAGTTGCAACTCCGTACCACCCACAGACCAATGGTCAGGCAGAAGTGTCTAATAGAGCGGTCAAAATAATTTTAGAGAAAACCATGTCGAGCTAGCGGAAAGATTGGTCACAAAAATTAGATGAGGCTTTATGGGCGTATCGCACCACTTACAAAGCTCCAATCGGTCTAACTCCTTTTCAAATGGTTTATGGCAAGACATTCCATTTACCCGTTGAATTGGAGCATAAGGCTCTTTGGGCTTTGAAATTGTTAAATTTTAATCCGAGTTTGGCCGGTGAAAAAGGAAAGTTGAGTTGCATGAATTTGAAGAGATATGAAATAACGTGTACCACTCAAGTAAGATCTATAAGGAGTAAAAGGAATAGGTGATACAATGCATTCTAAGAAAAAAAATTCAAAAACAAAAAGAAAGAAAAAGAACAAAAAGCACAAAAAGAAAAGAAAATCAAAAGAAGAGAATGCATTGTGAAAGGAAGGAATAAGGTGTGAAAAAGAATGAAAAAGTTGAAAAAGAAATGCTCTTCATAGTTATCCCCATTTTTTGTTCAATGGCCGTGTAGATATGACCCTTGTTTTTAACCCAAGCCAAATAACAACCATAAAAGTCCTTAGTGATCTTAGTTTCTACTTATTTTTGATAACTTTGTGAGATGAATGCATGAATGATTCTGGATGTGGCACGATTGCTTGTGAGAGTGTTTTGTCCGTATGAAATTATGTACATAGTGTGTTTAATAATAAGTGAATTTAGGTGATTCAACTTGAACTTGTAGGTACTTGATTTTTCATTGCATGATGTTGTGTTTAGAACTTAATTCATAATCATGTTTTGACTCTATGCAACTTTGTGAAAATACTTTGTGCGTGTATTTGTCGAGTTTGAACCATTGATGTTTTCGGTTGATTTGGTGCTTTGAAATCTTGCTTGTGATTGTTGGAACTTACTTTTGTTTGAGGGCAAACAACGAGACAAGTTGGGGAGAGTTTGCTAAGTGTTTGGTTTTAAATGAATTTTAGATCAATTTTCTGCAGTTTTAAGCTCTTTTCCAAATGTCTGAATGCGAAACAGCTTATTTTTAAGTGATTTTTGAATCTATGTCTATTTTTGGTCTCTTTGATGTTTTTGTTAGTTTTGCAGCATTTTTCGTAAAAAGGACGCGGCAAAAATCAGAAGAAAACACGATGAAACGAGTAGGGATGACAAAAAAATTCGTACCCGCGGATATCCGCGGATAAAATCTGTCACGGATATGGAGCGAGTAGCTTAATGGATATCCACGGATAAAATAAATGGATATTTAAATATCCGTTTGTTAATGGATATGGATACGGGTTTAATGATATTCGTGTCCGCGGATATCCATATCCGTTTATAAATTATAAAAATCATTTAAATATCATTAGTTTATTATACTTTATCGTTTCAACTTCTAAAAAAATAGTCTTCTTATATTTCTTTATTTATTTATTTATTTTTTAAAATTTTCTTCGAAGAAAACCTTTCACATTTCATTCAAATTCTATTAGCCATTTCATATTTAAACTCTTCAATACTTCATATCTCACTTCAACAATTTCACAGTCCAACCAACTAGTGTTTTCATTCCTCCGTTGAATCAGTGTCTGCCTGCCTACACCTCTGTCGTTCGCTCTTCCATCATAACTCACAATCACAATATCTTCTATTTTTTTGGTTAAAAATGAAATGTATAGATATTGTGTTTAGATCTAATAATGTTTTGGTGAATAAGAAGTAAATTAATGTGATGAAATTTTATTATTAAATTAAGAGCGAATTGTATGGATCTTATGTGATAATAATTTTGTGTGTCTTTAAAAAAAGTTAAAAATATTTTTTCCAAAAAATATTTTTTATAAAAAAAATATTATCCATGGATATCTGTAAATATCCATGGATATCGTAAAACCCGCGGATTACCCGCTTAACGGATATCTGCATGGATATGGGGCGGATATGGATATCATATTTATCCAACGGGGCGGATACGGATATCATAGTATCCGTCCCCATGGATATCCATTTACATCCCTAGAAACGAGCAAAGTCGCGTGTCTGCAACCAACAGTACATTCGGCATGCGAATGGGTGGCGGAAGGAGAGATTCGCCAGGCGAAAGCCTGGCGAGCCAACTGGCGAGTGAGAAGTTCAATTCCAGTAGCTACTGGAAGTGCTTCGCTGGAAGATTCGTCAGGCAAAGATGCGGCGAAAGAGATTCGCCTGGCGAGTTCAAGATATTTTTCCAGCTTTCTATGCACTGTTCTGTCACATGGTTGATGTTAAAGGTTTCGCCAGGCAAATTTTGTAGCTCGCCTGGCGAAATTGTCTGGGCAGAAATTGGTATTTAGGGTGTTTGTAGATATTTTTGGATATAACACTTTTAAAAAGGATCATTGTAACTTAGAAACCTTTTTGGAGATTAAAAACTTCATATTTTATTATTTTTCTTAGGATCCAAAGCTTTTATGCTTCAATCCTTGAATCTTTGATGATTGATGCAACAAAAGCTTTGTCCATTACTTGTTGATCAAGCTACCATGACAATGGGTAGCTAAGCAAATCTTGTGTCAATATTAGTGGTAGGTAATCCATCATTTTGTATGTATTGATCTTGATTGTAAGTTTGTGAACTTTGTTGATGATAAATATAGAAGAAAAACTTTGTTTACATGGTTTATATTTTTTGTTTTAATTCATGATCGAGAGATATGTTTTAAAACTTGACCTAAGTTTCAATCCATCAATAATCATAGGACTAGAGATAGTTTTGAAAGTTGATGTTCATAAATATTGAACTTGAATGTTATCATATTGGTAGTTTGAGTGAGAGATCATCAAAGGATCAATATGATAAATCTCACAACAAGTGTTAGAGATAAACTTGTTCAGAGGATATGTGGTTATATTTATTGTTAACGAGTTCACACGCTTTATCGAGTAAATACGTATAAAACAGATTATCGGACACTAATCTTGGCATGTTTTTACCAAACCCTAAAACAAATTTCTTTACCGTTGATTACTAAATTTTATGCAAATGATCCGATACGAAAACCCAAACTCTTTGTTACTTTAAAAGTTTGAAACGCTTTTGACTATAGAACGGCGGCAATATACATTCAATCCCTGTGGATACGATAAAACAACCCCGAAATACTTTTCAACACCCGCATGAAGGCAACATTCAAATAGAAGGCGTGAGATATCATAACTAGATAAAGGAAAACATGATAATTAGTAAGCACAGTTCATTTCATGCATAAGTCACCCATTCAATAACATATATCCACATAGTCAATACCACCATCAACAAAACACAACAACAATCACAACTACGATGCAATGCAATGAGACTCACATCTTGACTCAATGCATGTGGTACCAATTCGATCCCTTTTTCATGATCATAATTCCCGTCGGAATTTCCATATAAGTCGCTCACACCCCACATGGGCACACGACATCAGTGATCACTCACACCCCACATGGGCACACGATCACCCATAATCGCTCACACCCCACATGGGCACACGATTACCTCAACAACAACAACAGCACGATTCCATTTCAAAGAATCTGGATAAGGCGCTCACGCCTCATATGGGCACACGACTTATCACACAACTTATGCAACTTGATATGAATTCAACGACTACATACAACGACAACAAAATGCATATGACTATCACACAACCAATACATCATGCCACAACTATCCAACATGCAGCATATACCTGCCAAAACATGCAAAAATCGCAATCCACAACTACAACACGCATTCGCACAACCGAACTCAACATTTCACAATTCAACACATCGCAACATACATGGAAACACATATTGTGCATCGAATAGTTGGAATTCTATCATTGAAAATAATTTTAGCAGAAAGCACATGAAATCAGCTTTCCAACGATTCGAACAGCACGCGAATCGGATTCCCGAAACTGAAGTTATGAATTTTCGAAGTTTTTCAACAAACACCGACACTAACATCATACACTGACACCAAAAAACCTCATTACACACTAGTTAACTTTATTTCCAGAACTTGAAACTATTTTTACAAGAAGGTACACTGTATTATCTTTCCACAAGTTCAAACGGCGTGTCAAACGGACACCCGATTCATGAATTATGGTAGGAATAAGGACCCATGCCATTCACATTCATTACATTTCCATCTCTATCTTATCAATCCATGGCATAACCATATGTTTCTACTTCACTATCACAAAGAGCGTTGAAGTAGCTTTCCAACGCTTCCGACCGTGCCTCAATCCGAGTTACGGATCAAACGTTATGAAGGAAACAAAATGGGAAAATATGTCATGTTCGCTAGGCGAACTCTAGGCGAACAGAAACAGAATAAAAAGGGCATAAAGTTTGCTAGGCGAACTTCCGCCTTCCCTTCGCCTTGGGTTCGCTAGGCGAACCATGCGAACCCAGAATTTCCAGCAACGCTAATATAGGTCATTTGGGGCCAAAAACTCTTATTTCTTAACACCCAATCATCCAAAATACACCTGAACACTTATAGAAACATATATTAGCATGAACATCATCAATTCATCATATATTCAACGTTTCAATTCCATTTAGCGTACTTTTACACAAAACCTAACCCACCATATTCTCATAGTTTCCCCCCAATGCTATGCTATCTAATGGAACTCATTTTAACACGAAAAAACACTTTTCTAAAGTCTCAAATCCCAATCCTTTCTATCAAAATGAGTTATAACCTTGTTCCGACTCTGACTCGCGATTCACAAACAACCAACAACACCAATAATATACAACAATCACATTTATGATTCCTACAACGGAATTTACCACAATACATCATTCCATCATCAATCAAAACATCAACAACATATAGAATTCATAAAGAATCCATTCCAACACACAACATCAATTCATCAAAATCATGAATAATGAATAAAGAGAAGAAACCAAAAACCCTACATGTTTGAACCTACCCACCAATCATCATGGCAACCCTTAGATAGTTAGAACCCCACCTTTACCTTAGAGTTCTTTAAAAAAAAAGCTTCAACCTCAACAATGGTTCTTCTCTTCTCCTTTGCCCTAGCTCTCCTCCTTCTATTTTCCTCTAAAACACGTACTGACAAAGCACCCATCTCAAATTCCCCTTATTATATTATTATTATTATTATTATTATTATTATTATTCTCTTCCAAAAAAATAATAATAAATAATAGTAATAATACGAATTATTTAATCAAAATAATATCCACCTGTCGCTCTCGAAAGATTCACATCCAATGGTACAAACGCGAGAGTGGCGCAGAAAACACAGAGTCGCTAGCAATGTGTATTTATCCCGAGAGAGGGAAAGGGAACACTGCATAAACCTGAAGAGAAAGGGGAAAGACATGGTCATCGCAACCATAGTCCGGGTTCGGGAGTCGGTTATGCGAGGGGAAGGTGTTAGCACCCCACGCATCCATCGTACTCGATGGGATCCACGCTTGTTGTCTAAACGGAGGGTGAGCTGTTCTACTATCTATGGCTGAACAAAAGAAAACGGGGATGGGGGTGACTAAGACGGACTCGGTAGGACATATTCGATGCCCTAGGCCTACGTACTCCCTCAGTGCAATGGGAAAGTCAGAGTCAACGTAGTTCGGACGGGAACTGTGGGGGAAGGTTGCTCGCCAAGATAATCGCTGTCTTGTGCCTACATATACGCAATCGGACGAGAGAGAGGAGTTAGAGCTAATGTAGTTCGTGGGTACGACCACGAATGGGTAAGTGTCTTTTACGTGAGTGACGAGCTCTTTCTCTGAAAATGAAATTTGAAACCCAACAATCCCGAAGGACAAAAAGATTTGAATTTGTTTTGTGTTTTTTAGACAGAAGTGTTTTCTTAAGTTAGTTCATAACTTGCATTGCACCAAAGTCTAGGGCACAGGGACGAATACTTAACGAATCGTCCCAAGACAGGACGCCCGCTAAGCACTCTAGAAAGATGAGAGGAAGCCCCTCATTTCTCATTCCCCACGCTTAAGGCTCGTGCGCAATACACTTTATCTTTATTAAGTGTTTTCAAGAATTTTTGAGATGAGAAGGGAGAAGACCCAAAGGAAACTCTAAAGGGAAACTTAGAGTCCTAATGTTATCATGCATGGATGACCTATGGTTAGTGAGGCTTAGGAGAGACGACTACCTAGAACCTAATGCTAATCTTACTCCAAGCTTAATCAAAAATTAAGTTGGACTAGGTAGCTCTAAGGGGAAAGGAGTCCAAGACTTGAACAAGTCTTGAGACTCGAGGGAATGAAATGAGTAAAAAGAGAAGGTACAACACCTACAATAGCACATTTGCTTCAGAACAACAATGAAATCATGCACACACACCAAACAACATTCAATAGCATGAAACTCAGCATGAAAACAGGTGTAAAAAGGTCAAACAACATACATGCACACATGGACAACACGTATGACAGCACTTCATGCAAGACTCAGATGTGAAATTAGGATAGCATGCACCACATTTGAATACGATTCAAGCAAAGCAGAGCAAACGCATCAAACAACATACATCGTTCAATTAATCATGATCATAAACAAACCACACACCATGTTGAATAACCTTGCAAGCATCATGGAAGAATGCAACATATAGCATTTGATCAAATGAAACAAGTATGCACATCGTGAAATTGGATACAAGTAAGTATGCACAATCATCATCAATCCAGCAGCAATGCATAATGAACATGATCAACAAGTGAGTGTGCGTATGTGTTTATAGAATCAAGTGTTCAACAATGCAAACATGCACATAAACGATGAAATCCAAGCATCGCGTGTCGAGAAACATGAACATGCAAGAGTGTGAGGTGCAACAGCTCAAGAATAATCCACAAATCATCAACATATCGGTCCATGAAGTTTAGGCATGCAATGGATCTCAAACAACCAAGAGAATGCACTAAAATACACATTCTGTCCCAGAGTAACCGGTTAACAAACGGCGAGTAACCGGTTACTTAGTTGAAAATCAGACCATTTACGCAAAAAATACACAGAGTAACCAGTTAACAAACGGTGAGTAACCGGTTACTCTGGGACAGAGTTCAAAAATAATTTGCAAAATCACTTTTCAGCAGCAAAATCACTTATCCAATTATTTCCAAAAGATCATACAATCACTCATGCACGAAATTAAGCTCATGAACAACAATCAAACATCATGCAAATCTAATATCATCAACATTCATGATCCACATCAAGCAAAAGCATCAACAACACATGAAATCAATGGATCTACATTGCAAAAGCTATGATCAATCAAAATCAATTATAGATCTAGGGAAAACCAACCTACAAGGCTGAGGTTTGCCTTGGTTAATGTTGAGAACGAAAATTGATGATCCAAACAAGAAATCCAAAGATCTATGTGATGAACTTCAAGATCCGAGCAAGAACAACCAAGATCCAAGCTAGAACAACTCAAATAATGAAAAGCTGCTCCAAAAGTGATTCCACAATCCAAAATAGTAGCAAATCCAAGATTCTTTCAAGAATTGGTGAATGGATGGTGGTTTAGTTTCAAGATCAACAAATTCCAAGGTGAAATTTGATGAACTTTGATGATGAAACTTTGAGTGAGGGTTTTGGAGAATGAGAGAAAAGTTGAGAGAATTGAAAGAATTCTGAAAATTGGAGAGTGAAAATGATCTAGGTCCCCTTGGTTTGGAATGAGTGAGCTTAAATATCCTCTAGCTTAGGAGTTTGGCTTAGGTTTGGAGTGAGTGGAAAATGAGGTGAAAAATGGGTTAAGAAGTGAAGTGTGGAATTAGGGTGGAAATTGATGAGGAGAATTGGAAAATTTGGGTGGAAAATGATGAAAAGAAACTGTTCTAGATCCTTCCCACGTAGGCACAAGCAATGCACATGACCACTAAAATGATTTGAAAATTCTGCAGTGCTGAAAAATGCAGATTCTGAGCAAAAATTACACTGGGTAAGCGGTTACCAAACGGTGAGTAATCGGTTACTCTGAGGAAAATTTGAATTTTCTGCTTGGCGCCAAAAGGAGGGAAAATGGAGACGGACTTGATTCCACCTGTTCTGAACCACAATATGCCTCTGAAACTTGTCTTTGGTCCTCATTACTTGAGTGCACTTGAAACATGCCGTGAAATATTTTCCGGGCCCCGATTAAATTGCTGAGACGGCTGTTCGATGCTGAATTGCTGATCAAAATTTGACTACCGGAATTGTTGGTCTTCAAATCACTTAATGAGCAAAATAAATGCTCAAAAATACTTTGAGAATTAAATGCTTAGCCTTAACTGTCGGTAAAGATCAAACCGGTGCTGAGAACATCTTGTACTGCTGAAGAAAATGCCCTGACCCCATGCTCAAAGAAACATGCAAATGCAGCAATGCTAATGCAAATGAAAAGAAACATATGCCAGTTAGCTAAAAAAACAAGAAGGCAAATTTTGGGGTGTTACAGCTGCCCCTATTCAATCAACTTGGTCCTGAAGGCATGATAGCAACGACTGTCATGCGTTCAAAGGATTCACGGAGATTGAATACCACAAGAAACCCGCAATTTGCAATCCTCAAAGGAGAGACGACTCCACTGGGGAACAAGCAATAAATGATGCATTGTCACAACACGGACGAGTGTTAGCTATGCTGGGGATAAACACGGACGAGTGTCAAGGAATCAAAGATATCAGATACGGACGGATATCGAAAAGGTACACGGACGGGTGTAAAGAGGTTCAATACGGACGGGTATTGAAAAAGTTCAAACACGGACGGGTGCTAAAAAGAACACGGACGAGTGTCAAAGGTAAATACGGACAGGTATTGGCTTAAAAGTTTAAACACGGATGGGTGCTGAAAAGAACACGGACGAGTGTCAAAAGTTTCAATACGGACGGGTATCGAAAAGGTACACGGACGGGTGTAAAAAAAGATTCAATACGGACGGGTATCGAAATAAAGCTCAAACACGGATGGGTGCTGAAAAGAACACGGACGGGTGTCAAAGGTCAATACGGATGGGTATTGGCTTAAAAGTTCAAACATGGATGGGTGCTAAAAAGAACACGGACGAGTGTCAAAAGTTTCAATAGGGACGGGTATCGAAAAGGTACACGGACGGGTGTAAAAAAAGGTTCAATACGGACGGGTATCGAAATAAAGTTCAAACACGGACGGGTGCTGAAAAGAACACGGACGGGTGTCAAGGGTCAATACGGACGAGTATTGGCTTAAAAGTTCAAACACGGACGAGTGCTGAAAAGAACACGGACGAGTGTCAAAAGTTTCAATACGGACGGGTATCGAAAAGGTACACGGACGGGTGTAAAAAGGTTAAATTTACTGGGGATTGGCCTCACTGGGGATTAAAAATGATGAACTGAACACGGACGGGCGTTATCAACAGGTCAATACGGACGGGTATTGAAATCAAAGGTTCAAACACGGACGAGTGTCGAAGGAAACACGGACGGGTGTCAAGGTAAAAAACTTTGGAGGGATGAAACAAAAGACCACCTGGACGAAGGGGTAAAAGAAGTCAAGGATTTACGATCCTGGCAAAACGCTCTGCCGGGGAACTGTTAAATAGTCCTGTGAACGGCTAAACCCACCACCTGTGGAGTAAATTCGAATGATATTCTCCTGAAATCCAGCTTTCCTGACGAAGGAAAACTTAAACCTGGCTTATGCTTCGGATGCATATGTTTGAATTTTGCTGTAATGCTCCACACAAAGTGGAAATGCTACGCATTTGGGAGGATGCCATGCAAAAAATGCTTATGCAATGCAAAAGAGGCGTCCCAGTAAAATAAACGCTGAGAACAGAAGCAGCTCCACCGAGGACGACAAACTACATCATCATCAAAACAAAGAAAACACGCTGAGGAAAATTTCACCCTGCTGGGGAAGATCACAATTACCAATTCTGCTGGAGATGGACGAAACTCCGAGAGAATACCTACTCTGTTGGGGATGGAAATGAATACTGAAGATGGAAATTCTTCCGCCGGGGATGACTAAATACTTCAGAGCTTGGAATTGACGCCTGCCAAAAACGATTGGACTTAAGACCTGCTGGGGATACCAATCACCACCAGACTCTGCTTGGGGATATGAGCACCTTTATCCTACTGGGGAATGTCGATCAGCATCGGCACTTCTGCTTGGAAAGAAGTAGTTGTCAACATCCACTCTGCTAAGGGATAAACACATGTTTCCTGACTAGCTGAGAAAAAGTGACTGCCCCATACTCTGTGGGGAAACACCATCTTTGATCAAAGAAAAATATTCCATAAGTCTCTTGCTGGGGAGAGGCTGTAAAAATAACAACTTCTGGCTACCTGCTGAGGAAAGATGAGCCAAATCACAACTCTGGCTGGGGTAAACCTCTTATATCCTGCTGAGGGGGACGATCCTCAATGACTCCGCTTGGGGAATTACTTCTTTATACTTTGTTGAGGAAGACGATCCTCGATACTCTGATTGGGAAGAGTAATAAACTGCTGAGGACGATCAGACTTCAAAGTTGGGGAGCAAAGCTCTATTGGGGAGGTACACCTGTCATCCTGCAAAACCAACAGAAAGGTCTACGTGCAAAAATGATTACTTTGATTATCATCCTAGTGATTGTCGCCTAAGCAATTGCCATTGTTCTCCAACCTGTTTCACAAAGCTTAACGTTTTAGCATGTAATGTTTATCAAAAATATCGGACATTTTCACAAACAAAACAGGTAAAACAACAAACAAAAGCTCTTTGACTGAAATGCAAACTTTATTGAATGATCGGCCTGTAAATAGGCATTTACATTTGGAAGCAATTCCTGGAAAGAGGTAATTGCGCAAAAAGTAAAAGAAAATACACATGTCGGCAATATGGGGAACAGACATCCACCATGACTCGACTCAGCTATAACCCATATGACTTGCTTATCCGCAGATGCTTTGGCCTTTGAAGATGATTGACTGGACTGATTCCTTTCCTTCGAATTTTCCAAGTGTGAATAGTGATCACAGATCGAACGTGGATCATAGTCTTTGCTTTTAAATCCCTAACTTTTGCCTGGATCGCCCTTTTCGGGTTTTCAATCCACCGGGATACCCATTTTTGCCAAAGTTGCCTTTTCAGGTTTTCAACCTTGCGGGTTTATTCTTTTTTCTTTTTATCCCTAATTTTTGCCCGAACCTTTTCTTTTTATGGTTCGCCAGGATGCCCCATTTTTTCCTGGACCTTCTTTTTATGTCCAGCGGGTCCTTTTTTATGCAAAGTATTTTTTGACTACATCCGCGTTCACAGGGGACGTAAAATCTTCGCCATCCATAGTCGAGAGTAATAAGGCTCCACCAGAGAAAACCTGTCTTACTACATATGGCCCTTCGTAGTTCGGAGTCCACTTGCCCCTGTGATCTGTTTGAGGAGGGATGATCCTTTTCAGGACTAATTCACCAGTTTAGAAACACCGAGGACGCACTTTCTTATCAAAGGCTTTCTTCATCCTGCTCTGATACAACTGGCCATGCGCAATGGCTTTCAATCTCTTCTCTTCAATGATGTTCAGTTCATTCAGTCGGGAATGCACCCACTCAGCTTCATCAAGTTTCACGTCTGTCAGAATTCTCAAAGAAGAAATCTCAACTTCTAATGGCAGAACTGCCTCCATACCATACACCAGTGAGAAAGGGGTTGCCCTAGTTGATGTGCGTACCAAAGTACGATATCCGTGCAAAGCGTAAGGCAACATCTCATGCCAGTCTTTGTATGTCACTACCATCTTCTGTACAATCTTCTTTATGTTCTTATTAGCCGCTTCAACAACCCCATTCATCTTTGGGCGATAGGGAGAAGAATTGTGATGTTCAATTTTAAAGCTCTGGCATAGCTCCTTCATCATCTTATTGTTCAAATTTGAACCATTGTCAGTAATGATTCTCTCCGGGACTCCATACCGGTAGATGATGTCCTTCTTATTAAACCGGGCTACCACTTGTCTGGTAACGTTGGCATACGATGCTGCTTCCACCCACTTCGTGAAATAATCAATAGCCACCAGGATAAAACAATGTCCATTCGAAGCAGTCGGCTCGATCTTCCCAATCATCTCAATGCCCCACATGGCAAAAGGCTAAGGTGACGACAAAACATTCAGAGGAGTAGGCGGTACGTGCACCTTATCAGCATAAATCTGGCATTTATGACATTTCTGGGCGTATTTAAAATAATCAGACTCCATAGTCATCCAATAATACCCCGCTCTTAACAATTTTCTTGCCATAGCATGCCCATTGGCATGAGTACCAAAGGAACCTTCGTGAACCTCTTCCATTAACAGGCTTGCCTCGTGTTCATCAACACAACGTAGCAAGACCATGTCAAAGTTTCTCTTGTATAACACATCATCTTTGTTCAAAAAGAAGTTTCCTGATAACCTCCTCAATGTCTTCTTATCCTTGAAAGATGCCCCAGCTGGGTATTCCTGACTCTTCAAAAAGACTTTGATATCATGATACCAAGGCTTGCCATCTGATACACCTTCAACCGCAAATACAAAAGCAGGCCTGTCCAAGCGCATGATTCTGATTGAAGGAGTTTCATTCCAACGATTCACTTGATACATTGATGACAACGTTGCCAACGCATTAGCCATCTGATTCTCTATCCGGGGAATGTGATGGAAGTCCACTCTGTCAAAGAAAGGTAATAACCTTCTGGCATAGTTGTTATACGGAACAAGATTCGCTTGACGAGTTTCCCATTCACCTGTGATCTGATTGACCACCAACGCATAATCACCATAAACATCGAGGTTCTTGATTCTCAAATCAATCGCTTCTTCTAACCCCATGATGCATGCTTCATACTCTGCCTTGTTGTTGGTACATACGAACGCTAATCGGGCAGTGAAGGGTATATGAGAACCCTTTGGAGTCGTAACGATTGCCCCGATTCCGTTACCATATGAATTAACAGCCCCGTCAAAAACCATCTTCCACTGAGATCCAATCTCAGGTCCTTCATCAGGTAGAGGCTCTTCACAATCCTTCATCTTCAAATACATAATATGCTCATCCGAAAATTCAAACTTCATCAGTTGATAATCCTCAATTGGCTGTTCGGCAAGATATTCTGACAAAACACTTCCCTTAATGGCTTTCTGAGAAATATACTGAATATCGTATTCTGTCAAGACCATCTGCCAGTGGGCTATTCTACCAGAAAGTGCTTGCTTGTCAAACACATATTTGATCAGATCCATCTTCGAAATCAAAAAGTTTGTGTGGTTTAACATATACTGCCTCAAACGCTTAGTAGCCCAAGCGAGTGCACAACATGTTTTCTCCAGCATCGAGTACCTTGACTCGCAAACAGTAAACTTCTTACTGAAGTATTAGATGGCATGCTCTTTTCTACCTGACTCGTCTTGTTGACCGAGCACAAACCCATTGAATTCTCAAGAACCGTGAGATACATAATCAAAGGTCGTTCTGGCACTGGTGGCATAAGGACCGGAGGTTCCTGCAAGTATTCTTTTATTCTTTCAAATTCCTTTTGACAATTTTCATTCCACCTGACCGCTTGATCTTTTCTTAACAATTTGAAGATTGGTTCACCCGTGGCTGTGAGATGAGAAATGAACCTAGCAATGTAGTTCAACCTCCCCAAGAAACCACGAACCTCTTTTTCTGTTCTCGGCGCAGGCATTTCTTGTATGGCTTTTACCTTTGCAGGATCAACCTCAATACCTTTTTCACTGACAATAAACCCCAGCAATTTTCCTGATCTCACCCCGAAGGTGCATTTGTTTGGATTCAACCTCAGTCTGAATTTCCTCAATCTTTCAAATAGCTTCTGAAGATTCACCAGATGTTCTTCCTCCATCCGTGACTTTGCAATCATGTCATCAACATAGACCTCGATTTCTTTATGAATCATATCATGAAAGAGAGTCACCATCGCCCGCTGATAGGTTGCCCCTGCATTTTTCAATCCAAAGGGCATCACTTTGTAGCAAAAAGTTCCCCACGGTGTTATGAATGTTGTTTTCTCCATGTCCTCTGGGGCCATCTTGATTTGGTTATACCCAGAGAAGCCATCCATGAAGGAAAACACCGAATACTGAGCAGTGTTGTCAACTAACACGTCATTGTGAAGGATCAGGAAATCATCCTTTGGGCTTGCTCTGTTCAAGTCTCTGTAATCAACACACATCCTGACCTTTCCATCCTTCTTAGGTACAGGCACAATGTTAGCAACCCATGGAGGATAATTCGTTACAGATAGAAATCCAGCGTCAAGCTGTTTTTGAACCTCTTCTTTGATTTTGACAGACATCTCTGGTTTAGTTCTTCTCTACTTTTGTTTGACCGGAGCACAACCTTCTTTAAGTGGTAGCCGGTGTACAACAATATCAGTATCGAGCCCAGGCATGTCTTGGTAAGACCAGGCGAAGATGTCCACATACTCACGGAGCATTTCAATCAATCTTCCCTTGACACTGTCTTCCAATGTAGCCCCTATCCTTACTTCCTTTCTGGCGTCCTCAGTTCCCAGATTCACCATCTCAATTTCCTCCTGATGAGGTAAAGTAACCTTCTCCTCTTGCTTCAACAGTCTGGCCAATTCTTCGGGCAGTTCACAATCTTCGTCAGTCTCTTCTTCAGCCTGATAGATTGGATTTTCAAAGTCATACCGAGCTATAGCTGAGTCATGATCGGTGTCATTTGAACAAAGAGACCTGCATGATTGATGAGGTATGTTTATTATGTATGCCACAAAAGAAACACATTGCCATTTTGATGTGGGTTTTTAATGCATAAAAAATAAAAACAGAAAGACAATGATCAAAATATTTGAGTGTGAAAAGTCCTTTATTGATGATAAAGAAAAACATGCAACAGTTAAAGCCCTACAAATAAAATCACTACGTCTTGGGCAGAACGTAAGATTAACATAGCAGGAAAACAAAGCAATTTACTCGAAGCTAGTCACTTGAATGACTTTCTCGGAAGACCAGTTGCACATACTTTCTCCTGGGACACAAGGGCGGATCCAGTTATCCATATCACAATCATTGTCCCCTTCTTCCTCAATGGCATTAACTCTGTCGAAGAAAACACCGGCACTAGTGAAACGGACTGGGCCATAGAATTTGGGAGGATCCCCAGTTCTCCGGGATGGCTTGTATCCCAATCCATAGGTATCCCTCTTCTCCTGAACTTCAACCACTTGGCACCACCTCTGTGAGCTACCAGCTTCAACCACAGCTTTGGCTTCTTTAAACGAAGACATAGAGATCTCAAGCTGATTTGCCCCTGCAGGCTGTTCTATAGCTTCAGACTGGAAAACCTCTTCAGAAACCTTCACCTTTTCAAACCCCTGACACAGCGTCTCATGGATTTCACCATCCACTTCCACGTATTTGAAGGTTGACAACTGACTAATCATTATGTCCTCCTCCCCGCACACTGTCACCACGTGGCCATCTACCATGTATTTCAGCTTTTGATGCAAAGTGGAGGTTACAGCGCCTGCACCATGGATCCAAGGACGACCCAACAGACAACTGTATGCTGGTTGAATATCCATTATGTAAAATGTTGCATCAAATATTTCCAGTCCAACCTTGATCGGAAGCACAATCTCACCAAAGACAGATCTCTTCGAGCCATCAAAAGCTCGCACCACCAAGTCACTTGGTGTACAAATAAGTCCCCTGGTATCTAACTTCATTAATGCTTTCTTGGGCAATACATTCAACGATGATCCAGTATCAACCAGCACATGAGACATCAGTGAACCACGACACTCAATCGAAATATGCAGGGCGTTGTTATGATTCCTCCCAGCGGGAGTCAAATCAAGATCTGTAAAGCCTAAGCCATTACCCGCATTCACGTGCGCTACAACCCCTTCAAGCTTATTAACAGATATCTCTTGAGGAACATAGGCCGCATTCAAAACTTTCAGAAGAGCATTCCTATGAGCTTCAGAACACAACAACAACGACATAATAGAGATCTTGGACGGGGTCTGATGTAACTGGTCCACGATCTTGTAATCACTTTTCCGGATGAGTCTCATAAACTCCTCAACATTCTCAGAAAAAGCATCACCAACCGGCTTTACTGTAGAATCCACAACCACTGGAGTCTGAACAGAATCATCCATTACCTGCTTTCCCCTATCTTGTCTAGAAGTACCAGGTTGATCATTAACAGGAGTAAGCACTCTACCACTTCTCGTTATAGCGTCAGCTTCTGAACTGGTACTTACTGATGAAGTAGTCATTAATTCCTGCTTTTGTCCATTGACAAACACCTCTGCGCCATAATTCCAGGGAATTGCCTTAGTACTCTCATACGGAATGGGTCCTGCCCTTGTGATAACGACTGGAGGTGGCCTTGCCGGACCAGAAATAGTAATTATTTTGAACGGAATAGTGATAGTAGCAACCTTCTCACTAACAACCTCTTCCTGCTGATTACCTCGATCAAACTGTAAAAATCCCTCATCAATCAGATTCTGGATACCCATCTGCAACGAATCACAACCATTATCCTTCGTCAAACAATCTGAACAGCTCTCATCACAACCCGGATAGACGCCACCCTTCAATAACCTATTTTTAACCACAGCCAGCGGAGTCTTCAACTCCTCAACATCCATGATCAAATTCAAAGCTTCACATTCCTCAATTATCGCATTCACCCTCGGTCCATTATGATCAGGCATTGGATTTTGAATAACATTAGGCCCAGCATTCGAGAAATTGATAGCCTTGGAGTCTACAAGATCTTGCACCTTGTGATGAAACGCCCTACACTTCTCCACAGTATGCCCCGGAGCACCAAAGTGAAAATCGCAGTGTGCGTTAGCATCATAGCCTCGTGGGAGTTCCCCTGTTGGTGGAGCTAGGGTACGGAGCTCAACTAGACTCAACTGTAGCAAATGTTGCAATAACTGTGCATACGGCATCGGTGGTTGATCAAAATGCCTCTCTGCATTTCTCTGTCTATTCTGATACTGGCCCTGCTGCCTGTTCTGATTAGCATTACCCCTTTGCTACTGTGGTGGAGGTAACGTTGCTGGGATAGTTACCGATGCTACTTGTTGATTATTGTTCCGGCGCTGTTTCCCTTTTCCCCTGTAAGATGATACAGCATTGGCCTCTCCTTTCTTCTTATAACCATCAAATGGCTTCTTTCCATGCCCGGAGGACGATCCGTCACCACTAGAAACTTTTCCAGCCTTAATTCCAACTTCTACCTTCTGCCCAATCGCAATCACATCTGCAAACTTGCCTAGTGAACAGGGCAATAGCTTTTGATAATAGTGCTTAGGCAGTGTGTCCATAAACATATCCAACATTTCTTTTTCCAGCATTGGTGGCTGCACCCTAGCCGCCAATTCACGCCACCTTTGCGCGTATTCCTTGAAACTTTCATCATTTTTCTGGGACATGCTCAACAGCTGAGTTCTGTTGGGAGCCATGTCTATGTTGTACTAGTAATGCTTGATAAAAGCTGAAGCTAAATCTCTCCAAGTACGGACATCTCTACTTTCCAGCGCCATATACCATTCCAAAGATGCGCCAGACAGGCTGTCTTAGAAAAAGTGCATCATTAGCTTTTCATCCTTGGCATGGGCAGCCATCTTCCTGGTATACGCCTTCACATAAGTTCTCGGGCAAGTAGAACCATTATACTTCTCCAGTGTAGGAATCTGAATCTTGTGTGGAATGACAATATCAGGGACCAACCCTAGGTCGTCCAAATCTATTCCCAGATCATCCTGCTTCATAACCCCTTTCAATTGCGCCTCAATCAAATGGATCCTCTCATCACTGACCACAGGAAGACCAGCATCCAAGCTTCTGATTGAGAAAACATCATCTTGGTGATCCTCAAAACGATGACCATGGATAGCTCGAATAGTGCTTCCTTCTCCAACCACTGAAGGAATCCCACCCTGTCCACCAGCGCCAGGGATAGGAATGTTGTTACCAACGCCACCTCCGCCCGGAGGAATAACACGATTAAGAAGACCACTGTGTAAGATACCATTTTCATCAACCTGCATCACCAAAGGCTGAACTAGAGTTCTGAATTCATTCTGACTCTGCACCACACCCTGCATCATCTCCATGAATTGATCGATGCGAGCTTGCATAGCTGCCATGTCTGCCTGAACTTTGTCCATCACTCTACTCTGATTAAGCCTGGTAGAATACCGATGAGCTGGTTGATTAATCCTGACTGAAAATAGAGAGAGCATAAGAAAACCAGAGAAACCAAGATAACCTGCCAAGCAAAAAGAGAGAACCATGCAAATGCAAATGCAAACATGTATGAACATTATTAAGGCGATCTATCCCTTGATTCCAGTTTTAACAACATAAGAGAACTGAATTCCTGATCATATAAAGAGAATAAGCATCTGTTACAACACAAATCTGAATAAGCAATAAACAGAGACCCCGACCAACAAGCTTGGCGGTGATCCCAGAAATACAAAGAAAACAGCAGCAAGGAAACTAGGGCATATCATCAAGACTCAGCCGTGCTAGAATTCCCCATTCGTCATTCTTTATGCACCAATTCTGCACTTCCTTGAGGAGCTTTTTGGTATTAGGATGCTCTGGTCTCTGAATCAACTCCTGAATCAGAAGATATCTCCTATGCAAGATTCCTGTTAAATAACGACTATGCAACTCCCAATCATCTTCTCCAGAAGCTCCACCTGAACTTGGACCTTCGCTCCTGGCTCTTTTCACTTCGGCTTGGATCTTCAGTTGTTCCATATCTGCCATGGTTTCCTTGAGCTTTTCCTCAACTGCTCTCCTCTCAAAGATCCCTGATAAAATCTCCTTATCCTTTTTCCGAAGCTCTGTCTTCAAACCTTCAATCTGTTCCAGATACTTGTCATCTTTCAACTTGTTGGCAGTAATTGCTGTATTTCGACGGTCATGGAACCTGTGAACTCTTGACATAGCATAAGCCAACTCTTTCTTCTTGGACGAAAGGACCTTGCTAACACTTTTCAACGCTTGAGCCACTTTCTCTCTGGCTGTGGTCTCTTTAGACAATTCTTTCTCCTTCGCAGCCAAAAGTTTTGATTTCAACCTGGCAACATGGATAGCTTTGCCTTTTTCGTGCTTCAACTGACCAACCTCTTTGCCCAGCTCACGATTCTCTTCTTGGAGTTTCTCCTTCTCAGCCCATAACTTATCATATTCTCTATATCAACAGTCATGGGAGCCTCGATCATCAAAGGATACAAAGGTAGTTCCACCGGGAAAGGAAGAAGCTCATCTTCTACTCTTTTCTTAATCCACTCTTCATAGGAAGGAAAGGCTCGGTTATTACATTTCTCGAATGAAGTTTTTCCCTTCTTGGTCACCTGCTTCCAAGCATTCACAATCTTCCTTATCATCTCTTGATCCCCAGTACCATTGAAGAATAAGGACTCTCTGACATCTCGCTCTTCAGGTGGACCTCTCAAAGGATAACCAAACTTCCTGATAACAAGGGAAGGATTATAGTTAATTACACCTCTTCTCCCTATCAAGGGTACATTAGGGAATTCTCCGCACTTGCAAATAATCTCCATCCCTAGCAAGTCATGGTTGAACCAAACAATGTTGTCAGTAGTCAAGCCCATTAACCTCTTTGACCACTTCAGAGAATCGAAAGCGCCAGCTTTGGGGAGATGACTCAGAAACCAAGTAGATAAGAGTGGTGCACAGTAACTCACAGTTCTTCCACGCCTACTTTCATTCTTGTAGTGGACTGAGTGATACACATCGCCTAGCAAGGTAGGTATAGGATTCTTTGAAATAAAGATTTTGACAGCATGCATATCCACCAGATCAGGAACATTGGGAAACAGGACAATCCCATAGATGCACATAGCCAGAATAGCTTGGAAAGCAGTCCAATTCTTCTCCTTAACATGCATGCAAGGTTGATCAAACAAGAACTTCAATAAGAAACCCTTAGCCCTTTGTTTCTCCACAATAATACTGCTCAGAGAGGATGCACCAATATGAAGTGCAATGGTCATCTCTTCTATCCCGGGACATTCTTCAGAAAAGAAAACTATATCATGCCTGATGGGGATTCCCAAAATAAATGAGAACTCCTCCAATGTTGGAGCCAAGGTATAGTCTAGGAAAGTGAAGCAGCGCAAAGACGGATCATAGAACTGAAGAAGTGTATGAATGGCATCCTTCTCATACTTGGAGATATTATAGACGAACTTCAGAAGTCTCCCATACTCTCTACCA
This sequence comes from Lathyrus tuberosus, assembly GCA_022829125.1. Classification (NCBI taxonomy): domain Eukaryota; kingdom Viridiplantae; phylum Streptophyta; class Magnoliopsida; order Fabales; family Fabaceae; genus Lathyrus; species Lathyrus tuberosus. The sequence goes on from JALAZF010000794.1 coordinate 719,197, forward strand.
AACTCTATACGAACTCCAGGACCAGCCATACTAATCAGCTTGTGAATCACGTCAAGGTCGGGTCTGGGAACAAATAAGCAACAGTCTTCTTTCTCGGGACATCCATGTTAAGGCAACCTCAGAAAACCGGAATCAAGAGTAAGATGCAAGCCCTGAAAAATGTCAAACATGTTAGAATGCAAGAAAAATGATATGCACATGCAAGCATGGGATCAAGGCATCACTGTTGGATGTGCTGTGCTGTTAACTGAACGAGAACCACAACCCAGAAAACCAGAATTCCAGAACACCGAACCACTGAGATAACCAGAAACCCAGATAATCAAACACTGATGAGAAATCCAGAAAACCGGGTAGGTTGAAGGTTTCAGTTTCCTGCAAACCTTCAAACACCCATCCCCTCTCACATGTGGGTACTAGGATGTTCAGTATCTCGGGCTCTCAGGTCGAGAAGTGATGATACGTTCACCATTTCTGGTTTGGCATCATCATCAATCGAGGAGGCCTCAACTGATTCTCCAAAACGAAAGGTCCTCAGCTTATGGCACTGAGGTCGAGAAGCAATAGTACATTCATCCCTCGGGGTACAGTACTATCGCCAATCGAGGAGTGCCTCCACTGATTCTCTTCCAAAAACAAGGGCCTTCCTATGCGAGTTCCAAAGCGGGCCCTCGGGTGCGAATGGGTTTGCCACAGAATGTGGTATGCCACTGTCACCACTAAAGAGGGATGTTTCCACTAAGGTCCTCGATGATTGGTCACCAGAGTCGACAGCTCTCTAGATCAACATCCTAACATGAGCAAGACACACACGTTAGAATGGTCCCAAGATAGCCTCGTCTGGTTGTGAATTTCGTGAACACACAAACGTACCAAGCGGGCACGTAGGTCCCACTACTCTCCACTCTAGTCCTAGGGTGTACTCAAGCCTGGGTATTGACCTTATCTCTCAGAACAACCCAACCTGCCAGCACAGCACAGCAATATCCAGTATGATAGTAATAAAATGCAATGCAATACAAGCTGTAAAACAGTAATATACAACATAATAAAGCACAACAAATAAACACCCAACGAAAAAAAATAAACAAGCGCTAGGATCGACTCGCTAAAGGGGATGGACCATCAAGAGGTCAACCAGAGTCCCCAGCTGTCGCTCCCGAAAGATTTGCATCCAACGGTACAAACGCGAGAGTGGCACAGAAAACACAGAGTCGCCAGCAATGTGTATTTATCCCGAGAGAGGGAAAGGGAACACTGCATAAACCTGAAGAGAAAGGGGGAAAGACACGGTCATCGCAACCATAGTCCGGGTTTGGGAGTCGGTTATGCGAGGGGAAGGTGTTAGAACCCCACGCATCCATCGTACTAGATGGGATCCACGCTTGTTGTCTAAACGGAGGGTGAGCTATCCTACTATCTATGACTGAACAAAAGAAAACGGGGATGGGGGTGACTAAGACGGACTCGGTAGGACATATTCGATGCCCTAGGCCTACGTACTCCCTCAGTGCAATGGGAAAGTCAGAGTCAACGTAGTTCGGACGGGAACTGTGGGGGAAGGTTGCTCGCCAAGAGAATCGCTGTCTTGTGCCTACATATCCTCAATCGGACGAGAGAGAGGAATCAAAGCTAATGTAGTTCGTGCGTACGACCATGAATGGGTAAGTGTCTTTTACGTGAGCGACGAGCTCTTTCTCTGAAAATGAAATTTGAAACCCAACAATCCCAAAGGACAAAAAGATTTGAATTTGTTTTGTGTTTTTTAGACAGAAGTGTTTTCTTAAGTTTGTTCATAACTTGCATTGTACCAAAGTCTAGGGCACAGGGACGAATACTTAACGAATCGTCCCAAGACAGAACGCCCGCTAAGCACTCTAGAAAGATAAGAGGAAGCCCCTCATTTCTCATTCCCCACGCTTAAGGCTCGTACGCAATACACTTTATCTTTATTAAGTGTTTTCAAGAAGTTTTGAGATGAGAAGGGAGAAGACCTAAAGGAAACTCTAAAGGGAAACTAAGAGTCCTAATGTTATCATGCATGGATGACCTATGGTTAGTGAGGCTTAGGAGAGACGACTACCTAGAACCTAATGCTAATCCTACTCCAAGCTTAATCAAAAATTAAGTTGGACTAGGTAGCTCTAAGGGGAAAGGAGTCCAAGACTTGAACAAGTCTTGAGACTCGAGGGAATGAAATGAGTAAAAAGAGAAGGTACAACACCTACAACAGCACATTTGCTTCAGAACAGCAATGAAATCATGCACACACACCAAACAGCATTCAATAGCATGAAACTCAGCATGAAAATAGGTGTAAAAAGGTCAAACAACATACATGCACACATGGACAGCACATATGACAGCACTTTATGCAAGACTCAGATGTGAAATTAGGACAGCATGCACCACATTTGAATACGATTCAAGCAAAGCAGAGCAAACACATCGAACAACATACATCGTTCAATTAATCATGATCATAAACAAACCACACACCATGTTGAATAACCTTGCAAGCATCATGGAAGAATGCAACATATAGCATATGATCAAATGAAACAAGTATGCACATCGTGAAATTGGATACAAGTAAGTATGCACAATCATCATCAATCCAGCAGCAATGCACAATGAACATGATCAACAAGTGAGTGTGCGTATGTGTTCATAGCATCAAGTGTTCAACAACGCAAACATGCACATAAACGATGAAATCCAAGCATCGCGTGTTGAGAAACGTGAACATGCAAGAGTGTGAGGTGCAACAGCTCAAGAATAATCCACAAATCATCAACATATCGGTCCATGAAGTTTAGGCATGCAACGGATCTCAAACAACCAAGAGAATGCACTAAAATACACATTCTGTCCCAGAGTAACCGGTTAACAAACGGCGAGTAACCGGCTACTTAGTTGAAAATCAGACCATTTACGCAAAAAATACACAGAGTAACCGGTTAACAAACGGTGAGTAACGGGTTACTCTGGGACAGAGTTCAAAAATAATTTGCAAAATCACTTTTCAGCAGCAAAATCACTTATCCAATTATTTCCAAAAGATCATACAATCACTCATGCACGAAATTAAGCTCATGAACAGCAATCAAACATCATGCAAATCTAATATCATCAACATTCATGATCCACATCAAGCAAAAGCATCAACAACACATGAAATCAATGGATCTACATTGCAAAAGCTATGATCAATCAAAATCAATTATAGATCTAGGTAAAACCAACCTACAAGGCTGAGGTTTGCCTTTGTTAATGTTGAGAACGAAAATTGATGATCCAAACAAGAAATCCAAAGATCTATGTGATGAACTTCAAGATCCGAGCAAGAACAACCAAGATCCAAGCTAGAACAACTCAAATAATGAAAAGCTGCTCCAAAAGTGATTCCACAATCCAAAACAGTAGTAAATCCAAGATTCTTTCAAGAAATGGTGAATGGATGGTGGTTTAGTTTCAAGATCAACAAATTCCAAGGTGAAATTTGATGAAATTTGATGATGAAACTTTGAGTGAGGGTTTTGGAGAATGAGAGAAAAATTGAGAGAATTGAAAGAATTCTGAAAATTGGAGAGTGAAAATGATCTAGGTCCCCTTGGTTTGGAATGAGTGAGCTTAAATATCCTCTAGCTTAGGAGTTTGGCTTGGGTTTGGAGTGAGTGGAAAATGAGGTGAAAAATGGGTTAAGAAGTGAAGTGTGGAATTGGGGTGGAAATTGATGAGTAGAATTGGAAAATTTGGGTGGAAAATGATGAAAAGAAACTGTTCTAGATCCTTCCCACGTAGGCACAAGCAATGCACATGACCACTAAAATGATTTGAAAATTCTGCTGTGCTGAAAAATGCAGATTCTGGGCAAAAATTACACTGGGTAACCGGTTACCAAATGGTGAGTAACCGGTTACTCTGAGGAAAATTTGAATTTTCTGCTTGGCGCCAAAAGGAGGGAAAATGTAGACGGACTTGATTCCACCTGTTCTAAACCACAATATGCCTCTGAAACTTATCTTTGGTCCTCACTACTTGAGTGCACTTGAAACATGCCGTGAAATATTTTCCGCGCCCCGATTAAATTGCTGAGACGGCTGTTCGGTGCTGAATTGCTGATTAAAATTTGACTACCAGAACTGTTGGTCTTCAAATCACTTAATGAGCAAAATAAATGCTCAAAAAGACTTTGAGAATTAAATGCTTAGCCTTAACTGTCGGTAAAGATCAAACCGGTGCTGAGAACATCTTGTACTGCTGAAGAAAATGCCCTGACCCCATGCTCAAAGAAACATGCAAATGCAACAATGCTAATGCAAATGAAAAGAAACATAAGCCAGTTAGCTAAAAAAATAAGAAGGCAAATTTTGCGGTGTTACACCACCCACTATTATTCAAATAAATAATTACTAACTAGTATTACTAATTAGTTACTAACCACATCACCCACCCCTAAGCAATTGGTCACACACCCTCAACTATTCCCTCAAGGTCTAGTCTAAAGGTCACTACCCCATACGAAGGGTATCCCCAACCACAACAATTTACACGCTATCACATACATACACACCATAACACCCAATTCTAATTACGAAAAATAATTAAAACAAAACGGGGTGTTACAAATCCTTCTTCTATTAATGCTTTTGCCTCATTATATAACCCAGTCTTAAAAACTTCTAATTGAGAAAGTACATGGTTGGGTAGAGGCTGAAGGTTGGTTATGTGCTGAGATGATTTGGATGTGTTTGTTTCATCTTTTTGCAGGGTTTCATGAATATATTCAACTGAGGTTTCTTTTCTTAAAGCATGATTTTATGGAGATATGTGTTGGGTAATTTCTTGATGAGTTGATGGTAAGGGATAGTCTTGGAAATTGTTTTCTGATATAGGTTCAGACTCAGCATGCTCATGCATATCATTAAGATAGTCCTGAACAGGTTGATTTGAAATAGTTCTAGTGGAGCTGTTTGAAGGTGATGCAAAATTAAAAGGCTTAACATCCAAATCACTTTCAGTTTCACCAGGAATTGGTGAAGGTGAGCCTCCTTGAATGCTAGCATTAATGTCTTGAATGGTTTGGTCAAGTGATGAAACAATATTGTGTGGTGTTTTGAGTGGAAAAGTCTTCGAAAGTAAATAAAAATATGTGTTTGTATGGATGATTGATTGATAGGACTGTATGTCCTAGGTAGAGATTTGGTTGGATTTAGCAGGTGATGGTGAAGGTGACTTTCTCAGTGAAGGATTAAGATTAAATTCATGAACGGGTTCAGTCTCAGTACCTGATCCTGCTACCAATGAAACAAGTTCTTCTGCAGCTTCTACCTCTTTGCCATTTTTAGTTGGACTCTCTTTTAAACAGTTATAGATCCATCATCCTTTTCTATAGACTATGCTTCCACTTCTATTTTTGGAGCATCTTCCTCTACTTTCTTAGTACCATGATCTCTACAATCTTGAACAACATTTGAATCCTTCTTGCTGATTTCAACAAACTCTTGAGTTATCCTGGCAACTTCAGGAGAATTCATAATAGACTCAAGTTTGTCTCTTAGCTTTTCTCTTAAAACCTCCATGATCTTCTCTATAACCTTTAAGGAGTCCTGAACACGAGTTTTCTCAATCAATTCTCTTAATAGGACTTCCATACTTATCTTGACTACTGCTGTCATGAAATTGTTAACTTGCCTTGCGACATGAGAGATTTTGGTTTCCTCTTTTTCTTCCAACTGACTCAACTTCATCAGCTTCCTTTTCTTTGGTGTAGATACTTCTTTATTCAAATTACTTCCAGATCCTCCTCCTCTAGTCTCAGTTAAACAAATCTCAATTTGATTCTATGAGTTCTTCAAATTTATGTTGCAGGGTTCTCTTGGCGTTGTATAGATTCTTTTTCTTTCTAGTTTTCTGAACAAATCTTTTTTCCTCCTTCTGAACTGCCTTTTGAGCATCTCCTAATAGTTTCTTCTTAGTAGGCATATGAGTATATGATTCTTCATTTTCTTCTTCTTCATCAGATGTGACTTCTTTCCTTTTCCTTCTTCCTCTAAGACTTTAAGCATCAGGGCACTCATCAGGAAGTTGATTAAGAGTAATGGTTACACCATACTCCCTCTTAGCTTCTTCTAGAAGAAATCTGATGACATCAGGATAGTCTTCCTTGGTCAGCAAAGGATAATCTTCCAGAAAATATTTTCTTCTATCTTTCCTAACTCTGATAGGATTATGAATCATTACAATATCCTTCTTCCTTCTCTCTTTCATGTGAGCCAGAGCTGATGCAGATAGCACACTCCCATAGGCATCATCTAAGTCTTGAGTAGCTCTAAATTCCATCAGTATGTTAATCAATTTGCATTGATAGAAGAGTTCAGAAAGCAATCTTGCATAAGGAACTGTTCTTTTGAACTTCTTGTTAGAACAAGATTTGTTCATGACATATATTCCTTGGGTTTTGATTATAACAAAGTATTTAAAGAACAATAATTTAATTTGATGTGTGTTTCTTGTATGCAGGTTCTAATACTTGTAAATATTAGATATAGAATCATATTTACAAAGGCATACTTGAGAGAAGTTGAATTACTAGCTTCTGGTGATGCAGAATCTGAAGAACACTTACTAAGTGATGTCTCGCATAGACTCTAAAGCTGAAGGTATCATAATTTTTAAAAATCATTTTGCATTTAATTGATTTTTCTTTCTTTTTTTTTTCATTTAATTTTTATCTTGCAATTATATTTTTTTATCATTTTGAAGCATTTTTCACTCCAACTTTTGAGATCTCATTTCTCATATTTTACTTGTTTTTTCATAATTTTCTCAACCTTTTGTTTGGTGTTTTGATGCATATTTTGAATTTTTATTTTAAATCATTTTAAAAACCATTCCTATTTCATTTTTATTCATATTTTTTAATATTTGGATTTGGCATTTGATGATTGTTTGGTTGATCATGTCTTCAACATCTCAAATCTTTGATTGATGATCTCTTGGTTGATTCAATCTTCTCTGGTTCAAACATACTAACAAATGATCATATGATCATTTTTGGTAATTTGTATAAGAGATAGGTTATCCCCAATGTGATCCTACTTTAAGGCTTTTGTTTTTTGATAGTTGATCCCTACATGATGGCCTTCATCTCTCTTCTTCTCCATCTATCTTCTTCTTTTGTTTTTAACTTTTGTGTTACATGTTTTAGGAGACTAACTTTGTGTTAGTTCTCTAACATGTTTGACACATAATTTGTTATTGTCCGACCTCAAATAGGTGTGACTTCTACATAAGTCCACTTAAGATTGCTTAACATAGCGCTAAAGTGTCCCGACTCGGTTAAATTCTCATTACCACTAACATTGACATGTTAATTGTGCTAACATCTAACTTTTACTTTTATGCTCTTTACATTTATGTCATTAACTTTTATGACTTTACTTTTATATCATTTTACATTCATTGTCATTTACATTCTTGCCTTTTATTTTAGCTTTTTACTTTTTTCCTTTTACTTCTTTTCTTATTTCAAAAGCACAAAAACATGATAAAATGGCTAAAACCAAAAAAAAAAATAGATCTTATGGACTTTGTGTTACTATCCCTTACTTGAGGAGTATTTTGGACCTTGGACCTTAGGACTTAGTATTTCCCTTTGCTTGGAGTGGTATTTGAGACCTTGTGATCCATTTGAGACATAGTGCTTCATCTGAGAATTTTTTGAAAATGTGGTACACAAACACCTGATGTCGAGTAAGATGTCACGACACTAGGATCATGACAGTATGACACCACAAACAATTATGCAGTTAAAGTAAATGCTTGAATGTAAATAACACAATCAATTGTTAACCCAATTTAGTACAACATCACCTACATCTGGGGGCATCCAAGCCAGGAAGGAAATCCACTATAATAGTATTAGTTTGAAGCCTCAGTAAATAACCTCCAGTTTACAATCTTCTCACCTAATCACTACCTATGCTATTTCTATATAAGAACTCCTAGATATGATACCCCTCTCACTTCCAATGATAAATTCAACAACAATGAACAATAGAAGTCACACTTCCAATGGCACAAAATCTATTATTTTCTTAAAAGCTTAGGAGTGATTACAACTCAAACTCAGTCCAATTCAAGCACCTAAAAGGTACATGAATGGCTCACAAATGCACAAACAACACATACCAACTCAGATATCAAAGTGATATAAGAGAAGATCACAAATAACAAAAACACAATAAACCCTAAAACTCTCCTTTCGATACACGACTTCTCTAATGCATTAGGTTTAGAACAACCCTTTAAATATCTTTTGATCAGCATGGGCTTGGGCGCAAATCCAAAACAGTGGCTGCAAATAATCTGCACAATCTTCTGCATGAAAATAGAAACAAAATAGAAAGTGTCCTAAAAAGTCTCAAAGATCTTTTTTGTGAAACAAATGCACTGCTGGCACAATACCTGAGTTCCTAAAATAACCTTCCTTATATTTCGACAGAGTTGAACTAAAACAAATAGAATCTCACACTTTAAAATGAAATCTTCCAAATAAGTAAAAACCTAATCTTCTGGTATAACATGCCATGACATCATGTCACTACACCGTGCTGACCATCAGTGATGTCTGACCAACATGTCAAGACATCTTGCTAACCATCCTGCTGTGATACTTGTTTTTATCAAAATTGCTGCCAATCCCAAAATCACATAACTTACATTTTTTATCTTTAACTCAAGATTTGGAAGCTCTTTATGGCTTGGTGACCTTGGTTGTCTATATGGTTTTCTTTGATATTCATCTATTCTTGTTGCTTGTTCATCTTATGACTCAATCCAATGTCAAATGCTTGCCCCTTTTTGTGGTTAGTACACTTGCACACGTAAAGGCTTTCTCTTGGGCTACCTTACAATGAGACCATTTACTTTATTCTTTAGAATAGTCTCTTCATCTCCTTCCCACTTATTAAATTTTCAAAACTTCTCCCTATTTCAAAAACTTATTGTTTTCAAACTTCATACCTTTTTCTTAATAAACATTGACTTTGTCAAGTGATCCAGAAAATATTTTTCTTAATAAATTTTAAAACACTTAAGCATATTCAAACTCTTTTCAAAATCTCTAAAAACGATAAACCTCATTAAACTTCTTTTTGTGCCTTTGTGCAATTTTCTTTAAGAGCCTTTTTTTCAAAAGATTAGATATTAGTCTATTCTTGTAGTGATGCAAACCACTATACTTTTACAAGATGTTGAGAAATGATTGAAATTTTCCACATTAAGACATACTTGTGAGAAAGTCCATGTAAAAGTTCTCCATATCAGGTTGATGCAAATGCTCGTTTCCTCATGTTTGTGGGTAGTAAGTTGAGTTTTCCACTCGAAGATGACAAAATGTTTTTTCATTTAAAACCAATCAACAAACAAACCATCTTTTTTTAAACACAGATTTGCAAGTGGCTCTCGCTGCGTACAACGGATGTGAGGGGTGCTAATACCTTCCCCTTGCATAATCAACCCCAGTATACAAGTCTCTCTTTTTGCTTTTTGCTTTTTGGGGGTTTTGTTCAACCTTTTCCCTTTGGAAACAATAAATTTCGGAGAGGACTCTTGCTTTTCGAGTTAAGTTAATCAATATCTTAATCTCAATAATTTTTCCCGCCGCGACAGCTAAGACTTCTCTCCATGACTGAACGTACTTCGATTGATGAATCATTTTCTGATAATGGTTAGATTGTGGCTATGCAAGAAGAGTTGAATCCGTTTCAAAGGAATGATATTTGGAATCTGGTACCCAAAACTTCACAGAAGAACATTATTGGAACATAATGGGTATTCAAAAACAAGTTCAAAGAGCAAGGAGAAGTGGTAATAAATAAGACTAGACTTATAGCTCAAGGCTATAGTCAACAAGAAGGTATAGATTTCTCTGAAACCTTTGCACCAGTTACAAGGTTAGAGGCAATCAGGTTACTTATCTCTTATGCTATTAATCGTGACATTGCTTTATACCAAATGGATGTTAAGAGTGAATTCTTAAATAATGTCTTTTTTGAAGAAGTGTATGTCAAACAACCACCTGGGTTTGAGGACTAAGTCCACCCAGATTATGTTTTCAAATTAAAGAATCACTCTATGGACTCAATCAAGCTCCCAGAGCTTGATATGAGAGACTGAGTAATTTTCTTTTAGAAAATGGATTTCAAAAAGGGTGAGTAAATGCTACACTCGTTAGAAAGACTCTTAAGAATGATATCTTAATTTTCCAAGTTTATGTTGATGATATCATTTTTAGTTCAACTTATGTTTTTCTTTGCAAAGAATGTTCTAAGATAATGCAGGCTAAATTTGAAATGAGTATGATGGGAGAGCTGAAGTTCTTTCTTGGAATTCAAATCAATCAATGCAAAGAGGGAGTCCATGTTCATCAGACTAAAAATACAAAGGAGCTTCTGAAGAAGTTCAAGCTTGATGATTGCAAGATCATGAACACTCCTATGCATCCATCCTGCAACATGAGCAAAGATGAAAGCAACACAAAGGTCTTCCAGAAGCTTTACAAAGGTATGATTAGATCTCTTCTTTATTTACAAACTTCTAGACCATATATTTTATTCAGTGTCTGTCTGTGTGCAAGATTTCAATCAGATTCTAGAGAGACTCACTTAATATTTGTTAAGAGGATCTTTAGATATCTTAAGGGAACAACAAATCTAGGATTACTTTATAAGAAATCCCTAGATTATAAGATGGTTGGATTATGTGATTCTGACTATGTTAGGGATATAATTGATAGAAAATCCACTAGTGGAAACTATCAATTCATAGGTGAAAACCTAATATCCTAGGCTAATAAAAGATAAGCAACAATTGCCTTGTCTACTGCATAAGCAAAATACATCTTTACTATAAGTTGTTGAAGACAACTACTCTGGATGGAATATCAGTTGAAAGACTACCAGATAAGTGGAAGAAGTATTCCAATCTTTTGTAATAATATTGTAGCTATTTGTTTGATAAAGAATTCTATTCAACATTCTATAACCAAGCACATAGAAATAAAATATCATTTTATTAGAGACTATGTTCAAAAGGGTGTGATAGATATACAATTCATTAATACAGATCATCAATGGGATGATATATTTACTAAACCTCTTTTTTGAAATATTTGATTTTACCAAAAAGAATTTAAACATGCATTTTGTTAAAGATCAATGCTTGATTCTAAAATGGAGGATCAGAGTCTGATGATGATCAGAAGCTATTGTGGTTAGAAGCCCTGAACATGCTTCTGATGAATAATAGCATCTGAGCAACTCATCCTCTAACACTCAGAATTTTATTTGTTGTCTCTAATAACATATAAGTGGGTAATTTGACGATTCATATCTGTCCACTTATGTGTCAAGAATCTGAAAGGTTCTCTGACAATTGGTTTGTTAGCTGTTGGATAATAACTTGTGGTTTATGATGTAAGTGTTTTGAATATTATGTCAGTGCCCATTTTTCATTATTATTTTGTTTGTTTCAAAAATTAAAAAAATCTTTTTACACTCAAATGCACTCAATCATTTCATTATGATGACTTCTCGACAAATGTACCGATAGTGTCATAGTAATAAAAAGAGTATCGAATACACAGGGACTGCAATTTAACAAAGCAATTGTTTTGCAAGTATAAAAAGTAACAATTGGGGGGAGGGGGGTTCAAGTTTGCAGTTGAAAATAAAAGAAGTGTTCTGACAATTTATAGAAAGTGGTCAGATTTTGCTTAGAATCCCTTATTTCTCCCCTGTTGATGTCTAATTCATTACATAAATCAAGCGTCATTATATTTCCACGGGGAGTTAACAAGATCATTATACTCAATCCTTAGGTGTATAGCTCACTGGTTCCTACTAGAGGCCTCTTATCCCTATTCAAGCGGCGTAAGTGAAATCAGGCGATTATACAGTACGTTAATTCTAAGGCCACTACTCGAGGTCTGCTATCCATATTCAATCGGCGTCAGTACGATAATTTCCCTTGATCAGATGCATAGACTAAAGGTCAGTATTCCCTATATGTTCATAATCACATTAACATAATATCTAAAATAATGTGCTCTAAGGAAAAGAAGCAATTAAATAGAAATATAACTAAGATAATTCATGCAATATCAAACTACACATATGTCCCAATGTTCGAGCTGCAGTATAGCGGAAAGAAGCAAAAGATTTGGAAGAACTTCGTCTGGGTTATACCGTCTCCACAGGGATCGGTGCAAGGGAAAGAATGTCGTTCAACAATTTATAAGTTTCTAAGCTTGGGTTGAAAGGTTTAAAAGAGTAAAATGCAGAAAGTAAAACATATGAACAAGTAAATAAAATATGATAGAGAACTCGTCAAGAATGAAGTTCATCCACCTATCTATCAGTTTAACATAACCTAAATCACTTGTCAATATCTTCATGTATCGCTCACAACAGGGTTCATGTCTAAGCTTCTGTCAAGAGTTCAACCATATTGTCTCATTGGTGATGTCTCACGCAACTACACAACATGGAGCATTAAGAATCGATACCCACGCAAATTTTAGATCTAAATCTATGTCTAGAGTTTAGAATCTAACAGATGTTCATCCTAGTTCTAGATTTGAAGAGTATATGTCTATAACGGTTCAAATCCAAACTTAAAGCAAGAAAACAAAGATGACATTGATATAGATTTGTAAAATAGATCGTATACAACGCCATGATCAATAATACATACTATTAAAGTAAACTTACATACAACCCCAATAATAAAGGGTATAAAGAGAAGAAGGAAGATGAAGAGGAATCTCTCGTCGTGTCTAGCAAAGTGACGCAATTCCAACTCCGAATCATCGCTATGCAACCTCTAATGTTGTTTCTAAGCCTATATCTCTAAAGAATGATTTATGATCAAATAGGTATAAAACGTCCCAAGAGATAACTAAAAAATCTATGACGAAATGAATATATACAAACTAAAATTTTCTTGTCTCGCCCAGGGAAAATCACTTTATTGGCCATCAATCAGTCAAAAAATGCATCAAACTGCCTTTGGAAAATATCTACATTCGCAAGACCTCGCCCAGCAACCACGATGCACTTTTGGTTCCGCCTCTACAATGAATTACCTTGCCTTCAGCTTGCGTGGCACCGCTTGCCTTCAGTTCGCCTAGCACTGCTCGCCTTCAATTCGCCCGGCAACCATGACAAGTTTTCCCCTTCTTGGCTTTGCTCCCACGTCATTGCTTTGTGTCTTTTTCTTTAATTTCTTGCACATTTCTTGCACACTTAGCACACACATCAAGGTTACCAAGCTAGTTGCAATTTATATGACATTATAAGAAAACTTGGGGAAATTAATCATTGAAACCGCAAAATAGAGTAGAAAAATGCCAAGATTTTATGAACAGAAATAGTCAAGATTTGCACTTATTGAACTCTCCACAACTTAAAACTTTGTTTATCCTCAAACAATGGTAAATCAAACTTAAAGAAACAATAGCAACTACCAAGAAATCATGATCAAACAAGTTTTTAGAAACGAAAACAAATGTATGGTTCAAATTGCAAAAGTACAAGAAAAGTTATGCTTACCACTATACTACAATGACACCATGATTATGAAACAAATTCTAACCACAAAACATATGTCAAAATTCTAATGCAACACAACTTCAAATACTAATCACACCTAACACACAACTTCATCAATGGATAAAAAACAAACATGAGGGACTTGACTCACACCCAACAATCTTGCTAACATCTAGATCAAATTATGCATTCATCCAATAAATTCATATTGAAAGCATAAAAACACAAATCACAAGGACTTCAAGGGTTGTAATGTGGCTTGGTTAACAAAGAAATGTCATATCTTAAGGTCTTTGAAACAAAATTGCATAATCATATGAGAGCAATCACTTCCCACATTTTCAAGCAATCAAAAGTTATTCACCATTATCTCTTTGTTTATTTGCTACAACCTTGATCTTATTATAATTTCTTTCCTTTTCTTTTCTTTTTCTATTCTCTTTTCTTTTCTTTTTCTTTTCTTTTTCAAGCCTTTTCTTTTTTCAACCTCTAGCAACCAACCTTTTTCTCCCTAACTTGAATACAACAAATCCTTGTAATGTGAATGCTCCCAAACTTTCTAAGGTACGAGTAAATGTTCAAACCACAATTCATGGTTGAAAGTTTAAGTATTTCAAGAAACAAATTCAGAATCTATGCAAAGATCAATGATTAACTACTCTTTGCATGCAAAGGAAAATTGCCACAGTTCAAAATTAATATAGATTCCTACATTAAGGCTCAAAGGGGTTAATGAGTTCTCTTACTTACAAGGTAAGTTAATTTTGGTTAGGTGGTTGTGCTCAAAATCAAACACAATTCCTTGATCATTTTCATTCTTTCATACAATTTTACACAAATGCAAGATTAAACATAATAAAACCGGTTTAAAACAAGAAAGTTAGTCTCCTGCGCATATAGTAAACAATGGAAAGTTTCCTCAAATTTGGCTATGAACTAAAGCGATTCAAATATGAACATGTATTGCAAAAGAATGAATGTCATGTCATTTGTACAAATTACAAGTTTCATATGCATGCTATGTTATAAAAATCAATAAACATGTAACTTTGCTTAAGTAACAAGTTTTCTGCTCATATCATTACCATAACATTTTCTTGTTGATATAATCAAACTTGAAAAAAATTAATCAGTATTTATTCAAGCTAATCAAAGATAAGCTTATTGGACAACACCAAATAATTCTCTAACAAATTTATATTGAACAAGTATGTATTATAGACAAATGTAAAAGAAAAAACAAAAAATGTAGACAAGTGTACAAAGCTAAAAAAATATAGACAAAGGTAAAAAGCTCAAAAAGATAGAAAAGTGTATTAAGATAAAAAATATAGTCAAATGTACAAAGATTAAAAATATAGTCAAAAGTACAAAAATCAAAAGTATAGACAAATGCACAAAGCTTAAAAATATAGAAATTATTGCAATGCTTTTAATATCAAAAAACCAATCCCCGACAACGGCGCCATTTTGTTCAAGCTGCAGTATAGCGGTAAGAAGCAAAAGATTTAGAAGAATTCCCTCTGAGTTTTATCGTCTCCGCAGGGATCAGTGCGAGGGAAATAATGTCGCTTAACGTTTTCTACGTTTCTAATCTTGGTTTAAATGGTTTAAAAGAGTAAAAAGCGGAAAGTAAAACATATGAACAAGTAAATAAAGTATGATAGAGACTCGTTAGGAATGACATTCATCCACTAATCTAATACATAAATCTATCAATCAGTTGTACATAACCTAAATCACTCGTCAATATCATCACGTATCGCTCAAAATAAGGTTCATGTCTAAACTTCTATCGAGAGTACAACCATATTGTCTCATCAGCGGTGTCTCACACAACTACACAACACATAGCATTAAGAATTGATACCCATGCGGATGTTAGATCTAAATCTATGTCTAGAGTTTAGAATCTAATAGATATTCTTCTTAGTTCTGGATCTGAAGAGTATATGTCTATAACGGTTCAAATCCAAACATAAAGCAAGCAAAAAAGATGACATCGATATATATTTGTAAAATAGATTGTATACAACGCCATGATCAATATATATACATAATATCAAAGTAAAATTACATATAAACCCCAACAATAAAGGGTATAAAGAGAAGAAGGAAAATGAAGAGGAATTTCTCGCCGTGTCCAGCAAAGTGACGCAATTCCAACTCCGGATCATCGCTATGTAATCTCTAATGTTGTTTCTAAGCCTTTATCTCTAAGAACGATTTATGATCAAATGGATATAAAAAGTCCCAAGAGATAACTAAAAATTCTATGAAGAAATGAATATATACAAACTAAAACTTTCCTGTCGCGCCCGACGAGCTACATCTCACCCGATGAAAGTCAATTTATTAGCCATCATTCAGTTAAAAAATGAATCAAACCGACTTTGGAAAATATCTACATTCGCAAGACCTTGCCTAGTGACTACGATGCACTTTTTGTTTTGCCTCTACATTGAATTGTATGGCCTTTAGCTCGCGGGGCACCGCTCACCTTCAGTTCGCCTGGCACCACTCGCCTTCAGTTCGCCTGACGACCATGACAGATTTTCCCTTTCTTGGGTTTGTTCCCACTTCATTGCTTTGTGTCTTTTTCTTTGATTTCTTGCACATTTCCTGCACACTTAGCACACACAACAAGGATACCAAAGCCAATTGCAATTTATATGAAATTATAAGAAAACTCGGGGAAATTAATCATTGAAACCACAAAATAGAGTCGAAAAATGCCAAGATTTTATGTATAAAATTAGTCAAGATTTGCACTTATCACCCAACAGGTCCGAACATGTTCATCAGAAAAAACCTAACCCAAAAGTGTTTAGTTACTCATATTGATAAAATTACAATACCAAATGATAATAATAAGATTGCATAAGATTTCCTTAAAGATCTGACCTTCAATGGCTTCAAATGCGCTCCAAAACTCACTTCCAGTGCTATAAATCATGCTATCTATTTTCCAATCGCAAAACCCCTAAAAAGTTCAAATAATGCCTTTTTATAGCCATCAAATTGTACCAGAACGCGTCAAAAATTTCCCAGAAAAGTGCCCATCGCGAGCGCAATCGATTGCATCGCGCGATGCTGCTTTGGCTGCCCTTCCACGCGCGTGAAAATCATTAATATATTCAGTGTTGTCATTCCTGATCCTGAGGCTTGAAGGAGGGTGAATCATATCTTTGTTCTTGACAATGTTCATATTTCCTAGTACAACAACTGAGATAATATTTCCATGTATCATTTCCATATCTTCATTATCACCTATGTTAATTAGAGTCTTAATTAACCTGCTATGATGAATTAGTTCAAAAAGAAGCCTTGCATAAGGAACATTCTTCTTGTTGTGCTTAGTGTTATCTTTGATGGCCTCACATATGTGATGAAAGATGTAAGCAGAAAGGTTGATTACCTCCTGGTTGATCAAAAACCAAGTGAAGTTCTTGTGATCCCAAGAGATCTAATAAGTTCTTCCTTCTCTTGGAATCAGGAAGCCAATCAATATTCTGAACAAAATACACATGTTATCCACCTTTCCAAAATCTTTAGATTTGAGAAACAATCATTGCTTGATCATAAAATATTCAGGATTACTCTCTTTGGTATTCAACGCACATCTATCGATGTTATCCAAATTTAGAAGTTTTGCAATGTAACATTAGGTGATAGTCACATTAACCCCCATGGCAGCTGATCTAATTTCCACCTCCTTGAAGTCTTCTAAACCCATTTCAAAAATTGTCTTCCCTCTGAGTTCTTCATGCTCATCAATCTTCTAATTTTCTTCAAGAGTGGCTAAATTTTAATCATACACTTCAGCCCTAACCCAGAAGTCCTTAACCAAGTAAGGAAAGGTAGGACTGTTTAGCATTTCAAAATTATTTAACCACCCTTGATCTTCAAAATAAGCTTGCAAGGGAAACCTAATTTATTGTGAAGCGGTACTTAGGACTTTTGGCTCTTTTAAGGGGTGAGCCTATTAATGTAGGGTACTTAATTTTTGAAAATATTAAAAATATGGCTAACTCTACATAACGAGCTTATGGGCATTTGTGTGTTATTAATGAATTGTGTAGGAGAGCCAGAGTACCCACCTACCCAGATGATGAGATGATAGGTCCAAAAGCATCTATCAATGTTTTGGCAATTAAGAGGCTTCAACATAATCACCCATTAGGAGAAGCTAAACAAGATCAAGAGGATAACGAAGCAGGAAACTAAGAAGAATTCTACCAACCTCAGGTACAGTAGCTAGCGGCGCAAGTTCAAGAAAATCAACATGCATCCCAATTTCAGAGAATGATGGAAGCTCATGCAGTGGGAGTAACAAGGTGGATAACAAAAGTTTTGCCCACCTTGTGTGTTGAACCCCCAAGATTCGCACCAGTATTCAGAGACTTCTACAACCAACAAGAATACCGCATGTTTGCCCAAAGTTTAAGAGCACGCTTTGCAAGCTTCGAAGAAATGAATAAAGGGCAATAGCACTTATAAGTACTCTTTCCCATTGTATGATTTTAATCATGTTTGTCTTTAATGAATGATTATGCTACTGTTATTTCTTTCAAATTTACAAAAATTGCAACTAATCAATGAACAAATGAACCAAAACGACCATCATATGAAACTTGATCATCAGGAAAGTAACTTACGAATTGAAAGCAAAGGATGAAAAAGAAATAGACAACCTTGTATTTAACCTTTAGATACCTCAACTAGTAAGGTTTTAGCCAAATTATTTTCACTACTCATTATTCATTTCATTGAGTGTATCAATGAATTATTGCTTTATCAGGTTTGAGCTATTTCCGATTAAATTTGTCTGGTTTGATTTACACACTTAGAGGTAGTTGTTTGCTATGAAATCTGAGCCTTTTTAAAGCCACCATGTAGTAATAGGTAAAGTCCTTTGCTAACCACTTTGCGATTAGCCCTTCTTTTAGTGAATTAGACTTATTTTTTATCCATATGACTTGAAATATTACATCTTTCCACCCTCTCTTTGGAGTTAGGTAGAAATTTTTAGTTTTAAAACTGTATGAAAAAGAATCAATTTGAGGTTGCTCTTGGAAGGGAGCAAGGTTTAAGTTTAGGGTTGGGGCACTAGAGAAAATCATTCAAAATTTAAAAAAAAAATTAGAAAATAAGAAGTTAAAAATAACTTCTTCAAAAAAAGAAAAAAAGAATGCAAAATGAATATTGAAGACCACGGTAGGGATATCTCTAGTACCGTTAATTAGGAAAAGAGTTGGTGATAATAATAGGAGAACTAGGTACCTAACTCCAAAGGTTTAAACTTACTTTCCCAAAAAAATGTTCTACCCAAAAATTCTATTAAAACACGATCAAACTCAATATAAACTGTTTTGCATGTTGATTGAGAGACTACCCTATCAATTAAGTGAGTCATCGTGAGATGAGAGACAGTTTAAGTACTTGTTAAAGATTGAGGAATTTTTTTAAAATTTGCTGGATTGCTGTTGGAATCTAGAATGGTGGTCAAGTAAAACAAATTTCATATGGTGATGTCCACTTGTTATTGTTGCAACTTGTTTTTCTATTTGGATTTTGAAGTGCAGGCATGTTACTTAAGAACAAGCAACAATTCAAGTTTAGGGTTGTGATGACACTCGGTCATTGCATATTTTCTGTCGATGAAACAAAGAAAAAAAAGTCGAAGATGGTCAAATTTGATGAATAATGGCCTAAGAACGAAGCAAAAATGACCAAGTATGAAACATTAGGGACTTAGAGAAATTTGGCTGAAAAATGAGCAAAAACGTGCAAGCAACTGGAATAATTACGCGCTACATCACACACGTAATAGAAAAGAAGAAAAGTGATAACGCTCAAATTCTTTGATATTTCGAATGTCATTCTAGGTCAATATCATCTTGCATATCCCAATTTATCAGCTAGAACGAACTTGTTGGATTTACAGACGAGTCAGTCAAACTAAAAGTCGGTTCCGATTAATTTCAAAACCTGACAAAATGCTGTATTTTTCCGAGTGATTTTATTCCACGCTGATAATTTTGTTGCAGTCATTTTATTTTAAGGAATTTCGATACCCGACCTTTTTGTACGCATTTATGCATTTAATTTATAGTTTTTTGATTAGTCAATCTTTCAATTAGTTTAGAATCAATTTAGTTAACTTTATTTTCATTTTATCATCTTTTTCTTTATTTCATTTCTTAGTCAAAGTTTTTTAATTAATTTAGTTTAGTTTAGTTTATATAATTAAATTTTTATTTTAGTTGACCCTATTTTATTTCATCTTTCTTTATTTGAATTTTTGTTATTAATTTAGAGTTAATTTAAATTTCTTAGTTAATTAAGATTTTAGTTTAGATAACTTTAATTATTTTATCTCTTTTTATTTACTGGCTAAATAATTTTTCAATTACTTTAAAATTAATTTAAGTTTTTTTAGTTTATTAAATATTTAATTCAGATTAGATGTTATTTAATATTAGTGTAATATTATTATTTTATTTTCCTTAAGAACATTTATATATTAAAATTTTAGAATTTTTTTTTAATTTTAGTCTTCAAACACAATCATACAACCATCATCAATAAAACCAAACATGTTCAAGACAAGGTTTCTACTTTCCAAAACATTTCACCAGCACAATCAAGACAAACGTGGAAACAATTTCATGATAGGAATAACATGTTCAAAATCAAGAATCATCTCATAATCATTTTTCCAAAACAACATCAGACATAATTCAAACACGTCCCATACAACTTCCTTTTCCTTCCAAATTAGCATTTCACTGTCCAGGCTCAAAACATCTATAAAAGGACAGCAGTAACGTCATACACAGAACACAAAAAAACACTCATGCTTCATCCCCCATTACTACCACCCTTGTTACTCCACCTTTCGTATAACTTCTTCTTCCAACGCATCCTTCGTCATTACCGTTTTCTTCAGTTTGCGACTTCCTCTGTGCCGACAACTTCTACGCACCACGCACCGCGCATTCCACCTTCGTCCGCCCCGTGCCAGATCTACCTCTCTGACGAACCGTCGGCTGCTATTACAACCCAACTGGTATTTGTTCTTTTTGCTCCACTTTTCTTGTATTTCGTTTGTTGTATGTATGATTTTTTTATAATTATGTTTTAATGTTTTTATTATTCTTAATATTCATGTTTTAATGTTTTTATTATTATTAATATTCATGTTTTAATGTTTCTATTATTCTTAACATTTATGTTTTAGTGCTCTTATTGTTCTTAACATTTATGTTTTAGTGTTGTTATTATTCTTAACATGTATGTTATTTCTGTTCTGAAATTATGTATATCCAATGTCCATTTAGAGTTTCATATGTATATACACTGCTACTTTGCTTAATAGTATAAATGATATTTTAATTTTATCATAATTTTATTTACAAAGCACTTCATGTTTTAAATTCTTATATGCATATCATATATCTTACGCTTTAATTTTAATAGTTATTTATGTTCTACATTTTTTAAACTATATACATATTGAGTTTTTTATGAGTTATATACTTTACTAAGTTAATATATTGGTTTTGGTTCAACTTTTGTATATAAACATACCTTGCTTCTCTTTATTTAGTATTTTTCTATTTTAATATTTTATTAAGTTTTAGTGATATAATATACAAAATATAAAAATATTTTGTAATTATTAGTTAATATAAATATAAATATTTAAATCAATTTATAATTTCATATGCCCGATTCCAAGGGAGGATCCCTTTTGTTGACTGCCATGTCATACTTAGCCTAACTTTAGGTCATTCCTGTTTCATCCTAGCATTAGGATTATAGTCGCCGTACTCTATGTGAGTGTTCTGCCATGTACAATTCCTTCCCGTTTCATCCTAGCCTTTGTATTAAAGTTGTCGTACTCTATGTGAGTGTTCTGCCACATACACTTCCTTCCCGTTTCATCCTAGCCTTAGGATTAGAGTCGTCGTACTCTATGTGAGTGTCCTGCCATGGACATTTCCTTTCCCGTTTAACCTAGCCTTAAGTTTAGAGTTTCTTAACTCTATGTAGGTGTTCTACCATAGACACTTACCTCTTTCCTTTGGAACCTTGACCACAGTCAAGAATTCCTCACCCTTATTGAGGGGAACTACGGATGTTCTGATTCCATTCCCGTCAGGATACGTAGGCACGAGATGCGATATCTTGGCGAGCATACTTAGATACTAACCCCTAGGTCTTTCCCTTGGAACAACTCCTTATCAAGCAAATAATAAAATAATACAAATACTAACAATAGGTTCCTGTAGAGTACTACAGATACTTAGGATGCTAACATCTTCCTTAGGTATAACCAACCCCCGAACCTTAGATCTCTAGCTTTGTTCTTACATAGCACAATTAGGGTTTTCGACCTTTACCCTTTCCTTTGGATAAATCAAAGTTCGGTGGTGAATTAAGATTTGTGAACCTAGTTAATACAATAGCTATGGCATCCAGTTCTCACCGCGACAGAAATGGCGACTTCACTGGGGATGATAAATTCTAAGAGGGTTAAACCCACATTGTTTGTATTGGTGTTATTTTATTTGCTTGCTTGCCTGTATATTTGTATATATCTGTATATCTGTTCTGCTTGGGTTGTTACATTGAGTGGTGAGATAAGTCTTAACCCGGACTTGAGTGTACACTTATAATAAGATTGTGGTATAATCAATAGTTGAATATTGGGAGTAGTCTTAATATGATTAACATATGAAATAACCACACTCTGTCGAGGCCCTCTTGGAATTACTGATGCATACGAGTAGTCGTATTGACATTACTTTTTCCGACCTGGGAGTCCGTGACACTGAGGAACTTTAGTATCCCTTCACCCCTCGTAGCCTTTTAGGACGTAGTGCAATGATCATCCAGGTGTAGACCCGTGATGGTTGTCATGCGATACTACACTCAGACGAGTTTATCTTGAGAGTATTATTAGCCCGCATGAGTAGTCGTGCAAGGCGATAATATCTGAAAGATTTATCGATGACTCTGGGAACCTCTTAGAACCTTTGTTCTGCAGATACAAGAACCCTTAGTACATACCTTTGAGATGGGTAGACCATGGCTCCATGCTCGTGATTTTTAAACCTAGGCCCTTGTTTGTTTACCTGTATATATGTATATGTGTATACCTGTGTTTATGCATCCATTCATCAATACATTCATGAATAACCCTTTGGTATCAAGGAACTCGATTGTTCTTTCCTTTGTAAAATCAATAAAGATCATGGATTATAAAATGAAACTTTTTCAGTCTTTCCGAAATGTTTGCAACCTGCTTTTGAGTTCCTTGAAACCATTGCATTGTGTAGCGTGCGATTTTTGTAGGTGACGCGACCACCTTACCGCAATGGTTGGAATTGGGTGCTACTTTCTGATTTCTTATTTATCCTATGAAGCTGGAAAGGAAAGGGAAGTTATCTAAAACTAATCTTGCACGCAAATGTTTTCTATAACAAATGTTGAGAGATTGGGGGGTCCGGGGTCAGGTTATACAATGGGGAGTTGTTAATTACCCAGCTTATATATGGTTATCCATAGATTGTTAGCAATTTCTACTGTTATCTACTTACTGATGTTTATCTGTAAATGGGAAAGTTTCTTCTTTGGGAGTGTTAAGAGAGTATTTTTGTTGTTTCGGGGTTTTCCAATGATTTTGATAAGGTACTGGACCTAAAGTTTTTGATTGGTGTGCTCGCTAAGATTTCACAATCATATGTCTACGTATTCCCGTAAAGATGATAGGGAAATTAGAGTAATCGTAGTTCCTCCTACTCTATGGGAGGAAAAAGATGTTTGGTGTCTTGTTCAAAGCCCAAGATTGAAGTTAAATGAGTATTTGTGTCTTGTTTAAAGCCCAAGATTGAAGCTAAAGGGGTGACTGAGAGAGAATTTATCATCTCTAAAGGGAGATATCTCACCTGTCCATCACAGTTTGTTGAAGGTTTGGTTATAAAGGGGAATTACTTTAACTGGGATATGTGAATCCAGCAATGCCATAATTTCCTTTACAAGGGAGATGTCCTAAAGGAGGAAATTTTAACTCAGTTTTGAGCAATGCCATTTTTCCTTAGGAATCTTTCATGCTAAGAGAGGGACATGGGCTTGGATGTAAATAATACAGAGGCTTGCCACTTAGAGCTGTTAGATGAAAGAGGAAGTTTACCAGGATAAAAGAGGTATCACAACTTGGATTTTTGAATCAACAAGTGTGCCACGTACAGCAGTTATATGGGATTAGGGTTGCTTGATTTGTCTGTTTTGATGCGTGATGTAAAGAGAAATGTCTTCCTGCAAAGAGAAATGTTGATTTTCTCGGAGGGGATTTGTAGTTTTATGTGTGCCTTGATCAAAGCCCAAGGTTGAAGCTAAAAGGTTGACTCTACTAGGGAGTTTTATATCTGTCTTGTACAAAGCCCAAGATTGAGGCTGAAAAGAGACTGACTCTTTTGGGGAGATCATTATACAAATCCTAAGAGGAGGCTGGAAGAAATTGACTCTTCCAGGGAAATATTTTGTCTGTCTTATACAAAGCCCAAGATTGAGGCTAAAATAATTTGACTATACTTGTGAGAGGTTTTATCTGTCTTGTACAAAGCCCAAGATTGAGGCTAAAAGGTTAGCTGACTCAGCTGGAGAATTTTTATATGTGTCTTGTACAAAGCCCAAGATTGAGGCTAAAAAGCTGAGGGAAAAATCATTATACAAAGCCTAAGAGGAGGCTGGTTGGGGAATTTCTTATATAAAGCCTAAGAGGAGGCTAGTTGGGGAATTTCTTATATAAAGCCTAAGAGGAGGCTAGCTTCTGCTGAGGATTATTGAGATCCAGAGACAGGTCCAAATTGGGGAATCAACTCTTGTTGAGGATTACAGAAGAGTTAAGATATCAGAGACCAATGAGGTTTTGATTATGTTAGTGTTGTGTTGATAGTAAGTTGACCTTAGCTGGGGAACTTAGGATGGAAAGTTTAAAGATTGAGTTTTAAAACCTATGAAGGTTTTAACTCTGCTGGTGATTGATTAAGTGATCAGGGTTTTTTCTTGTGCTTTTAGGAAACTTGAGGGTTTCTTTAAGATCCAAGAGGAGATGAGATTGCCCGAGTCTACTGGTACGAGAAGGTTTTTCTCTTAACTAGAGAATTATCTTTGTATGAAGCCCAAGAGGAGGCTGATGTTTTAAGGGATGAGGATCAACCCTAAATTGGTCTGATGTTTGACTCTTTGGAGGATTGAACTAGCAAAAGATGACTAGGTTTTGTCCTATACCTGTAGGAGGTCTTTTGGTCCTTGTACTAAGCCCAAGAGGAGGATGAGAACTTCTAAGAAGCCTGAGGGTCCTTGTACAAAGCCCAATAGGAGGATGGGGATGCTTTTAGGAAGCCTGTGGGTCCAAACCTGAGAAAAGTTCAAAAAAGGTTTCAACGGGAATAATCCTTTCTTTAGTGAACAATTCTAGGGTTTGAAGAAATTCAAGAGAGGTTTCACCGGGAATAATCCTCTCTTGGGAAATTAATTTCCTGTCAAATATTTCTAGTAGTGACAATCTTGAGAAAAGTTTCACCGAGAATAATGTCTTTCTCTGTTCCATATTGTATAAGCCCAAGAGGAGGCAAGACTGTATCTGGAATTTCCTATGGGGGAACTAGTTTTGACCATGTTGAAAGAATAACCACTTGTTTGATCTAAAGCCTAGACCTAATTGCTGGGGAAAACTCTAAGCATATATATACAAGCATATACAGATGAAATATATAGACAAGTATGTTGAAGAGTGTAGTAGGACTTACAGGTGAGCAAGCTTCCAGCATTATAAACATAACTGTATGGTTAGTTATTCAAGAAATTGAAAGAAGTTTTGATACAACTATACATTTGAATCTAAATCAAAAAAGAAATTTGTTTTAAAGGAAGTTTGGGGCTTATACTCAAGGAGGGGCCCAGATAAAATTTGTTTTGAAATCGGCGATCGTGCCGAGATTTTTTAAATGTATCGGGACTTATACAATGACTGAGGCCCAAAATTGGTTTATTTACAAAAGGATGAGTCTTACACTCTATCAAGAGGCCCAAAAGTTTTTTTTAAAAAAGAAGAGAGAATGGGGCTTACAACTCAGGGAGAGGCCCAGAAATAACAGTGATCACACCGTTGTTTTTTTTTTAAATCCCGTAGGGACTTATACAATTACCGAGGCCCAAAAATATTTTTGTACAACAAGGGATGGGTCTTACACTCTTTTAGAGGCCCAAAAGTGTTTGAAAAAAGAATAAAAATGGGACTTACAACACAAGGGAAGGCCCAGATGAAAATTGTTTGAACACGGCGATCGCGCCGAGATTTTTAAAATCGTATCGAGACTTACACAATGACTGAAGCCCAAAATATTTTTGTACAAAAAGGGGGTTGGGTCTTACACTCTATTAGAGGCCCAAAAGTATTTATGTGAAGCTTAAAAAAATCAAAATTTAGAGAAAACCCTAATTTTGAATTTAAAAGATATAATTTTTAATGGAAATTAAATAAAAAAATGATATAAAATATCAAATATATTCAAAAACAAGTTATCAACTTTGAAAAATATTTTGAAAAGTCATGTTTATTCACATGAAAGATTGAAATTCATTTGGAATGAAAAGATCAAGGTGGGAATTTCATTTTAAAATGTTTAAAAACAAATAAAATGAAATAAACTACAAAAATTCTAACTATACTAAATAATTAATACAAATTGGATTTTTTTTGTAAAATAAAATAATTTAACATTTTTGTGACTTTTTAAAAAAAGAACCAATCAAAAATGATAAAAAAATGAGAGAGAAATTAATTTGTGAAATCAATTAAATACAAGATCAAAAATTCAAATATATGAAAAATTGAAAAAGGGCACCAAGAACACATGTTCTTGCCCGCGTGCCCTGTTTTTCCCAGATTTACATTTTCTCACTTTTCTCTCTGATTACTCAATGGTTTTGCACGATTTAAACACCAATCTCACTCGTTTTTTAACAAGGATCACAACCATATAGATTAATTGCATTTATATTAAGTGTGGAGTGAGAAATCAGAGGATGAACTCAAGAACCCTAGTTTCAGCATGAACACTATGAAATTCCATACACGATTCTTACATAGCAATTGATTGAGGGTTATCGCTCTATATACATGCAGAAACAAGATGGTAACTCAAAAATTCATTTATGATGCATGTAATATGGAGTTTGAAGGCTTCAGGCTTACCTCTTACAGTTGGTGATCGAATTCTATGTTGGAGATGTTACAGATGTTGTGTAATGATCTGGATAGCTTCAATAGACCTCAAGTAATGTGTTTGAAGGCTTGGAATGGATTGAATCAGCCCAGAACTTGTTGTGGCACCTCAACTGCAAACAGACCAAAAGCTTGAGCAAATGGATGGTGATCTTGTGATTCTGATGTTCCAGATGTGTTTCGGGGCCATGGATCACTCATATATGATGTATATGAGGTGTTGGCATGATTGGTTTAGTTTGAATTGCTTCCTATTTCAAAATTCGATAGTGACTTGAAATAGAAGGAAAATCTGGTTTTTGAGATGTGATTTTGAGGAAAGCATCAGTTTGTGTCCTTTGGTGTACTTAAACTGTTCACAAATGAGCTATATTTATAGTAGAGCAAGTTTGTTTTTCAAGCTATAGTGAATGGAAACTGGTACAGGTCTTTGGACAATGGTTGTATAAAGGATCCAAGTCTTCTATAGCCAATGACTTGGCTCAGTGTAGTAGGTTATTGTAGTTTTGGTTCAGAGATAAGGCTTGACTCAATTCTGTTAGCAATGTCTTAATGCTTGCCACCCTGTGAATCCATTGAATGCATTGGAACAAAATTGGAGTCTTTGAGATTTTTAGCCTTTTTAAGGGACACATAGCAACATGTAGATCCTTGGACTTGGGAGGCTTGTGGATAAGATATTTTTCCTTTGATGTTATCCCCTGAGGTGTCCAAATGGATGACAAGGCTTGTAATTGTCTGATTTAGCCAATTCGAGCAAATGACCTATAATCTGCCTTGGGAAGAAACCAGTCTTTGATGCCATGTTCCAATGGGTGTAACTCCCTACTCAAATTGAATTTGGAGATGATCTGGTACTTGTTGGAAAGCTCTCATGACATACTTTAACTTTGATGTTTACAAATGGACCTGGTTCAACTTGGATCATGATGAAAAATGACCTCAAAGTTTGGAAAAAGTGAAACAGATTCTGACTTGTTGAAAATTTTACTAAGAGTTGGAAAAAGTGGTCATTTCCACTTTTTGTGATTTTGATCAATCCATAACTCAAAACCCATGAGGATTTGGAATCTTTTGTAGTTGACATTTTTGAAGTATTTCATGTGAACTTTCATTTGAGCTTTGGATGGAAGAAAAAGGCCTTAGGGTTTGGGAGTTATGACCTTGCAAAGTTGGTACCAAAGCCATTTTGTTCCATAACTTAGAAAAATTTAAGTTTTCTAAGGTTGCCCCTTTTGCAAGTTACCTCACTTTTCTTGGTTTTTCTTGATGAATAATGATCAAAACCATACATTAACATTGTTTTGGACTTAGGGGAACCATATTTGTGAAAAATTCCAAAAAGTCAAACTTGATTTTGGGCACAGTTGACTTTTTGTTAGATGAAATCCAAACTGTGTGATCCTTTGTGCAATCAAGTTTTTGACCTAATTCAAACCTAATGGATGGATTCATAGGTGTTTTAAGGTGTATTGAATCATGTCCCAAGGTTCGGGAGCATGTCTTGGTCAAAAGTCAAAGATACAGTTGACTTTTTCTTCAAAACCCTAATTATGGTCCAGATGAATTTGAAACTTGTGAGTCAAGCTTCTTGGATCAACCCATTGTTATAAATGGATTAATGTAGTGTATTTGAGGCCCTCAAATCATGTCTTGAGGTCTTGGCTCATGCTTTACTCCAAAAGTCAACTTAGGGGTGAATTAGGTCAAGAAACCCTAATTCCTGATTTTTTTTATGAATGCGTCCCCTGAGGTTATTTTGACTTGATGATTGGACTCATTAGGTTCCTTGGAGTATCTTGGGTTATGCTTTGAAGTATTGGCTCATGCCCAGAGGAAAAATTTCATCTGGAGGCCTTGGTCGACCAAAACCCTAATTTGGTGACATTGGCGATCTTGAGGCTTAATCCACTTGGAATGTTGCAACTTTGTGCTTGATTTTTGGTATGGGAGACCTCTTGATCCTTTATGGGTGTTTGAGAGGTTAGACAAGTTGAAGATCATGTCATTTTTTGATTGATCCTTTGTCTAAGTGCTTTGAGAGGGCTCAAAACCCTAATTCTTGGTTGTAGTGAAAGCTTAACAATCCTTGAGGAGATTGATGAGGCATGATGGCACATCCATATTGTGGACATGATTTGCACAATGATGGGAAATCTTGGTGGTCAAAATTTGGGGTATGACAGGTGGCCCTATTTAATTTTCTTGGACCTGAAGGTGTGAATGGCAAAGATGTTCGGACATTCAGGTTGCAAGAGGATTAAATATCGGAATACCCAAAATTTTGACAGTGGTTATGAATGTTAGCGGTTTTCTCATCCATCTTCTTTTGGTAAGCAATGATACTCATAAAGGGGTAAAAAATTCCTCTTGATCCTGGTCTTCAGCCACAGAACTGGTCTTAGTTTCTGAAATAAACTTCCCCTCGATCCTGGTTTTCAGCCACGGAACTGGTCTCAATTTCTCTTGAAATAAACCTCCCCTCGATCCTAGTTTTCAGCCACGAAAATGGTCTCAGTTTCTCTTGAAATAAACTTCCCCTCGATCCTGGTCTTTAGCCACGGAACTAGTCTCAGTTTCTTCTTGTCGAGTTTTTTCCTTGACAAGGGATGCTATTTGCAGCAGTTTTTATCAAACTTCTCGCCGAGTTTTACTGGGGAGAAGCCATTTGATGGAAAAAGATTTGATGTCAGACTTGCTGGGGAAACCCATTAGTCTGAGCTGTAGAGGTGTGCAAACTTCTCTGTGGGAGATGGCATTTGTTGACTCTACTGGGGAAAACGAGTCTCTTGAGAGACTACTTTTTTCTTGGGGATATTACATCATACTTTTCTTCGAGATCATTTCGGAGAAATGCCATGTGATGAGATCCAATTTTGAGGTGCTGATGACCTCGTTGACATCAAATCTTTCGGGGAGAAATCGCCGTATTGCCGAGAGTCTTTGGTTAAGAGGATTTCTCTGGGGATTTTCCTTAATCCGGGAAAGCAAAATATCATCTTCAATGGTGAAGAGTGATTTTTTCAAAGTGTCTGGCGAATGCCTTCTTGCCTTTCTGAGGTTCAAGTTATCAAAGTGGTCGTGGATAGGCTCTAATCCATAAATAAACTGGGGAGAAATTGCTCAGGCGATACATTTCCTGACGAGGAAATAACTGACAATCTCATTGGCGGGAGGACGTTATCACTTGGGGATAAGACTTACCAGAGTGATAGTAATGCAATATGAATATGAACATGAATCAATTATGCATGATGTATGTATGTTTATGCTGACAAAACAGACGCGACATACGGACTAGTGAATGAACATGACTGGACACTTGGCCACTGCGGGGGATGAAAAGTATCATTGGTCTAAGATAGCAATCATGCCTTGCTTAGGAGAGGTAGACCCTGTAGGGGTGAAAAAACCATTAATTGGTCTTAAGAGGTAAGAACTCCGTCGGGGATATAAGATAAGACGTTCACATCTGAAACAGTTGATCCTTCATTCAGGCGTACTGGTTTAGAAGGAGTAATTTGATTCTGCACTTTGAGGTTTGATCACTTCCAGAGAAGCCCTCAATGTTCTTTTCACGTTCAGCAGTTAATAAGAAATGCCATCTTTATTTTAAAGCAGAAGAAAATTTGACAAGTAAATTCATTTTTTTTCGTTTCAAGAATCGTTGATAATGTTAAAATGTCATTCTGTAAAGCAAAAATAAATGAGAATTGCAAACAAAAGCACTAGGGCTCAAATTTTATTGATAGGATGGAAATCATCCAAGCGCGTGATCCCATAGAGTATTTACAAAGTTTAGAAAATGGTAATTTATGGAAAAAGGGGCTACATTGAAACTTAACGACCGTTATCCTTCTACCAACTTTGAATTTTGGACATCCTGAGCTTCTGTCGAAGATGACCTTGACTGAATTCTTTTGACGGATGGTGTTACCACTGGGGATTTAACCTTGTCGGACGTAGTTACTTGCCATGAATCCCTAACTTTTGCCTAGATTGTCTTTTGAGGTTTCCAATCCATCGGGATGATTTTTGCTTGTGTCTCTAATTTTTGTCTGGACAGCCCTTTCGGGTTTTCAATCCACCGAGACGTTTTGTTTTTTGTTTAGCGAAGTATTTCTTGACTACGTCAATATTCGTGGGGTAAGTAAACTCCTCTCCATCCATGGTTGCGAGTCTCAAGGCGCCACCTGAGAAGGCTTTCTTGACCACATAGGTGTCTTCATAGTTCGGATCCCATTTACCCCGGGAATCAGTGAGAAATGATTGTATCTTCTTAAGCATGAGGTCTCCTTTTCTGAAGACACGGGGTCGGACCTTTTTGTCGAACGCTTTCTTCATTCTTTGCTGATACAACTGACCATGGCAAAGAGCCGTTATTCGCTTTTCTTCAATCAGATTCAGTTCATCGTGTCGACTTTGAAACCATTCAGCTTCTGTTAACTTAGCTTCCATCAATACCCGGATTGATGGGATCTCTACTTCTATGGGGAGCACTGCCTCCATGTCATATACTATAGAGAAAGGGGTTGCCCCTGTTGAAGTGCAAACAGATGTGCGATAACCGTGAAGAGCAAATAGTAGCATCTCGTGCCAGTCTTTGTAGGTTACAACCATCTTTTGAACGATCTTCTTGATGTTCTTGTTATCCGCTTCTAGCACTCCGTTCATCTTAGGTCGGTAGGGAGATGAGTTATGGTGTTGTATCTTGAACTCAACACACAACTCTTTCATCATTTTATTGTTCAAGTTTGATCCATTATCCGTAATGATCTAGCTTGGAACACCATAACGGAATATGAGATTATTTTTTATAAAGCGGACTACCACTTGTCGGGTTACATTGGTGTATGACACTGCTTCGACCCACTTGGTGAAGTAGTCAATGGCTACCAGGATGAGCCGATGTTTGTTTGAAACTTTGCGTTCAATCATGTCAATCATGTCGATTTCCTATATCGAAAAAAGCCATGGAGAAGAAAGAACTTTGAGATGCGTTGGCGGCACATGGATTTTGTCTACGTATATCTGACACTTATGACACTTCCTCATGTACTTGTAGCAATCAGATTCCATTGTCAGCCAATAGTATCCTGCTCTCAGAATTTTTCTCGCCATTGTGTGTCCATTGGCATGAGTGCCAAAGGATCCTTCGTGAATCTCTTTCATCAACATGTTTGCTTCTTGCCTGTCTATGCATCCGAGCAAAACCATGTCAAAGTTTCTCTTATAGAGTGTATGACCACTCAGGAAGAAGTTGCCTGCCAGTCTTCTAAGAGTTTTCCTATCTTTTCTTGATGCCCCAAGGGGGTATTCTTGTCTTTGAAGGAAGCACTTGATATCGTGATACCAAGGTTTATCATCTATGATTGCTTCGATCGTGAAGATGTAAGCAGGCCTTTCTAGGTGCATTATTTTGATCTTAGGTATGTTATTCCAGTGATTTACAACGATCATGGAAGAGAGAGTGGCTAGTGCATCAGCCATGTGATTTTATTCACGAGGGGTATGATGAAACTCAATTCTGTTGAAGAATGGTAACAACCTTCTCGCGTAATCTTTGTAAGGAATCAGTCCTGATTGGTATGTGTTCCAATCTCATTTGATCTGATTGGTAACCAGGGATGAGTCTCCATATACATCCAAGTTCTTAATCCTTAAGTTGGTATCTTCTTCGAGACCCGTGATACAGGCTTCATTTTCGGCCTCGTTATTTGTACATTTGAACGGCAGTCTGAAAGTGAAAGGAATGTGGGTACCCTGAGGTGTTATGATGATTTCCCCAATTCCATTTCCATAATTATTGACAGCTCCATCAAAAATTAGTCCCCATCGGGAACCTGGTTTTGGCCCTTCACTGGGTAGCGGTTCATCGCAATCTTTCATTTTTAAGTACATGACACCTTCGTCTGGGAAGTCAAACCCGACTGATTCTTGATCGTCAATCGATTGATAAGCCAAATTATCGGCTAAAATACTTCCTTTGACAGCTTTCTGAGCATGGTACTTGATGTCATATTCTGATAACAACATCTGCCAACGGGCAATCCTTCCCGTGAGAGCAGGCTTTCAAAGACGTACTTGATTGGATCCATTTCGGAGATTAACCAAGTAGTGTGACAAATCATGTACTGGCAAAGACGTTTGACTGCCCAAGCCAGAGCGCAACAATTTTTCTCGAGCATAGTGTACCGAGTTTCACAGTCCGTGAATTTCTTGCTAAAGTAGTAAATGGCAGACTCTTTTCTTTTTGTTTCGTCTTGTTGGCCAAGTACACAACCCATAGAGTCTTCCAAGATTGTTAGGTAGATGATCAGTGGTCTTCCCTCCACTGGAGGTGACAGAATAGGTGGATTCAACAGATATTCCTTGATACTGTCGAAAGCTTTTTGGCAATCTTCTGTCCATACACAACTTTGATTATTTCTGAATAGTTTGAAGATCGGAGTGCATGTCGCGGACATAAAGGATATGAATCTGGAGATGTAATTCAGACGTCCCAGAAATCCTCTGACTTGTTTTTTAGTCTTCGGAGAAGGAATTTCTTGAATGGCCTTGGCCTTGTCAAGGTCAACCTCGATTCCTTTTTGGCTGACGATGAATCCTAAAAGTTTTCCCGAGCGGACACCGAACGTGCACTTATTGGGATTCAAGCGGAGTCTATATTTTCTCAAACGCTCGAACAACTTTGACAGGTGTGTCACATGCTCTTTTTCTATTTTAGATTTGGCAATCATATCATCGACATACACTTCAATATTTGTGCATCATGTCGTGAAGAGTTATCATGGCCCTTTAATAGGTTGCCCCGACGTTCTTCAGACCGAACGGCATTACCTTTTAACAAAAGGTGCCCCATGGGGTGATGAATGAATTTTTCTCCATATCTTCCGGCGCCATTTTGATTTGATTATAGCCCGAGAATCCATCCATGAAGGAGAAGACTTTGAACTTTATTGTACTGTCTACCAGCATGTCAATGTGTGGTAAGGGGAAGTCGTCCTTTGGACTTGCTTTGTTTAGATCCCTGTACTCTACACACATTCTGACTTTTCTGTCCTTTTTCGAAACTGGCACTATGTTAGCTAGCCATTGAGGATATTATGAGGTGGCAAGGAAACCTGTGTCGATCTGTTTCTGCACTTCCTCTTTAATCTTGATAGCCATATCTGGATGAGTCCGTCTCAGTCTCTGTTTCACCGGAGGATATTCTGTCTTTAGCGGTAAATGATGTTTTACGATGCTGGTATCCAACCTCGGCATGTCCCGATTGGACCAAGAAAACATATCTGGAAATTCTTTGAGAAGTTTTATCAAACTTTCTTTGACAAACGGACTGAGCAGTGCTCCAATCTTAACCTTTTTCTTTTCTTCTCCTGAAAAGTTTCCAACGACTCTTTGTGAGGCTCAATAGACCTTTCCTCTTGTCTGAGTAGTCGGGAGATCTCTTCTGGAATTTCTTCGTCCTCTTCTTCTTCAGTCTTAAATACCAGGAATTCAAAGTTGGGATAAGGCATTGGATCGTATGTTTCAATGGGGTTTAAAACAAGCAATCTGCATGATGTGATGATTCGTTTTTAGTAAACACGGAGAGAATGCAAAAGTGCGTGTAGTGTATTTTCTGAAAAATGCTTGTTTTTATTTTGGGTTATTTTAGGATTACCATTTTCTGAAAAAGAAAAGTGAAAACAACAATAAATGTGGGAATGACAGAATGACATTGTTTATTTACGATTTATCGATTCTTGAAACACAACCTTATAAAACAAAACTCTGTCGCTTTTAGGCGAAGCAAAGAGGAACATTTACAGAAAAGTGAGCC
Organism: Lathyrus tuberosus; assembly: GCA_022829125.1. Lineage (NCBI taxonomy): Eukaryota > Viridiplantae > Streptophyta > Magnoliopsida > Fabales > Fabaceae > Lathyrus > Lathyrus tuberosus. The sequence goes on from JALAZF010000794.1 coordinate 753,941, forward strand.
CTATAAAACATCCATTCACCCGGGCGAGGTGAAAGGTTTAAAACAAAGATGGCAATTACTTAGACTTATGGACGACTTTCAGGACATCGACAACAACCCAACGACGGCGAACTCCTCTGTGAGTCACAAAGTCTGGTACTTTCCTTCTTGGCTTGTCTTTAGAAATGACGCTGGTTTCTGGCGGTGTAGGATCGTTGGAGTCTTCCTCCCATGCAGAGTTGTCATAAACAAACTCTTCTGTTGTCTCCTCCCTAGTGTTTTTATCCTCAGGCGGATCTCCCCATCCAGTTGGTTGGATGTCCTCGTATCTGTTGCGAGAACTTTCAGGAGCAGTGTACTTGACTAAATAGTCGTACTTGCCACTCGGCTGTCCTAAGGTGTCCCATATTTCTGCAGGAGTGGATGAGTCATCTTCCTCAATGACATTGATCTCAGGGAAAGCATAGTTGATGAACTCTCGTCCTACAATCTTTGGAGATTCATCATTGTGGTGCTGGACATTTTCGGAATGTCTTGAGTAATGATTCCATGACCCGGAGGGGACATGGGTATTCTTTTCAATATTACTCAGTTGATATGCATTATTAGGCTGACTCTTTTGCCCCAAGTCTTCTGGGCATGGCCTCCAGATAGGCAAGTCATCCAGGGGATCCCAATAATCTTGGTCAAAGCTGTCATTCATTAGGTCATCCTCAAATGAGTTAGGTGGAGCACGACATTCTTCAGGATTGTAATCTCCATAGATCATCTGGGCATCGGATCTCGGTATATACCTTGGGTTCTGATCGGGAAAATAGAATGGCATACGCGCTTCTTTCGAAGATATATAACCGTCATGGTTAAGGTAAGATTACCATTCTTCTTCCATATCGGAGGAATCGCTCTCATTAATGGTGTGTACTTCTTGAGACACTGGGTGGAGGAAGCCTCCACTGTGAAAGAAATCCTGTATGTGACAAAAAAATTTCATCTTTAGTAGTAGTCTGGGTACAGGTTGAAGAGAAACCAAGACCTTTCTTTGTCTTGTTATCAGTAGAAATTACAAGTTGTCCCCATCCTTTTATGTTGTTACTCTTGATTACTTCGAGAGCATCCTTGTATGAGGAAATTCATGTCCCTCTTTCTGATCGATTCTCATTGCTCACCGAGAGTGCTTGGAACTGGGTTCCAACAACCTCCTCGGGTTCTACACAGGAGAATAATGATAAGTTGCTCACGATTAAGGCTTGCTCTCTGCACACTGTGACTAACATGTCATTCTTGACGAACTTCAGCTTCTGGTGAAGTGTCGAAGTGACTGCCCCAGCCTCGTGTATCCAAGGTCTTCCTAATAAACAGCTGTATGCTGCCCGGATGTCCAGGACCTGGAAAGTGTGAGGACCGATGGTTATAGGAAGATCGACTTCGCCGATAATTATTTTTCTAGATCCGTCAAAGGCTTTGACGATGATCTCACTGACTCTCATCGGAGCTCCTTGAAACGATAGTTGTATCAGAGTTGATTTTGGCATAACATTCAAAGATGATCCTGTGTCCACCAGTACACTGGCTAAAGCATCATCTTGGCAGTTGACTGTAATGTTAAGCGCCATATTATGATTTTTGCCTTCTTCCGTAAGTTCTTCATCACTGAATCCTAAGTTGCTGCAGGAAGTGATGTTGGAAATGATGCTGTCAAACTGTCTTATCGTCACATCTTGTTCCATAAAGGCTTGCTCTAAGACTTCCTGTAGAGCTTCCTTGTGAGCTTCTGAACTAAGCAGAAGAGAGAGTACATATATTCGTGACGGAGTTTGCAACAATTGGTCCATAATGTTGTACTCGCTTTTCTGGATGAGCTTCAGCATCTCATCGTTGTACCTTACAAGTTTTGGATTACTGGATTGACCAACTGATGGGTTCGGAACTCCTGTTTGAGGTTCCTTTTCTTTGGTAGGTTCTCCAACTCCTCTGTTGAAGATCTGACCGCTCCGTGTGACTCGACTGATGTCGGCAATGTTTACGACGGAGGGTAATGGAGTTTCCTTTCCATTTTCGATGGTTGTTGCACCGTACTTGTAAGGGATAACCTTCTCTGATTTATATGGTACTGGTCCTGACAGGTAGATAACCACAGGAGCTTTTTGATTTCTCTGACCATCATAGGCAGCCTCAATTGGTTCGAGGTTAGGGATTCTTCTACTGTCAAAAGAGGCTTTTGACTCGTTGAGCAGAGGGATTATGTCACAAACGTTCTCGGTCATTCTGTGATCGGAGATTATGGCAACATTTTTGTTCTGACCAGGTAGATACTCTTGTATCATGTTGGTCGACCCAGAGCTCGATTGTTCTTGGAGAGCTGCTCGCACGAGATAACATCCTTAGTTATCTTTCGAACACATCCTACATCGCTCATAGTTGTGCGGTGGTACACGGCCACACCCGTTTTGTATACAGTGCATCTTTAATAGATCTGTTTCCATTGAGCGGATATCACAGCTCTGATGTCTATCAGAATTTTCCTCAGTCAAGCTAATCTGTTATGTAGCTTCATCCAAGTAAATAGGAAGCCACCAGTTGTCCAACAAATGTTGAAGTATTCTTCGTACAAGTGCACACCCCTGTCTGTCTTTGCAGCATTGTTCACAATCTAGATAATCACGTGAAGCCAGAAAAGCAAGCCTGACTTGCATAGCATGTAATTCAACCAGACTGGTATTCATCAGGTGTATGTCAAAAATCTAAACCATATTGACTTGATGGTTACTTCTTCGCGGTAATCTTGGATCCATCCGAGATCCATCTGACGTTGGAGGGCATCTTGTATAAAAGAGCATCCCTGATTATCTATTGAGCAAACTGGACAAGAATTATAATCGTGCCGTGGCAGATATAATATTGACTTTGCCTCGAATACATCGCCACTAAGCTGACGTTCATCGCACGGATGTCGTGGTTCTGAACAATGTTGGGATATACATGGTCCATGTTTACTTCACGGATTCTGTGATCCTGAATCCAACCCAGATCCATCTATTCTTGTAGTGCTGTTTGTACTACGGAACACCCCTGATTGTTCTTTGAGCGGATATCACACTGGTGATAATTGTGAGACGACACATGACCGTACCTGCTCTGTCTGCAATGTATCCTCACCAGATTGGTTCCTAATAGGAGTACATCGTGAATTTGATAACTGTGGCTAAATTCTCCCTCTATTAAATTCACTGCAGCTTTCTCATGTTGTGGCAACAGGTTTGTCTAAACATTTAGATTAGTATCTTTAAAAGATAACACCCCGTTCCTGACAAGCTTCTGTACATCAGACTTGAAGCTGAGATAGTTCTCAATATTATGTTCCAATCCTCCTTGGTGGTAAGGGTAAGTTTGATCTTCTTTAAACCAAAAAAGTGGATTTTCTGGTACTGCGAGAGGAGTCTTGGTTTGGACGTGCCCCTTGGCCAGTAGAAGTGGAAATAATTATGCGTACAACATCGGTATAGGGGCAAACCCAGGTGGTCGTGTAGTACGATTGTTATTATTGTACTGTGGGCGAGCCTGCTAAAGAGGCTGTTGCGGCCTTTACTGATACTGTTGTTGATTTAGTTGGCTCTAAGCAACCTGAGGTCGATAAGTCGGAGCCAGCACGGGGTTGATAGCGAGAGTTATTGCCGCTACTGGTTGATACCTTCGCCTTTGCTTTCCCAGAGAGATATTACTAATATCTTGCTTTTTTTCTTTTGGAAAGTACTACCGTATCTCTTGGTACTGCTAGATGGCTCTGCATCTTTGACCAATCGTCCTTCTCGGACTGCTTCTTCTAGGCGTACTCCCATGATCACCATTTCAGTGAAGCCACTGGGCGCACTTGCAACCATTCGGTCGTAATAGAATGAGCTCAAGGTTTTTAGGAAGATCTTTGTCATCTCTTTTTCCTCAAGAGGGGGACAAATCTGAGTGGCAATTTCACGCCATCTCTGAGCATACTCTTTGAAAGTTTCTTTGTCCTTTTGCGACATTGCTCTGAGCTGATCTCTATCTGGTGCCATGTCCAAATTGTATTTATACTGCTGAACGAAGGCAGTGCTGAGATCTTTGAAAGTACTGATCTTGGTGCGATTTAAACCCATGTACCATTTGAGTGCGACACCGGTTAAACTGTCTTGGAAGTAATGAATCAATAGCTGTTGATTTTCTGTCTGGGTTGACATTTTTCTAGCGTACATCACCAAATGACTTTGAGGGCAAGAGTTGCCTTTGTATTTTTCAAAGTCAGGCACCTTGAATTTGTGCGGGATCTTTACATTAGGGACCAAACAAAGGTCTGCAGCGTCCTTTTAAAATAACTCCTGACCGCGAATGGCATGCAGTTCCTTATCCATTTCCAAGAATTATTCCTGGAACTCATTCATCCTTTCATATACATCTTACTTTCCGCCAGAAATTTCCTGCTGAATCTGTCCTTCCAGGACAGCGTGTACCACTGATTGTGGTATGGTCATTACAGCGGTGACTCTTGGAGCTTCAGTGCCCTGAAGTTTGTAACCTTCAGGTGTTGCCATTGTAATCCTTGCGTCTTTATTTTCCCGAAGCTTGTAACCTTCAGGTACAATGGTTCTCGCTATGGTTTCTGGGTCTTCAGTGACCGGTGGGATATATCCCTCAGGGACAAAGTTGAGAGGCATGCCCCAGGGGCACCCTTTAGGCATGTTGTACCGAGGATCATATATCTCTATTATGGGCGTAGATGTGATCTCTGAGATCACAGTCTTTTGTTGTGGCCTCTGAGCTGCTGCCCGGGATTGCATGTCACTGTGAAGTTTTTCCAAACTTTCCTTTAGAGCGTCGATTTCTTCTCTCAGCTCTCTGTTCTCTTCCTTGAGATCGTCCATTTTCTTTTGTCGATTGGCCCGAGTATTGTATGAGTGAGACAGTTTGACTCTAGAATCGCGACACATATGTGAGACTCAAAGAGGAGAAAGAAAATGCGCTTATGTGAGAATGATGAATGATATGCAATGATATATTTTTTAGTCTTTGTTTTAATAAAAAAACTTCAACAATTAGATTGCAATATCATATAGCGGAGGATGGAGACCCCTTTTTATTGAATTCGAATGACTGCGGTATTTTACATGGAAAAATACAGTATTTTACAAAGTGATGTAAGGAAAATGTCTAAGCTCATGGATCCTGAGTTCTCTCTGAAGAGAGCTCAGATGTCGGTTCTGGTATTCTTCTTTTCTTTGACCGGGGATCTTCAGCCGTTGTCGGGTCGTCAGTCTTTTGCCAAGTAAAATAAGTGAGCAAATTCTTACGATCTTCCTGACTCTCTATAGCATGCTGCTCTAATATCTCAATCAGAGCATCCTTTTCTTTTAACAGTTCCTGAATCTTGGTACACTCCAAATTGAGGATTCAGTATTTGTTCTTCCAAGAGCTCTTCTCCCGTTGAACTTTGTTGAGAGCTACCTGGAGTTTTTCCGTATCAGACATGAAATAAAAGGCAGATTCCTTTAATGGAAAAACTTCTTGGCGAGGGTAAGGCATCCTCAACTTGAGGGATCTAGTTTGAACCCAGTGGAGATAAGGCTCCATGGAGGTACAGTTGGGTTTTCCTAGAGACTCACTTCCTTTCTTGTGAATATGTTTCCAGGCATGCACTATTTCTTTCTTTAGTTCCCGGTCATTTTCCCCTTTCTTGAAGAAAAGACCTTCCAGATGAACATTATGTGGGATATTCTTCATCGGGTATCCGAGTTGACGGCGAGCTAAAATTGGATGATAGATGATTCCTCCTTTAGTTCCTATGAGGGGTACGTTAAGGAAATTTCCACATCTGTCGATGATCTCTATCCCTTTGTAAATCCTATTGTACCAATCTATGTTAGAGTTGGTAAGAGACATAATCCTTTATGACCAACGTAGAGTACTCTTGTGATCCCAAAAAGCAGCAGACTTGGGCAAATGGGAAATGAACCATTTGTAGAGTAAGGGTACACAACATGTGATCATTCCTCCGTTGTACAAGTGTACAAAATGATAAGCATCTGCGAGCAAGGTTGGTACGGGGTTTCCTATCAAAAATATCTTAACAGCATTGGAATCGACGAAGTTGTTGATGTTGGGAAAAAGGAATAAACCATATGTGAGCAGCATAAAGACGTCTTCAAAGGCAATTACATTTCCTATACTAGCAAAGTACAGAGCTTTCTCCATCAGGAATTTAGCTGGTAAACCCTGGATTCCTCCTTTGGTGGTCATGTGAGTCCTAACTTCTGACTCATCCAAAGAGATTGCTCTTGCAATGGCCTGATCCTTTGGAATGTCTTCCAGTCCAAAAAATGGAGCTTGATCAGTGATAGGTAAATCAATCAGATGGGAGTACTCTTCTAGTGTTGGTGCCAGTTGGTAATCCGAAAATGTGAAGCAATGATAAACCGGATCGTAGAACTGAATCAGCATAGACAGGATTCCTTCAACTACGTGAACTCTTAACAGAGACAACAACCCTCCGTGCTTAGCTCTGAAAGCCTCGGGATTGGTAATCATCCTTGCCAATTTCCTTAAGTCTTCTAATTTCGGAGCCTTGAAGGTGAAGTTGTGCGTCTTTCTTCTACCGAAATCCATAATGCAACTTCTCTATCTCTGATATTTGCAATTATTGTTTTAGTTTATTTTGGGAAAGAAGATTTTTTCTTATTTAAAAGAGCTTTTTAGATGAATGCATGAATGCAGCACACAAAAACATTGAAAAAACATGGGTTCAAGGGTTCAACGTCATGAGCATGAAGTCAAGGCTCTACCCATCCCCAAAGGTTGTACTATTTTGGTCAATTTTTGTACCTGTAGAACGGGTTCCAAGGTTCCCAAAATCATTGACCCCCCTAGGGATATCGACAGCAAGCTGATTCACTCGAGCGAGCTGTAATATCCTAGGATGAATCTCATTTGAGTGTAGTATCGCGTATCAACTATTCCCGATAGTCACCGCACTACCAAATGGTCATATGGTTAATGTCTACTAAATCCTCAGGGTCATGGGTACCACACTAGGAAAGACAATGCTTTCACGACAATCGGTCGTTTAACATCGATACTTCCGTACGGGTACCTCGACTGATTCGGTGGGATACCAAGTTAGCTTGGTCGTGATTCATTCCTTATAAGTGTCACCTGTCTATGCCACCCTTATCTTAATGTTCTCTCAAACTTTCCACGTGTGTATCAATCGCATTCGCATTTACAGAAAAATTAAACACGGATATCATGAAGGAATAACAGTATATATATATATATATATATATATATATATATATATATATATATATATATATATATATATAAAGTATGTAGAAAACTTTCTAACAACCTAGACCACTTAGGAACTTTAATCCTAAAGACTCCCCAGCAGAGTCACCATTTTTCTGTAGCGTGCGCTTTTTGTCGGTGACGCGACCACCTTACCGCAATGGTTGGAATTGGGTGCTACTTTCTGATTTCTTATTTATCCTATGAAGCTGGAAAGAAAAGGGAAGTTATCTAAAACTAACCTTGCATGTAAATGTTTTCTTTAACAAATGCTCAGAGATTGGGGGGTCCGGGGTCAGGTTATACAATGCGGAGTTGTTAATTACCCAGCCTATATTTGGTTATCCATAGATTGTTAGCAATTTCTACTGTTATCTACTTACTGGTGTTTATCTGTAAATGGGAAAGTTTCTCCTTTGGGAGTGTTGAGAGAGTATTTTTGTTGTTTCGGGGTTTTCCAATGATTTTGATAAGGTACTAGACCTAAAGTTTTTGATTGGTGTGCTCGCTAAGATTTCGCAATCTTATGCCTACATATTCCCATAAAGATAACAGGGAAATCAGAGTAATCATAGTTCCTTCTATTCTATGGGAGGAAAAAGATGTTTGGTGTCTTGTTCAAAGCCCAAGATTGAAGCTAAATGAGTATTTGTGTCTTGTTTAAAGCCCAACATTGAAGCTAAAGGGGTGACTGAGAGAGAATTTATCATCTCTAAAGGGAGATATCTCACCTGTCCATCACAGTTTGTTGAAGGTTTGGTTATAAAGGGGAATTACTTTAACTGGGATATGTGAATCCAGCAATGCCATAATTTCCTTTACAAGGGAGATGTCCTGAAGGAGGAAACATTAACTCAGTTTTGAGCAATGCCATTTTTCCTTAGGAATCTTTCATGCTAAGAGAGGGACATGGGCTTGGATGTAAATAATCTAGAGGCTTACCACTTACAGTTGTTAGATGAAAGAGGAAGTTTACCAGGATAAAAGAGGGATCACAGCTTGGATTATTAAATCAACAAGTATGCCACTTACAGCAGTTATCTGGGATTAGAGTTGCTTGATTTGTCTGTTTTGATGTGTGATGTACATAGAAATGTCTTCCTGCAGAGAGAAATGTTGATTTCCTCTGAGTGGATTTGTGGTTTTATGTGTGCCTTGATCAAAGCCCAAGGTTTAAGCTAAAAGGTTGACTCTACTAGGGAGTTTTATATATGTCTTGTACAAAGCCCAAGATTGAGGTTGAAAAGAGACTGACTCTTTTGAGGAGATCATTATACAAAGCCTAAGAGGAGGCTGGAAGGAATTGACGCTTCGGGGGAAATATTTTGTCTGTCTTATACAAAGCCCAAGATTGAGGCTAAAAGAATTTGACTATATTGGTGAGAGGTTTTATCTGTCTTGTACAAAGCCCAAGACTGAGGCTAAAAGGTTAGCTGACTCAGCTGGAGAATATTTATATGTGTCTTGTACAAAGCCCAAGATTGAGGCTAAAAAGCTGAGGAAAAAATCATTATACAAAGCCTAAGAGGAGGCTGGTTGGGGAATTTCTTATATAAAGCCTAAGAGGAGGCTAGTTGGGGAATTTCTTATATAAAGCCTAAGAGGAGGCTAGCTTCTACTAAGGATTATTGAGATCCAAAGACAGGTCCAAATTGGGGAATCAACTCTTGCTGAGGATTACAGAAGAGTTGAGATATCAGAGACCAATGAGGTTTTGATTATGTTAGTGTTGTGTTGATAGTAAGTTGACCTTAGCTGGGGAACTTAGGATGGAACGTTTAAAGATTGAGTTTTAAAACCTATGAAGGTTTTAACTCTGCTGGTGATTGATTAAGTGATTAGGGTTTTCTCTTGTGCTTTTAGGAAACTTGAGGATTTCTTTGAGATCCAAGAGGAGATGAGACTGTCCGAGTCTACTGGTACGAGAAGGTTTTTCTCTTAATTGGAGAATTATCATTGTATGAAACCCAAGAGGAGGATGATGTTTTAAGGGATGAGGATCAACCCTAAATAGGTTTGATGTTTGACTCTTTGGAGGATTGAACTAGCAAAAGATGACTAGGTTCTGTCCTATACTTGTAGGAGATCTTTTGGTCCTTGTATTAATCCCAAGAGGAGCCTGAGAACTTCTAAGATGCCTGAGGGTCCTTGTACAAAGCCCAAGAGGAGGATGGGGATGCTTTTAGGAAGCCTGTGGGTCCAAACCTGAGAAAAGTTCAAAAAAGGTTTCACCGGGAATAATCCTTTCTTTAGTGAACAGTTCTAGAGTTTGAAGAAATTCAAGAGAGGTTTCACCGGGAATAATCCTCTCTGGGGAAATTAATTTCTTGTACACATATTTCTAGTAGTGACAGTCTTGAGAAAAGTTTCACCGAGAATAATGCCTTCTCTGTTCCATATTGTATAAGCCCAAGAGGAGGCAAGACTGTATTTGGAATTTCCTATGGGGGAACTAGTTTTGACCATGTTGAAAGAATAACCACTGGTTTGATCTAAAACCTAGATCTAATTGCTGGGGAAAACGCTAAGCAGATATATACAAGGATATACAGATGAAATATATAGACAAGAATGTTGAAGAGTGTAGTATGACTTACAGGTGAGCAAGCTTCCAGCATTATAAACATAACTGTATGGTTAGTTATTCAAGAAATTGAAAGAAGTTTTGATACAACTATACATTTGAATCTAAATCAAAAAAGAAAGTTGTTTTAAAGGAAGTTTGGGGCTTATACTCAAGGAGGGGCCCAGATAAAATTTGTTTTAAAATCGGTGATCGTGCTAAGATCTTTTAAATGTATCGGGACGTATACAATGACTGAGGCCCAAAAATGGTTTATTTACAAAAGGATGGGTCTTACACTCTATCAAGAGGCCCAAAAGTTTTTTTTCAAAATGAAGAGAGAATGGGGATTACAACTCAGGGAGAGGCCTAGAAATAACAATGATCGCACCGTTGTTTTTTTTTTAAAACGCGTAGGGACTTATACAATGACCGCTGCCCAAAAATATTTTTGTACAACAAGGGATGGGTCTTACACTCTTTTAAAGGCCTAAAAGTGTTGGAAAAAAGAAGAAAAATGGGACTTACAACACAAGGGAAGGCCGAGATGAAAATTGTTTGAACACGATGATTGCGCCGAGATTTTATAATAGTATCGGGACTTATACAATGATTGAGGCCCAAAATATTTTTGTACAAAAAGGGGGTTGGGTCTTACACTCTATTAGAGGCCCAAAAGTGTTTATGTGAAGCTTAAAATATCAAAATTTAGAGAAAACCCTAATTTTGAATTTAAAAGATATAAAATATCAAATATATTCAAAAACAAGTTATCAACTTTGAAAAATCATGTTTATTCACATGAAAGATTGAAATTCATTTGGAATGAAAAGATCAAGGTGGGAATTTCATTTTAAAATGTTTTAAAACAAATAAAATAAAATAAACTACAAAAATTCTAACTATACTAAATAAATAATACAAATTGGATTTTTTTGTAAAATAAAATAATTTAACATTTTTGTGACTTTTTAAAAAAAGAACCAATAAAAAATGATAAAAAATGAGAGAGAAATTAATTTTTGAAATCAATTAAATAAAAGATCAAAAATTCAAATATATGAAAAATTGAAAAAGGGCGCCAAGAACACTTGTTCTTACCCGCGTGCCCTGTTTTTCCCATATTTTCATTTTCTCACTTTTCTCTCTGATTACTCAATGGTTTTGCACGATTCAAACACCAATCTACTCGTTTTTGAACAAGGATCACAACCATATAGATTAATTGCATTTATATTAAGTGTGGAGTGAGAAATCAGAGGATGAACTCAAGAACCCTAGTTTCAGCATGACCACTATGAAATTCCATACACGATTCACACATAGCAATTGATTAAGGGTTATCACTCTATATACATGCAGAAACAAGATGGTAACTCAAAAATTTAATTATGATGCATGTAATATGGAGTTTGAAGGCTTCAGGCTTACCTCTTGCAGCTGGTGATCGAATTCTATTTTGGAGGTGTTACAGATGTTGTGTAATGATCTAGATAGCTTCAATGGACCTCAAGTAATGTGTTTGAAGGCTTAGAATGGATTCAATCTGCCCAGAACTTGTTGTGGCACCTCAACTGCAAACAGACCAAAAGCTTGAGCAAATAGAAGGTGATCTTGTGATTCTGATGTTCCAGATGTGTTTCAGGGCCATGGATCACTCATATATGATGTATATGAGGTGTTGGCATGATTGGTTTGGTTTGAATTACTTCCTATCTCAAAATTCGATAGTGACTTGAAATAGAAGGAAAATCTGGTTTTTGAGATGTGATTTTGAGGAAAGCATCAGTTTGTGTACTTTGGTGTACTTAAACTGATCACAAATGAGCTCCATTTATAGTGGAGCAAGTTTGTTTTTCAAGCAATAGTGAATGGCAACTGGTACAGGTCTTTGGCCAATGGTTGCATAAAGGAATCCAAGTCTTCTATAGCCATTGACTTGTCTCAGTGCAGCAGGTTATTGTAGCTTTGGTTTAGAGATAATGCTTGACTCAATTCAATTAGCAATGTCTTGATGCTTGCCACCTTGTGAATCCATTGATTGCATTGGAACAAAATTGGAGTCTTTGAGATTTTTAGCCTTTTTAGGGGACACATAGCTACATGTAGATCCTTGGACTTGGGAGGCTTATGGATCAGATATTTTTCCTTTGATGTTATCCCCTGAGGTGTCCAAATGGATGACAAGGCTTGTAATTGTCTGATTTAGCCAATTCGAGCAAATGACATATAATCTGCTTTGGGAAGAAACCAGTCTTTGATGCCATGTTCCAAGGGTTGTAACTCCCAACTCAAATTGAATTTGGAGATGATCTGGTACTAGTTGGAAAACTCTCATGACATACTTTAACTTTGATGTTCATAAATAGACCTTGTTCAACTTGGATCATGATGAAAAATAACCTCAAAGTTTGGAAAAAGTGAAACAGATTCTGACTTGCTAATAATTTTACTAAGTGTTGGAAAAAGTGGTCATTTCCACTTTTTGTGATTTTGATCAATCCATAACTCAAAATCCATGAGGATTTGGAATCTTTTGAAGTTGACACTTTTGAAGTATGTCATGTGAACTTTCACTTGAGCTTTGGATTGAAGAAAAAGGCCTTAAGGTCTGGGAGTTATGACCTTGCAAAGTTGGCACCAAAGCCATTTTGTTCCATAACTTAGAAAAATTTAAGTTTTCTAAGGTTGCCCCTTTTGCAAGTTACCTCACTTTTCTTGATTTTTCTTGATGAATGATGATCAAAACCATACATTAACATTGTTTTGGACTTAGGGGAACCATATTTGTGAAAAATTCCAAAAAGTCAAACTTGATTTTGGGCACAGTTGACGTTTTGTCAGATGAAATCCAAACTGTGTGATCCTTTGTGCAATCAAGTTCTTGACCTAATATAAACCTAATGGATGGATTCCATAGGTGTTTTAAGGTGTATTGAATCATGTCCCAAGGTTTAGGAGCATGTCTTGGTCAAAAGTCAAAGATACAGTTGACTTTTTCTTCAAAACCCTAATTGTGGTCCAGATGAATTTGAAACTTGTGAGTCAAGCTTCTTGGATTAATCCATTGTTGTAAATGGATCAATGTAGTGTATTTGAGGCCCTAAAATCATGTCTTGAGGTCTTGGCTCATGATTTACTCCAAAAGTCAACTTAGGGGTGAATTAGGTCAAGAAACCCTAATTCCTGATTTTTATGAATGCATCCCCTGAGGCTATTTTGACTTGACGATTGGACTGATAAGGTTCCTTGGAGTATCTTGGGTTATGGTTTGAAGCATTGGCTCATGCCCAGAGGAAAAATTTCATCTGGAGGCCTTGGTCGACCAAACCCCAAATTTGGTGACACTAGCGATCTTGAGGCTTGATCCACTTGGAATGTTGCAAATTTGTGCTTAACTCTTGATATGGGAAATCTCTTGATCCTTTATGGGTGTTTGAGAGGTTAGACAAGTTGAAGATCGTGTCATTTCTTGAATGATCCTTTGTCTAAGTGCTCTGAGAGGGCTCAAAACCCTAATTCTTGGTTGTAGTGAAAGCTCAACAATCCTTGAGGATATTAATGAGGCATGATGGCACATCCATATTGTGGCAATGATTTGCACAATGAAGGGAAATCTTGGTGGTCAAAATTTAGGGTACGACACATTGCATTGCATATCATTTGCATTTTGCATGATTCATTACATGCATCTGTTTGTCCAGTGACTCATTTCCAGCTGTTTCTATCTTCCCGTGTTCCCTGTCAGTCGTCAAGATGATTCCTCGACACAGATACCGGACTAGAGCTAACTACAAACGCAGAATGTCAGAGCAAGAAGCACACAACGTAGAAATCCGAATGGAGATTGATGATCCCAAGTCAAGCATGACAAAGCTCACTGAAATGCTCCAGGTCTTGATTGCTAGAGGAGAACAACCCCAAAGGACTATTATCCAGGAGGTTTTCAATGTTGGTCCTCAGCCTGTTGAGGTGCCACCTTCAACTTGGCCAGAGTTTGGATTACCCCATAACTATTCTCCACCTTTTGTATCTACTACTATGATTTGTCAGACTGTCATACTAGTTTTTCAAGCTCCTGTTTTTACCGAGCCCAGACCTATGGTCAATGCTGTTGCCCAGACTACTCGAGCTCCTTTTGAGAATCCCTAATATGAGTGCAATGCTGCCAGTGCTCAGGGTGAAGACAGTGAAGACTTTGTCGAACCTGAGGTTGTCCGTGAACAGTTTCAGACCATAGACAAGAGACTTAAATCCGTGGAAGGAAATGAATTCTTTAGTGTGGACGCAGACAACATGTGCCTGGTTTCTGACCTTGTTATGCATGCCAAGTTCAAAACTCCTGAGTTTGTGAAATATAAGGGTCACTCTTGTCCAAGAGCTCATTTGGTCATGTACTTTCGAAAGATGGATGCTTATACCAACAACCAGAAGCTTCTCATCCTTTATTTTCAAGACAGCTTGAGTGGAGCTTCTCTCAAATGGTATATGACTCTTGAACAGAACAGTATTCACTGCTTCCAAGATCTTGCTAATGCTTTTATGAAGCAGTATAAGTATAACCTCGACATGGCTCCTGATCACCGCCAGCTTCAAAACATGACTTAACATGAGAAGGAAACTTTTAAGGAGTATGCTCAGCGCTGGAGAGAATTCGCTTCTCAAGTTGAACCCCCTCTAGCAGAAAAGGAGCTGACTGGAGTGTTCATGGACACCCTGTCTCCATTTTATTGGGAAAAGATGATTGGTAGTGTTTCTTATAACTTCACTGATTTGGTTACTATTGGTCAAAGACTCGAGGAATGACTCAAGAATGGTAAAGTATCCAAGGCTGCTGAATCATCTAATGGTGCAAAGAAATCCTATGGGAACTTCCAGAAGAAGAGGGAAGATCCGACCAATGCTGTCATGATTGAATCAAGAAGGCCTCATCCCCAACCTCAGTATACTGATCACCCTGCTATTGCTGCTGTTACTCCTGTGGTTACTACTCCACAACCAGCTCAAGCTTCTTAGCGTCCAGCTGTTGGACATAATCAGTACCGAAATAGGAATCATTTTGATCCTATTCCAATGACGTACACTGAACTTTATCCTGGTCTGGTTCAAAAAGGGTTGATTACCACAAAGACTCTTCCTCATCCTCCAAATCCTCTTCCAGCTGGATTCAGATCTGATCTCCATTGTGCATTCCATGAAGGTGCCACAGGCCACGATCTGGAAAATTGCTATGCACTAAAGGATAGAGTGCGTGATTTGATTAAGGTCGGAATCCTTAGCTTTCATGACACCAATCTTAATGTCAAGAACAATCCTCTGCCAGAGTACGCCAAGTGAACCTTCGGTCAACCTCAGCCAGTTATCCTCCTAAAAGCCTATGTTTCGGACATGCCAGTTCACCCCTGTTACTGATTAGTCACTAGGCCATGTTTCTTGTTGTTTGCATTTTCCATTATTTTGTACTAGCTGTTTGTATTCAAATTATGTTTGTACTTTCGTAATTAATGAAATGGGCATTGCAACTTTTGATTCAATCCATTTTGTCCATTATTTACATCTTTATGCTTTCCTTTACAAAAAAAATTAAAAAAAAATTATCCCTTTTCCACTTTCTTTTGATTATGCAAAGATTGGAGGGAGGATGATGAAAACAAAATAATCATAATTGTTGTAGGTATGCTTTTAACAGTCCCGTAACCTCAACCAAAAGTTGTAAGGAAGTAGTGACTGCCATCTCAACAGTCCCGTAACTTTTGAACCATCATCATTATCATCAGTACAATTCCTAACCTATGGGAACTTGAGTGCATAGTCTGAGTTAACTGAGCATAGGAATGAAGATCATCACGAAGGTTGGGTGGGTACAAATAAACTTTGAGCCTTTATCCTTTGTTTCTTAAACCGTGAACCAGGCCACGTTATAACCCTCAAAAGACCTAACTGAAGCAAGGTTATTTTGAAAGCATACTATAGAAAGGTTGCGTAAACTCACTCCAAAAGATCTTTGCAGATCATTTGTTTTGGTATTACACCTTTTGCTTAAACTTTTCACTTTGATGTCTTGAACCGCCGTGTTCTGACCAATGGCTTATATACTTTGCATCTTTCAAAAAATGATTTTGATTTCAAAAGTTGCATGAACTTTGCATTTACTATGTTTGTATTAACACTTTTGTTTGCAAGCTGACTTTCTTCTCAAGGAATTTTCAAACACTTTAGAAACTTGGTCGGTGATCCAATCAGGGGCAAGTTCATTCCATATCCTATTGAGAATCAGTTCAAGATTTGTTATAGTGGAAGTCCTTCTCAAAATTGGTTTATCCAGAAGATTTTTCAAGACTCAGACTGGGGCAAGCTTTCCAATCGCACAGTGAAACGGTCATTTCAGAATCATTCAAGCTGAAGCATTAAACAATTTATCCACAATAGTTAACTAATCTGGGACAATTTACTTGAAAAATCCCCAAGCAACTCTTCATCTTTCCTACAGGGATCATCAACTTGATACAGTTTACGAGTGTGGCAGAGTTGTGTTTAGTAGAATCTTTAGTCCCAAAGCAGAATGACAGTCATCTCTGTGTTGAGGAATCAGTCTTCCAGTCGTGTCTTCCCCCTAAAAGAGTCGATCCCTGTCGTCGACATCTGCATTTGCATCTGATCATATATCATAGCATAAATTCATATACATATGCATAAAAAGAGTGTTTCATCCTCATTTGCATTCTCCACAGGTCGTGTTGTTATCCACGTCTTACCTTGTGGTCAAAATCCAACTCACATGGTACCTACCAAACAGATACCGTCGTGTCTATCTGACGTTATTCTAGATACAAACTTTCTTGTCCGATTGTTTTTTCGGATATGTCTGTTCTTCTTTTGTGTCCAATGGCATTCTTGGGTGTCACCTATGTTTGTCCATCAGATGCTTTTGCAGATGTGTCTTTTGATCTGCTGTTCTCCCAGATTGAGTCTTTTGTTCTAATGCTCTTCCAGAACCTATCTGATGTTCTTCAAGATATTTCCTTTGTGATTCTGACGTATTTCCATAATCTATCTGAGGTTTTACTGGATATATTTCTCTCTTTGATGTTTTTCCAGATTGAGTCTTTGTTCTGATGTTCTTTTAGAACCTATAGGATGTTTTAAAAAAACAACTTTGTAACCTAAATTACCTCAACCAGTTCCCGTCTGGCAGATCATCTCAAGATACCAGTTCCCGTCTGGTAGACGACCTTCTAAGCCAGTTCTTGTCTGGCCACCATTTCTTTAAATTATCTTTTAACCGATTCTCGTCTGGTAAACACCGTTTCAAAGTCTAGTTCTCGTCTGGCAAACCATAAAATTTGTATACCCTTTTAATTCTAATGCTTTCCTAGAATTTATCCAAGGTTTTACCAAATATGTTATCTCTCTAATGTTTTACCAGATTGAGTCTTTTGTTCTGATGTTCTTCCAGAACTTATTTGATGTTTTTCCAGATATTCCTGTGATTATGATGCTTTTCTAGGACCTATCCGAGGTTTTATCGGATATATTTATCTCTCTGATGTTTTACCAGATTGAGTCCTTTGTTCTGATGTTCTTCCAGAACCTATCTGATGTTTTTCCAGATATTTCCATTGTGATTCTGATACCTTTCCAGAATTCGTTTTACTCCCCAATGAGTTTTTAGATACGACTTTATTCTGATACTCTTCTAGAATCTATCAGAGGTTTTGCCGGATATGTCCGTCTGATGTTTTTCCAGATGTGTCTTTTTTTCTGATGTTTTTCCAGAACTCATTGTGTGTCTATATGATGTTCTTCTAGATACGACTTTGTTCTTATGCTTTTCCAGAACTCCGTTTGTGTCTAGCTGACATTCTTCCAGTTATGACCTTGTTTATCTGATGTTTTTCCAGATATGATGTTTCTTATCTGACGTTCTCCCAGATATCCCGTACATTTAATGCTTTTCTAAATGTTTCAGATGTATCTTCAGAATCGTTGTTTTCATTTAATGCTCTTCTAGATGTCTTCAATTTATTTTTTACTATGGTTAACAACTGTTGATTGTTTTCAAGTCTGTGTCCATTTTCCATCCAATGCTTTTTTGGATGTTTTTCCGGAGTTTATTCGATGCTTTTCCAAATATATTTGATGCTGTTACGGAGTTTATTCAATGCTCTTCTGAATGTCTCTGATGTTTGCTGAATTCTCCTCGCCTCATTCAATGATCTTCTGAATGTTGTGACTCTTTTCCATCCGGTTTCATTCATGTATGATGAATGTTGATTCCCCAGTGGAGGCCATCTGTCTTGGTTCTATCTTCAGTGAGGATCTTTGTTTCTAAAGTGTATGTCGGTCATGCCTGAACCCGTTGATTGATCACTTTAGAGTTCCCCAGTTTGTTTCATCTTCCCCAGTATGGTTGTCATCCCCAGTGAGTGGTTACTCATTGTCTTGACTTTATCATTGTTTGCTTTTGTTTTCGTCTGCATTTTGCATTTATCATTCCATCATTTTCATCATATTAGAGCTCATTGCATGTCAGTATTTGTAGAATAGTCTCTTTGTCCATAACATTGCATGTTATTGCATCTAAGGGCAAAATTTCTGGTTATCTATATTTAAATACCTTTCACCATGATTTCATGAAGATTTTCATCGTTCATATCATCCAGTGAAGATATTTAAATAGGGGAAACTGTCATACCCCAAATTTTACCCTCAAATTCTTTGATCTTTCGCATGTCATTCTAGGTCAATATCATCTTGCATATCCAAATTTATCAGCTAGAACGAACTTGTTGGATTTACAGACGAGTCAGTCAAACTAAAAGTCGGTTCCAATTAACTTCAAAACCTAACAAAATGCTGTATTTTTCTGAGTGATTTTATTCCACGCTGATAATTTTGGTACAATCATTTTATTTTAAGGAATTTCGATACCCGACCTTTTTGTTCGCATTTATTCATTTTATTTATAGTTTTTTGATTAGTTAATCTTTCAATTAATTTAGAATCAATTTAGTTAACTTTATTTTCATTTTATCATCTTTTTCTTTATTTCATTTCTTAGTCAAATTTTTTTAATTAATTTAGTTTAGTTTAGTTTATATAATTAAATTTTTATTTTAGTTTACCCTATTTTATTTCATCTTTCTTTATTTGAATTTTTGTTATTAATTTAGAGTTATTTTAAATTTCTTAGTTAATTAAGATTTTAGTTTAGATAACTTTAATTATTTTATCTCTTTTTATTTTCTGGCTAAATAATTTTTCAATTACTTTAAAATTATTTTAAGTTTTTTTGGTTAATTAAATATTTAATTCAGATTAGATGTTATTTAATATTAGTGTAATATTATTATTTTATTTTCCTTAAGAACATTTATATATTTTACGTGTATTTTACGTGTGATTGTGGCTTAGGGTTTTATGTGATATCTCTCTTTTCGTCCCCTTTTCTGATGAGAATAGGTCCCTTTTATAAATGGCCAATGATGAGTCTGTTTTGGAAATCTCTTTACTGCTGTATTGAAGACATGATTTCAAATGTTTCAAGTTTTTGATTTGGTCTGATGTCTAATTTGGAAAGGGATAACGGTTGCCTGATCTGCTTTGAAAATGTGATCCTAAACTTTGATAATTTTGAATCTTGTCCAATTTCGGTTTTGGGAAGTTTTGCTGGCGGTACCTATTTACGATATTGCCCTTAACTTACAATTTGAAAATGATGAAAAAGATTTCTGATTCATAATATCTGAGACCTATTACAACCGTTGAAATCGTTGTTTGGAAGACTGTTTTGGAAAGTATTCAAACTCTTGCCTTTTTGCCTAAAACACATTTGAACTGATCTGGTTTGCTCGTTCAACTTTGGACGTCTATGAATGCTTAATCCAAAATCATTAATTGTGATGGATTCTTTCTTTGACATGCTTGACTATGTTTGATCATATTCGGTTTTCACTACGGCCATTTTTATTTGTCTTGCAGCAATCGAAACTTGGATGGTGAGGACGTTAGAAAAAACAGTGGAATATCAACCGAGGCTTTGAGAAATCTCTATGCAAAACCAAGTCAAGAACAATGTCGTGAATAACTTTATCAACAGGTAATTCTAACAACTTAACATTTGAGTGCTTCTTGCAATGAGCTAATATTTTTGTAAGACATCCATGAGTGACAGTTCAAATCCATGCTCATTTTTAGGGTATACCTGACGCATTCCATTAGGACAATCATGGAACATCTTGTAAATTTCTATTTTCCAGGTGAGCATTCTTGCGCGTAAGTTGCAATGTTCAAGACCATCTATAAAACATTGTCCCAAGCCTGCTCTTTAGTTTTCTGGGTCTTGTGGTGTTAGGCTCAAAAATGTAAGTTTAATCATTGTTGCTGTTGATTCTTGGATCTTATTCTGCTTTGAATTGTACACAACTTCAGGACATGTTTTGCTTGTACACCTAATATTTTATCTTCTTTTCATGGGCACGACTTGGAAAAAAGGAAGCTCGTGCTTGTGCAGTTGCAGTATACCGATTCTCAATGTTGAAATCAATATCATAACTTCCGGGTTTGTGGGCAAGCATGACGATATCATCAAAAACTTCATTAGCCTCACCGATCGGTTGTTGGTAGGTAGTTTACGCTAATGGCATTTTACAACATTTTGTTTCAACGCACTGGTAACTTTGGTGAATATATTGGGTTCGACAACTTGCTGCCAGGCTGGTGATCTTGAACACAAAACACCTGAAACTTGCAAGGTCATGCTTCTCTTTTCATGCTAACTAGTTTTAATGAATGATAGTTGAAATGTGAATTGGAACTTGGACTGAGACTGTTAGTATGTCGAAGCGTACGTCTTAAATTGCTTCTGTTTGTATTTCGATGCAGGGCTGTGAAGAATTATTCTCCACGGATTTTGGCAACAATTAAGTTTTTGTGGAGAAATCAATTTCAAAGCTTTGTATTTGCCATTGTTCTTGCATCTTTTTAATGACCTTAATATGAATAAGCACAATTCAAGCCATCACATGGAATCTACTACTACAGGCTGCAGTTGTTTTCTTTTTAAGAACATTTGGTGGTAGTATGGCAATTTTGAGGCCGTGGCATTATCTTTTACTTCTTGTCTCTGACAATCTTATTTCTCAAATTACTGCACTTTTCTCAGGGGCACATTCTACAGATCTTATGATGATTCAATGATTGGCGACAGAGTTGGATGCTAGGCCTTATGTCCATAAGAGATGCTAACTTCTACCTAAAAGAACGATCGGCCTGAGACCGGTATAATACCCAAATGCTGCGGATTAATTCTATTTTGCCAAACCGTAACTGCTCTTGTGATTTTGAATTGTATTAGCTGCTCTTAAATTGACGAATCAGAAAGTTCAAGTGATTATGGCTATACTCCTTATGTTTGATCTTGTTTTGATTTGGTCCAATCAAATATTGACATCTTTCCTTACTTTACTGATTTTGATTGATAAATGTTGATGTTCAAAATCAATCCTTGTCGCTGCCGTTGTTTGCCATGAATTCTTTTCTTTACCATAAACTCTTTTGCTCACCTAGATGACGTTGTTTTCTCGTAATGAAATTTAAGTCTCCTTTCAATTTGACAGGTTTCCAAATGAAACAGCTCTATAAAACCTCTATGCGTCATGCTAATGATCTCTCCCGCCGCCAGAATGCTGCAAGAAGGAATTCTAATTGATATATTGGAAGAACTCCGCCAACAACATTACTTGTCCTTTGGTGAATTGTTTTGTAATATATTTTTGCAATGATTTGGGACTTTGTAAACTCACTGTTCGAAGTTTCTCTTTCTTTTCCCCTTTTTTTTTATGTAGAAAACAAATCAGCATATGATATATCCTTGTTCCAATACTTTGGAAAAAAGACTTTTGATAAAAGGTCGCAATGTGTTTTGATATATGGTAGCTCCTTAATAATTCAATATCAAATGACCCAAGTGATTCAACAACTGTTCGTCTTTGGCTTTTCACGAGAGGATGGCTTGGAACGTCAATAGCAAATAACAAATACAATCCATAAATCTCACGTCTTGCGTTATGTCCTCCAATGTACTTCGTTACAAAGTAAGGTAGTTCTATGCTAGCATTATTGAACCGAACCTGTTGCTCATTTTTCTCATATTTAAAAGGGTATATGAACTTGACTTTTAAATTTGGAATTGTTCTGAACACTTTGATTAAACCTTAACCAAACTTCTGATGCGCGAGACCTCTTAAAACATCACGTTGCAACCCAACTTGAAATACCTTGACTTTAGTGAGATGCAGCCACAGAACCCATCCATGATAGCATTGATCCAAGGATAGCCCAAGAATGAATTCTAAAAGTGAGGCTCACACCAAATAAAATCCCAGGACCACTTTGTATTAGGCTCCACTGGTCATGCTTGACTGTGAGAATAAATGCCATCTATACTCGAAAATATTGCACCTGCATAAACTGGTTAATCACAAAAAAAAAACACGCGCACAAAGACTGCATGACCTAAAGATGCTATGCCAAAGGAAAAGGATCTTAGGGTCAAAAATTAGGGTGTGACAGATGCCTCTATTTAAGTTTCTTCTATCCGGAGGTATGAAGATTGAAATCTTGGTCTCGACGAGATAGGAGAGACTTAAATACAAACATGCACAAAAATTTTGGCCCTAAGATGCCGCCAAATGCACATGATATGGTATGAAATGCAAGACAAGGAGATCCTGCGAGGAGTAACATCACAGGGGAAAACTGATGTTAAAAAGCTGAAACACCGACCCGACGAGGACGACTCAACGAAATAAGACTCAAAAGGGAAGATCTAACTCCACAGGGGGGAAAGAGACAACCAACTGACAAATCACGTGGTATCTAAAACAGCAGGGTGTCTCCCAACGAAAACAACAGTGTATATTGCGAAGATAGTAAGCAAACATGTTTTCCGGTATGGTTCAGCTCCTTATTTAACTGGATGTTGCAACGTCTTGAAATAAAATGCTATGAGATTGTCTGCCTCGAGCCAAAATCTTGAAATACATGCCACGAGTTTGTCTGCCTCGAGCCAAAATCCACTTGAAAAGGGTAAAAATAAACTTCCCCTCGTCTCGGGTCATAAGCCACAGACTGGTCTCAGTTTCTTCTTTAATCAAGCATTTCACTTGAAAAGGGTAAAAAAAAACCTCCCCTAGTCTCGAGTCATAAACCACGGACTGATCTCAGTTTCTTCTTTGGGGATGGAATATCTACTGCCGGTTTACTGGGTAGTCCTCAAAGAGAATATTACCTACTACCGATTTATTGGGTAGTCAACAAAGAAAAAGATTGTCTGCTACCGGTTTACTGGGTAGAAAAATATTACTCACTACCGGTTTACTGTGTAGAACAATATTACTTGCTACCGATTTACTGGGTAGAAAAGTTACTTGCTACCGATTTACTGGGTAGAAAAATTACTTGCTACCGATTTACTGGGTAGTCCACAAAAGGTAATTTTGCTACCGATTTACTGGGTAGTCCAAAAAAATCATCTGCTACCGGTTTATTGGGTAGTCCTTAGAGAAAATATCATATGCTACCGGTTTATTGGGTAGTCAACAAAGAAAAATATTACGTGCTACCGATTTACTGGGTAGACGACGAAAGGTAATTCTGCTACCTATTTACTGGGTAGGAAAAATTACTTACTACCGATTTACTGGGTAGGGAAAACTGGCTACCGATTTACTGGGTAGAAAAATATCACTGGTTACCGATTTACTGGGTAGTCCACAAAGAAGCTATTATCTGCTGGGGGTAGACAAACTATTTTGAGGAGACTGTCATTAGTCATCCGAATGGAAAGTTTGAAGACGAAACAAGTTGCTCAAATAAAGAGGCACTACAACAGATAAGACCTTAGACAGCGCTTTTTTTGCCCTTAGACAGCGCTTTTAAGCGCTGTATAAACCTGCGCTGCTATAGGTTTAGACAGCGCTTTGGTTAATACCAAAAGCGCTGTCTAAAGGTGGGTATATTTAATGAAAAGCGCTGTCTATGGTACCTTTATATAAAAAATTTCGTATACCTTAGACAGCGCTTTTTACCTTGTTTGACTTTTTTTGGTATACCTTAGACAGCGCTTTCACCCAAAGCGTTGTCTAAGGTATACCTTAGACAGCGCTTTTGGTAAAAGCGCTGTCTATGGTATACGAAAAATTTTATATAAATTTTTTAAAACCTCAATTTTTACCAGGTTTTTTCAACCAGAATTTGACCTGTTTTTGACCTGTTCAGAAAAATACCACAATTTGAAGATTCAAATCAATCCAATTTATCCTATTTAAATGTACCAATTTACACCCAAATTATATATCCAAAACAATTGGCAATTCAAACCAATATATATATTTAAAATTACAAACCAAAATTATATACTAGTACAAATGCACATATCACTTATACTAGTACTTTTGCATCCAACCAAAGGTATGCTTCAAATCTACATTATAGGTCCTAAAAACACAAAGATTGTAATTCAATTAAAAGAATACATAAACAAAGTTACACATATTTAAATTCTCATCAATTAAAGTAAGAGTACAATATTATACCTTGTAAAATTCTGAGCTCCATAATGAATTGACACCAATCCTCTTTAATTTCATCCAATTGAGAAATTGAGTAATGAGCACACTTGCATTCTTCAAAGTACTACATAATAATATAACATAGTTTGATTTAGTTTTAACTATTTCATTAGACATGAGAGATATGTGTTAATATTAAAATAACTCATAAGTTAGAAATACATACATCGGATGGAATCTCTATTCGATCCAACAAAAGAGTGTCTCTCATAAACCTCAACATGAAATAGCCGCAATCTATTTGATTGCGTTGCCGAGGACACTACAAATGAAAAGAAAATATGGATAAATCCTAAGTTTTATCAAGTAGCATCACAAATATAATAACACATGTGATAATTAATATACCTTCACTGTATTCCATGTAATAATGGGGTTGACTCTCCGCTGTGGTAGATGGCTAGCTCGTAGTGCTAGGAAAGCTTGTATAGCGCTAATAAAATATAAGTGAATATTTAGAAAAATTCACATAAATAAATAAACAAACAAATAAATATACACATTCATATTTAGAACAATCTCACTTATGTGTCAATACACTTCTTCAAATCCGGGTATGTTGTCCAATCATTTCCTAATGAATCCAGATAATACACCATTGCTCTGCTAGGATTAATTGCGACCAACAACCAATGTCCACTGTAAGATTAAACAAGTGTTAGATGGAAACTTTCTACACGACGTCAAAATACAAAAAAACTATAATAGATGAATTTAGAATGAAAATCTAACCCAGTATTAAACGGTAAAAAGAACAACTTTTCCGTTTCTTGGTTGTCCATAAAGACGTCGCGTATATACGCCAGGACCTCATCTAGTTTATTGATTATTAAGGTTAAGTTGATAGACGTCGGGCATAGGAATGCAAATCTTTGCTGCAATCCGTGTGGGCGCATAACTCTGTCATACAGAAACCTTAAATAAAAACATCATTAACATTAGACTATTCATTTGAAACATAAAGTAAATAAGTTGTTCAATTAATATACCAAAGTAGATCGGATATATACCTCACGTATGTATTGACAACAGTGCCGCCCAATTCTTCATGATTGAAAACTTGCTCGAAGTCTTCATTACTAATAATTTGGTCATGTTCAAAGCCATAGATACCTTTCTCCATATGTATAAGACGAACACCTCCGGTGATAATATCTGTCACTTGTAGATACGTCTGGAGGCACGACCTAAACTTGGAGATAGGTTGTTTTCTACCCCTGCTCTTCTTAGCACCAACATTTTTTTGCATTGAAATGTTGCTAATCTGTTTACCAGGCAGCTATATATCATATAATTTGTTAGATGAAGTATAAGATATCCAATTTAACATTTTCTATGCATAAATATCATATAATTGTGATGTACCTATTTTTTTGAAACAACGGACTCGGTATGCTCCGGAATCTGCTTATCCTTTGTTTTGGATTTTGTTGGAGTCTAAATAACATTACCATGTAAAAAATGAAAATAAAATGCTCGTAAAATATTTGAATCTACACATTAAGGTTAACAAAGGTTTATAACGGTTTTAAGCATACCTCATATCCTACGAGTATGAGGTTTGACGGCCATGCAACATACGACCCTATAGCATCTCGCACCAATGTTACATCCGAATCATCGTCAGGATAGGGTAATGGTGCTTCCTCCTCTATAGCAATATCAACTGATACTTTCAAACTTCCAGTAGGGAGGGATTTAGTGTGAAGTAATTGTACCCCATTGTTATACACTTTTCCCTTTGCAACATTCCGATAAGTTGGTGAAGATAAGAAGGGCTGACATTGGGAAACGCCCTAAAACCAAAAATAAATATGCCATTGTTAATGTGTATATATGTCATTTAAATAATTTAAGCTACTAATTTAATTTCATAAATATATATATAAATACCTCTGGAATAATCGGATGAAAGCTGCAGTTGATACTATCTTTCTCCGATCCATCTCTAACACATGAAGCGTTATTCCTTTCTTTTTCCTTTCGTAATTCCCGAACCTCAGCTTCTAGTGCTTCCAATTTAGCTTGAAGTTCTGCATTACTAGCAACCTTTCCCTTTTTAATATTCAAGGAGGTCGGGGTGATCCCAAATGCCTTACCCCTCACCCGACCAGAATACTCAGGGACATCTAATGTCCGACTAAGTATGCTCCTGGTATCGTCTGGAGATACAGACTGAGATAACGCCTCCTGAAAATCAGATGAATATCGAATTTTTGTCAAATATTTGTTAATAAAGTTTTGATTTAATTAAATAAATATTGTTATACTTACACATTTCTCAAATACTTGTAGAACCTCTACTGCAACAACTCCAGACTTGCCCACACGGGCTTCCTTCCACAAGACATGTGCAGGAAGAGATGTTTCAGAGCTATTCGCCTGTTGTAACTACATATAAAGCCAAATAATATGATCAACTATAAATCATGATGAACAATTATTATAGCATTGCAATATATTGATACTTACCAAAGATTGCTCCAAACGTCCATATCCAACACGTCCTTTCCTGTATTTATACTTGGGAGCTGATGCTCTTTCCCGATTAATTGCACTTAATCGCGTAAATTCTGGGGTTTGTCGTTTGGATTTAAACGTTACCCATTCTTGTGGTGAAATCAAACTTGCATATTTAGATGGATACTCTCCATCAACAAAGTTATCGTCAGCATCCCTAAGATAGGTGCGGTTTAAATATGTCCTAAACCCTCTTAGGAGCTTCCCTGCCAATCTCATCAAAAAAGATTTTCTTTCTTCCTCGACGTTGAAGCACCTCTAAAAAAACCATACACATTGGTAAGTACAAATAATTTGAAGGACATAATTAGTTGGCATAATTAAAGACATAATTATGGTACCTTTATCTCATTCCAAATTTTTTCTTTGGTTTCCTTCAACTGTTTGGATCTCCAATCATCACAAGTAATAGGAACCGCATTCCTTACAAGTGCACCAATGAAACTTGTCAAAGTATGACCGTTAGGCTCAATAAGTGTATTCTGGGCGCTCCAATGCACATTATAAGTGATGCCTTGATCTCTAGCACGAATCACTCTCTTCATAATGGTTATTCCTCTTCTAATCTCTGCTTCCATAGATCTGTTACTTCCAACCTGAATATCGGGATCATCATCATGTGGGTGATCATCATCATGTGGGTGATCATTGTTAGTAGCCATCTAACTTGTAATAAATAAATCAAGGATATCAAATATAATATATAACAAATATAATAAAGAAATCAAGGATATCAAATATAACAAATATGACATAATATATAACAAATATAAGAAAGAAATCAAGTATATAACAAATTTTACCTCTTTAGCTATAATGGCTAAAGAGTTGGATATGTTTTAAAATAAAAGTTTTTTAGAAGATTTAATAAAACTAAACTAAACTATTTAGAAGATGTTTTAAACAAAACTTCATTAAACAAAACTTCATTAAACTAAACTTCATTAAACTAAACTATTTAGAAGATGTTTTAAACAAAACTTCATTAAACTAAACTAAACTAAACTAAACTAAACTAAACGATTTAACAAATATAATAAAATATGTTTTAAACAAAAATACTTGGAGTTAGCTCACTAAAACTAACCTAAACTAGCATGTTAACAATTCAAATTCCAACAACAGTCCAACTAATTTCGACCTAAACAATAACTTCATTAACAAAACTCATCAAACATACACATTCACTACAAAACTTCATTAACAAATCTTCATTAACAAAACTCATTAACAAACTCATCAAATATACTCATTCACTACAAAACTTCATTAACAAAACTTCAAACATACTCATTCACTACAAAACTTCATTAATAAAACAATCCAACATAACTTCATTAACAAAACTCATCAAAGAGCAGAAAGAACGAAAACTCATTTTCATTAACTTCATTAACAAAACTCATTTTCATTAACTTCATTAACAAAACTTAACAAAACACAACAACGACGTACCTTTAACGACGGTAACAACGGCAATGCAAGAACGAAATGTATCAAAGAGCAGAAATGGACGGACGACGGCAATGAGCAGAAACGAACGACGACGGAAATGAGCAGAAACGGACGGACGGCAAGGTTTTTCGGTGAAGGTTTACGGTTGACGGTGAAGGTTTTTCAGTGAAGGGTTTTGAGCTCGGTTCGCATGCAGGGGAGAAGAAAGAGCGGAAATATGAAAATGAATACTGACTAATCATATATTTTAATTTTATTAGACCTTAGACAGCGTTTTTAATAAAAGCGCTTTCTAAGCTGGACCTTAGACAGCGCTTTTAAAAGCGCTTTCAAAGGTTGGCCTTAGACAGCGCTTTTGATTTTATTTTTTTTTATTTTTTAAGACCTTAGAAAGCGCTTTTAACTAAAGCGCTGTCTAATATTTTCCATTAATTTTTTTTAAAAATTTATAAGACCTTATAAAGTGCTTTTGACCAAAGCGCTGTCTAAGGTCTTATATTTTTTTGCGCTTTTACTTTTATAAATGGCTAGTTTCCTTGTTTTTAACTTATAGCAGCGCTTTTGTATTAAAGCGCTGTCTAAGGTGCGATGTTATAACTTACTTTTGTTGTAGTGAGGCTGCCACTTGCCGTCTGGTATGAATTCCAAGAAAATGTTGTAATAACTGCTGGAGAAATAATTTTCGTCTTCCATAGAGATCTTCAAATAAACTCTTCTTGGGGGAGATAGGGCGCAAAATAAATGCACGCTTGATCTAGGTTCAACAACCTAGGGATATCAAAAAAATGTGATTGTCAGGGACCAAAGTTCTATCCAGGAAATAATCGGAAAGAAGCGGTCAAACAAGGACTCCATCCACTGAGGACTGAACTCAACGGGTTTATCTTTATCCAAGAATGGAAAAGAAAACTAAAGCAACCATCTTCCATGAGGATAGAACTCAGTGGGGAATTAAAAAATGTGTGTTTTTCTGCCTAGGGCTGATGAATCTACTTGGAGGGAGCAGACAAAACCCAGTCACTTGGGGATAAACACGACCAAAGTGAAAGAACAAAACAAACAAACACAAAGACGAGAGATGCAAAATGCGTATATGCCATGAATCTAAATGCAAGGATGCCATGCTATGCTTATGCTTATGCTGACGAAACAACAAGAAGAAGCAAACGGGAGATGAAAACAAGCATCTCGATACGGATACTCGGCCGATCTTTGCAATATAAGAAGCATCACTGGGGATGAATGGAAGGCCAAATATGGAAACACGTCCCACTTCAAGCTTCAGACTTCTCTGGGGAAAGGAGAGCACTCCACTTGGGATGAACATCGTGACTTCACTTAGGATTGTCAAGATGAACCTTGGATTCTGTTGGGATGAGAAAAATTTACTGGGAACGAATCAAACTCATGATCGAAGAGACTTCATAGGGGATAAAATAAATATCCGCTGCGAACTGAAGTAGTCTGAATAAAGGTTGTAACTGGATAAAATAAATATTCACTTCATCGGGGAAGCTAGGATCAATAGTAGTTGGAAATGTCGGAGATAAAACTTCGAGAGGATGAAATAAACATCCGCCTTCACTGGAGAAGATTGATATAGTCTAATGAGGAATGGAATAAACACTCGCTTCGCTGGGGAAGGTCGAAATTGTAAGAGGGTCCACCGAGGATTCTTAGGTTGCTGACTGGAGAAACCTTGCATCAAACGTGCCATAATTCTTGAAATAGAGATCTACCGGGGATTAGTCGTGACTACCTGAAGTAAAGATTTACTGGGGAGTCGTCACACAATTTGGGATAGAAATTCTTTGAGGTATGAGTGAATAATGTCGTGAGACCGATGTAACTCTGTATTGATGACCTGCATGGTAGTCGCCATTTTGAACAACAGTTGCTGTGAACAGGTGAAAAATAATCTTCAATTCTCACATGCCCCAGATCGCTTGGTTTATAAGAAGAAGTCATCCCAAGAGGATTTTACAGAAAACTTGGCATCCAACTGTTCCAAACTTTTCAAACTCTTGGAGAGATTGTCGAATCTCGACGTAACTGGCCCGGATTGACTGTGTTCTGTAACCGAGTCTTCAAATTCTTTGAGAGATTTACCAAATCTCGACGTAACTTCCCCAGATTGACAGTGTTCTGAGTCTTCAAACTTGCCCCAGATTGACGGTGTTCTGAGTCTTCAAACTTGCCCCTGGATACTGTCATCTCCTTGAAACAGTACTAAATTTTAGCTCATCAATGCCACACGTATGTTAATTTCTACGATGTCAAGCAATGTTAGCAAGCAGAAAATGTGTACTCTGAAACAGATAATGCAATGTATGTTTGTCTTGAACTTTTATTTAAAATATTTTTGTGATTGAATTACCGATTTTATAATGCCAACACAAATTTTTTAGCATAGCTCATAGGAGTCAGGAAACGATATCTCAATGAGTATGCTTTTGAAATAAACCTTGCTTCAATTAGGACTTTTGAGGGTTGTATTATGGATTGGTTCACGGTTTAAGAAACAAAGGATATAAGGCTCAAAGTTTGTTTATGCCCACCCAATCTTCGTGATGTTTTACTCCCTTTTTGAAAATTACCCTGCCTCAGGTTAAGAGTGAGGTTTTTTTATTTGGAAGAAGAAAGCTCCAACTTCAAAGGCTCAAGAAGGTTAACAAGGGTTTATCACCTTATATCTTCGGTGTTTAGGATTTTGAAACAATGCCTTATATCACTAGCAGAGTTTTATTCAAAAGCATACAACAAGAGATCTTGTGTTTGATTTCATCATCCTCCATTCAATTCTCCGCCGAGAAAAGAGATTGGGTAGCATTGGCATTATAAAATATAAATAGTATTTTAAAAATGAGTGAAACGAATGGGTTTCTTCAAAACAAACATTGTTCATTGCATAAATCATTCAAAATAACAAGTTCTTACACGCAAATAACAAATGCGTTAACAAATAAAAGCAACACATGCGAAAAGCAGTCAATTAACTAAAGCTTTGAGGAGTCTGTCTCAATCTGAGCTTATGGTTTTCACATTAGGTCCAGAGTTTTCAAAAGTCAAAACACAACGTCGCATTAGCCTTTGTACTTCATGTTTCAAAGGAAAACAATCTTCGATGTCATGTCCGGGTGCACCTTGATGGAAAGCACAACGAGCCTCAGGTTTATACCACCACGGAAGATCCTCCGGGATGGCTGGCGGAGCTCGTGTTTGCACCATATTCCTTTGTATCAAAAATAGATACAATTTCGCATAAGTCATCGGGATCGGATCAAACTGTCTTTGAACACGGTTTTGACTGTTGAATGAGAGACGAGCCTGTGGTTGATAAGCAGTAGTGTTGGTGACGGGAGATATAGCAGCGATATGTTGAGGTCGCTGGTACCTTCTTCTTTTTGGTCGTCCTTGATGCACAACACTTACTTCTTGTTCCTTCTTTTTCCCGAAGTTACTTCCATGTTTCTTGGCGTTGTTGGAAGCACTTCCTTCTCTAACCAATCTTCCTTCATGGACACCTTCTTCCAAACGTATCCCCATGTTTACCATCTCAGTAAAATCGCTAGGGGCGCTTGCTACCATTCTCTCATAGAAAAATGGGCTCAGTGTTTTCAGAAAAATTCTGGTCATCTCTTTCTCCTCCAGAGGTGGAGTAACTTGAGCAGCTATTTCACGCCAACGCTGGGCGTATTCCTTAAAATTCTCTCTTTCTTTGTGGGCCATGGCTCTCAACTGGTCTCTATCTGGTGCCATGTCGACATTATATTTGTATTGCTTAATAAAAGCATCACAGAGGTCATTAAAACTGCGGACCTTTGAACTATCTAGTCCCATATACCACTTGAGGGCTGCACCAGTCAAACTATCCTGGAAATAATGTATCAATAGTGGGTCATCATCCTTATGAACAGACATTTTTCGGGCATACATAACTATGTGACTATGTGGGCAAGAATTTCCTTTATACTTCTCCAAATCAGGGAGTTTGAACTTTGGAGGAACCTTAACATTAGGAACCAAGCATAGCTCAGAGGCACTCTTCCCAAACAGCTCATTCCTACGAAGGGCCTTGATTTCTTTCTTCATTTCTAGAAATTGGTCTCGGAAATCATCCATTCGCTCTTCCATTCCAACGCTTTCACTAGGAGTAGCATGGAACACAGGCTCTTTTAGCTGGAAAGGAGTAACATTGACCACGGGTGGTGGCACAGTCAATACAGCAGTCGTAACAGGGACCTGAGACGCCGGAGGATGGTATCCTGCTGGAGTGAAATTAGGAGGCATTCCCCACGGGAAACCAAAAGGCATCGAATACTGAACTTCACTTGTAGTGGGAACCACTGGGATCGGTGCAGATATCATTATAGTTCCTTGCTCTGGCACATTATGTGATGACTGGTTCTGAGCGGCCATCAATGTTTCTATCATCCCATTGATCTTCTCCATATTTCCTTTCAGTGTTGAAACCTCTTCCCGAAGTGCTCTGTTTTCCTGCTCGAGTTGATCCATTCTTTTCTTGCGACCGGCTCGAGTACTGTATCGATGATTCAGCTTGTCTTCTGAAAGGAGACACAGATAAGAACCTGGAATGCAAAGAAATGCAAATGCAAATGCGAATGATGCTATGCAACAAGATTCATGGAAACTTAGCTATTTATAATCATTTTGGGATATCAGAAGTCTTATTCTTAATAATCATAAAAACGGTTACAGTCATTAGTACCAGAATACTAAATGATTGATTTAAATTAAAACGCGTATGTACACCTTACAACAGTCATAACGTAAAGCTAAATAAAAGCTAATAATGGATCTAAGGAGACTCTTCCAATGGTCTTCTCTTGAGTCCTTGACTTTCTTCCAACCGAGCTTCTTCTAGAAATGTTGACCGAAGATTAGAATGGGAAAAGACGTCTTGGACCTTTCCTTTCTTCTAAGCAATAGCTTCTTTCCAATATATCCTCCTTTTGTAGTTATCTTGGCTTGAATATGATCCTAAGATAGGAAATGAACTTTTGTTCTGAAATAGTAACTTGGTCAGCTAAGAATGTTCTTGATAAGGTGTTACCAACTAGTCCTCAGGAATAATGGTATGCGGCAGTAGGATAATGTTTTATCTTGTCTTGAATTCTTCTTTGTCTGGCCGCAAGGTCTCCAATCTCCTTAGATCGTCCAAGTTATGACTATCGTAAGAGTACTTCAACGTTTTTTCCTTTAAAATTTTTTAGAGTCCATGGTACCCTTCTGATGTTTATAAACAAGACTAAGTTCCACGAATCTTTATGATATGATGCTGATGAATGCAGGGATGCACACACATAAAGCACAAAGTACAAGGCACACACAAGCAATCAAACAGACAAAAGTCCTAGGTTTGAAAGGTCATAGCATGGAGCCAAGGTCTACCCATCCCAATAGGAGTGTACTATGGTTTCAAATGTACCTGCCGAACGGGTTCTACGAAGTTCCCAGAGTCTACAATCCATCTCTCGAATATTATCGATTTCCCAATTACTTGGTAGTCAACAATATTCTCGAGAGGATCTCGTCTGAGTGTAGTATCGCATATCAACCATTTTGGAATTACTCCCTCATAGTCACCGCACTACATCCTAAAAGGCCAAGTTAGGTTAAAGGTGACTACGGTTCTCAATATCCCGGGCTCCTAGGTCGAAAGTAGTAGTGTATTCACGATAGCTCGATCAACAAATACCACCTTCGAGAGGGCCTCAACTGAGTGTGGAATCAAATCGACTTCTTTGGAATTACTCCCTCGAAATTTCCTCAATTATATCCACGATCCTATCTTATATGTGCTCTCAAGTCCGGGTTAGGACTTATCTCACCACTGAAAGATAACCCTGCATACAGGAAAACTAAACAAACAGATAGACAAGTATACAGATATATACAAGTATAAACAAATAACATAAAAGAAGCAAGTTAGGGGGAACCCTCTTATGAGTGTCCCCAGTGAAGTCGCCATTTCTGTCGCGGTGAAAATTGGATACCATAGCTATTTGTTAACTAGGATCGCACTTTTAATGTCACCACCGGTCTTTGATTTTATCCAAGGGAAGGGAGAAAAACCGAATTCCCACAATGCAATGCAAATGCACTAAGATTCTAAGTTCGGGGGTTGGTTATACCTAGGGAAGGTTTTAGCATCCTAGATATCTGTAGTACTCTACAGGAACCTCTTGTTTTATTATGTTATTTGTTAATTGTTTTGCTAAGGGTTTAAGGGAAGAAGATGAGTCATCATCTTAAGAAAGACCACCATAGTTTTTTTTGAATGTTTGTATTTGTGGGGTATGGGATTGTATGTCCCTTTCTTTGAGATGATTAACATCTAATTCTCTTGTGTGGAGAATTAGGTGGGCTAAAGTTTGATTTTAAATCAAGATTGTGGGGGACTAACCTAGGAAATCTATCCTAAGTTGTCTAATTGACTTATCTTAAGGTATCGATTATGATGCAAATGATGTGCACCATGCACAATAACATAGTTATCATGCATGGGATTTTCCCTTGGATATTAATGCGGTTTAATTAAATTATTTAGGTGAGTGTGCTAGCAGAGTGATGCTAGACTTGTGTCCAGTGATCAATAGGTCGAATGCGATGCCTGAAGGCGATCGACTTATATGGGTGGAAAATTGGCTCGACGTTGGATCGAGAGTTTTTTATTTTTTGAAAGGGTTTCGTCAAGCAAGCATAAATCAAGTAGAGGCATAAACAAACAAATAAGGCAAAATATTCGACCACTCACAAACCTATGACTAAGCATGGTGAAAGATTTCTAAACGGGGGGCGATCTAAAGGTTTGTTTTTTTAAACTACACTTATTTGAGATTATTATTATTATAGAAAGCTAAATTAATAATTATTCTCAAGAGAAAGTTTAAATTAATTATTAAAGTTAAATATGATTAAAAAAAGAATTAGATTCGTTATTATAAAAGGAATTTTATTTTAATTATGTTATTAAAGTTTTAACTTAATTATCATTATAAAAAAAGGCTTTGAGTAAAAAAGTTTTAATTTTAAATATTATTATTAAAGTTTTAAAGTTTTAAATTAAATTATTAATATAAGAGAAAAAGTTTTAACAAGAAACAAAATTTTAGGGGTGATTAAAAAGTTTAAATGTTATAAGGGCCTTTACTAAGTTTAAAAAAGAAGTTCTAAAATTAAAGCATTTGCCTATTAATAAAATAAGTTTTAATTTATATTAAAAAAACTAAAAAAAGATTTTTAGTGTTATATTATAAAAGCAAAAAGGATTAAAGCTTAAATAAAAGAAACAGATGGATTACGCCACTCATCTCTCTCTCTCTCGTTCACTCATCTGTGATTAGCGCTTTCCACCCCAATCGCCGCCGCTCACACTCGTCTCCTACCTCTCGATCTCTCTCTCTCGACCTGCAAAAAAAAACAATCAAACAATCAAATAACCCGATTTCACTATATACGGATGATCTACATATTACAAATGATGCTAAAATGAAAGCAAAAGGAACGGTGGCGGAACGGCGAAGATGGCTCCGGTGGCTTCGTCGAGGGAAGTTCTCTTTCTTCTTTACCTGCTGCGATTTGGTTTGCCTTTGTGGTAAGACTTGTCTGCTTCGTGTGCTTGCCAGCTAATGTTTTCCGGAGAGATGATGAGGAACTCCCATTCTTCTGATCTCCAAGTTTCCTGCGTGATTTTTGGATGGGGTACACTGGAATTTTTTGGATGCCGTCGGGAATGTATTTTACGTGTGATTGTGGCTTAGGGTTTTATGTGATATCTCTCTTTTCGTCCCCTTTTCTGATGAGACTAGGTCCCTTTTATAAATGGCCAATGATGAGTCTGTTTTGGAAATCTCTTTACTGCTGTATTGAAGACATGATTTCAAATGTTTCAAGTTTTTGATTTGGTCTGATGTCTAATTTGGAAAGGGATAACGGTTGCCTGATCTGCTTTGAAAATGTGATCCTAAACTTTGATAATTTTGAATCTTGTCCAATTTCGGTTTTGGGAAGTTTTGCTGGCGGTACCTATTTACGATATTGCCCTTAACTTACAATTTGAAAACGATGAAAAAGATTTCTGATTCATAATATCTGAGACCTATTACAACCGTTGAAATCGTTGTTTGGAATACTGTTTTGGAAAGTATTCAAACTCTTGCCTTTTTTCCTAAAACACATTTGAACTGATCTGGTTTGCTCGTTCAACTTTGGACGTCTATGAATGCTTAATCCAAAATCATTAATTGTGATGGATTCTTTCTTTGACATGCTTGACTATGTTTGATCATATTCGGTTTTCACTATGGCCATTTTTATTTGTCTTGCAGCAATCGAAACTTGGATGGTGAGGACGTTAGAAAAAATAGTGGAATATCAACCGAGGCTTTGAGAAATCTCTATGCAGAACCAAGTCAAGAACAATGTCATGAATAACTTTATCAACAGGTAATTCTAACAACTTAACATTTGGGTGCTTCTTGCAATGAGCTAATATTTTTGTAAGACATCCATGAGTGACAGTTCAAATCCATGCTCATTTTTAGGGTATACCTGACGCATTCCATTAGGACAATCATGGAACATCTTGTAAATTTCTATTTTCCAGGTGAGCATTCTTGCGCGTAAGTTGCAATGTTCAAGACCATCTATAAAACATTGTCCCAAGCCTGCTCTTTAGTTTTCTGGGTCTTGTGGTGTTAGGCTCAAAAATGTAAGTTTAATCATTGTTGTTGTTGATTCTTGGATCTTATTCTGCTTTGAATTGTACACAACTTCAGGACATGTTTTTCTTGTACACCTAATCTTTTATCTTCTTTTCATGGGCACGTCTTGGAAAAAAGGAAGCTCGTGCTTGTGCAGTTGTAGTATGCCGATTCTTAATGTTGAATTCAATATCATAACTTCTGGGTTTGTGGGCAAGCATGACGATATCATCAGAAACTTCATTAGCCTCACCGATCGGTTGTTGGTAGGTAGTTTACGCTAATGGCATTTTACAACATTTTGTTTCAACGCACTGGTAACTTTGGTGAATATATTGGGTTCGACAACTTGCTTCCAGGCTGGTGATCTTGAACACAAAACACCTGAAACTTGCAAGATTATGCTTCTCTTTTCATGCTAACTAGTTTTAATGAATGATAGTTGAAATGTGAATTGGAACTTGGGCTGAGACTGTTAGTATGTCGAAGCGTACGTCTTAAATTGCTTCTATTTGTATTTCGATGCAGGGCTGTGAAGAATTATTCTCCACGGATTTTGGCAACAATTAAGTTTTTGTGGAGAAATCAATTTCAAAGCTTTGTATTTTCCATTGTTCTTGCAGCTTTTTAATGACCTTAATATGAATAAGCACAATTCAAGCCATCACAGGGAATCTACTACTACAGGCTGCAGTTGTTTTCTTTTTAAGAACATTTGGTGGTAGTATGGCAATTTTGAGGCCGTGGCATTATCTTTTACTTCTTGTCTCTAACAATCTTATTTCTCAAATTACTGCACTTTTCTCAGGGGCACATTCTACAGATCTTATGATGATTCAATGATTGGCGACAGAGTTGGATGCTAGGCCTTATGTCCAGAAGAGATGCTAACTTCTGCCTAAAAGAACGATCGGCCTGAGACCGGTATGATACCCAAATGCTGCGGATTAATTCTATTTTGCCAAACCGTAACTGCTCTTGTGATTTTGAATTGTATTAGCTGCTCTTAAATTGACGAATCAGAAAGTTCAAGTGATTATGGCTATACTCCTTATGTTTGATCTTGTTTTGATTTGGCCCAATCGAATATTGACATCTTGCCTTACTTTACTGATTTTGATTGATAAATGTTGACGTTCAAAATCAATCCTTGTCGCTGCCGTTGTTTGCCATGAATTCTTTTCTTTACCATAAACTCTTTTGCTCACCTAGACGACGTCGTTTTCTCGTAATGAAAATTTAAGTCTCCTTTCAATTTGACATGTTTCTAAATGAAACAGCTCTATAAAACCTCTATGCGTCATGCCAATGATCTCTCCCACCGCCGGAATGCTGCAAGAGTGAATTCTAATTGATATATTGGAAGAACTCCGCCAACAACATTACTTGTCCTTTGGTGAATTGTTTTGTAATATATTTTTGCAATGATTTGGGACTTTGTAAACTCACTGTTCGAAGTTTCTCTTTCTTT
The DNA here is from genome assembly GCA_022829125.1 of Lathyrus tuberosus. Classification (NCBI taxonomy): domain Eukaryota; kingdom Viridiplantae; phylum Streptophyta; class Magnoliopsida; order Fabales; family Fabaceae; genus Lathyrus; species Lathyrus tuberosus. Next base: position 792,599 of record JALAZF010000794.1, read on the forward strand.
TCCCTTTTTTTTTATGTAGAAAACAAATCAGCCTATGATATATCCTTGTTCCAATGCTTTGGCAAAAAGACTTTTGATAAAAGGTCGCAATGTGTTTTGATATATGGTAGCTCCTTAATAATTCAATATCAAATGACCCAAGTGATTCAACAGTTGTTCCTCTTTGGCTTTTCACGAGAGGATGGCTTGGAACGTCAATACCAAATAACAAATACAATCCATAAATCTCACGTCTTGCGTTATGTCCTCCAATGTACTTCGTCACAAAGTAAGGTAGTTCTATGCTAGCATTATTGAACCGAGCCTGTTGCTCATTTTTCTCATATTTAAAAGGGTATATGAACTTGACTTTTAAATTTGGAATTGTTCTGAACACTTTGATTAAACCATGACCAAACTTTTGATGCGCGAGACCTCTTGAAACATCACGTTGCAACCCAAGTTGAAATACCTTGACTTTAGCGAGATGCAGCCACAGAACCCATCCAAGATAGAATTGGTCCAAGGATAGCCCAAGAATGAATTCTAAAAGTGAGGCTCACACCAAATAAAATCCCAGGACCACTTTGTATTAGGCTACACTGGTCATGCTTGACTGTGAGAGTAAATGCCATCTACACTCGAAAATATTGCACCTGCATAAACTGGTTAATCACAAAAAAAAAACACGCGCACAAAGACTGCATGACCTAAAGATGCTATGCGAAAGGAAAAGGATCTTAGGGTCAAAAATTAGGGTGTGACACTTGGCATTTAAGTTAAGGCTACATGGCTATATCCATTGAACAATAGCATGCTCCCTCATCCAACACTATTTATCCAAAACCAAAACATTTTCCTATAAATAGAGGACTTCTCTGATCAATTCAAGGACACCAAAACAATACCAAAGCTTGTTTTCTTACATTGCCTCTCTTGTTTCAAAGTTTCATAGTTCAAAAGTTGAGAAATCAAATTTCTTATTTCAGAGCAATTCCACTCAAACTGACACACCTCACATACATCATATAAAAGTGATCCAAACACTTCTAAGCCTTCTGTAACACCAGGATCAACATCCTCCAACCTCACTTGATCAAGTTGCAGTTGGTTTCGATCCCATCAATCCAAGAGGTTTCCATACATTCCAAGCACATCAACACACTCCTTGAGGTCTAGGGAAGCTGTCCAGGTCATCATTTCACATATGTAACACCTACAACTAAGAATTCGATCTCCTCTTGCAAGGTAAACCTGAAGCTTTTCAAACTCCATGAATCATGCATCATAAATGTTATTTCAAGTTACCAACATGCTTCTGGTAGTTCATAGATCATTTACCCTCAATCAATTATTGTTTATCTTGCACGAATAGGATTTCATATTAGATTTTGCAAATTCTAGGGTTTATGTGTTCATGCTTAATAACTCATCCACACTTAAAATAAAGGAAATTAAATACCATCATTGAGTTCCTTGTTTAAAAATGAGCAATTTTCATGTTTACATCGTTCAATTTAATTGTGTATTTCATGAGATAGCATGGTTTTTGTAAATCTAGCTAGAGGTTGAAGATGAAGTTCTTCGCGCACAAATTTGAATTTCCCACGCAGTCATAATATATAATTAATTGGGTTGGGATAACTGACACCAACGCACGTTGGTTTTGTTGGTAAAAGGTGTGTTTTGATGATTTAAGTGAGAGGGCTTGGGTACAAATCCCACCCTTGGCATTTTTTTTACCACTTTTCCAATTTTAATATTTTTCATATTTTCATTTTCAAATAATTATTTTTATATTCAAATTTAATTATTTTAAAGTGATTTTTTGCACATATATCACTCACACACTCTATTATTTTAATACACACAAAAATTCAAAAAATGATTTTAATTTAATCACTTTTTATTAAGTTGAAAATAAGTGTTTTTTGTGATTAAAAACCTTGAAAAAAAATTGATTTTCTTCTTAATTATTTTTAAACCTAATGCATTTTGATTCTCATATGGATAAAACCGAATGTTTCAAACTTTTTTTTAAGATCACAACATGTTTATTTTGACTTACACATCACTTATATCATGTTTAAATTCATTTGAAAAACACCTTTGATCAAATATTTCAAAATTAGTGTTTTCAAATTGTTATAAGTCATGTGCCTCTGCTAGAGTGTAAGTCCCAACCTCTTTTAATTTTCAAATCATCAAAATCATGGGCCTCTATTAGAGTGTAAGACTCATCACTTTCACATTTTCAAAATCAATTGTTTAAATCTTGGGTCTCTTCTTAGAGCATAAGACCCAACACCTTTGTACATAGAATAATCATGGGCCTCTGCTAGAGTGTAAGACCCACCACCTTTTCTTTTATTTTCAATAAGTCACGGGCCTCTGCTTAGAGTGTAAAACCTAACACCTTTGTACATAGAATAATCATGGCCTCTGCTAGAGTGTAAGACCCACTACCTTTTCTTTTCTTTTCAATAAGTCATGGGCCTCTGCCTAGAATGTAAGACCTAACACCTTTGTAAATAGAATAAAACACACAAATAAAACATTCAACACATCAAACCCTAAAGATGCAAAATCTTCCATGAATTCAAACATGTCATATCAATGTCTATACTTGTTAATCTTCAATTATGTTTATTCATATCTTGTTAAGTTTCTCTTGACATTTATATCATCCTTAGTTTAGACATAGCTCAAACAATAGGATCCCTTCAATCACAACTTAGTTCAAACAACTAGTTCCCTAGCCTCTTCTTGGGCCTTATACAAGCATCATTGCCTCCTCTTGGGCATTATACAAAGAATCTTCACAACAAGATAGCCTCCTCTTGGACTTCATACAAGGAGACTTGGGGAGTCTCATTCAATTCCCCAGCCTCCTCTTGGGCTTCATACAAGGACCCTCGGGCTTCCTTAAAAGCATAAGTCAAGTCTTAGTCATCTATACAATAAATCTTTTAGCCTGACCATCCTGGGCTTTGTACAGGATACAAATAAATTCTTTTAGCCTCATTCATCCTGGACTTTGTACATGATACAAATAAAAATCCCCAAAAGAGTCAGTCAAATCCTCAGTATTGAGTCACTCTCTTCAAATTTCCTCAACAGTTATTAGCCTTCTCTTAGGTTTTTATACAAATAATTTCCCCGGTCAGTCAGCCTCAATCTTGGGCTTTGTACAAGACAGATAAAACTCCCCAGTTGAGTGAGTTTTCAATCTTTTTTCAGCTTCATATCTTGGGCTACAATCAAGATACCTAAATAAATCCATATCCTCACAGATGAAACTTTGAGTCATCTCTGTAGGAAGATATCTCTTCTAATCACTACAATTCAAATCAAACAATAAAAGCTTTTTTCCATATAATTGATGTAAGTGGCACTCTTGTTGATTCAAAATCCAAGTGGGAGTCCCTCCTTTATCCTGGTTCAAAAACTTTTCTTTCATCTAACTGATGTAAGTGTCACACTTGTCGATTATATATCCAAGTTCAGGTCCCTCTATTAGTATGTAACGAACTCATAAAGGAAAAGTGGCATTGCTTAACATATTAAGTTTAAAGCTTTTTCCCTTATGACATCACTCTCAAATAATTGTAGTGAATATGTGAGTTATCTCCCTTAAAGATGACAATTTGTCAAATCTTTCAAACACTCTTTTAGCTTCATCATCTTGGGCTTTGAACAATATACAAATACTCTTTTAGCTTCATCATCTTGGGCTTTAAACAAGATACAAAACAAACTTTTTCCTCCCATAGATTAGGAGGAACTACGAACGCTCTGATTTCCTATTTCTCTTTTTGGAAATACGTAGGCATAAGGTCGTAAGATCTTAGAGAGCACACTAAAAAAAACCTTAGGTCTAAGTACCTTCCAAAAACAATAGAAAACCATAAAAACAACAAAAATATTTCCTCAGTTTTCACAAAGGAGAAACTTTCCCAATTAAACAACCAACAAACTTAAGCAAGCAAATAATTCAACAGTAGAAATATATACAATAAAGGTTCCTATAGATTACTATAGATATTTAGGGTGTTAATAGCTTCCCTTTTGTATAAACAACCTCTGATTTCAGATCTCTTCGCATTTGTGGGGAAAACACTTGCGCACAGGGTTAGTTTAAGATATCTCCCCCTTCCTTTCAAGCTTCATAGAATAAATATTAGAAATCAGAAAGTAGCACCAAATGCGGCAGTGGTCGCGTCACGAAAACCAGAGCTACACTAGTGTTTGTCCAAGTGTGAAGGACCATAGACTATAATTACATGTAAAGTCCAAGTATTGGTTTTGACTCTAAACATTCAAAGAGAAACATGAAGATCATATTTTGATGAATCATAAACTAAAAAAATGACTCTGAAGAAGACATCTTCTAAAGAGGTCAACATTCAAACATCAAAGTCTAAAAGAACCAGCCTCTGAAAAATAGACCTTAGAGAATTCAGTTTCTGGTGATTAGAACCTGAGTTAGTCAAAGCGTAAGGACCAAAGTGACACTGATAGGTCAATGTTCATCTCTGAACATACTTTATCACGTGATTATCTATGCTCTAGTTTCTTCATAGTGTTTTCTAGGATACTGTTTACTGTGAATTTTGGTAAACAACCTCTGGTCTATCAATTTTAAATAAAACTGACTAACTTGCAGGATCGACCACACAAATCCTAGGACATGTGCTAAATTTTAAGAGAGAGTGAATATAACTTGAAATAAAGAAAATGTAAACTGAACTCCACGTTCGACAATGCTGAAAAAAGAAACCTAAGTGAACTCCACGTTCGACTACTTGCAGTAAAATAAAAGCTTGGAAGTTAAAAGGTTGTAAATAAAGAATGCAGAATTTAAAGGCGTCGAAAGTAACAGACAAGAAGTAAAAAGCTTTGAAAATAAGGCTTGAAGATAAAGACTTGAATTGATAAAAATGCAGGAAGATAAATTACTGTCGAAGATAAATGACAAAAAATGTAAAAGTGCTTGAACTCCACGTTCTTGAATGTAAAAGATGCAGAAAAGTAAATGACTGTCGAAAGTAAATAACGAGGAAATAAATGACTTTAAAAGTAAATGCAATGATGTAAAAGCTTTTGAAGATAAAATGCAATGAACTCCACGTTCTTGAAAATGAAGACTGGAATTGATAAAAGTGCAGTCAAAAGTAAATGCGAAAAGATAAATGACTTTAAAAATAAATAACCTGAAGATAAAAGACTTTGAAAGTAAATGCTTGAAGATTAAATGCTTGAATGTAAAGATGCAAGAAGATAAATGTCGAAAGCTTTTAAATGAAAGTAAAAACAAGGTTTAAAATAAACTTGACTGAAAATAAAGATTCAAGGAAAAGTTAAGACATGTAAGGTAAAGTTCAGGAAAATGTAAAGTGCTGAAACATAAACATGGTGAAGATAAATTGCATTGATGAAAGAGAGTGGTGTTACATTGCGTACATTCTCACGAACTCGTTTCTCTACACGCGGGTACTTTGAGTTTCTTTGAGTAACTTGTACAAAAGTATGAACACCCTTATTCTATAGAAATAACTCCTATTTATAGTGCTAAGAAATAACTACTAAGTGGTGGTTATGCTTCCAAACGTGTCCTCTTGGCGCCTTTCTCCATTTCAACTGCTCCCACGTTCAGCAACTGATCCTTTTGAAATTCAAACATTTGAAATTTTCCCTCCAGCCTCAATGTGATAACTGTAACGCGCGTTTCAGCATTCTCACGGTCGAAGCATCTCCCAACACTTAGCCATTTTTGAGGTTTCCAAAACCCCTATTCGACTCAGGCTTCACCAAAACTGGGTCGAAGCCTTCTTTACGTTAAAAATAATTTTTTAACTTAAAATAACTTTGATTCTTTCTAGCGTCGAAAATGAGGGTTAATAAATTGCCCCCCAAGAAATGTCCTTTCGCCAGAATTGGTAAGAAGGTCATTTTTTGATTCAACAACCATTTCGACGCTTGTTTGCATGGCTTCAACTGAATAATCCACTAATCAATCAGTGGCTCAACTGTTCAGTTTCTTTAACCCACGCTTATGACATCATGCCATCATGACAAACCCTTAAACGTCTTTTCAGCCGCACTCATCATAACTCCTTTCTTGAAAATATATGTTTGCAGTCTGAACATAACTGCTACTACTCATCACGTTTCCAAGAGAAAGACACGCGTCCCACTACCTTCTCAACTTCAACGGTGGATCCAAGGCTCTTGGGATTTTCAAACGTCTATGAATATTCGTTTTCACCATTTGGTGAACTTTCCACACTTTCATACTCTCAAGCAACCTTCTCTTCTCTTTCAGTTTTCTTCACGCAAAACCCAGAAAAGCACCACTTCTTTTCATTTTCTCTAACAATGGCGTCTTCCCAAGTGAATCCTCAACCAAAGAAAATCCAAAGAGGCAAGGCTACTCAATTCAAACAAGTCATTCCTCCATTTACAAATATCCCAGCCCCCCAAATAGTGGATAATCGTCGTTGCCTGCCGGAACCCACCACCAAAGAGGCACGAGCCATATATAAGTCTCAGGTAATGATTCCTTTAATAGTTTCTGACAAACCTTATGCAGTGTCTGGTCCCCTAGCTAATGTTGACATTTCTAATGAGAAACTAAGTGAGTTTCTCCCCTCTTACCGGAAAACAAGGCCATTAGGGCAAAAAAGCTTTTCCAAGATCAACGTTTCTGATGAAACCTCTCCTGAAGAAATTCCACTGCCCAAGATCAATGTTAGCTATCTCACTGATGGCACAAGGCTAGTAAGAGCTGCTACTCCTTTGAAGGATTTTGACCAATGGATGGCGAAGATGGAAAAGGTCAAGTCTGAACATTGGAAAAATATAGGGATTTATGACCTTCTTATGCTGTCGAAGACCAGCGTACCATACTGCTTAAACATGCTGGCAGCGTCCTTATATTTTTGGGACAACACCCGCTACACCTTCCATCTGCCATGTGGAATGGTTACCCCTACACTATTCAACTTGTGGCTTCGCCCAGATGGCCTTATTTACAACCCTGAAGAAGATGCTGAGGATATCATAGGCATTTCAAGTTCCAAACTCACCTACACCCACTTCATCAAACACTAATTCGACGCAGGTCATGATGAAGTATCTGATAAAGAACATATTGCATTTCTCACAGTATGGCTGTCGAGATATGTTTTCTGTACAAAGTCCTTGCAAGTGGCTAAGAAGTACTTGCCCTTTGCTAACCAGCTTCACAACAACAGAGGGGTCTGCTTAAGTGAACTCATCCTGGCGAACCTTTATGAGTCCATCAGAGAAGGGGCTTCTTGACTGAGGCACGTGGAAGCTCAAGGTTCTGTCCACTTGAGTGGACCTCTTTGGCTGCTTCAACTGTGGCTCAATGCAACATTTGAAGCTAGCCTTCCCAGAAAAGGACTAGTTGACGAAGCCTCCGCTGAGATAAGGGAGAGGAGCGTCGAATGGCCCCGTTTGGTCAAACTTACGCCCAATGATGATGGTGAAACCCTTCAAGGGGCCTTCACCAGCTATATCATGATGTTTGCCAAGCGCTATGAGTTTACTCCCAGCATGGTACCCTTTGCTCAAAGAAGATATGGCCCTGTGTGGTTTACAAGGCCATTTCCAAATCCTCACAAGACTCTTGATAATGAATCCGTTGCTATTTGGGAAGCCTTTTTAATTCCCAGATTCATTGTCCAAAGGCTGAACTTGGGGAGAGGCCTATCAGCATTGATTGCTTACCAACCAAATCTTGTCTCTCGACAATTTGGGCAGGCCCAGAGCTTTCCTCAATGTTTATATGAGAAGAAAGGCCAAGTAATCCTTCACACTGCAAGCTTTGGTGAAGAAGATGTCGCCAGTACACTCGTCAGCTGGAATGAGAGAGGAGGAGTTCTGTCTCCTGTGTTTTTTGAGCCTTCTTTCTTATGCACTTCATCATTCCACCACTGGTGGTCGAAGCACTACAATGAGCATTTTCTTGATGTGGCTACATTTTCTTCATTGTTTGACCAAGCTTTTATTGATGTGCAGGACAAGACGAAGAAGAGTAAGTTCACTCACCTCCAAGAAATACAGGCTTTCCAAAAATACTTTGAAACTGTCTATCGACCAGATGATCTTGGTCGAACCATTCATGAGGCTGCTATTACTTTAAAGAGAAAATTTCTACAACGGTTGGATCAACTAAAAATCCCTTCAGACGTCCCTCATGAGAAACGTTATGAGGTAGCTTTTGAACTTTTTCCCCCAAAGTTCCCTCGACTGCCTAATGCTGATTTTGGAGTAGCACTTGCCCCTCCATTTCCAGATTGGTTTGTCTGTGGTGAACATTTAAAACTTCTTCGACAGCAGTCTCAGCCAAAAGCTCAACGAGTGGTTCTGACTAAGCATACGCTAGACAGTTTCAAAGGACACCTTCATATAGGAATTCAGGATGTTCGTGTCGAATCTGAAATATATGAAGGTTTGAAGCCCTTATTCCATGGCTTTATAACTAACCATTTAATCATTAACTTGTAACAATTTTCACTGTCTTTCAGCTGTGCCTAGGAAAGCTCCTTCAGCCAGGGCTACTGCTGCACAAAGTAGCAAAGAACCAGAAGGCAAACAGGTACGTTTCACATCCCTTGCCTATGATCTTATTATGTGAATCACTTCTCACATTTGCATCACCTTTCCAGACTGGTCGAAAACCTCCTACACCTTCAAAGAAAGGTAAAAAGGATGCCCCAGCTGTTGTTATATCTTCAGATGCTTCAGATGAATCTCCTGAGGAGGTTCTTACAAAGAAAAGAAGAAAACCAATCAAAGCATCTGGACCTGCTGGCCCACCTCCTTCGAAGGTGGCCAAAATACTTGAAAGGGTACCCACAACAAGTGGTGTCGAAAAACAACCTTCCATGGTAGCCACCCAAACACCTCCTGGCAACCATGAAAGTGGTAACTCAAGTCCTGCTGCTGTACAAGCTCAGGTATGTCCACCATTTTTTCATTGTACTGACGTCTTTCGCCCAAATTATTTCAATCTCATTTTCTTCACTTGTATTCTTTAGGCAAACATAATCAATGATCCTGACCCTTAACCAGCTTTGGGCAATTTCGCTACCAACATAATCAACAATACCACCCCTCAACACGCCGCAGGAAGTTTCACCACTACACTCCTCAATAGCCAAGGTGAACCAACTTACCATCCATCATCTGATCTTGGCTCTAGTTTAAGTGAAATTAATCAACCTAATCCTCTAGCTGCAGACCCCACCAACCCTCCTGCCTAAACTACTACACAGAATGCACAGGTTGATGGCTCTAACTCTGATGATGATGACGCTTCAAGTCCACCACCTTTTGACCTGGCTAACTTCATGGATACTGATCAACTGGTTGTCGAAGAAGAAGGTGGTCCTGAGGCTCAACCCCAAAACGACAATCCTGGACAAGCTGCCCCTGAAGAAACACATGAACCACATCCTGAACCAGCTGATGACCAGGTCAACCTCCAACCAACTGCTGAAGAAAATGATGGAGGAGTGGCAGTCGAAACTGAAGAAGAAAAAGCTGAAGGAGAAGAATTAGAAGAAGAAGAAGAAGAAGACCAACCAGATCCTACCCCTCACCATACTTCTTTGCCTGTGGTCCAGCAACCTTTGGCTAACGTTCCAAATCCTGGAGACTCACTGACAACCCTCAAGTGGTCAAACCCACATGATTATTCCAAATTAATACTCGGGCAGAGGTATTGTTCTTCTTCTTCTGGCTCTTCGACTCTAGCATCAGATGATTTCGCCAAAACAATCTTCCAAGCCCTAAAGACAAAATTCTTCAGGGGGGACATTCACAGAGTTTTGGCCTCAGACCCCACTGCACCCACTTATCTGAAGGACACCCTTGGAAAGCTTGAGCTCACCACCCTTAATCCAGACGTTTCTGGTTCTCTGATAGAGTTAACCGCTGTGGTTAACCAAATAGCTGCAGAAATAAAGCTGCTTCCATCTATCAGGAATACCATAGAAGAAACATCTGGTCGTGAGAGTTCAGCCTGGTGTGGTGCAAAAGAGTCATATAAAAAGGTCGAACGTATGGAGGCTGATCAAAAGAAAAAACAAGATGAGATAGCCTCCAACCAGAAGGATATTGAAGCCTGGAAGCAACAAATCACGGAGCTACAAGCCAAAATTGAAAATGCTGAAAAACGCAACCGTGAATTGCAACATTTTGACGACACTGAGATGGCTGAAGAAATGAAGAATTCTATTGATCGTATTGAGGCAGCCCAAAGACATGAAAAGAGCTCGCAGCAGCCAAACTTGATGAATCTTTGTGCAACGCTCGCCTCAAACATCACATAGAAGCCTTTTCTCAATTGGTGTCGAGGCTTCCCTTCTGACACTTTCGAAACCTTTGTTTGTTTAACCATCATTTGTTTTTTGGCCTTTTCAGGCTTTTATGTAATGACAGTTTTTATGCCTTTGGCACTGATTAAGTAATCATTAGTATTTCGCCATTAACTGCTTTCGACTCATATTATATTATGATGCATTTTATTTATTACCTCACATCTAAGTCAAATTTGCAATTAAGGCATTCTATCTTCTTCTTGGAAGGCCAAACTTTTCAGCTTTAAAACTCCAAGACATCAACCTCTAGCTTTAAACTGACATTTATAGCATAGCCCTCAGGCATACTTCCAAGAATAATTCACATGGTTCCACCGTTTGACTGGCCAATTGATAAGTGCAAAATGTACCTATTTTTGTATATAAGTTTTGTTGCACTTATCATTACTTTGTGTTAAAATTGGTTGAATAAACCCCGATTTGTTTATAAATACGTTTACTTTACGTTTTCGCGTGTATATTGCGTATAGTGTAAATATCATTGAGTTTAATTGATTTTTTCTCAATTTTTGCAGGTGTCCAATCAAGGATGTCTTGCCATTGTTAGATAGAGCATTGAAAAAGCTTTCCAGCGCTTCAAACCGTGCGTCAATTGGAGTTACGGTTCAAAAGTTACGAATAAAACAGTGCAGAATTTTCTGGTGTGATTCGCCCCTGCTGCGCCGGGCGAAACTTCAAAAGCGTCGGGCGAAGCGCAGGCACAACAATGTCACAATTCTGGAACTTGCAAAAATAAACCGCCATAATTCCGCCGGGCGCCCCAGAATTTCGCCCGGCGAATTTTGACGGGCTGAAACTCCATTAAAGGTCCAAAAACACAATTTTTAGGTTATGGGTTTGATATATTTAGTTCCAAATCCATCCAATAGCATTTTTTGACCAGAATTAGGCTAGAAAACACATTGGAGCATGCATTAGGATGATCCGGAGTCGAATCCTTCATCAATCGGAGCCGACAACTCAAGAAATGTTTGATTTTTCTCCATTTCTTCTCTATGTATTTCTCTATTTGTTGGGTTATGTTTGTATTGTTACTCTAAACCTATGTACATGTATTGATCATGGTTGTATAATATATATGCTTTACAAATCATTATCAATGTCTTCCTTGATCTTTTTGCATTTATGTTTGGATTTGTGTTGTGTTAGAGATAAACATCACAAATCTTGATTAGGGATGGATATTTATTGTCTAGATGCTAGAGATAGATTTAGATGATAATCTTTTTGGTGTCGAAACTTAATACCTTCCGTGTTTCGAGGCGTCGTGCGCAAGAGTGATACGATTGCTCTCTCAGCTCAGTATGCCAGAGATGGACACTGTTGTGAGCGATACGTGATGATTTTGATGAGTATTGTATGTTGAATGCGACCGATCGATAGGTTTACGTTTGTTCTGAGTAGTGTATATTCATGCTTGATAGGTTTCTTCTCTTCAAAGAATATACTTTTTATGTTTTTATTTACTTTCCCGCATTTACCTTAAAACCATTTTAAACCAAACTCATTAACAATTAAATTGTCGAACGGCAGTTCAGTAGCACCGATCTCTGTGGACACGATAATTCCCGGAAAAATACTTCCAAATCTTTTTGTTGCTTGCCGCTATTCCGCTCCAACAAAATGGCGCCGTTGCCGAGGATTGGTTTTTATTGTTCTTGCATTGCGATAGTTTCTTTGTTTTTGAGTTTTGTAGATATCGTATATTTTGTATATTTTCACTTGTTTATTATGATACTTGTATATTTTAACGTTTATTCAAGTGTTTGGTTAGGTCGCTTGCTTTTGGTTGCGCGGTGAGGCATCACCATGGCATGAAGAGAGGATGTTGCTAGCTAAGCACCGTAAAGGCGTCGAGCTTACGACGTAAAACAAACATGTTTTATTACTTTCTTTTGTTGTTGTTTAGCTTAGGTAGTGTGGTGAACTTTTATTAAACAAGTTGTACTCGAATTGTTCGTAAAATTCTCAAATCTTCACTCTACAACTTGTTTAATGAATTTTTTCCGTTTTTTTCAGTTTGTTTATATTAATGGTCTTTGTGTTTGTCAATGAGCTTGTTTTGAATAGCTTGAGGAAATTTGGCGATTTTCCAAGTTGGTTCGTTTCAACTTGCGGATGTTTGGTAATGATATTTGTTAAGTTTTGTACACGTCTGAGGTATGTATTTATCGCTTTCTATACTTTAGCATATTCATGATACTTAGGCTTTTTACAACTTCCATGCCATCCATTCTTTTGTATACTTGTTCTATTGTGAATCACTTTAGTTCCCAACCTTTTTGTGAGGTGGCTTTCCATTTGTTCATATACGCGCGGAGTACCAACATTCTTGTTCTAACTAGATTTTATTATGTTGAATCTGTTGTTTGTGTTGTTTATATGAATGCATGAAAAGGATCAAGGCAATTGTTTCATTTTGAGCACAACCACCTTAGCCAAATAGTCAATTCACCTTGTGAGTGTGTGAGAATTTGTAACCCCTTTTAGCTTTTTGATCCATGTTTTTATTTGAACTTAATGCTTGTCTATGAGTATTTAGTTCACTTATTTTTGAATGGATTTTGTTTTTTCTTGGACCTCAATTTTGTGTTGTTGTATGGATTTTTTCCTTGCCTTAGAAAGTAGGGAGGATTCACATGATGGTGCGGTTGAATTCAAGTTGGGGAGAGGATGATTGTATACTCATTGGTTGGATTCTATGAGGATTGAAAAAGAAAAGAAAAAAGAGAAAAATTTGTGAAAGAGAAAAAGAAAGAAAAAAGGAAGAAAAAGAAAAATCCTTGAAAAAGGAAACAAAAAGGGTTTCAATAATTGTGCTAAATAAGTATTGTGTGTTGTGTAGCACTTGGGATTTTGGAAGAAGTTGATTAGAATTTTTGTGTGTGAATCTTTGTGAGTTGATCACTCCCTTAGGTTTAGGCAAGTTTTTGTTTCAATTACCTTTAGAAATTGCCCCTTGTTTGTTTACCCGGCCACGTTACAACCTTGAAAAGTCCTTGTGATTCTTGCTTTTGTATTTTCAATGTGAATTTGTGGATGTATGCATAATTTAGTCTTTTGTTTGCATGAGTGTTGTGTGAGTGTAAAGAACCTCATTTTTTGTTTTTCATCTACCGATGATTATTTTTGCTAGGTGTGATTCACTTTGGAACTTGTGTTGTTTTAGAACGTTTGGCATGATTTTTGTATTTTGCATTTGTTTCGTGATTATGTTATCGTTGTAGTTTAGTGATAAGTATTTACTTTTTGTGTGTACCATTTTCATTTGAACCATACATTCGTTTCCGTTTTTCAAAACCTGTTGATTCATCGTTCTTTGGATGTTGCTTGTGCATTTTCAAGTTTGTTTGATTCTTGTTTGTGGACAAACAATTATGTAAGTTGGGGAGAGTTTGATAAGTGCAAAATGTACCTATTTTTGTATATAAGTTTTGTTGCACTTATCATTACTTTGTGTTAAAATTGGTTGAATAAACCCCGATTTGTTTATAAATACGTTTACTTTACGTTTTCGCGTGTATATTGCGTATAGTGTAAATATCATTGAGTTTAATTGATTTTTCCTCAATTTTTTCAGGTGTCCAATCAAGGATGTCTTGCCATTGTTAGATAGAGCATTGAATAAGCTTTCCAGCGCTTCAAACCATGGGTCAATCGGAGTTACGGTTCAAAAGTTACGAATAAAACAGTGCAGAATTTTCTGGTGTGATTCGCCCCTGCTGCGCCGGGCGAAACTTCAAAAGCGCCGGGCGAAGCCAAAATTCCGCCGGGCGAAGCGCAGGCACAGCAATGTCATAATTCTGGAACTTGCAAAAATAAACCGCCATAATTCCGCCGGGCGCCCCAGAATTCCGCCGGGCGAATTTTGACGGGCTGAAACTCCATTAAAGGTCCAAAAACACAATTTTTAGGTTATGGGTTTGATATTTTTAGTTCCAAATCCATCCAATAGCATTTTTTGACCATAATTAGGCTAGAAAACACATTGGAGCATGCATTAGGATGATCCGGAGTCGAATCCTTCATCAATCGGAGCCGACAACTCAAGAAATGTTTGGTTTTTCTCCATTTCTTCTCTATGTATTTCTCTATTTGTTGGGTTATGTTTGTATTGTTACTCTAAACCTATGTACATGTATTGATCATGGTTGTATAATATATATGCTTTACAAATCATTATCAATGTCTTCCTTGATCTTTTTGCATTTATGTTTGGATTTGTGTTGTGTTAGAGATAAACATCACAAATCTTGATTAGGGGTGGATATTTATTGTCTAGATGCTAGAGATAGATTTAGATGATAATCTTTTTGGTGTCGGAACTTAATGCCTTCCGTGTTTTTAGGCGTCGTGCGCGAGAGTGACGACGAGAGTGATACGGTTGCTCTCTCAGCTCAGTGTGCCAGAGATGGACACTGTTGTGAGCGATATGTGATGATTTTGATGAGTATTGTATGTTGAATGCGACCGATCGATAGGTTTACGTTTGTTCTGAGTAGTGTATATTCATGCTTGATAGGTTTCTTCTCTTCAAAGAATATACTTTTTATGTTTTTATTTACTTTCCCGCATTTACCTTAAAACCATTTTAAACCAAACTCATTAACAATTAAATTGTCGAGCGGCAGTTCAGTAGCACCGATCTCTGTGGACACGATAATTCCCGGAAAAATACTTCCAAATCTTTTTGTTGCTTGCCGCTATTCCGCTCCAACACCAATCCAATCAATACTTCGCCTTTATAAATTCTCTTCCATCTGAACCATGCTCATTCATCAAAGTAACTATGAACAATTCAGAGAAGTCATCAGCCAAGAAGACAGCTGATAAGGCAAAAGAAACTGAAGAAACCAAGAAAATGGAGGCAACAAAGAAACCTGAAGCCTCTACTGGAGCAACTTCCAAAGCAAAAAAGAGAGAAACCAACATGAGGATCTCTAAGAAAGGGCGTTCCAACACCCAGGACTTTGATGATGATGAGCCAGACACAGACTACATGGACTTCCTCAAATCCATTGACTGGAGAGATTATGAATAATCTTTCCTATCTTTGAAAAGACATTATGTTGATTCTCCTTTGCTTTGTATGCCATATTAGCCTGAGTTGGCCTATTTTGGCTTTCCTTTCTTAAAATAAAATTTACGTTTTAATATGAATCTCTTGCAACATAGGCTTATATTTTTTCAAATACTTGCCATTTACTTTCAAGATTCTTTTATCTTTGTCTAACTCTTCCACTTCATAAGCTCCATTAGAGAAAACTTGTATGACTTGGAATGGACCTTCCCACTTAGGAGACCATTTGCCTAATGTTCTATCCTTTCGATCCATAGGCAAAATTACTTTCCAAACTAAATCCCCACATGTAAAAGATTTAGACTTAACCTTTTTGTTGTAGGATTCTTCGACCCTTTTCTTTTGTCTTCTTAACAACTCCAAGGCTCTATCATCCAAATCCACTAATTCATTCATCATCATTTCCCAATAATCCTCAGAGGGAATCTCATGATGTCTTTGAACTCTTCTAGATTGTAAATAAATCTCAACAGGCAATACTGCATCATGACCAAAAGTAAGTCGAAATGGGGTAGTATTAGTAGCCTCTTTAGGGGATGTTCGACATGCCCAAAGAACTTGGTCTAATGTCTTGTGCCAATTTCTAGGCCTTTTTCCCACATGCTTCTTAATTAGTCCAATCACTACCTTATTGGCAGCTTCGACTTGCCCATTGGCCTGAGCATAATAAGGTGTAGAAGTCAATAACTTAAAACCTATTTCTTTGGCAAACTCCTGCATCTTTCGACCAATAAACACTGATCCTTGATCCGTAGTGATTGTCTCGGGAATACCAAATCTATAAATAATGTGATTTTGAATGAATTCAATAACATCTTCTTGACCTATATTCGCCAGTGGTATTGCTTCAATCCACTTGGTGAAATAATCAATTCCCACCAAAATATATCTTTGGTTCTTTGAAGATGCTGGTCGAATCTCCCTCACTATATCCAAGGCCCATCCTTTGAAAGGCCATGGTTTCACTATGGAATGTAATTCACTTGCAGGGATATGCTGTATGCCAGCATGAATTTGACATTCTTGGCAACCCTTAGCAAATTCTATGCAATCTTTCAGCATAGTAGGCCAATACATTCCTTGTCGAAACAACAACCATTTCATCTTCTGGCCAACTTGGTGTGCTCCACATGCCCCACTATGTACTGTCGAAAGAGCCAAATATGCCTCTGCTTCACTAAGGCATTTCAATAAGACTCCCTCAGGGGTCTTTTTAAACAATTCATTACCCAAAAGTACATAGCTTAAAGCTTGATACCTGATTTTTCGCTCTGTCGAAGCCGTTGGATTTTGCAAGTATTCAACTATAGGCTTCCTCCAGTCTTCATCTGTCAAATTATCTATAGCAAAAATTTCAAAATTTTCGCCATCTATGCATCCAAGCTTAGTTGTTTCTAAGTCTGATGGGCACAATCCAACAGCCACCACTTTACCTCTTGCTTCAATTACTTCTTGAAGATTTTCCTTCGACACTTTGTATCCAGAGGCAATTTGAGCCAAGTCATTAGCAACTTGATTCTCTATTCTAGGTATGTATTGGATGGCCACTACCTCAAATTTCTTTAATAATCTATTGGCTATCACAAAGTACATAATGAGATTTTCTTTAACACATTTATATTCCTTTGTGATTTGTTTTATAACCAATTATGAGTCTCCCATTATTTCGACTCTTGTTGCCCCCAATTCTAACAAAATTTCAAGGCCAGCAATTAATGCTTCATATTCAGCCTCATTGTTAGAGCAAGGTCCTTCAACCTTGTACTTGAATTTTGTTGGAATTTTTGCAGGAGAAATAATGTATATTCCCACTCCTGTTCCATTTTTATGACTTGATCCATCAAAGTATAACTTCCAGGATTTTAATTCAACATAATTCAAATCATTTTCATTTATGGAGTGGTCAACTATAAAGCTGCAACTATTTACCCTTTCACAGCTTTTAAAGGTTGATATGTTAGAGAAAATTCTGTTAATGCTAATGCCCATTTGTCAATTTGACTATGCAAAATAGGCTTAGATAACATATGTTTTACAACATCAAAGTGAGAAGAAACATACACATCAACTGGCTTTATATATTGCTTCAATTTAGTACAAGAGAAATACAAGCATAAACATAACTTTTCAATCATGCTATACCTAGTTTCTGCATCATTTAAAACTCGACTAAGGTAATAAATGGCTCTTTCGACTCCATTTTCATTCTCCTGAGCTAACATGCTTCCTAGAGTTTTATCTGATGCAGCTATATACAATCTCATACTCTTGTTTCTATAAGGTGGTGAAAGAATTAGAGGGTGGCTTAGGTACTCCTTGATCTTGTCGAAGGCTTCCTGCTGTAATTGCCCCCACTCAAAACCATCTTTGTTGAAACGAAGCAATGGCGAAAAGGCTTGTGTTTTGCCACTCAGGTTGGATATAAACCTTCTTAAGAAGTTGATCTTGCCCAGCAACGACTGCAACTCCTTTTTAGTTGATGGCGCTTTCGCCTCCATTATGGCTTTGGTTTTATTCTGATTTATTTTGATCCCTTTCTTGTGGACCACAAAGCCTAGGAAATCCCCTGCCTGCACACAAAAAGTACATTTGAGAGGATTCATTTTAAGACCATATTTTCTCATCCTTTCAAAGGACTGTCGAAGATGGCCAATGTGACTCTTCCCAGAAATAGATTTTATAACAATATCATCAATGTAAATTTGCATGAATGTGTCTATAAAATTATGGAAGATTGAATTCATCGCCCTTTGATAAGTGGCACCAGCATTTTTAAGACCAAAAGGCATCACTACCCATTCATATCTGAAAGCATTTTTATGAACATCTTCCTCAGCAATGAATATTTGGTTGTAGCCAGAATATCCATCCAGCATACTAAGATATTCATGTCCTGCTGCAGAATCTATTAACATTTCTGCTACTAGCATTGAATATTCATCTTTAGGAGTTGCAGAGTTTAAATCTCTAAAATCAATGCAAACTCTCAAAGATCCATTCTTTTTAATAACAGGTACTATATTAGCCAACCATTTGACATACCTTGCCGTGCGAATGAATTTGCAACAAAGCAGTCTTTCGACTTCCTCTTTGATCTTTGACAATATCTCTGGTGCAAACCGTCTTGGGTTTTGCTTGACTGGTTTTTTTCCAAGTGTCATGGGTAACCTGTGTTCGACCAACTCCCTGCTCAAACCAGGCATCTCATCATAATCCCAGGCGAAGCAGTCCTTGAAATCTTTCAGCAACTGAACCACTTCAACCTTCAACTGGGGATCAAGGTTGGCACTGATGTAGGTAGGCCTTTTGGTTGTCCCCTCACTGAGGTCAACTTCTTCTAAAGGATCTTGTGCTAGTATTTTGATATTATTCGCCAACGGATCATTCTCAAATCCCAAAGGCTCATCTTCATAGATGGCGTCGAGCCTCTGGCTTTGCTCTCCAGTTTCAACCTTATCTGGAGGTTTTGGGTCGAAGTCCTTACCAGGACTTTCTTGATAAAATTCAGAAATGGCTTCGCCAACCATATAGTCATTGGCAGCTTCCAAAGCCGCTTGTAGTTTTGTTTCAGCCACATAGGCCAAAATTCTTTTTAGAGCTTCGAACTCAGTCATGATCACTGAATTCATTTCCCCATCCTGTGGGCTCTATTGGAGGTGAGCCTAAGCATGGCATCCTTCCTCCTGGTACTTCCCTGTACCATCTGAAACCTTCGACAGGGTGTAAATACAATGAATAAAATGTTTCTTCATCAGGCGTAAACTCAAAGTCGGCTGGAGGACATGGAGCAATGTTCGCCAAATGTTTCTCAAACTGTCTACTATCCACATGATTAATAGGCACCTTAAAATACCCTTGATCAGCTTCAATATTTTTAACTATCCCATCTAGTCTCCAAATGGTGATTCTTTGATGCATAGATGAAGGTACAACACCTATTCCATGAATCCACTCCCTACCCAAGAGTAGATTGTAGTTAGCTTTCGTCTCAACGACCATAAACACTGTTGGTCTGGTAATGGTTCCCACAGTAAGATCCACTTGAATCACTCCTAGAGTGGAACCAACTTTTCCTTCATAGTTCGACAGAACCATGTTGTGGGGTTTGGTATCAGTCTCAAGCTTCCCAATCTTGCTCAGCAAAAATCTTGGCATTAAATTAACAGTTGCACCACAATCCACCAAGATTTTGTTAACAGGAACCTTTTCTACTTTGCCAGTAATGTAGAGAGGCTTCAGATGACCCTTCATTGCCTCTGTGGGGCGTTCAAAAAAAGCATTTTGTTCTTCGACGCACCCATTATTCATGATGTAATAACACACAGGCTTGTGTGCCAACATTTCTAATTCAGCAGTTTGATCCAAGTCTTCGACCTCTGAAACTTGACCAAATTCTTTTGGCATCACTGATACCACATTCACAATAATATCTAGAGAAGCTGCTGACTCACTGTCGAAATTATCAGTCATATTCTCATCATCTTCAACTTTCTTCTCTGGCTGAACATTGAACAGCTTTCGCCTTATGGGCATCTTCTCAATTGTCCCAGCTTGATTATCAATATTGGTGCTTGACTCTCCTTGTACCTGAGCCTCCCTGATAGCCTTTCGCCTACGTTTCTCTCTTTGCCATTGTGATCTAGACATGGGATTTGTACCCTTGTAATTTTGAGAAATGTATGCTGACTTGTTGGTGGTATGGTTCTCTTTTCTATACTCAAATGAAGAGCCTCTTTCAACATCAAATTTCTCCCACTTCTTCTTTTGTCCTCTTCCTTCGATAGGCTTGATCCAACTACCCGTTGGCACATTCACAGCTGGTTTGAATGTACCTGGCCTAACTCCTGGTGCTTGGTTTTTCAACCCTGTCGAAAGTCGTCTAGGGTCAAAACTTCTGGGACCTTCTTATACCTTCTGCCCCCAACTTCCACTAGCTTTTTTGACACCTTCTAACTTGTGGGCAGCTTTCTCATAAAAAATGGCGCTGCATCTAGGACATAGCATTACTCCAGAACCTTTCTTCTGGCAACGGTGCAGAAAATCCACAATTGTCTCCTCTTGCTCAGGATAAGCTATTTTGTTGCGCTCTTCTTGTTCATCCGCTTTACTCACTTGTTCAGCTTTTTGATCTGTAATTTTGACCATATTGACATCAATTTTATCCTTTAAGCGCATCTTGGAGAAATGGGCTTCAAGACTTTCAGTGGTCCTCGCCAGACAACCACCACTTGCTGCTGCTCTTGCAGCTTTTTGGGAAGCCTTCTGCCAAGCAGTCTTTTTAGCTTCGACCATTTCCTCAGCCTTGACTCTTTCAACATCAGGAGATGTCTTGAAGAATTGTTCAGCAGCCATACATATCCAGTTTTCTACCAAACAACCATCCATGTCTATCATCTCTCCTACCAATAGCATGTCATCTTCCAACTCTTTAACAACTTGGACTTTGGGGGCGTTCCTGCCCATAGCCTCGTTGGTACTGATACTGCCTGAGCTAGCATCAGATTCTTCAACCAATTCGACCATGTTAATGCCCTCAGTGGCATTTATCTTCAATTCACTTATTGCCATATCCAATATCCTGGCAGCATTATCCATCTCAACAAACTTGTCAGCAGTTTTTTTGGTCACCAACATTAAACTGGCACCATCAGCAGTCAAGCCATTCGCAGCCTTATTAAAACCTTCAGTTACCACAGGATTGGTGGTGAAGTCCCCAGTAACTTCCACCATGTTGACTGACTGATCAAATCCTTCTGTGGCTTCGACCATCTGAACCTCGTGAGGCTCTGTATAGTTAGCATCTGCAACTTGCAATGGGTCAGAGTCAATTTTCATCTGAGCTTTGCATTTGTCACCAAACTTCAGCCTCCCTTCTTGAATAGCATTTTGCACCAAATCCCTGAAAAGAAAACATTGAGAAGTTTTATGACCCAAAAAATTATGGTACTTACAAAAACCTCTTTTCTTTCTTTGTTCTAAAGGTGGCATCTTAGCACCAGCAGACACTATCATTTGCCCATCTTTAACTAACAAATCAAAAATTTCGTCACATTTAGTGACGTCGAAAGTGTATGTTTTCTTAGGAAATTTGTCGTTAGATTCGACAGGATTTTTTCCATTTGAAGGAGCTAATAATTTGCAGGCATAAGGTGGACCTTGCTTTAACTCAGCAACGTCAACCTCATTTCCGTCGAAATAAGATGTTTCATCGTACAAATTCTCCACATCTTCATTACATTCGACAAAGGCTACTTTTTTACCCCTGCTGAATTTAGCCTTTTCCTCTTTTAGTCTTTCTAGTTGTCGGACTCTATCAGCTAACTGGGCCATATCTCTAAGATATTGGGTATCTAATTTCTTCCTAATGGAATAATCAAGACCCCCAACAGCCATTTCAACCAACTCATGTTCTGGTACTTGTGTAAGGCACCTGGCTTTAAGAAGTCGAAACCTATTCAGGTAATCATAAATTGGCTCAGTAACTTTGCGTTTGATGCTAGCCAATTCTTTCAAACTAATCTTAGTTTGCCCCATGTAGAACTGTTCATGAAACAAACGTTCTAACTGGGTCCAATTGTATATGGAATTTGGAGGCAAAGTGGTGAACCATGTGAAGGCATTCTTGGTAAGGGAACTTGGGAAGTATTTGATTCTAAGGCTTTCGTCAGCTGCAATCTCGCCTGCTTCAATCAAATACCTAGCCACATGTTCGACAGTAGATTCAGTAGTATCTCCTGAAAACTTGCTGAACTTTGGAACCTTCGTCCTAGGGGGTAATTCTGCTTGGAGAATATAATCCACTATAGGCGAAGTATAATTTGGCCTTGTGAAGCCGAGATTCACACCATTTCTGGTCATTATCCTTTCAACCATGGCTGCAAGATTATTTTCTTCTGCTTGATTTTTATGTCGAACTTGTCTAAGGAACTGATCAGCATTTTGGTTCCTATTCACCATCACTACTGGCTCTTCCTCCATCTGAATTGGCATCTGGTTTCTTGGTGGTTTGACTCTAAAATGATCAATCATCTCTTGATCTTCCAAGTTCACCTCAAGTACATGACGTGGATGACGTCTTGGGATATCCTCGACAACAATTGCTATTCGATCCACCGCTGGTACTCCCATGAAATCAGCCATGTGTGCCAATTGTGTAGCCAATTGTTGGTTAGTTTGAGTTGTATTCTGAATCAAGGGTTGAAAAACTTCTCCCATTGTCTGAGACAACGTATGCACCATTTGCATGTTACTTTCATCCATCTGCTGTCTCAAATAATTTATGGATGTATTTGTAAGACTAGTCGCTTGAACAGAGTAACCAACACCTATACTCTGATTGTTTTGACCCCCTGATCCTGATCCTTGTAATGGCGAAGTCACCACATTTTCTGAAAATACAGGTGGAGCATTCTGCAGATTTTGCATCATTGATGTAGGCATACCATAGGGTTGACTCCTTGACCCTGGAGGTGGAAAACCTGGAGGAGGGAAATGCCGAAACATTGAACTTCCTCCTGGGGGTGTTGGTGAATTAGGACTTTGTGGTCCTATGTATTCTAGCACAGGTTGAGTATATGATTTTGTGCATGTTGATCCTAGTTCAGACACTACTAATGAAGGTGACGGTTGTCCTCCTATCGAAGACACTGGTGATGGTGTGCTTTGAGACCCCGTACTGCTACTTGACTGAGTGTGTGAAATACTCCCTTGAGGATCAACTTGTTGGTTAGCATTAGTTGCCATTCTCTTAGTGTATCTTCTCTTTGGTATTCCTTCGTTTGTTGAGGCTAACTTCCCGCTTCTCAATAACATACAACGAAAGTATTTCTTCACCAAGAAAGATAAGGTTAACAAAAATTATCAAACTTAGCACTAGGTCCCACCAGGTGTGCCAATTTGTTTACTGTGAATTTTGGTAAGCAACCTCTGGTCTATCAATTTTAAATAAAACTGACTAACATGCAGGATCGACCACACAAATCCTAGGACATGTGCTAAATTTTAAGAGAGAGTGAATATAACTTGAAATAAAGAAAATGTAAACTGAACTCCACGTTCGACAATGCTGAAAAAAGAAACCTAAGTGAACTCCACGTTCGACTACTTGCAGTAAAGTAAAAGCTTGAAAGTTAAAAGGCTGTAAATAAAGAATGCAGAATTTAAAGGCGTCGAAAGTAACAGACAAAAAGTAAAAAGCTTTGAAAATAAGGCTTGAAGATAAAGACTTGAATTGATAAAAATGCAGGAAGATAAATTATTGTCGAAGATAAATGACAAAAAATGTAAAAGTGCTTGAACTCCACGTTCTTGAATGTAAAAGATGCAGAAAAGTAAATGATTGTCGAAAGTAAATAACGAGGAAATAAATGACTTTAAAAGTAAATGCAATGATGTAAAAGCTTTTGAAGATAAAATGCAATGAACTCCACGTTCTTGAAAATAAAGACTAGAATTGATAAAAGTGCAGTCGAAAGTAAATGCGGAAAGATAAATGACTTTAAAAATAATTGACCTGAAGATAAAAGACTTTGAAAGTAAATTCTTGAAGATTAAATGTTTGAATGTAAAGATGCAAGAAGATAAATGTCGAAAGCTTTTAAATGAAAGTAAAAACAAGGTTTAAAATAAACTTGACTGAAAATAAAGATTCAAGGAAAAGTTAAGACATGAAAGGTAAAGTTCAGGAAAATGTAAAGTGCTGAAACATAAACATGATGAAGATAAATTGCATTGATGAAAGAGAGTGGTGTTACATTGCGTACATTCTCACGAACTCGTTTCTCTACACGCGGGTACTTTGAGTTTCTTTGAGTAACTTGTACAAAAATATGAACACCCTTATTCTATAGAAATAACTCCTATTTATAGTGCTAAGAAATAACTACTAAGTGGTGGTTATGCTTCCAAACGTGTCCTCTTGGCGCCTTTCTCCATTTCAACTGCTCCCACGTTTAGCAACTGATCCTTTTGAAATTCAAACATTTAAAATTTTCCCTCCAGCCTCAATGTGATAACTGCAACGCGCGTTTCAGCATTCTCACGGTCGAAGCATCTCCCAACACTTAGCCATTTTTGAGGTTTCCAAAACCCCTATTCGACTCAGGCTTCACCAAAACTGGGTCGAAGCCTTCTTTACGTTAAAAATAATTTTTTAACTTAAAATAGCTTTGATTCTTTCTAGCGTCGAAAATGAGGGTTAACAGATACCACTATTAATTCCTTTTGTGGAAAAGGTTTTTCAAACTAGGTTTCACCTAACCTAATAGTTTGGTGAAACATCCGAACATCTCTCAATGTCTATTTTGAAGCTTCTCAATAGACTCTACAATGATTCATCTTCAACGACTCTTTTTCTTCTCTATTTAAGGAGCTAAAAGACTTGAAGGAAAATGACGAGTACACAGACACACGTTGAACATGCTAATAAATAATTATTAACAACTAAAGAGAAATTACTCTGTCAAAGTTTTAGTACAAGCTAAACTTAGGATTTCAAATCCTTGTATATCTTAGAAATCCTTAAGTCTTAAAAGAGTATTCTTACGTTGTAGTATTTATACACTTCTGATTGTATATCAATTGAATTCATCCAACAATATGCTAAGTAGATTGTTATAAATATCTTACTAAGTCTTTGAGAAATACCTGACATCTGTTATGCAGTTGGAATGGTAAGTAGGTTAATGAATAAATAAAAGTGGTCATATACCTAGGTGCTATCAAGATATTGAGGTATATTAAGGGGATTCTGAGGTATGGAGTTTTGTTTCCCTCTGATGTTAAATCTGATTAAGAGTTTATGCGTTATCCAAACTCTGATTGGTGTGGAGACAGAGTTGACAGAAGAAGTACTTTTGGATATTTCTTTAAGTATCTGGGAGGTCATATTTCTTAGTGCTCCAAGAAGCAACCGGTGGTTGTATCGTCAACCTGTGAAGCTAAGTGCATTGCATGTGCTTTGACTGCTTGTCAAGTTGTGTGGACTCTAAACTTGTTGCAGGATCTGAAGATCAAGGTAAGCAAACCTCTGAAGTTGATGATTGACAATAAATCAGTTATAAGCCTTGCCAAGATTCAGTACTGCAAGGAAGAAGCAAACACATTTCTGCGCAACCAGGTTCAAAATAGAGTGCTTGAAGTTGTTCACCGTAGCACTCAGAAGCAGCTGACAGATGTTCTGACCAAAGCTATAAAGATTGAACACTCTATCAATTTGAGGGATGGAATTGGTGTTGTTGAGTTTGATTAGTTGAATACTTGAATATGAATTAAGAGATGATGTTAGATATAATTCGTTTTTATTTAATTTAAATTTAGGATGAATTTGAGTTTCATTTAATTTTGGTACTGATAGTATATAAACAGAACTAGTATATAAACAGAACTTAGCTTTATTTGTAAGTAGAATAATTTGAATCAAAATTTTTTATATTAATGAAAGAAGTTAGTTACAATTCTCTCTCTCTCTCTCTCTCAAGGAGAAGATCGGTACTCGCATTTGCAATATGCGGAAGATACATTAATAATTTGCGAAAAGAGTTGGTCAAATAGCAGAATAATTAAATCAAATATGCTGCTGTTTGAATTAATGTCGGGTCTGAAGGTAAATTATCATAAAAGTGTTTTGGTGGGGGTTAATATTTCTCAGAGCTGGTTGGAGGTGGCTGCCAACATGCTGCATTGTAAAGTTAGCAGCATGCCATCTAATTACTTAGGATTACCAATTGGCGCAAATCTAAACAGATTAGAAACTTGGCAATCGGTAGTTGATACAGTCAGACGCAGATTATCGAATTGGAAGAAGAAAAACATATCGATAGAAGGGAGAGTGGTGATCATCAAATCAGTCTTGCAAGCTCTTCCGGTCTATTTTCTCTCCTTTTTCAAGGCTCCTGTAAGTATAATCTCAAAAATCAAATCTCTCTTTAAACAATTTCTTTGGGGAGAGAGTGAGGATGAGAGAAAAATAAACTGGGTCAGTTGGGATAAAGTGTGTAGGTCAGTAGAGGAGGGAGGTTTAGGTATAAAGAATTTGAGGAATTTTAATTTGGCTCTTCTCGGGAAATGGGTGTGGAAAATGAAATATGAGAGGAATGGTCTTTGGTTAAAAGTCTTAGCTAATAGATATGAAGTGAGAGAAGATGGAGCAATAGATGGTAACTCAGTAGGTTCATACTGGTGGAATAGCATAATGAACCTTAATTTGGTTGAGCGGTTTCAAGAATTCTCTTATTCTGTTAGAGATACCTATAGGGGGCTGCAATCTCAATCTGTAAATTCTGCAATTCCGGAGTGTGCCAAAGCTTGGAATAAGGTGGTCCCGGCAAAAGTTTCATGTCTAGTATGGAGAATATTTCAGAACAGAGTGGCTACAAGAGATAATCTGACCAAGAGAGGAGTGATTAGGAATGGTGTCAGTGATTGTGTTTGGGATTGTGGTAGACAAGAGTCGGTGTCTCATATTTTCTTCAAGTGCCCGGTCGCAGCGAGAGTGTGGTATTCTATTTGCGGTTGGTTAAACTTATCAACGGTAATGCATATTGATTGTTTGGCGCATCAGAACCAGTTTGAAGGTTTGTTGGGTGGAAATAGGATCATAGTTTCCAAGCTTCAAGTAATTTGGTCGGCCTGCATTTGGTATATTTGGAAATCGAGAAATGAAAAATTGTTTCAAAACAAGACCATAGAGCTCGAGAATCTGGTGGAGAAGGTAAAAACGTGTGTTTGGAAATGGTTGTTAGTTAAAGGTAAAGTTTTATCTCCCAAAATCTCAACATGGTATGTGAATCTAAGGGCTTCTTTAGGCCTAATAGAGGAGTGAGTAGTGGTCAGATTTGTTCCCGGTTTAAGGTCTCTTTCTGCATAGCAGTGGAATTGAGATTCTGTGTAAACTCGGCAGGGAGACTTTCGACTGTTTTAATCAATATTTGTTTTAGTTTGGTGGTAGCTTGGGTGGAGCGCCTGCTTAGTCCTGGAAGGCGTTTTGAGTTTATTTATTCTGTTTGATCCAAGTTTTGGAAGTCCAGATCTTTTTTGCAGAGGATTTCTTCTTTTAGTTATGTTTTGGTTTGGGTTTAGGTTCCTCAGGCATTAGAGTTTGGCGTAGAATTGTGGCGGAGGTTTCTTTCTAGTCGCGGCAGAGGTTTCGAGCGTTGTGGAGGTCCATCTGCTGTCCTTTGTTTCAGTGGTTGTTTCGGAAGATAACTCGAGCGTTCGGATTATATTGGTGCTAGCTGGGTTTTTGTTATAAGTTTGGAGAATCCTTATGCAGTTTTTGTCTTAGTAGTCTGAGCCATCTCATTGCTAACGATTTTGGCTTGAGAAAAGGTAATCTAGTAGTTCCTTCTCAGCTGCCCGGTTTCTGGTTGCCGGCACGAACTCTTTTCTGCTGCATCATTAGTCTCTGGCGTAATTATCCTGGTAGTCTGGTGGACACTGTTTCAAGGATAGATTTTAAGGTTGGAGAGTTTTCATTTTTGTCCGGAGTTTAGCTGGAGTTCCAGGGGAATTTCGAGAATCTGGTCATTTGTTTTGTCTTCTGCTCTAGGCGTCATCTTTAGTGGTTAGCGGGTTTTAGTTGTTGGTGTGGCTGTCCCTAGATTGTTAGCTTGGATTTGTGGTTTTTCAGTTTCTGCTTTTTTCTATAGCAGGGTTTTGCTCTAGGTTCTGGCCTCTTATTTTTTCTCATCTGGTGTAGTTTGTGCGTTTTTACGCCAACTGAGGTGTTGGTCCTGCTCTAGATCACTTAGCAGGTTGTTAAATTTCTTTTGTTATAGGGCATTGCTTATGCCTCTTTTTAATGATATTCTTTATTGGCTGTTTCAAAAAAAAATCTACTTGTCTAAAAAAATTATTTTAAACAATAGTTAAAAACATTATAAAAACTGAAAAACATAAATAAAATATAAAAGTTTGGTTTCGATGGATTGCCTTTTATCCAACGCTTGTTTAATGTCATTAGTTTAATGTGTGTCTTCCCAAGTTAAGTAGAGTACTTCATGCTTGTCCTAATATCAACATTTTCCTCGGCCACCACATCAATTATATGTTCCACTTTACTTTTTGATGCAACTGGATAATGAAGCTTGAGCCAATAGCGTGGAATTTGGTTAGGCTTCATTATTTGCTTTTTGGTTCTTCTAAACCATACCCTTTCAATTATAATTATATCTCTCTCTTGTATCTTCATTTCCCAACTGATACTATCCTCGTGTTCTTCCTTGAGTGGGTTGAAATCTCCGACCTACGAAGCTTCGACACGCCATTCACACAGTGTGTCGCCGTGTTAGACACGTGTCCGACACGGATACGCGTACGACACACGTACGACACGTATCTGACACGTTTTTGAAATGTCCAACACAAAAATAAATTTGAATCACAACAGACACGGATACGACACCTTATTTCAAATAAATGATACGGTCCAACTCAAAATTTCAGAATTAAACTAAAAAAATTTCAAATTATTTTTTTAAAAAAAAGGAATTTTTATCTTTCATATTCCACTTCTCCACTATAAAAACAACACAATTAGGATTCTTTATTTTTTCATATTCCACCGCTGCTTGTGTTGAAAAAAATTAGAACACATATTTATTTATCCATTTTTTGAAGAGAAACAAAATAGCACCACATCGAGCGGAAACTTTAGTATATATGCATAGTACCCTTCCACTTCTATCAAGGAGCACTCCCTAATTTCATCAAGAAAAAACTAAAATGTGGGATGTCGCGGAAGATGAGTTTGGATCATTAGATGATAAGGAATTTCTTGAAATTGTTGACTTGGAAGAGTTAGGTTTAGAGGTTAGTTTTCTCAACGTGGAGTAACTATGACATGATTTGTATCATTTTGCTTTGATAGATTTATGTCTTTTTTTCGTTGATTGAAAGTACTAAGTTTAAATAAACATACATTTTGCTTCTCATTTTAAACTCTTTATAATTTGTGCTCATAAATTGCATTATTATATTAATATATAAAATATATATAGCCGTGACGTGTCCTATGTTTTTTATATTAGCGGAGTCCTCGTGTCCGTGTTGAGTCCCGTATCTGTATCCAAGTCCAGGCTTCATAGTCCAACATGTTTGTCCCACACCGTTGCTCTCGTTGGAATTGGTAACTCATTCTTATCTGTTTTTTCTTTTTCCATACATTCATGTTATAACATGTTGGGTTTTATACACTTTAACGACAACCTTCTCCTTTAAAAATTTTGTTAGGAAGCTAAAAATCATAAATGTAACAAAACTGAAAAAGCATAAAAACTATGAGAGAAAATAAAGTAAAACTAATAAAAATAACTTTCATTGATTTTTTTGATGATTTTTCAAATAACACATTACACTTAATATATAGAACTCTAAATACATCATAGTCATCCATGTGACATAATCCTAAGAACTAAGAATCTTCTAGAATAAAATACTAACTAATATATTAAAATACTAATTAAATTAATTAACTAATTAAATATAATTACTCTCTATCACTACTTACCCCTTCAAAATCAACTTTGTCCTCAAGGTTGTAAATTTATGAGTAGACTATATTTTTTTAATTAATTTTTTATTTAAAAGCATGTTTTTTTTTTTTATAAAAATATCTAATCCACTAAAATAAAGATAATAAAAAGAACTCTGGTCCTTTGCATCCTCATTGTGGGTTTGGCAGGGTCTTGGTTGGTGTAGATAAAAAAGATGGACAGGTGTGCAAATCTAAGGGTTGGTGTGAGAGAATGGTTGAAAACCGTGTTTGTGGGACTCAACATGTGATGGGTGCTGTCATGCAATAGCTTCTATAGGTAACTAGTAGAAGACCCGTGCGTCCGCACGGGTAATTTCAAGAAAAAAATTTTAATTTGAGATAGAAGTATAAGGTTTACATTATTAAGTATAAACTTTATAATTGTGAATTAAAAATCATCCAAGGAAATAGTAATTTAGACTTGGTGGTATATAATAAGTAGTAAACAATATGAAGTAATAATCTAACATTAAATGAAAAGTCACGTAGAATTAGTAGGGTATAACATGAAATAAACATGTAATATAAAAAAAAATTAAGTAACAAAATATTTGTCAACACCTAAACAACTCTATAAAAAACTTCTTTGAAAACAACATTAGTCGTTTGAGCTAAAGTTTTCTTGTCTTTATCATGAATTAGGATCTTCAACCCATCCTTGGTCTTGACTCTTAACATTGCTACATATAGTTGACCGTGACTGAAGACGTCTTTGGACAAATATAAACCAACAAAGTCTAAAGATTGACCTTGAGATTTGTTTATTGTCATTGCAATATCAGAAAGGGGACGTCGACTGGTGGAAGGGGTTATCATGTTTGTGGCATTCAGTTTAGAGCGCTTTGTTCTTTTTTGTTTCAGTATACAAAATCTTCGTAATCTAGCTCGTTTAGTTGAAAAAGTCTTCCTTTGTAATTGTTCATCAATGAAGGCTTGTTGTTGAGCACTCCTATATTGAAACAGTTGATATAATATGACTCAGTTACTAAACACACAATAAGGAAACATTAAAATAAAAGGCATACGATTGAAGGGAACATGGTAATCAAGAAAATGGTAATAACGAAAATTATTGGTGCTATGAACTAAGAGGATTATAGTTGAGATGGAACTTTGTACATTGGACATAAAAATAATGATGAAACTCTTTAGCTAGCAATACAAGTTATTCTCAAAATGTTGAACCATGTCGTGTACATTGGAAAGGCGGCGGCATGTCAACTGATAAATGTTTAAAAAGTACATATATTAAGCTATGAAAGTGACTTAATACAAGCATAACGGGTATCTAGGAAAAACTTGCTGTGTTAAGGTAGAGTAAAAAAACCATAAAATGAATAAAGAATAGCCGTACTTGTGAATACAGCAGTAAAAATCTGTCACTTTAATTAAGTTTTTATGATCTTTGCAGACCTATGAACTTTTTATAGCAGGCTGGACTGGTTTATTTAAATACAAAAATAGAGTATTCAGGCTACACAGGAATCAAAGATGTTTAACATAAAAAATGCAATGAAAACTGACATCAGTTTGAAAAAGCAAACAGATAGCTATGATTATCGCAACTGTAGCATGTCCAGATTAAGAGACGTCTGCTTTTTTTATTAAATTAAATGATCATCTTTAACAAAAAAAGAGAGTGCGGCAGTTGGAAAAAATAGATATAGGCAGTTCGAAAAGAGATGAAGGAAATTCGGAAAAAATAGTATATAAAAAAGAGTACACCATTAAAGTTCAGGCTATTATATATTGTCAAGAGGAAAGAGATATGTGGAGATTAGAGATAGAAAGTAGTTTATTTATTTATCATTATCACAAAAGCTAGAGAAGTAGATAAAATAGAGAAATCACTTTCTCATTTTGTATGCGTTGCATTAAGCATATTGAATTAGTCACTGCTATCAATTGGAAATGAACTAATTATAGAGTTAAAAAATTAATAAATTTTAACGCCATGTAGCAATTTTAAAAGTATCTAGTTTAAGAATTGAAAACAAAAATTGAATGGCAATGAAGTCAAGTATCTTTGAGAATGAATTAAGTAAAATAATAGATGTTATTGCTTTTTAATAGCCAAAAAATTTTGTAATACAAAGATATATTATGTATGTTAACTTTTTTACCCTTAATTCAGCCTTTGTCGTCTAACTTTTGTATTTAGTCACTGCTATCAACTTTATGTGGATGTAAGAACATTGAATTAGTATGGACTCATTCATTAAAATGGGAAATTGAAATGTAAATGATATGTTCCTGAAGTTGCTTACTATATATATATATATTGAAAGAAGTATCTTAGTACATTATAAAAGTTCGGAACATCAAGTATAAAATCGAAGTAAAACCGGCATGTTTCATGGTTA
Source organism: Lathyrus tuberosus (assembly GCA_022829125.1). Lineage (NCBI taxonomy): Eukaryota > Viridiplantae > Streptophyta > Magnoliopsida > Fabales > Fabaceae > Lathyrus > Lathyrus tuberosus. The sequence continues at coordinate 824,966 of JALAZF010000794.1, forward strand.
GTTTAATTCGAATGACGGGGCTTAAACATTGGTGACAGTTACACAGAAATTTTAACTTGAGATGAAATAAAGCAAAATGTTTGTTGGTTTGTTTAAGCTAGCCTCCTGGCTCCAATTCTGGGCAGCAGAAACAGAAGCGGTATTCTATAAAGAAAAATTCACAATGATAAGGCATTCGTACAAGCTGTTAATAATGTACTCAAAAGAAGAAAACAAAGTATTACTGTTTGATTAGAAGTTGTTGGTAAGGCTTTAGGGATAAGTAGAACTTCTGTGGTAACAATTTGTTTTCCCTTAGTACTTGGAGTGTTGTTGGGGATGTTTGCAACATGTTAAACAGAGATACAAGTAGTATACATTAGTAATCATTTCATGATGTTAACAGATAGAAATAGAGAAATTGAAAAAAAAAAGTAATGTAAGAAAACATACATTAGTTGGAGTAATGGCATCCTCAATCATCTGCATGACTTCCGAATCTTTTGTAAGTTTCACAATAGACGCCTGCTTGTAGTACGGTTGGAACTTGACACGAAAAGCAAATTGCTTTTCAAGCAGATTGTCAAGGTGTGCAGGGTACATCAATGGATGATCCTCATTGGCTTAAATATAGCATTGAAAATTTGTTGGAATTAAGAGTAGCTTTACTTATTATTGCTAAATAGAGTGATGTTATATCAATTATAGGACTATTGTATGTTAAGTATTGTTTCAGTAAACACAGTGTATTAGATATAACATTGAACATGTTGTAATGGTTCATGATTTACAGTACTGTATGGAGCATGCATATAAAATAATATGACATTCATAATATAATGGTTCACATGAAAATAGTAAGCATAACATATATAGTAAGCATAATCAATATAACAAATATTGCATGGAAGTATAACTAATACAGCATGGCAGTATAATGAACTGAAACATAATATAAGGGTATGTTTAGCAATGTTTATGTAAGAATGGCAGGAAACAAATTCAGCACTACAACATGTTATTCAATATGGTGAGAAAAAATAATGAACTGGCAATGATGAGTAAAGAGTATGCATGCTATTCTAAATTTATAGCGACAAAAGAGTATGCAATATATGAGTTAGTAAATGAGACCTGCTTCATTATTTGACGCAATTCATGACATTTCCATTCCCTATTGTACTTTCTGCTAGTAGCGATGATTTAAGCTGGCAAACACCGTCACAAACTATAGAATTGACATTTCCATTCCCTATTGTACTTTCTACTAGAAACCTTTGCAGTTCCCTGTAAGAAGGATACTGGATTGACTTCGAGAGATCTGACACGTAAAGAACGGCATATATTGCCCCATCTTCCCTAATGTATGTACAAAAGCCAATAGAAATATTGCTAAAACCTGCAAAAAAGAACAGAGCCATAAATAAATTTAACAAATTGAAAAGCAGTGATAGTTACGGGTAATTGGTAAAATAGTTTCATAGTAATAAATTGCTACATTTAGTATATAATTTCACTATCTGCATGTTATTTAGATGTTGCCAAAACTTATGCTTACAGGTGGAGCAAGACCATCATCATCCAACTTTTTATAAGAACCATGCCTCATACCCTGCAAAACAAAACTTGGTTATAACTTTCCAAATAGCAAATTAACTTATATAAAGAGCTTAAAAACTGCAGCTACTTATACCATGCCTCATAAGAACAGAAAAGAAAGGCTTCATTGATTTGACAATATGAGTAAAAGAAATAGCAACGTTTCCAAGGCTCATAACTTTCCCTAATGTATGTACCAAAGCCAATGAAAATATTGCTAAAACCTGCAAAAAAGAACAGAGCCATAAATAAATTTAACAATAACACAAAACAGAAATAGAACAAATATAGAACAGTAACATAACAACATATGTATGAGAATAAATAATAGTACTTGTGAAGAATTGAGTTTTGGTCTTTTATAAAGATTAAGACCCCACATGAAGAAGTGACTTATTTTAGCAACAATGATAAGCAATAATGCAATAATAGCACCAGTTAAACATTTTAATACCTTGAAAGTCTCCAACCTTCATAGATTTGATTGCAACTATTGGATATTTATCAACAATGTCCAATAACTCTTGACCTATGTTGGTTGCAAGATCACCCCACAAAGACACAACAATTGTCTTCTTGCTGCAATGTCAAGCATTATTATTTTAATTGTCATTGTTGCAATAAAACAAAAGTAGAATATAAAGGGATATGTGTTTGGAGAAGTCTCTGAGTTTACCAGAGAAGGAAGAGGGGAAGGGAAGGAATGGACATGTGTTTGGAGAAGTCTATTTGGAGGAAAAAATCGCAAAGTGGTGTCCAACAGAATGGGCAGGTAACAGGAGGATATTGGAGTTGGGACGAGGGATGCACATGGATTTTATGGGTGTATATCAGATCATTGTTTAATCATAGGATAGCTAATGTCATAGGGCTGCTTCTATGATATTTCCTTTATTTTCTGTAGTTTATGTTCTTGTAAGGAGCTAGTCTTCATTGTTTTATCTGTAAAATAACAATTCCTATCAAAATGCTATACTTTGCGCCATCTTCCATTTCCTACTATGTATCAAACAATATCAAAACTCGGTGTAATACACATGATAACATGTGGTTGTCCTGTTTAAAAGATTCTTATGCAGATATAAAACTGTACTTCATAATATTTACTAATTCTAATTTATAATAATAATAACATGTTACTTAATAATGCTTATTCAGGTGGAGAGCATTCATCAGTACATGGAATCTATGAAATCAGCATACCTAGTTGGTAAACGCCGCCGAGGGGAGGTGAATGATCCATTTCTAGAGGCCGACCGACGAGAAACTGCAAGACAAGAAGCTGCATCAAAAAGAGTTCATCCAAAATTGCACTTACCTGCAAAAAGAGTATATCAATTGAAATATACCAAGGGTCAATTCTACAGCTGCAACAGGTTCTGCTGATATTGTTTTCGCATCAGATTGCCATATGGTCACCATAATTTCGCATCAGGACTACTGATCCTGCAAACAATCCAGCAGCACCAAGCAATTTCTGCACGGAAAACTTATTTGAAAAGTTGAGTTATAAGTAAAAGTTCAAAGAAGCATTATATCAAACATGAAAAGTGCAAAACTAAGGAAAACTTAATCACCAAAAGGAATTTGACTTATCTTGGTTGCTTTTGTATTCCTCTTCCACTGGTGTTGTTTTGTACTCTCTAAATCGTGCAAACATTTCCTCTTCTTCTTCATTTTTGCGGTTTCTATAGCATTTACTCCAACTCCTGCAAATAATTGTGCTATGCTCTTCAAATCTGATATACACCACAGAGAAATAACAAATCCAAGTCGAAACCCTTAAAATTAAAAATAGAAAGGATACAAAGACTCACCTTGAATACAAAACCCTAGCTGTCACAAGATCTACTTTCCTTATCCATCGTATCATCTGTGTTTTTGGTGTCTTCGATAGATCTGTGGTGTGCTTCGTCTAAACTGCTCAGAGCCACAATACATGTTCTCACACAACAGTACTTTCGTGAATCTTCATATACCCAGCATCCGAGTTCAAAGAAGACGAGGGTGAGGGGTGGGGGCGGCAGGAGCGGAAGGAGAAACGAAGACGAGGGTGAGGGGTGAGGGCGGCAGCAGCGGTAAAAGTGTGGGAAGATGGAAGTGTGGGACGAGGGTTAAGGGTTGATAGAGAGAGGAGAGAAAATGGGACAGAGAGAGGGAAAAGTGTGGGAAGATGGAAGAGGATTTTGAAATTGAAATGAAAATCTGACAATGGGTGCGTGACACTTGGCAATATGAGTTGTTTTAATTGGGTGATGAATTATTACTTAGTAAATTACATAAAAGGGTTTTTCATTAGGGTAATTAAAAATTAATGAAAGGGTAATTAAGGCGGTTTGGTAGCATTTTCCATTTATAGGTAGTTAGTTTATGTATCAGATTTTTTTTTTTTTTTTTTGAAAAAAAATGAGAGGAATATTGGGAAAAGCTGCTACATGGGACCCGCTGAGAGGTAAAAAAACAAATTTTCTAATTCTTTCTTCTTTTTTTTACGTCTCTATTTTTTTTCTTTTTTTTTTCTTCTCTTTCTCTTCCCTTGCTTTTTCTTCTTTCTGCGTTGTTTTTCTCTTTTCTTTCCTTCCAATCAAAATAAAAACCAGTAAAAATATAATAATATATACTAACCATTATAATTTCAGAATAAGGTTTTGAGGGTGAAAACAATAAATCTGGTGGTTTTGCCGGTGGTCGTTGCATCAATTGATTCGTAAACAGTCACTACGCCAAAAGTAGGAATAGACAGCGCCAAAATGACAGCGCTTTTATAAAAAAGCGCTGCTAAAAAGAATAAAAAAATTTCGCTTAAAAAAAGCGCAGTAAAAGATAGGCTTTAGAAAGCGCTTTTCAAAAGCGCTGTAAAAGAATGTAAAAGAGTGCCACTTTAGACAGCGCTTTCCAAAAAGCGCTGCTATAGGTATCCCTTTAGAGAGCGCTTTTCAAAAGCGCTGCTATAGGGATCACCTTAGACAGCGCTTTTAGAAAGCGCTCTAATAGGGCTCAATTTCTTTTCACTTTAGAAAGCGCTTTCTAATGAAAAGCGCCCTCTAAAGTCATTTACTAATTAAAATATAAAACCATTCTAAGTGGCAAACTAGGGGGTCGAACCCACGCCCTTTAGGTAGGGAAATTAATATTAAATTATATTAACATATCAAATTATATTTAATATATTTAAATTATATATTTTAACTTATTTAAATTATATTTAATGTATATAAATTATATTAATATATAATTTAAAATATATTAATTTAAAATATACTTTAAATTATATTAATATATCAAATTATATTTAATATATTTAAATTATATTAAATTATATTTTAAATTATTTTAAATTATATTTAAAATTATTCAAATAAAATATGTAAATATATATGTTTTAAATACAAACATTTTAACTTATTTAAATTATTTTAAATACATATAAATTATATTAATATATAATTTAAAATATACTTTAAATTATATTAATATATCAAATTATATTTAATATATTTAAAGTATATTAAATTATATTTTAATTTATTTTAAATTATATTTAAAATTATTCAAATAATATATTTAAATAATATATTTAAATATATATGTTTTAAATACAAACATTTTAACTTATTGAAATTATATTTAATATATATAAATTATATTAATATATAATTTAAAATATACTTTAAATTATATTAATATATCAAATTATATTTAATATATTTAATATATAAAAATTATATTAATATATAATTTAAAATGTACTTTAAATTATATTAATATATCAAACTATATTTAATATATTTAAATTATATTAAATTATTATAACTTAATTAATATATATTTAATATATTTAAACTTATTTAATATATTTAATATATTTAATATATTTTAACATATTTTAATATATTTAACATATTTTAATATATTTAATATATTTTAACATATTTTATATATTTTATATATTTTAATATATTTTAACATATTTAATATAGTTTATATATTTAATATATTTTACATATTTAATATATTTAATATATTTTAACATATTTTAATATATTTAATATATTTAATATATTTTAACTTATTTTAACTTATTTAAACTATATTTAATATATTTAATATATTTAAATTATATTAAATTATATTAAAATATATTTAATATTAAATTATTTTAAATACAAACATTTTAACTTATTTAATATATATATATATATATATAGAGTGAGAATAAACAATGGATGAGGGCGTAGTACCGCTGGTCAAGGAGGTTTGTGTATGTGTTTGCCATGCTTTGAGTCTGGGGTTCGAATCCCCCTCGCCCCAGACTCATTTTTAGATTTTTTGACATTTTCAGGTAAAATTGCTTCTAAAAATAACCATTAGAAAGCGCTTTTGAAAAGCGCTGTAAAAGCCTGCCACGTTAGACCACCTTAGAAAGCGCTTTCCAAAAAGCGCTGCTATAGGTGTCACTTTAGAGAGCGCTTCTTAAAAGCGCTCTTTAAATGCCACCTTAGAAAGCGCTTTTAGAAAGCGCTCTTATAGGCCTCTAATTATTTTCACTTTAGAAAGCGCTTTCTTAGGAAAAGCGCCCTCTAAAGTCTTTTACTAATTAAAATATAAAACAATTCTAAACATTTTCAGAGACACTTTTATTCATTTTCTCTCTCGACCATTTCTCTAAACCCTCGCCGTCGTTCTTGCCATTGCCATTGCCATTGCCGTTCGTGAAAACGTTGTTGTTCTTATTCTCTTATCGTTCTGAAAACGAAAACGTTGTTGTTCTTATTCATTTCTCAAATCGTTCTGAAAACGAAAACGAATAAGGTTCTCTTTTATTATTCATTTCTCTTTTATTATTCATTTCTCTTTTACTATTCATTTCTCTGAAAACGAAAACGAAAAAGTTTTCACGATGAGGATAAAAGCTTCCTCTTTTATTGTTGCAGAATCTTTTTTCTTTTATTTTTCATGTATATTTTTACGAAAAGCATTCATGATACTTTTCATGTATATTTTTCATGTATATTTTTTCTAGTTTTGTTGAAGGTATTTTCATAAGGAAGCTAATATTAAAGTATCTTCACAACTATTATTATTGAAATTGTGAAGGTTACTTGTGTAGGGGTTACTTGTGTTCAAAGTGTGAAAGTCGGATCGTTTCCCTACAGGTATAACTTTTTTTCTTTTTGTTTTTGTTTAGTTTAATTAGTATAACTATGGATAGGAAATGGATGTCTTCAAGTCGATTGTCGAAAGAGTACGACAATGGGGTATCGGAATTCGTTAAGTTTGTTGTTGCGCATGCCAAAGACCCCAGTCGAATGATATGTCCTTGCTTGGGTTGCTGTTTTGGGAGTCGGGTTGACGCGGTTCAGTTGGCATCGCATTTATTGAGGAGTGGAATTAATAGAAGTTATACATGTTGGAATTTTCATGAAATTAACGGGAATGTTGAATCGGGGGATAATACGACCTACGCTTCATACGACAATGGCACGGATACATACGATTCTGATCGAGTCAAAGAGATTGCAGAAGCACTTGAAGAAGATCTTAAGGATTGTCCCAAAATGTTTGAGAGGTTGGTAAGCGATGCAGAGAAACCGTTGTATAATGGTTGCACCAAATTTACAAGATTGTCTGCGATATTAAAGTTGTACAACTTAAAGGCGGGCAATGGATGGTCGGATAAAAGTTTCACAGAATTATTGGCCCTTATGAAAGATATGCTTCCAGAGGATAATGTTCTTCCCAATCGAACATATGAGGCCAAAAAGATGTTGTGCTCTATTGGCATGAGCTATGATAAGATACATGCCTGTCCAAACGATTGCGTATTGTTTCGAAATGCGTATGCATCGCTAAATGAGTGTCCTAAATGTGTTGTCTCCAGTAAAAGTCTTATGGTATTTTCCTATAATTCCGAGATTTAGACGCATGTTTCGTAGTGAGACCGATTCAAGACACTTCACTTGGCATGCAGATGAAAGAATTATTGATGGAAAGTTTCAACATCCGGCAGATTCACCACAGTGGATGAAAATTGATGATGATTATCCTGAATTTGGAAAAGAAGCAAGAAACCTTCGCTTGTCATTATCTACTGATGGAATGAACCCACACAGTATTCAAAGTATCTCACATAGCACTTGGCCTGTGATCATAATGATTTATAACCTACCTCCATGGCTATGTATGAAGCGTAAGTACATGATGTTATCTATGTTAATTTCTGGGCCTAGACAACCAGGGAATGACATAGACGTATACTTGGCACCCTTAATCGAAGATTTAAAATTTTTGTGGGAGAACGGTGTGGAGGTTTATGATGGGTATAGGAAAGAAAGTTTCAACTTGAGGGCGATGTTGTTTGGCACAATTAATGATTTTCCAGCATACGGAAATCTATCAGGGTACAACATAAAAGGTCAATGTGCGTGTCCTATTTGTGAAGATAAAACAGATTGGACGCGGTTGGAGTTTGGTCAGAAGAATGTCTTTCTCGGTCATCGTAGATTCTTAAATTCTAATCATCACTATCGTGGGTGGAGAAAAGCATTCAATGGAGAGCCAGAACATGGTAGAGCTCCAACTATATTGACAGGTGATCAAATTTTTGAAAAGGTGAAAGATGTGACAACTCAGTTTGGAAAGCCTTTTGCACATACACTTGTCAAGAGTGGATGGAAGAAGAGGTCAATTTTTTTTGAACTGCCATATTGGAAGTCGTTGTATATAAGACATTTTCTCGATGTTATGCATATTGAAAAAAATGTATTTGACAGTGTTATTGGTACGTTACTCAATATACCAGGAAAGTCTAAGGATAGCCTTAAAGCAAGAAAGGACTTGGTACATATGGGGATAAGAACTGAATTAGGACCCTTGAAGAAAGGAAAACAAACATATCTACCACCTGCTGCGTATACTCTATCTAGAAAGGAGAAAAAAGTATTGTGTAAGTTTCTAAGTGAAGTTAAAGTTCCAGAAGGATACTCTTCAGATATTAGAAGACTTGTGTCTATGAAAGACCTCAAGTTAAAGAGTTTAAAGACGCATGACTGCCATGTTATAATGGAACATTTTCTACCAATAGGTATACGTTCTATTCTGCCAGAAAAAGTAAGAAGCGCAATAACTAAATTGTGTTTTTTTTCAAGTCAATTTGCAGTAAGGTGATCGATCCTGCGATCTTACCAACATTGCAAAAAGAACTAGTTATTACTTTGTGTGATCTTGAAATGTATTTTCCTCCCTCGTTTTTTGACATAATGGTTCATCTAGTTGTTCATCTAGTGAAAGAGACACAATTGTGTGGACCGGCTTATATGAGATGGATGTACCCTGCTGAACGTTATATGAAAATATTAAAAGGGTATGTGAAAAACCGAAGTCGACCAGAGGGTTGTATTGCCGAACGATACATTGTTGAAGAAGCGGTTGAGTTTTGTACTGAATATCTGTCCAATGTACAATCAATTGGACTCCCCAAATCTCATATTGTCGAAAAAAAAGAAGGAAAAATGTTAATTGGAAATGAAGTTGTGACAGTATCAAGGGTGGAACGGGATCAAGTGCATTTGTATGTTCTGCACAATGAGAATGAGGTTGAGCCATATGTTGAAATGCACAAGGATGTTCTCCGAGGTTCAAATCCGAATAGAAATGATAATTGGATAGTACGAGAGCACAATCGAAGTTTCATACCTTGGTTTAAGGATCATATTTATGCAAAGTATTATTCAGACCGCGATTCAATAACAGAAATGTTGAGATGTTTAGCATATGGTCCAAGTATGGTCGTGTTTTCTTATAGCGCATACGCAATTAATGGATACACATTTTATACCAAAGAACAAGATGATAAAAGTACTATGCAAAATAGTGGTGTCACTTTGGTAGCTGAAGCAATGCACATTTCAAGTGTGAAAGACTTAAACCCCAAATTTGCAAATCTGTCATATTTTGGGGTTATCGAGCGCATTTGGGTGTTTGATTATGAGAACTTTCAGATTCCTATATTTCGTTGCAAGTGGGTTGAAAATAATAATGGCGTACGAATGGATAAGTCAGGATTCTTGCAAGTGGATCTTAATAGGGTGGGGTACAAAGATGAGCCTTTTATTCTAGCCTCTCAAGCTAAACAAGTGTTCTATGTCACTGATCCGACAAGTACAAAATGGTCTATAGTGCTTTTATCTAACAAAGTAATTGATGAAAACGTTGAAGATCAAGGTGATATTGATGTTGATATTGAATCATTTACTAGAAATGATCAAGATGAAAATATTATAGCAAATGAATCATATACTAGAAATGATCATAATGAGGGTATTTGGATCAATCCAACCGTCCGTGTTGTTAAGAGACGGGTAGAACATACTCCAAACAAGAAAAGAAAGAGACGTTAGTGAGAAAGGTACTAGTTGTAAAATTATAGCTTATATCATTCAATATAGCTTATATCATTCAATATAGCTTATGTCATTTAATTTCTGTTTTTTTCTTTCTTACAGGTCAAGTGTCTAGTAACCAGGAAGATACGCACGAGTAGCACGGGCTAGAGCAACCAATATTACATGGGTCAAAGTGGAGGTATATTAATTTTCACAATATTGCTTATTAGTGATGCTACTTGATAACACAAGACATCTATATATTATTTCTTAACTAATGCGTATTTTGTTTTGTTATGTAGTATTTCGATGATATGGCGTTTCCTTATTACACGAGGAATTGTGCGAATTTTTTATTGCAAGAAGAATTCTTTCTTGAATTAATGTATAGTTTTGTGAATGTAAATTCTAGTTTATTGAAATGTAAATTCTATGCAGGTTTGAAACCATACAATAGAATTTGTGTGAATTCTGCATGTAAATTCTAGTTTATTGAAATATACAAATTCTAGTTTATTGAATTCTGCATTAAGTGTAAATTCTAGTTTTGAAATAGAATTTGTTGATAAATTTATTGAAATGTGAATTATACAGGTTTATGGAAATGTAAATTATACAGGTTTCTGCATAAAAAAAATGGTTAAAATGGGATTTTAAAAAAAAATCTTCAAAATTATACGTAGACCAAAGACAGCGCTTTTGAGAAAAAATCGATGTCTAAGGTTAAACATTAGACAACGCTTTAAAAAGCGATGTCTTAAGTCCACCTTTAGAGAGCGCTTTTAAGGAAAAAGCGCTCTCTAAAGGTATAAAAAAAATCATTATACGTATACATTAGACAGCGCTTTAAAAAGCGCTGTCTAAAAGCACCTTTAGAGAGCGCTTTTGAAGGAAAAAGCGCTTTCTAAAGTTAAAAAAAAAAAAAACTAAATTTTTAACTTATACTTTATACAGCGCTTTTAAAAGCGCTGTCAAAAGGCCCATTTTAGAGAGCGCTTTTTCATAAATAAAAAAGCGCTGTCTTTACCTACGACAACGCTGGCTTAGACGGCGCTTTTAAGCACTGTCATAGGCCAAAAAAAGTGCCCTCTTTTCCCTTGTTTGGCGTAGTGAGTGGTTGTGACGAAGTTGATGAGGTTAAAAATAGTGATAGATCTGGTGGTTCCGGTGGTGGCTCTGATGGTTTTGGTATCGGATTTGATGGTTCCAGTTGCAGATCTAGTGATTTCAATAACGTCAGAAAACTCGCCGGAAATGTCGTCGGAGAAGACACCGGAAGTTTCGCCGGAGATACTCCCTGAGTTATTGTCGGAGTTGATCTCAGTGAATCAAAAATTGTTTCGATTCCTTCTTCTTTCTGTTCTTCAGCAATAAGTTTAGTTTTTGGTTGTTCTGATTCTCTTCCATACAGATCTGCAAATTTTTGCTTATAAAAAAGTTGTGATGCTTTGAGAGAGTAACTCAAATTTTGAATTTGTTCCTTCAACTCTTCTTTATATTTGGTTGAGATTTCATGGGTTTCAATCAAATATTGTTTGAGAGTTTTTAGTTGTGAATAGAAATCTTGAGATTGAGGTGTTTGAGGTTGTGAATAGGAACTTGCAGGATATGGATTTATGGATGGTGGAGCAGAAATGGTTGTTGTAGTGGAATAGTATGAGTGAGTGAAAGTGGCGTAAAATGGATGAGTGTAGTAAGAATATGCCATGGTAGGGAGATTGAGTGCAATAATGAAAGCACCAATGTTAGGAAGCTAAAAATCATAAATCTAACAAAACTGAAAAAGCATAAAAACTATGAGAGAAAATAAAGTAAAACTAATAAAAATAACTTTCATTGATTTCTTTGATGATTTTCCAAATAACACATTACACTTACATATATAGTGTTCATAATGGGTAATGAATCAAAAGCCCAATTACACAATAGCCCAATAACACTAGTAACTAATAACACTAAACATAAAAGACTAATTAAATTGATATCCTAATTAAACAAAATTATTAAATTATAACTAATGCTTCTCTCTATCAAATTTCAACTTGAGTTCACCTATCTATAAGTTAATATTAGCCCTAGTAGTTAGTAGGAAAGTCCTACCCGAAACTATAGGCGTCTTTACATCTTTCTCAATGTCAAACACTACAAAATCAATTGTAAAATAAAATTTTTAATTTTTACGAACACATTTTCCATTGTCCTATAAGACTTGCTTATCAACGTTAGTGTCATGTTAGCTGGTTTTGCTTCTCCGTCTAATTTCTTCATTATTGAGAATGACATTAAACTAATACTTGCCTCCAATTTACATAGTGTACCTAAAATTTATAGGCTTCATATAGTACAAAGAATAGTGAAATTATCTGGATCTTATAACTTTGGTGGAAGATTCCTTTGAATGATAATACTTCACCCTTTTTATTGTTACAATTTTGTCACTTGGAAGTCTTATCTCCCTTGTTTGAAGCTCTTTCAAATTTTTGCATATGCTGAAATTTGTTAGTGTTTTTGCAAAAGGAATATTTTTATCTCCACTCTTTTTTACTTTTCCTCACTCTTTTTAACTCGACTCACTATTTTTCTTCCTCTCCAACTCCATGCTCACTTTTAATCTCAATATTTTTGTTAAGAATAATAAGTGTGAATTGAAAATGTTAAAAAAAAACAAAGTGCGGAGAAGTCTTGCATTAATTTAAAAAGTGGAGATTGAAGAAACTCCAACACTTTTCTATTGACTTCTTACGGTAACTAACACCTATCATTTTCACTTTAGTAAACTTACTTTTTTTTTTCAAAATAATAACATAGCGTCTTTCATTCTTCTTGAGGTGATCAAATGTATTGCTTTTATAGTTGCTCGTAGATTAAACAACCAAGTGTATGGATAGTTGGTCAACTTGTGTTTCCAAGTTTCCGAATGATGCTTTCATAGTTGCCATTTCAACAATACTAAATTTGATTTGAATAACATAGTGGGGTTAGTTAAGTTTTTGCACTACAAGAAAACATGGAGTTTCCTACGTGATTTAGTGACGTGATATTCATGTGGGAAATAATAGAGGTTGCGACGTGTATATCACATCACTAAATTATTTTATTAATAAACAAATGAGATTTAGGTTTGCAAATGGTGGATGCAGTTTTTTTTTTAAATAGTTGTGACGTGAATCCCACGTCGCAACACAAAAATTAAAACTTAAAAATCAAACTATTAGGTTTCACGTGGGGGGAAGTTTGAATTTTTTCAGAATTTCATTTGTGGCGTGGTATTCACGTGGGAAAATTAAAAAAAAAAAAAAAGGAAACATCTCTGTTTGTGAAATGATGGGTCTGACCAAGGACGTTTACTATTGCAGGTTTTTCGATGTGGAATACACGTGAGTATGTTCCGACGTGATTCCCACGTCGCTAGCTTCCATAAATTTATTTTGGCCTAACAAATTTTATTACCGTTGAGACATATTTATTTTGGTCTGACCTTAGACTTATTTATTACTAGTGTTCCGACGTGGACTTCCTGTGACAAATTTCCGACGTGATTCTCACGTCGCTAGCATCAATACATTTATTTTGGCCTGCCCAATTTCATTATTGTTGAGACTGTAACGTTAAAATATTTATTACCTAGAATATGTTCTGACGTGGGAAACACGTGACTTCTTTCCCACGTGATAACCACGTCACAAACTTCATTATATATTATCCCTAATCTCCAGAACTCACCATTTCATTTCATTGTTCTTCTTTTCTTCTTCGTTTTGTTTCTGCTTTCTCTTTTCAAGAGGAGCTCATCATTTCCTCCACACCACACTATGCCAAGGAAGGGAAAAGACCACGCTTTTTTTAGCCTTTAACAGCGCTTAAAAGAGCTGCCTAAGGTGGCGCTGCTGTAGGTAAAGACAACACTTTTTTTTATGCAAAAGCGCTGCTAAAGGCCTACTTGTCATACCCCAAATTTTGACCACTAAGATTTCCCATCATTGTACAAGTCATCATCACAATATGGATGGGCCATCATACCTCATTAGTCACCCCAAAGATGGGTGAACATCCACTACAATCAGACTTAGGGTTTCAAGCCCTCTCAGAGCTCTTAGACAAAGGATCAATCAAGAATTGACATGATCTTCAACTTGTATAACTTCTCAAATACCTATAAAGGATCAAGAGGACTCCCACATCAAGGATAAAAAACAAGGTTGCTACCTTCCAAGTGGATTAAGCCTCAAGATCGACAATGTCACCAAATTAGGGTTTTGGTCGACCAGGGGCTCCAGATGGGAATTTTCATCTGGGCATGAGCCAATGCTTCAAAGCATAACCTAAGATACTCCATGGGACCTCATGGACCCAATCATCAAGTCAACTTAGCCTCAGGGGATGCATTCACCAAAAATTAGGAATTAGGGTTTCTTGACCTAATTCACCCCTAAGTTGACTTTTTGGACAAAGCATGAGCCAAGACCTCAAGGCATGATTTGAGGGACCCTAATACACTACATTGATCCATTTGCAACAATGGATTGATCCAAGAAGCTTGATTCACAAGTTTCAAGTTCATCAGAACCACAGTTAGGGTTTCGCGGAAAAAGTCAACTGTGCCTTTGACTTTTGACCAGGACATGCTCCCAAACCTTGGGAAATGATTCAATACACCCTATAACACCTATGAAATCACTCCATCAAGTTTGATTTAGGTCAAGGACTTGATTTCATAGAGGATCGCACAGTTTGGAATTTATCTGATAAAAAGTCAACTGTGCCCAAAAGTCAAAGTTTGACTTTTTGATTTTTTGATCAATTATGGTTCCCTAACCCCAAAATGATGTTAATGTGTGATTGGAATCATCATTCATCAAGAAAAATCAAGAAAAGTGGGATAACTTGTAAAAGAGGTAACCATAAAAAAACTTAGAAATTTTCTAAGTTATGGAACAAAGTGGCTAGGGTACCAACTTCCAAGGATCATTACTTGTGATCCAAGCAACCATTTTGGCTGATCCAAATATGGATTTGTAGCTCTCATGGCATAATTTAAAAGTGTCAACTACACCTCACTCCAATTCCTCATGAATTTTTAGTTATGGAGTGACCAAAAGGACAAAAACATGAAAATGCCACTTTTTCCAACACTTAGTGAAATTTTCACTAAGTCAGAATCTGTTTCACTTTTTGCAAAATGTAAGGGCATTTTTCACTTGAATCCAAAAAGTGTCAAGATAAACTATGATCACACATATGTTGTATCATATGAGAGCTTTCCAAAATGGCCAAGAACTCCATCAAATCCCATTTGAGCTAAGAGTTATGACAGTGGCAATATGCCTTGCTGCAACTGTCATAACAAGGCAGATTTGTGCATTTTGCTCGATTTGAGCAATTTGTGCAAATGACAAACAAGTTTATCCATCTGAACACCTCAGGGGGAGACCAAGGACGGACAAACACTGATCCATAAGCCTCCCAAGTCTTTGGAACTAAAAGTAGCATGCCAAACCTAAAATGCCTAAAGGGGGACAAGACTCCAATTTTGTTTTGGGGCATTCAATGGATGCACCAACGTGGCATGAACTGAGTCTTTTCCAACTGAATGAGTCAAGGATGATCTCTGAACTAGGGAACCGAAGGCCTGTGCTCTAACCTCTAGTCAATGGCTAGAGGAGACTTAAGATTCCAAAGTGATGCAATTGGACAATGATCTGCTGCAGATGCCATTCACTATTGCTTGCAAAACAAACTTGCTCTACTATAAATAGAGCTCATTTGTGCTCAGTTTAAGTACACCAAAGCCATCAAACTGATGCTTTCCTCAAAATCTATTCTTTCACTCTAAAATTGCCTTCCGAAGCAAGTCACTATCGGGTTTTGAGTTTGAGAGTCATTCCAACCAAACCAATCACACACACACCTCATAAACATTATGTAGAAGTGATCCAAACACTTAAACCACATCTGGAACACCAATTTCACAAATCACCAGCCAATTGCTCAAGGTTTTAACCAAGTTGCAGTTGAGATGCCATAAAGTGATCCAGCCATTTCCAATCAAGTCCAGGCATTCAAACACACTCCATATTTTGTAGGGAAGCTGTTCAGATCATCACAACTCATCTGTAACACCTCTAACTCAAAAATCACTTTGCTCTTGCTGTCACGACCTCCAAGTAAGCCTAAACTTGGTCATCTCTTAATCTATCCATATTTTCTCGCACAATACTTTTGCCAAATGTTCATAATCATGCATAGAATGTTTCCCCTCAATTAATTGCTTTGTTTGAATCGTGTATCAAAATTCTCAGCCTTCATGCAAATTTTAGGGTTCTTGAGGTTTTGTCTTGATTTCTTATTCCATGCTTAAAATAAATGAAATTAAAGACCATAGACATGATCGTGAGGTGAAAACGAGTAGATTGATATGTGGATTGTGTGATTTCATCAAGTATTCAGTGAGATTGGTGAGAAAATGCAAATCTGCAGAAACAGAGGGGTGGCGCGTCTTCTTGGTGAGTTCTTGGCGCCATTTTTTGAATATTTGAATATTTGAATTTTGTGATTTTATTTAATTGATTCAAAAATTAATTTCCCTCTGAGTTTTAATGATTTTGAGTTGATTCTTTTTGTAATAATTCACAAAAATGTTAAAATATTTTATTTTGCCAAAAATTCCCAAAAATATTATTTATTTCATATACTTGATATTTTTGCAAAGAATTAATCTTTTATTTGTTTTTTACATTTAAAAAAAAATTTCCTTCTTGATTTTCCAAATTTAATTGGTTTCCAATCATTTTTGTGGATATAAACATGATTTTTCAAACATTAATCCAAGATCACAACTTGTTTTTCACGCATGTTTGATAATTTTGATCATTTTAATTAAATTTTTATTTAATTAAAATACATTTTGAAATTAATTTAGGGTTTTGATCTTAATCATCCTAAACAAATCATTTTCAAACACTCATGGGCCTCTAATAGAGTGTAAGACCCAACCCCTTTGTAAATAAAAAAATTTTGGGCCTCAGTGTATTGTATAAGTCCCGATACCGTCAAAAAGTTTGGCACGATCGTCGCCTTTTTAAAAAATTTGTGGGCTTCTCCTTGAGCTATAAGACCCATCTTTATTCATTTTCAAACTCTTTGGACCACTAATAGAGTGTAAGACCCAATCCCCTTTTAACCAAAACCTTTTTGGGCCTCAGATATTGTATAAGTCCCTCTGTGTTAAAAGAAAAAAATCTCGGCACGATCGCCAGTTTAAAACAAAAACTATTGGGCCTACCCTCGTGCTATAAGCCCCATTTCATTTCTTTAATTTTCTTTGGGCCTCTAATAGAGTGTAAGACCCATCCCCTTGTACATAAAAACTTTTTGGGCCTTACATATTGTATAAGTCCCTCTGTACAGTTTTCAAAACAACGGTGCGATCGTCGTTAAAACTTGGGCCTCTCCTTGAGCTGTAAGCCCCAACAATCTTTTCAAAGCACTTTCTCCTTTGATTTTGAATTCAAATATATGTTGTTACCAAAACTTTCTTTGTTGAACAACTAACAAAACAGAATGGAAGCTCTACAACGGGTAAGTGTTTATCTGCTTTCATTTACCGCTTTCATATGTATATAACTGTATGTGGGGCTGCTTCACTGTAAGTCTTCTTTCACATCCTTTTATATACTTGTCACATATCCACTATCTAATACTAGTATAGTTATTTAGAGTTTTCCCCGGCAACTACGTTTAGAACTAGGTAAAGCCCTGTTGATCACTCGTAAATACAAACAAAACTAGATCCCCATAGGATTTCCAGATACAGTATTCCCTTCTCTTGGGGTTAAACAATATGGAACAAAGAGAAAGGCAGTATTCTCGGTGAACCTTTTCTCAGACGGCCACTCTTAGAAATTGTCAAAGAAACTCTAACTCCCCAGAGATGATCTTTTCTCCGTGAATGACATCTCTTGAGTTTCTTCCAAATTCTCGAACTTTCCTGGAATGATCTCTTCTCTCTGAATTGCATTTCTTGAACTTATCTTGGTTTGGGGGACCCACAGGCTTCCTAAAAGCATCCCCGCCTCCTCTTGGGCGTTGTACAAGGACCCTTCGGCTTCTTAGAAGTTCTCATGCCTTCTCTTGGGCTTAATACAAGGACCCTGATGACCTCTTAAAGGTTTAAGACAGAACTTAGTCATCCTTTGCTAGAGCAGTCTTTCCAGCGTCAAAACTCCGGCTAATTTAGGGTTGATACTCATCCGTTAATGCTCGTGCCTCCTCTTAGGCATCATACAAAAGATAAAACTCTACCAGTACACTTGGACAATCTAATTCCCTTTGAGTATCAAAGACATTCTCAAGTTCCTTTCAAACATAGGAAGAAAGACCGATCACTCTGAAACCCGGTCTCTCTCATGAGAGTTCCCCACCCTTGGGCCTGCCTATGGATCTAATCCTCAGCAGTAAGACAGCCTCCTCTTGGGCTTTGTACAAATGATTATCCCTAGCGGAGCTAACCTTTTCAGACTCTCTTGTTGAGTCAAACACTTTTAGCCTCCGTCTTGGGCTTTGTACAAGACATATAAAAAAAGAACTCTCTTGTTGAGTATAAAAGATTCTCTTGTTGAGTCAACTTTTAGCCTCCGTCTTGGGCTTTGAACAAGACATATAAAAAAACACTCTCTTGTTGAGTATAAAAGATTCTCTTGTTGAGTCAACTTTTAGCCTCCGTCTTGGGCTTTGTACAAGACATATAAAAACACTCTCTTGTTCAGTATAAAAGATTCTCTTGTTGAGTCAACTTTTAGCCTCCATCTTAGGCTTTGTACAAGACATATAAAAACACTCTCTTGTTAAGTATAAAAGACTCTCTTGTTGAGTCAATCTCCTTTTAGCCTCAATCTCGGGCTTCGTACGAGATAGCATATCACTCTCTTGTTGAGTATAAAGGACTCTCTTGTTGAGTCAATCGCCTGCTCAAGACTCTCTTGTTGAGTAAACTCTTTTAGCCTCCGTCTTGGGCTTTGTACAAGACACATACAAACGCTCTCTTGTTGAGTCAAACTCAGTTCAGCCTCCATCTTGGGCTCTATACAAGATACATTTTCCCCAGAAAAGTCAAACTTCTAGCCTCCTCTTAGGCTTTGTATAAAGAAATCCTCAGTTGAGTCAATCAACCTTTTAGCATCAAATGGGTGCTTTGCTCATAGCATATAAACATCAACAATCCCTCTTTAGAGATGACAAATTCTCTCTCAGTCAAAACCCTTTAGCTTCATATTTTGGGCTTTAAACAAGATACAAATAACCCTTCAGCCTCACATCTTGGGCTTTGAACAAGATACAAACCACCTTTAGCTTCCTGTCTTGGGCTTTGAATAAGACACCAAAACGCCTTTTTCCTCCCGTAGAATAGGAGGAACTACAATCGCTTTGATTTCCCTGTTTCGTTAAACGGGAATACGTAGGCATAAGATTGCGAAATCTTAGCGAGCATACTAATCAAAAATCCAAAGTCCAGTACCTCTATACATCAATCAAAGAAAATCAGGTCTAGCATCCTAACCAAAAGCCTCATGTACAGTCAAGACACTCCGTTCTTTTAAGCAAATAACTAAAAACAGGCCCCCCTTTTGATAGCATTTGTAAACCAACAGTTTTGATAGTTTAACCTCAGTATGCAAGCAGGGTTAATTGGAGACATCTATTTCCCTTCCTTAATCAACTTCACAGGATAAAAATGAATCGAACTGTAGTACCAAAGCGATAGTGATTCGAAACCACAAAAATCGCGCTACAGAAAAAATGGCAACGACAGTGGGAGGCATTCTTTCTCACAATTTTAAGTAGAAGGCCTTGAATTCACAAAGTGTCACAGAAATGATGACTCTACTGGGGAGTCATTGTCTGTTAGGATCATAGGATCATAAAGGTCTAGGAGGTTAGGACAAATATATATATATATATACTGCTTTTCCTAATTGATATCTGTGTTTACTTTTCTGCTAATGGGAATGCGTGTGATGCCGCATGTGGAAATATTGAGTATACACCTAAGATAGGGGATGACATTATACGGGTAATCTTACCGGGAGTGAATCCCAGATAAGAGGTCCTGGTCGACCATCAAATCAGTGGAGATGCCCTTTGCGGATTCAATGCCTATATGACTTCGGTTGTTGAAAGCAGATTGTTCCATTGGGTTATCTGAGAAGCCGAGGATTTTAGTAGACTGAAACCATTTTGTAGTGCGGAAGCTATCGTAAATAGTTGTCACGCGATACTACCCTCATTTGAGATTACTCTAAGATGAACTAGCTCGCTTGGTGATCCGCTTGCTATCGTCATCCAATGAGGGGTCAGTGATTTTGAGAACAGGTACAAAAATCACCAGTATAAACCTTTGGGGATGGGTAGAGCCTTGACTTCATGACACCAACCCTTTGACCCTATGTTTTTTCTATGTTTTTGTGTGTTGCATTCATACATTCATTTAAAAAACATTTAAACAAAGAAAAATTTCTCTTCTAGTCTCTCTTTTTCAAATTAAACTAAGACAATGATTGCAAATGTCAGATAAAGAGATTGCTAATGGATTTCGGTAGAAGGAAGACTCACAAGTATACCTTCAAGGTTCCAAAACTAGAGGATTTAAGAGGGTTGGCGAGGATGATAGCCAACCCTGAGGCTTTCGGCGCCAAGTATGGAGGATTGTTGTCTCTATTAAGGGTCCATGTAATTGAAGGAATCCTGGCCACACTAATCCAGTTCTACGATCCGGTCTATCACTGTTTCACATTCCCGGATTATCAGCTAGCACCAACACTGGAGGAGTACTCTCACCTGACTGATTTACATATTACTGATCAAGCTCCCTTTTCTGGACTGGAAGAAATTTCAAAGGATCAAACCATTGCAAGAGCAATCTATTTGGACGAGTCAGAAGTCAAGACTCACATGAGCACTAAGGGTGGTATTCAGGGTTTGCCATCCCAGTTCTTGATAAAGAAAGCTCTGTACTTTGTTAGTATAGGGAACGTGGCCGCTTTCGAAAGCATCTTTGTTTTGCTTACCTACGGGTTACTTTTGTTTCCCAACATCGATAACTTTGTAGATATCAACGCCATTAAGATTTTTCTGATTGGAAATCCTGTACCGACCTTGCTCGCAGATGCGTATCATTCTGTACACTTAAGGAATTTGTACAGTGGAGGAATGATCACCTGCTGTGTACCCCTGCTGTACAAATGGTTCATTTCCCATTTGCTAAAGTCTGCTGCATTTTAGGATCAAAAGAATACTTTACGTTGGTCGCAGAGAATCTTGTCTCTTACCAACTCTGACATCGATTGGTACAATCGAATCTATGACGGGATCAGGATCATTGACCATTGTGGAAACTTCCCAAATGTACCCCTCATAAGAATTAAAGGGGGAATCAATTATCATCCAGTTTTGGTTCGTCGTCAATTCGGATACCCGATGAGACATATCCCGCGTAATGTTCATCTGGAAGGTCTTTTCTTCAAGGAAGGAGAAAATGACAGAGCACTAGAGACAGAAATAGTGCATGCTTGGAAACACGTTCATAGGAAAGGAAGAGAGTCTCTAGGAAAACCAGACTGTGTCTCGGTGGAACCTTATCTCCACTGGGTACAAACTAGAGCTCTCAAGCTGAGGATGCCTTACCCTCGTCAAGAAGTTCTTCCATTAAGTGACCCTCTCCTTTATTTTATGTCTGATACGGAAAAACTTCAGGTGACTCTCAACAAAGTTCAACAGGAGAAGAGGTCTTGGAGGAACAAGTACCGCATTCTCAGTGTGGAGTGTAAGAAAATATAGCAACTATTGAAAGATAAAGATGCTCTGATCGAGATTTTAGAGCAACATGCTGTAGAGAATCAGGATGACCAAAGGAATTTGCTCGCCCCTTTCACTTGGCAAAGGAATGACAACCCGACAACGGCTCAAGAGCCCCGGTCAAAGGAAAGGAAAGTACCAGAACCAGCACCTGAGCTCCCCTCAGAGAGGACTCGGAACCCATAAGTTTAGATTTCCTTTTACAACACTATGTAAATTACTGTATTTCCATTCTACAATCTTTGAATTCAATAAAACGGGGATTTCCCCACTGTTTGATATTTGCAATCTAATTGTCGAAGTTTACTTTGAATAAACAAAAAAATATAAAATATATAATTATTGCATATCATTCATCATTCTCACATAACGCATTCTTCTTACCTACGAATCTCATGTTTGTGTCTCGATTCTAGAGTCAAATTGTCTCATTCGTACAATACTCGGGCCAATCGACAGAAAAAGATGGATAATCTTGAGGAAGAGAACAGAGAGTTGAGGGAAGAGATCGACACTCTGAAAGAGGATCTGAGAAAGCTTCATAACGACATGCAAGCTCTAGCAGAAGCTCAGATGCAACAACAAAGGACTGTGATCTCAGAGATCACATCAACGCCCATAGTGGAGAAGTATGATCCTCGGTATAACATGCCTAAAGATCGTCCCTAGGGCATGCCTATTAACTATATCCCGGAAGGATATGTTCTGCCGATCACTAAAGATTAGGGAACCGCATCAGGAACTGTTGGGCCTGAAGGTTACAAGCTTCGGGAAAGCGAAGATGCCAGGGGCATGACGACAACTCCTGAAGGTTACAAACTTCGGGAGAGGGAAGGACTTAGAGTCACTACCATGATGACTATACCACCACCCGCGGTATACACTGTCCCGAAAGGACAGATTCCACAGATACCTTATGGTGGAAACGAAAGTATGTTCGACAGAATGAATGAGTTCCAGGAACAGTTCCTAGAAATGCAGAAGGAACTGCAAGCCATTCGCGGTCAAGATCTATTTGGAAAGGACGCTGCAGACCTTTGTTTGGTCCCTAATGTGAAAGTTCCACACAAGTTCAAAGTGCCCGAATTTGAAAAGTACAAGGGTAACTCTTACCCTCAAAGCCATTTGGTGATGTACGCTCGGCAAATGTCAACTTAGACAAAGAACCAGGAGCTACTGATCCATTACTTCCAGGATAGTTTAACCGGTACCGCACTCAAATGGTACATGGGTTTAAACCGCACTAAGATCGGCACTTTCAGAGATCTTGGTGCTGCCTTCGTTCAACAATATAAGTATAACCTAGACATGGCACCGGACAGAGATCAACTCAGAGCCATGTCGCAGAAGGACAAGGAAACCTTTAAGGAATATGCTCAGAGATGGCGTGAAATTGCTGCCCAGATTTGTCCCCCTCTTGAGGAAAAAGAGATGACAAAGATCTTCTTGAAAACCTTGAGCTCATTTTACTATGACAGAATGGTCGCCAGTGCACCCAGTGACTTCACTGAGATGGTCGGCATGGGAGTTCGTCTTGAGGAAGCCGCCCGAGAAGGACGTTTAGTTAAAGACGCTGGATCATCAAGTAGTACAAAATGATACGGTAGTGCTCTTCCTAAGAAAAAAGAGCAGGATATTGGGAATATCTCTCTAGGAAAGCAAAGGCGACGATACCAACCAGTAGCAGCTGTAACTCCTGCTATCAACCCTGCGCCTGTTCCTATGTATCAACCTCAGGTTGCTCAGAGCCAACCGAATCAACAGCAATATCAGCAAAGGACACAACAACCTCTTCAGTAGGCTCATCCTCCATATAACAACAATCGTACGACGTGAGCGCCAGGGTTCGACCCTATACTAGTGTTGTACGCAGAATTGTTTCCATTATTACTGGTCAAGGGGCATGTCCAAACCAGGGCTCCTCTTACAGTACCGGAAAATCTGCCTTTTTGGTTCAAAGCGGATCAGACTTGCCCTTATCATCAAGGAGGACCAAGGCATAACATAGAGAACTGTCTCAGTTTCAAATCTGACGTACAAAAGCTTGTTAGGAGCGGGGTCTTATCTTTCAAAGATACGAATCCAAATGTTCTCACGAACCCGTTGCCCCAACACGAGAAAGCTGCAGTAAATTTGATAGAAGGAGAGTCTAACAACAGCTATCAAATTCATGATTTACTCTTATTGAGGGCCAACCTGGTCAAGATGCATCGTAGACAGAGCGGATACGGGCATGTACCATCTCACAATTATCACCAGTGTGATATATGCTCTAAAAATAATCAAGGATGTTCTGTGGTGCAATCAGCTCTACAGGAACAATTGGATCTCTGGTGGATCCAAGAGCACCGAGTTCGTGGAGTTAACATGACTCATGCAAGTTCCAACATCATTCAGAACCATGACATCCGTGCAATGGATGTCAACCTGGTGGCAATGCACTCAAGGCAAAGCCAGTATCATAATCTGCCGTGGCACGATTACAATTCCTGTCTGATTTGCTAGGTAAACAAACAGAAATGCTCTTTGGTACAAGAGGCCCTCCAGCGTTAGATGGATCTTGGGTGGATCCAGGACTACCCTGATAAAAATCCTTATCAAATCAACATGATTCAGATCTTCGATATTCGCTTGATGAATACCAGCTTGGTATAATTACACGCTAAGCAAGTCCGACTCGGTTTTCTGACTTCGTATAATTATCAGAACTGTAAGGGATGTCGTGAGAGTGACCAAGGATTTGCTCTCGTTCAAAGAACTTTACAACACTTGTTAAACCATTGGTGGTTTCCGATCTATCTAGACGAATACACGCAACAAATCAGTGTGACAAACGGGAACCCTACTAGACATCAAAGTCAGGATGTCCGATCTATGGAAATAGACCTAGTAAGGTTACACTGCATTCAAAGAGGACGTGGCTAGGTGCCACCACATAACTACGAGCACTGTAGAGTCTGCTCGGAGAATAACCAAGGATGCTACCTCGTGCGAGCAG
The DNA here is from genome assembly GCA_022829125.1 of Lathyrus tuberosus. Taxonomy (NCBI): domain Eukaryota; kingdom Viridiplantae; phylum Streptophyta; class Magnoliopsida; order Fabales; family Fabaceae; genus Lathyrus; species Lathyrus tuberosus. Next base: position 849,776 of record JALAZF010000794.1, read on the forward strand.
CCCTTCAGGGTCAGTTGGACCGCGAAGAGATTCAACCATGTCCAGTTTCGGGGTCCATCAACTTGATGCCCGACTACTTTGCTGATCAAATCAAAGATGTTGTTGTAATCTCTGATCCTGAGAGGACCAAGGATGTTTGTACCATCATCCCTCTACTTGACAAATCAAAAGTTCCCAACCAGGAACTGATTGAAATTACTTACAATGGTCAGAAAAATCAGAAGGCTCCTGTAGTTATCTATCTACCGGGACCAGTACCGTACAAATCCGATAAGGCGATCCCTTACAAATACGGTGCAATAATAATTGAGAATGGAAAGGAAACTCAATTACCCTCCATCATGAATATTGCAGACATCAGTCGAGTAACACGGAGCAGTCGAATCTTCAATAGAGGAGTTGGAGAACCCAGAGAAAAGGAACCTCGGACAGAAGTTCCCAATCCACCAGTCGGTCAATCCCGTGATCCCGACCTTTCAAAGAACGATGATGAGATGCTGAAGCTCATCCAAAGGAGTGAATACAACATTGTTGATCAGCTGTTACAAACTCCTTCAAGGATCTCTGTGTTATCTCTTTTACTCAGTTCCGAAGCCCATAGAGAGGCTCTACAGAAAGTCTTAGAGCAAGCCTTTGTGGAACAAGATGTGTCAATAAGACAGTTCGACAGCATCATCGCCAACATCACTTCCTGCAACAACTTAGGGTTTAGTGATGAGGAATTGCCAGAAGAAGGCAAAAGTCACAACATGGCGCTCAATATCACAGTTAACTGCCAGGACGATGCCTTAGCCAGCGTACTGGTAGACACCGAATCAGCTCTCAACGTTATGCCGAAGTCCACTCTAATGCGATTATCATTCAAAGGATCTCTGATGAGAGGTAGTGAGGTCATTGTCAAAGCATTTGACAGGTCTCGGAAAGCAGTTATTAGTGAAGTCGACCTTCCCATAACTATCGGTCCTCACACTTTCCTGGTCATTTTCCAGGTCAAGGACATCCGAGCAACATACAACTATTTGTTGGGAAGACCTTGGATACACCAGGCTGGGGCAGTCACTTCGACACTTCACCAGAAGCTGAAGTTTGTAAAGAATGACCAACTCGTCACGGTCTGCGGAGAACAAGCCTTGATCGTGAGTAACCTATCATTGTCCACTTGTGTAGAACCCGAGGAGGTTGTTGGAACTCAGTTCCAGGCACTTTCGGTGAGCAATGAGAATTAATCAGAGAAGGGAACATCAATATCCTCGTACAAAGATGCTCTCGAAGTGATCAAAAGTAACAATACAAAGGAATGGGGACAACTTGTCATTCCTACTGATAACAAAACAAATAAAGGTCTTGGTTTTTCTTCAACCTGTACCCAGACTGCTGCTAATGACGAGAGTCTTCATCCCATTCAGGACTTCTTCCACAGTGGAAGTTTCCTTCACCCAGTGCCTCAGGAAGTGCACACCATCAACGAGGGTGATTCCTCCGACACAGATGAAGAGTGGAAGTCCTATCTTAACGAGGACAGTTATATGTCTCAGGAAGAGATGCCTACGCCATTTTGCTATCCCGCACAGATTCTGAGATTTATACCGAGATCAGATGTCAAAATGATATACGGAGATTGTGATCCGGAAGGATGTCATGCTCCACCGAACTCATTAGAGGAGGACACTCTGATGAAAGATGAGTTTGACCACGACTATTATGGCCCAATGGATGGCCTGCCTATTTGGCAGCCGTACCCAGGAGACTCGAGGCAAGAAAATCAGTTGAGTATCATTAAAAAAGAATACATGCGTCCCCACCATGTCATGGGATCAACACTCAGGGTATTCAGAAAATATCCAGCACGACGATGAATTCGCAAAGCTTGCAGGACTAGAATTCATCAACTATGCTTTTCCCGAGGTCAACGTCATCGAGAGAGATGACTCCTCCAGTTCCAAAAAAGTGTGGGACACCCTGGGACAATTAAGTGGTAAATTCGATTACCTGGTTAGGTACACTGCTCCTGAAAGCTCTCGTATCAGGCTCGAAGACATCCAGCCAACTGGATGGGGAGATTTACCTGAGAGCACAAATACTATGCAAAATACAACAGAGGAATCCTCCTACCACAACTCTGCCTGGGAGACAGATTCCAATGATCCTGCTCCACCAGAAATCAGCGTTATTTCTGAAGACAAATCAAGGAAGGTACCAGACTTTGTGATTCACAGAGGAGTTCGCCGCCAATGGGTTGCAGTTGATATTCCAAAGATTGTTCATAAGTCTAAGTAATTGTCGTCTTTATCTTAACCTTTCACCTTGCACAGATGAAATAGATGTTTTGATAGGGCTCACTTTTTATAAATGTTCTGGACTGGGCCGTTGTTTCCTACAATCAAACAGGCCCAATCCATACAACTTGAAGAAGCCCCATAAAGTCCTAGAGAAGGACACATGATTGCCATACGCGAGGCCAAAGGTATGTCGGGCACCTGGCACCTTGACAGTGTCGAGCATCTGAGGACAAACAGGAAAGGAAGACATCACACCCTGATGAAATGGACCTCCTCGATAGATTAACTTCTCCCCACGAGAATACTCCTTATCTCGTTGACTCATAGGTCCTCGACAAGCATAGTCCTCCTCCGTTAGGTCATGTCCAGACCACGACCACCATATCTCCTCGACATTGTAGACTCTCCCCCGAGGAGTCTACTAACGGTCTTATCTACACAGATACGTTTCATGTAACTGTCTACTAATGGCATTAAAGGGACGGTTACACTAGGGTGTTGACCACGAGCTGGTCATTATTACTACACGTAAGCCCTAGCAGTTACTTAGAACGAGTCACACCCTGGTCCCACCCGTTGCAAGTAACCGTTGGCCACGCGCTAGGGGTCTCCTATAAATACCCTCTCACTTGAGAGGGTCAGGATAGTTAACTTCTTACTCTCACTCAATTTCTCTGTATTTGCTGTGCCCTCACTGACTTAAGCATCGGAGTGCCCTGCAGGTACACCCCCCCCCCCCCGGCCGTCTTTCATCGTCATTAAAGCAGCAACAATTCCACACGTCGTTGGCCATCTTCAAACTGTCTGATCCAGGTACGATCAGTGGCGCCGTCTGTGGGAATTCATAAGTTTCCCCATTTTTCCTTCGCGATAAACCAAAGTTTCCTCATTCAACTACCAGCAATGGCCAACCCGTCAGCGAATCAAGCTATAGATAATGTCATCACACTACTTGGTGGTAACACCCATGGCGACAACAATGCTCTTCAGCCGGTCGTGGAGAACGATATCAGAGATAGAATCATCACCTCCCCATCTTCCGATGAGGTAGAATACGAGACTGCTCAACAAGATGGACAGGAAGCAATCCTCCAGCCCATCTACCATCCTGTGGATCCACCACCAAATGCAGATCCGAACACTGCTGCCTTGTTTGCGTTGGTCAATCAGACCAATCAAATGATCTTCAACCAAAGCTTACGGATCGAGAAGCTAGAAAAAGGCCGTGGTCGAACTTCCCCGCGAAGACACCGACCACCTCCTTATCCCGGACATTCACAATCTCCAGTGGAATCTCGCAGCCCCTCCCCAGTAAATAGAGGTCGCAGGCCACGTTTGGAGCGTAACCAGACCGAGTATCCACAGAAGGGTCATCGCTCCCCGCCACCAAAAGGGCCCACTCGTCCCTTGAAGACTAAGAAGAGTAAGCCTGATTTCGAGGAGCCAAGAGGCTGTCATAAAGAAAATTCCCCGAGACGTCACTATGTTCATGGTCATAATTCCCCTTCGGTATCCCCGGGAGGCAGCGATGACGACGACTACCGGACTCCTCTCTCCAGACAAATAATGGAAGCTTCTATTCCTAAAGGCTTGGAGAAACCTCCATCCTTGGGGACTTACGATGGAACATCTAAATCGGACGACCATGTCGAGAGCTTCGAGGCTCTTCTCGACTTTAGAAACGTCTCCGGCGCTATCAAATGTCGATTATTCCCTACGACTCTTCGGAAATGGGCCATGGCTTGGTATAAAAACCTGGCACCTGAATCAATAGCGTCGTGGAAAGCTCTGAGGGAACATTTCAGGAAGCATTTTACAGCTTCTCGAAGACATCCAAAAACTATATCCTCCTTGGAGGCCATCTTCCAAGAAAAGAAAGAATCTCTCCGGAGCTACATAGAGAGATTCAACAAAGAAGCGATCGAGGTCCATACGACCGACCATAAAAAATTATATCTCATCATCAAAGGACTGCGGGTTGGTTCCAAGTTCGCAGAATCTGTCGGATTACACCATCCTCGCAGCTTCGAAGGTTTCCTCGAACGGGCTCAATCACACATTGAGTTCGAGGAAGCAGAAGCAGCCCAGATTGCCCTTGATTTAAGAAGCAGAGAAGGCCCCCGCGGCCGAAACAGGGAAGACTCCCCTACACCTAGGCTAGGAGGGGATAGGAGAAGAGAAGATTCCCATCCACCAAAGCGAGGCGGGGAGAGGAAAAAAGAAAATCGAAATAAAGAGTCTCGTGAATCTCGGGGACCTGCCGGTCTTTTCAAAGATTACACTCCACTAAACGTGTCCCGTGCACGCATTTTCAGTGAATGTGCAAATTTGGAGTTCGTGAAAGGAGGAATCCGCTTCCCAAAACCAACAGCTCCCAAACCAAATACTGATAAATCCAAGTACTGCCGGTTCCATCGCAGTCACGGGCATGTTACTGAGGATTGCATCCACCTTAAGGACGCAATCGAAATGTTGATTAAAGAGGGCTACCTGAAAAAATACGCCAAACAAGACGAGGCTCCTCGTCCCACCGGCCAAGAAGCTCTAAATACCGAGGAGTCAAACCATCCAGACACTGGAAAACTACAGGTTGCCTTAAGCATCACACGACCTGAAGACTTCGGTTTCCAAGGAAATGTTAGCGATGCCGAAGCTATTCGAAACATATGGAAGAGCTTCCCAGCGGAAGAACTAGTAAGTGTTCGCAGTACCTGGGAAAGTTTCCCCCAAGCCCTAGTCATATCGGGTGGAGACCCCGAATGAGTGACCGTCGGTTCAATAAAGAGGAAGTTCGACGAACTAAGGACATCTACTCCTCGAGATCCAACTCTCAGCTTATCTCGTGGAAAATCATGCCCTATAAGTTTCTATCTCGAGGAATTACCAGGTGGATCCCCGAATGCTAATATACCCCTCCTAATTCGGGCACAAATGGCCAACTTTGATGTGCATCAAATTTTGGTCGATCAGGGAAGCTCGGTGGACATCATGTACACTCACCTCTTCGACACCCTCCAGCTGACAAAGCATCACCTGTCCCCATATGTGGGATCTGATCTACAAGGCTTCAACGGCGCGTCTACTAGACCTCAAGGTTATGTAGAATTGTTGGTCACATTCGGAGCAGGTTAAACAGCTCGACAGGCGAAGACGTGTTTCCTAGTGGTCGACTGCCCTTCCCTCTACAACTGCATCTTGGGAAGGACCACTTTGGCTGAAATAACAGCTGTACCATCCACTGTCCACCTGAAAATGAAGTATTATACGACACGAGGACGTGTGGTTACCCTCCACGGGGATATTGAAGCAGTTAGAAGATGTTTCGATGCAGCGATCAAAGGTCTAAGTGTTATCGGTGGCGTCCACCCTAGAAGAGCAACTTCAGATGTCGCACAGGTTCCACTACCGCCGGTCAGCGCGGTCGACCTTGATAGCAGGTTCACCGGGGAACAGGAAGAAGTTGCAGGCAAAGACCTCCCAGTTGAAGTCAACGGGAAGCCTCTCTACCCAACACGCCCCATCCCAGATGGAGACTTCGAGCTGATCCCTCTTGGCGACGACCCAGAGCAAAATGTGAAGATCGACCATGGACTCCCCGACCTGGCGAAGAGGCAGCTGAAGGCATGTCTCCGAGAGAATGCAGATTTGTCCGCGTGGAGCGCTTCGGAGATGCCCGGATTAGATCCCCAAGTGGCTTGTCACCAGCTGACTATAGATCCAAATGCTAAGGCTATAGCTCAACGTAGGCGTAGGCAGTCTCCAGAAAAAATGGAGGCTGCTGAAAAAGCTGTAAAAGACCTCCTAGAGGCAAACTTTATTTCGGAGGCCAAGTACACCACTTGGTTGTCCAATGTTGTACTTGTTAAAAAATCTAATGGAAAATGGAGGATGTGCATTGACTACACGGATCTTAATCGGGCATGCCCGAAAGACTCTTACTCATTGTCTAACATCGACCAACTGGTCGACAACTCTGCAGGATTTAAACTGTTGTCTTTCATGGACGCTTATTCGGGATATAACTAAATTCCCATGGATGAGGCCGACAGAAAGCATACAACTTTTATGACTGAGTCAGGCAATTATTATTATAATGTAATGCCCTTTGGTCTGAAGAATGCTGGCACCACCTACCAACGAATGATGAACAAGGTCTTCCGAGCAGAAATTGGTGACATGCTCGAAGTCTATATGGACGACATGATCGTCAAATCCGCGGACGAAGTCGACCACGGTGCTCATCTTAAAAAGGTGTTCGACACGGCGAGGAAATGTCGCATGAGATTCAACCCCGACAAGTGCACTTTCGATGTTCGAGCAGGGAAATTCCTTGGCTTTTACCTTACGGAGAGAGGAATTGAAGCGAATCCCGACAAATGTAAGGCCTTTTCCGAGATTCCTACTCCGAAGTCAAAGAAGTCGATACAATCACTTAACGGGATGTTAACTGCCCTCTCTCGTTTTGTCGCTAAATCTGCCCAATACGTACTCCCATTTTTCAAACTTCTTCGACAGAAAGCAACATTTGAATGGAGTGAAGAATGCGAACAAGCCCTCGTCCATCTAAAACAAGTCTTATCACAACCCCCGGTCTTGTCCCGACCAGATAACGGAGAAACACTTTTCTTGTACCTGGCCATCACCGGCGAAGCGGTAAGTGCTGTCCTCATACGGGAGACCCCCGACGGACAGAAACCAATTTATTTCACGAGCAAAGCTCTTCAGGGTCCTAAGCTCAGATATCAATAGATCGAAAAGGTCACCTTAGCCCTCGTAACTGCAGCCAGAAGACTACGCCATTACTTCCTGGCCCACACAATTGTGGTAAGAACTGAGCAGCCTATCAGACAGCTCCTCAGTCGGCCAGATATGGCGGGGAGAATGCTCCGGTGGTCTCTCGAGCTATTCGAGTTCGACGTTCGATACGAAGGAAGAAAAGCCTTGAAAGCTCAGGTACTGGCCGACTTCATAGCGGAAATGACAGTCCCCGAATCCTTGACCAATGGCTCCCAAAAATGGACAATTTACGTCGACGGAGCCTCCAGTGCAAAGGGCAGCGGGGTAGGAATTATCCTTGAAAACGAGGAGGGCATCTTGATAGAAGTCTCACTAGAGCTATCTTTCAAAACATCAAATAACCAAGTCGAGTATGAGGCATTCCTCGCAGGACTTCGACTTGCAGAAGGCCTTGGCGCAAAAGAAGTCAAAATCTTTACAGACTCTCAGCTCGTAGCATCACAAGTTCGGGGAGAATTTCAGGCCAAAAATGATAATCTCATTGAATACCTAACCTTGGTACAAGAAAAGTTGAAGAAATTTGTCTCCGCGGAGGTGGCTCACATCCCGCGCGAGCATAACACTTGAGCAGACGTGCTCTCTAAGCTAGCGAGCACTAAAAAGAAAGGAGGGAACAAATCAGTGATCCAAGAGATACTGACCCATCCGAGCATCAACAAACCTACCTAGACCATAGAGGTGAACGTTATCGGGGATGCAAACTGTTGGATGACTCCAATTTACGAATACCTGATGACGGGCATACTGCCCGACGATCCTAAAGAAGCTGGGATAGTTAAGAGGCGGGCATGTGCATACACCATAGTCGAAGGTAAACTATATCACCGAGGATTCTCCATCCCTCTACTACGGTGCGTCGAGGAAAATAAAGTTTCAGAGATTCTCCAGGAAGTACATGAAGGAATCAACGCGCAACATCTAGGCGGAAGATCTTTGGCTCGAAAAGCTCTCCGAGCAGAATATTACTGGCCCACTATGCAACAAGACGCAAAGGAACACGTCAAAAAGTGCGACCGTTGTCAGAGGCATGGGGACATGCACCTCGCTCCTCCAAACGAGCTTAAATCGTTGTCATCCCCGTGGCCCTTTGCATGGTGGGGAATGGATATCCTCGGACCTTTCGTCGTAGGATCGTACCAAAATAAGTACCTCATCGTCGGGGTAGATTACTTCACAAAGTGGATCGAGGCGGAAGCATTAGCCAAGATCACTGCTTTCAATATATTACGTTTCTACAAGAGAAATATACTCGCCCGATTCGGCGTGCCTCAGGCCATTGTCACAGACAACGGGACGCAGTTCACTGACGGAAACTTCCAAGACTTTGTTGCCAAACTATGTACGAAACAACATTTTACGTCGGTCGAACACCCACAAACCAACGGGCAAGCTGAGGCAGCGAACAGAGTAATACTCCGAGGACTCAAACGACGACTTGGTGAAGCCAAACAACGGTGGGTCGAGGAGTTACACAGCGTTCTCTGGGCATATCGAACTACCCCTCTTTCCACGACCGGGGAGACCCCGTTCCGGTTAACATATGGAACCGAGGCAGTAATTCCCGTGGAAATCAGGGAACCTTCGAGAAGAACAGAAGCTCCTCTTGACAAAGAAGCGAACAACGAAGCCCTTCGCGAGGAACTCGACCTGGTCGAAGAAATATGGACGGGTGCATCCCTCCGAGAAGCCTCTTTAAAACAAAAAGAACTTTGCGTTATAATGACAAAGTCATCAAACGAGATTTCCAAGTAGGCAGTCTTGTCTTACGAAGAAATCAGAAAAATTCACGTGAACGAAAGCTGGCCGTAAACTGGGAGGGCCCCTACTGCGTCAGTGCAAAGACGGGGACAGGTGCTTATTACCTTGAAAACCTCCAAGGTGAACAACTTGCTCGACCATGGAATGCTGAGAAGCTTAAACAATATTACAGTTGAACACTGCATGTAACTATTCAAAAGTTGTCGTTACGGGGAGCGTGCCATGGTACAGGCACGACACCTCTATATGCTAACGAAGGTCAAAAGTCACTTTGTGTGTGCGCTGAACTTTTGGCCCGGCGAGGAGTACTCTATCGAGCTCCGTCGTCGACGTACCTTGTAGGCAGAACACCCAGCTCGCGATGGGAAGTTCACGCCATGAAACTAAGACCTCGATCGACCTCTTAGCTTCGTTGAAGGTCGGGGTACAACCCCTGACCACTCGACCAGCTCTCTTCGTAGTCGAGGATCACTAGAGTCGAGCAAACTCCCAAATACCCAGCAATTTCAAAATAACTTAGATAAAAATAAGTAAAATACTACACATAGAGCAGATAAAGAGGAAAAATGGAAATACTAAATCGGGCAAGCCCATTGTAAAAATATTACATAAAGCCCTGGCTCTTAGGCCGGGAAAATCAGCAAGTATGGCACGCAGGCCAGTCAATACAAAAAATTGGCACGCAGGCCAAACTGACTACACTATTACTCCGCAGCAGCTTCAGCTGCCTCGGGATTCTCCTGCTCCCCGTTTCCCCCATCAGCATTTACTGTTTGTCCGGGAAAAACAATCTTGCCGTCGACCACCTCAAACTTGGAATCAGCTCCATCGGTTACAAGGTCCGGATTCAGGAGTTTAAGCTGCGCCACAGCATTCTGGAACCCGACATCTGCAAACTCTAGGGCATCATCTTCAGCCAACCGAAGATCCTTCTCGACTTCTCTGAGCCTGGCTATCAGGGTTGCTCGAGAGGTTAATAGTTTGTCCTCCTCAGTTTCATTTTTGGCTGGCCGAACTGCCTCCTCCAATTCAACTATCCTGTCCTTGAGACGCTGCTCTTCCCCTCCCAACGCAGTGACCCGAGCAAGATGGTCCTTCACCTCATCCTCAGCTTCCTTCAACTTCTTCTCTGACTGTTTTTGCTGCTCGCTTTGTTCTCTATTCAACTCCCTGCAATCCTTCAAGTCCTTCTGCACGCCGAGCAATTCAGCCTCCAAAGCTTGAAGTCTCTCTTTCAGTCGAGAAAGCTCAGCAGCAGAGCAACTCTCGTCATTCAGAACGAGGGCAGCCAAACAGAGCCGCATGACAGCAGACATATCCTCGATAATTATTTTCCTTCTCGCTTCCGAAGCACTCCCCAACAAAGCCTGGGCTTCAGCAGGAGCAACACGAGGACAAACGACCTCGGAGAAGTAGCGATGCTGGAGATAACACGGAGGAATCTCGAAGATTGCAGGAGGAGGAGGGGAACTACCTTCCGCATCATCAATGGTCGACCCAGTAGTCTTAGCCTGCTTAAATGTCCTTTGGGTCCCCGGGGCTGATTCTCAGAGGTCACGGTTGCAGTTAACTCAGCAAGAGATTGCTCGGAACCCTCGGGCACTGCAGTAGAGGGAGTACTCTCAGGCACTGTCGTAGAAGAGATATGCTGAGGGGTATTCTGTTCAGTTGGATGGGATTGTTCTTGTTCTTCCCTAGCCCTTTTTTCCCTTAGCCTCAAGTATCTTTCTGCAGCTTTGACCATTTTCCCTGCAAAAAGAAAGAAAAAAAAATAGTAAAACAAGACACACGAACATGAGAGAAATCTAAGTCGAAGATCTTTGCACCACCTAAGAGCTCGACAGCCTCCTCATCGGAGAAAGTCTCGAGCAGAACACGAGTATTAATCAGGCGACGGGTCTTCGTCACCTGCTCAGCATCACCTATCGAGATCTCTCTGTCCTCAGATACGCTTGGGGTTTTATTTAAACCCTTCACGTACTCGACTATCTTGTCATAAGCCTCGTGATCCTCGACATTGAGCTTATTATGTCTTACTTTATATTTGTCTACCCCCTCTTTGTAATGCTCTTCTGTCCAGAAGAGGGGGAATTTTGGCACCATCACTTCTGTAGACAGCCCATCCACTTCTTGAGTCACCCTTTCATATATTGAATTAACGGCCACGGGACTGACCGACTTCACAAAATAGTAACGCCACTTGAAATCTCGAACAGAGTCCAAGTAGGTGTGAAATAAAGCTTTATTTTGTTTGAACGACACCCAGCCGTGTCGACCATCAGTTGTAGACCGCTGCAGATGAAAAATTCGAAAGAAATGGGACACTGTTGCCCTGATGTCCAAGTATTTGCAGACGAGCTCAAAAGCCCGGAGAAAGGCCAATGAGTTCGGGTGGATTTGCGATGGAGCCAATTTTAACCATTTGAAGACCCTCTCTTGGAAGTCTGTGAAGGGGAGCCTCCACCCCGCCTCCTGAAACATAAACTCATACACCGGGAAACGCATTCCCATGTAAGGGGTACATATACGTTGGTCCTCGTTGGGGCGATACACTTTCCAGGATTGCTCAGAACCGAGCAACCTATGCTCGACAGTACAAAACCCATTTTCGTCGGGGAATGTGAAGACGGACGACATAGTGAGGGCCTCATCGCACACCCAGTCCTCAAGCGGACGCTCTTGTCTAAAAGCCATATGGGCCATCGGAATTTCGGGTTGGTTATCCTCTTCGAATTCACCTGCGGCCACTTCAGCAGTCACTATGTCCATCAACCTGAAAAGTAGAAGGGAACAGGTGAATTCGACGAGTCATACCAAACTAGCCGGTCGGAGACGAATAACGGATGTCCCCGGGAAACTCATCACTTCCCCGGAAAATCTTGCCCCTCTTTTCCCGTGAAATCAACGAAAAAGAGTAATTGTTGGGGACCCAAAACATTATCAGGTCCCCACGATGTTCATCACGCTCCCCGGAAATTTTCTACAAGTCCCCGGAATATTCATCCAGTTCCTCGATTTTATTCAACAGAAACGAAAATAGAGAAAAATTCATACACTCTTTCTCTTAAAACAGACAAAGATCCCTGTCGTATTCGCCAGGAATCCTTCCATTTCTCAGGAGAACTTCATCAGTTCATCAGAGAAACGATTCCAAGCAAGTTAAACTTAAAGGAAATGCCAGAAAAAACAATAGTTTTGAAGAAAATACCTTGTAGATGGTGAAATAGGGTTCCGGCACGGCGTAGCACGGCGGTTCACGGCGGACTTGCGGTGGTTAATGATGGCGAACAGAGGATGAGAAAACGGAGAAGGAAGAAGAAACGATTCTTGAACGAAAGAACAAAAAATGAGAAATGAAGGAAAGAGGGAGTATTTATAGACAAATCACGGAACTCAAGAAGCCTGGGGCACTTGAGTACTCTACCCTAGGCAGCCATCCTATGCAATGATGACAAGTGACACGTGGCACACTTGCACCGGTCAAAAATCCACGCGTGTCCTTTCGTCATCCCATCGTTTCAAAACGGAAATTTCTCATCTCCCCAACATTTCAACCAGATGAAACTCTTCGTTGCCCGCAAGCAATCAGTACCCACCTCATGATAATTGCCCGTAAGATATCAATGTCCGACGCCATGATAATCATGGAAATTTCGACTATGCTGATATCCTCCTCGGATCATCCCTTGGCATTTCCCCGACACGATTATTGACCCTCAAGTCATTACTCTGATACCTCAAAGCAACGACTTAGGGGGGGCTCCTGTTTTGGACTGGACCGTGGTTTCCTACAGTCAAACAGGCCCAATCCATACAACTTAAAGAAGCCCCATAAAGTCCTAGAGAAGGACACATGATTGCCATACGCGAGGCCAAAGGTATGTCGGGCACCTGGCACCTTGACAGTGTCGAGCATCTGAGGACAAACAGGAAAGAAAGACATCACACCCTGATGAAATGGACCTCCTCGACAGATTAACTTCTCCCCGCGAGAATACTCCTAATCTCGTTGACTCATAGGTCCTCGACAAGCATAGTCCTCCTCCGTTAGGTCATGTCCAGACCACGACCACCATATCTCCTCGACATTGTAACGGTCTTATCTAAACAGATACGTTTCATGTAACCGTCTACTAATGGCATTAAAGGGACGATTACACTAGGGTGTTGACCACGAGCTGGTTACTATTACTACACGTAAGCCCTAGCAGTTACTTGGAACGAGTCACACGCTGGTCCCACCCATTGCAAGTAACCGTTGGCCATGCGCTGGGGGTCTCCTATAAATACCCTCTCACTTGAGAGGGTCAGGATAGTTAACTTCTTACTCTCACTCAATTTCTCTGTATTTGCTGTGCCCTCACTGACTTAAGCATCCGAGTGCCCTGCAAGTACACCCCCCCCCCCTCGGCCGTCTTTCATCGTCATTAAAGCAGCAACAATTCCAGACGTCGTTGGCCATCTTCAAACTGTCTGATCCAGGTACGATCAGTAAATGTCCCTCTTCGCTTCGCCCAAAGTGACAGAGTTTTGTTTTATAGGGCTGTGGTTTCAAGAATCGACAAGTTCATAAATAAAATAACGTCATTCTGTAATTTCTGCATTAATTGCTGTTTTCTCTTCTCGCTTTTTTAGAAAGTGGTAATCCTAAAAAATAGCTCAAATAATAAAACAAGCAGTTTCCCAAAGAAAATACACTGCACACACTCTTGCATTCTCTCTATCTCTTCTAAAAACAAACCATAACGTCGTGCAGATTGCTTGTTTTCCCAACTTTGAATTCCCGGTATTTGAGGCTGAAGAAGAAGATGACGACCCCAATTATTTAGACAAGAGGAAAGGTCCATCAAATCTCACAAGGAGCCGTTGGAAACAATCAACTTGGGCTCAGAGGAAGAGAGAAAAGAGGTCAGGATTGGGGCACTGCTCAGTCCAACTGTCAAAGAAAGTTTGATAAAGCTTCTCAAAGAATTTCCTGATGTGTTCGCTTGGTCCTATCAGGACATGCCAGGGTTGGATACCAGCATCGTGGAACATCATCTACCATTAAGATCAGAATGTCTGCCAGTAAAACAAAGGTTGAGACGGACTCATCCAGACATGGCCATCAAAATCAAAGAGGAAGTACAGAAACAAATTGACGCAGGTTTCCTCGCCACATTAGAGTATCCTCAATGGTTAGCCAACATAGTACCGGTTCCAAAAAAGGACGGAAAGGTCAGAATGTGTGTGGATTACAGAGATCTAAACAAGGCTATTCTAAAGGACAACTTTCCTTTACCACACATTAATATGCTGGAAGATAGTACAGCAAGGTTCAAAGTCTTCTCCTTCATGGATGGATTCTCGGGCTATAATCAGATAAAAATGGCGCCGAAAGACATGGAGAAAACTTCGTTCATTACCCCATGGGGCACCTTTTGTTACAAGGTAATGTCGTTCGGTTTGAAGAACGTCGGGGCAACCTATCAACGGGCCATGACTACTCTGTTTCATGACATGATACACAAGTAAATTGAGGTATATGTCGATGACATGATTGCCAAATCTAAAACAGAAGAGGAGCATGTGACCCACCTGTCAAAACTATTCGAGCGTCTGAGAAAATACCAACTCCGCTTGAATCCCAATAAGTGAACATTCGGTGTCTGTTCAGGGAAACTATTAGGGTTCATCGTCATCCAGAAAGGAATTGAGGTTGATTTTGACTAGGTCAAGGCCATTCAAGAAATGCCTTCTCCGAAGACTGAAAAACAAGTCAGGGGATTCTTGGGACGTTTGAACTACATTTCCAGATTCATATTCCTCATGACCGTGACATGCGCGCCAATTCAAATTACTTAAAAAGAACCAGGATTGCGTTTGGACAGAAGACTGCCAAACCGCCTTCGACAGTATCAAGGAATACCTGTTGAACCCGCCGATTCTATCACCTCCAGTGGAAGGAAGACCACTGATCATCTACTTAACAGTTTTGGAAGACTCTATGGGTTGTGTACTTAGCCAACGAGATGAAACAAAAAGGAAAGAGTCTGCCATCTACTATTTGAGCAAGAAATTCACCGACTGCGAGACTCGGTACACTATGCTTGAGAAAACTTGTTGAGCTTTGGCTTGGGTAGCCAAACGTCTTCCCCAGTACATGATTTGTCACACTACTTGGTTAATCTCCGAAATGGATCCAATCAAGTATGTCTTCGAAAAGCCTGCTCTCACGGGGAGAATTGCTCGGTGGCAGATGTTGTTATCAGAATAAGACATCGAGTAACATGCTCAGAAAGCCGTAAAAGGAAGTGTTTTAGCCAGTCATTTGGCTCATCAACCGATTGACGATCAGGAATCAGTCAGGTTTGACTTCCCAGACGAAGATGTCATGTATTTGAAAATGAAAGATTGCGATGAACCGCTACCCAGTGAAGGGCCAGACTCAGGTTCCCAGTGGGGACTTATTTTTGACAGAGCTGTCAATCATTATGGAAACGGGTTTGGGGAAATCATTATAACACCTTAGGGTACCCACATTCCTTTCACTGGCAGACTGACATTCAAGTGTACAAACAACGAGGTCGAATACGAAGCTTGTATCATGGGTCTCGAAGAAGCAATCAATTTGAAAATTAAGAACTTGGATGTATATGGTGACTCAGCCCTGGTTATTAATCAGATCAAAGGAGATTGGAACACATACCAATCAGGATTGATTCCTTACAAAGATTACGCGAGAAGGTTGTTACCATTCTTCAACAGAATCGAGTTTCATCATATCCCTCGTGAAGAGAATCACATTGCTGATGCATTGGCCTCTCTCTCTTCCATGATTAGTGTAGGTCAATGGAACGAAATACCTAAGATCGACATAATGTGCCTTGAAAGGCCCGCTTACATCTTCATGATTGAATCAGTCATAGACGACAAACCTTGGTATCACGATATCAAATGCTTCCTTCAGAAACAAGAGTACCCACCTAGGGCACTAAGGAATGACAGAAGACCCTCAGAAGGCTGGCTGGCAACTTCTTCCTGAGCAGTGATACACTCTATAAGAGAAACTTTGACATGGTCTTACTTCGATGTGTAGACAGACCAGAAGCAGACACGCTAATAAAAGAAATTCATGAAGGATCCTTTGGCACTCATGCCAACGGACACACAATGGCGAGAAAAATTCTAAGAGCAGGGTACTATTGGTTGACAATGGAATCCGATTGCTACAAGTACATGAGGAGGTGTCACAAGTGTTAGATATACTCAGACAAAATCCATGTACCGCCTACGCATCTCAAAGTTCTTACTTCCCTGTGGCCTTTTTCTATATGAGGAATCGACATGATTGGCATGATTGAACCTAAGGCTTCAAATGGACATCGATTTATCCTGGTAGCCATTGATTACTTCACCAAGTGGGTCGAAGCAGCGTCATACGCCAACGTAACCTGACAAGTGGTGGTCCAGTTTATCAAAAACAATATCATTTGCCGTTATGGTGTTCCTATCCAGATCATTACTGAAAATGGATCTAACTTGAACAACAAGACGATGAAAGAGTTATGCGCTGAGTTCAAGATCGAACACCATAACTCATCTCCCTACCGACCTAAGATGAACGGAGCGGTAGAAGCGGCTAACAAAAACATTAAGAAGATTGTTCAAAAGATGGTTGTAACCTACAAAGATTGGCACAAGATGCTACCCTTTGCTCTTCACGGTTATCGCACGTCTGTTCGCACTTCAACAGGGGCAATCCCTTTCTCTCTAGTTTATGGCATGGAATCAGTGCTTCCCATAGAAGTAGAGATCCCATCAATCCGGGTATTGATGGAAGCTAAGCTAACAGAGGTTGAATGGTGTCAAAGTCGACACGATGAACTGAATGTGATCGAAGAGAAACGAATGACGGCTCTGTGCCACGGACAATTGTATCAGCAAAGAATGAAGAAGGAGTTTGACAAAAAGGTCTGACCTCGTGTCTTCAGAAAAGGAGACCTTGTGCTCAAGAAGATACAATCATTTCTCACTGATTCTCGGGGCAAATGGACCCCGAATTATGACGGGCCCTATGTGGTCAAGAAAGCCTTCTCAGGCGACGCCTTGAGACTCGCAACCATGGATGGAGAGGAGTTTGCCTACCCCATGAATGTTGATTGTAGTCAAGAAATACTTCTCCTAATTAAAAAAAAACGTCTCGGTGGATTGAAAACCCGGAAGGGCGGTCCAGGAAAAAATTAGAGACATAAGCAAAAACCATCCCGGTGGATTGGAAACATCACAGTACAATCCAGGCTAAAATTAGGGATAATGGCAAGAAACTATGTTCAACAAAGGGGAAAATCCCTCAGCAACAGTAATGCCATCGGTCAGGAAAACGCCAGTCAGGGTCATTTTTGAAAGAAGCTCAGGATGCCCCGAATTCAAAGTTGGTAGAAGGATAACGGTCGATATGTTTCAATGTAGCCTTTTTTCCCTTAAATTACCATTTTCTAATTTTGTAAATACTCCATGGAATCACGCGTTTGGCTGATTTCCATCCTATCAATAAAATTTGAGCCCTAGTGCTTTTATTTGCAATTCTTATTTGTTTTAGCTTTACAGAACGACATTTTAACATGATTAACGATTCTTAAAATAAATAAAAAAAGAATTTAATTGTCAAACTTTTTCTGCTTTTAAAACAAAGATGGAAATTTCTTTTGACTATTGAACATTGAAAGAACATCGATCGCTTCTCCAGAAGTAATCGAGCTTCAAGGTGCAGAATCACCGTACTCCTTCTAAACCAGCACGCCTGAATGAAGGATCAGCTCTGTCAGATGCGAATATTCCATCCGACACCCTCAGCAGAGTCCTTATCTCCTAAGCCCGACCAACGGTGTTCCCCACGAGGGTCATCTCTCCTAAGCAAGGTATAATTTCTATCTTGAACCAGCGATACCTTTTCATCCCCCGCAGTGGCCGAGTATCCAGTCGTGTTCATCTGTTAGTCTATATGTCGTGTCAGTTCCGTCATCATATACATACATACATAATGCATTATTGAATTACATTCATATTCATATTGCATCACTATCACTCCGGTCGGTCTTATTCCCCAATGATAAAAAGTTCTCTCAATCAAGTTGTCAGTTCTTTCCTCGTCAGAAAATGTCGCGTTTGAACAACCTCTTCCAGTTTATTTCTGGATCGGAACTGGTCCCTTGACCACTTTGATAACTTGAACCTCTGAAAGACAAAGAGAACTCTCGACAAACGTCACTCTTCGCCATTGAAGATGATATATTTGCTTTCCCAGATTAAGGAAAATCCCAGAGAGGGCCTCGCAACTAAAGACTCTCAGCAACATATTGGTTCTTCTCTCCAGAAAATCAATGTCACTGAAGTCATCAGCACCTCAAAATTGGGGTACATTGTATGGCATTTCTCCGAGAAGGCCTCGAAAAAAAGTATGATGTAATATCCCCAAGCGAAAGTAGTCTCTCAAAAGACTCGTTTTCCCCATTAAAGTCGACAAATGGCGTCTCAAACAGAGAAGTTTGTGCACCCCTACAACTCAGACAGATGGGTCCCCCAGCAAGTCTGACATCAAAACCTTTTCCATCAAATGGCATCTCTCTAGGAAAATTCGGCGAGAAGTTTGAGGAAAACCGCTACACATAGCGTCCCTTGTCAAGAAAGTTTATTGACAAAAGAAACTAAGACCAGTTCCTTGGTAGGAAACCAGGATCGAGGGGAAGTTTATATCAGAAACTGAGACCAGTTCCTTGGTAGGAAACCAGGATCGAGGGGAAGTTTATATCAGAAACTTAGACCAGTTCCTTGGTAGGAAACCAAGATTGAGGGGAAGTTTATATCAGAAACTGATACCAGATCCTTGGTAGGAAACCAGGATCGAGGGGAAGTTTATTTCAGAAACTGAGACCAGTTCCTTAGTAGGAAAACAGGATCGAGGGGAAGTTTTACCTTTTTTAAGCATCATTGCATAGCAAAAGAAGATGGATGAGCAAACGACCATTCATAACCACTGTCAAAATTTCGGGCATTCCGATATTTAATCATCTTGCACCCAGAATGCCCGAACACCTTCGCCATTCACACCTTCGGGTCCAAGAAGATTAAATAGGGGCATCTGTCATACCCCAAATTTTGACCACTAACATTTCCCATCATTGTGCAAGTCATCATCACAATATAGATGGGCCATCATACCTCATTAGTCTCCCCAAAGATGGGTGAGCATCCACTACAATCAGACTTAGGGTTTCAAGCCCTCTCAGAGCTCTTAGACAAAGGATCAATCAAGAATTGACATGATCTTCAACTTGTCTAACTTCTCAAACACCTATAAAGGATCAAGAGGACTCCCACATCAAGGATCAAACACAAGGTTGCTACCTTCCAAGTGGATTAAGCCTCAAGATCGACAGTGTCACCAAATTAGGGTTTTGGTCGACCAGGGGCTCCAGATGGGAATTTTCATCTAGGCATGAGCCAATCCTTCAAAGTATAACATAAGATACTCCATGGGACCTCATGGACCCAGTCATCAAGTCAATTTAGCCTCAGGGGATGCATTCACCAAAAATCAGGAATTAGGGTTTCTTGACCTAATTCACCCCTAAGTTGACTTTTGGGACAAAGCATGAGCCAAGACCTCAAGGCATGATTTGAGGGGACCTAATACACTAAATTGATCCATTTGCAATAATGGATTGATCAAAGAAGCTTGATTCACAAGTTTAAAGTTCATCAGAACCACAGTTAGGGTTTCGCGGAAAAAGTCAACTGTGTCTTTGACTTTTGACCAGGACATGCTCCCAAACCTTGGGAAATGATTCAATACACCCTATAACACCTATGAAATCACTCCATCAAGTTTAATTTAGGTCAAGGACTTGATTTCATAGAGGATCGTACAGTTTGGAATTCATCTGATAAAATGTCAACTGTGCCCAAAAGTCAAAGTTTGACTTTTTTATTTTTTGATCAATTATGGTTCCCTAACCCCAAAATGATGTTAATGTGTTATTGGAATCATCATTCATCAAGAGAAATCAAGAAAAGTGGGATAACTTGTAAAAGGGGTAACCATAAAAAAACTTAGAAATTTTCTAAGTTATGGAACAAAGTGGCTAGGGTACCAACTTCCAAGGATGATAACTTGTGATCCAAGCAACCATTTTGGATGATCCAAAGATGGATTTGTAGCCCTCATGGCATACTTTAAAGTGTCAACTACACCTCACTCCAATTCCTCATGAATTTTTAGTTATGGAGTGACCAAAAGGACAAAAACATGAAAATGCCACTTTTTCCAACACAGTGAAATTTTCACCAAGTCAGAATCTGTTTCACTTTTTGCAAAATGTAAGGGCATTTTTCACTTGAATCCAAAAAGTGTCAAGACAAACTATTATCACACATATGTTGTATCATATGAGAGCTTTCCAAAATGTCCAAGAACTCCATCAAATCCCATTTGAGCTAAGAGTTATGACAGTGGCAATATGCCTTACTGCAACTGTCATAACAAGGCAGATTTGTGCATTTTGCTCGATTTGAGCAATTTGTGCAAATGACAAACAAGTTTATCCATCTGAACACCTCAGGGGGAGACCAAGGAGGGACAAACACTGATCCATAAGCCTCCCAAGTCTTTGGAACTAAAAGTAGCATGCCAAACCTAAAATGCCTAAAGGGGGGGCAAGACTCTAATTTTGTTTTGGGGCATTTAATGGATACACCAAGGTGGCATGAACTGAGACTTTTCCAACTGAATGAGTAAAGGATGATCTCTGAACTAGGGAACCAAAGGCTTATGCTCTAACCTCTAGTCAATGGCTAGAGGAGACTTAAGATTTCGAAGTGATGCAATTGGACAATGATCTGCTGCGGTAACCATTCACTATTGCTTGCAAAACAAACTTGCTCTACTATAAATAGAGCTCATTTGTGCTCAGTTTAAGTACACCAAAGCCATCAAACTGATGCTTTCCTCAAAATCTCTTCTTTCACTCCAAAATTGCCTTCCAAAACAAGTCACTATCGGGTTTTGAGTTTGAGAGCCATTCCAACCAAACCAATCACATACACACCTCATAAACATCATGTAGAAGTGATCCAAACACTTAAACCACATCTTGAACACCAATTTCATAAAATCACCAGCCAATTTCTCAAGGTTTTAACCAAGTTGCAGTTGAGATGCCATGAAGTGATCCAGCCATTTCCAATCAAGTTCAGGCATTCAAACACACTCCATATGGTGTAGGGAAATTGTTCAGATCATCACAACTCATCTGTAACACCTCCAACTCAAAAATCACTTTGCTCTTACTGTCACGACCTCCAAGTAAGCCTAAATTTGGTCATCTCTTAATCTATGCATATTTCCTCGCACAATACTTTTGCCAAATGTTCATAATCATGCATAGAATGTTTCCCCTCAATTAATTGCTTTGTTTGAACGTGTATCAAAATTCTCAGCCTTCATGCAAACTTTAGGGTTCTTGAGGTTTTGTCTTGATTTCTTATTCCATGCTTAAAATAAATTAAATTAAAGACCATATACATGATCGTGAGGTGAAAACGAGTAGATTGATATGTGGATTGTGTGATTTTATCAAGTATTCAGTGAGATTGGTGAGAAAATGTAAATCTGCAGAAACAGAGGGGTGGCGCGTGTTCTTGGTGTGTTCTTGGCGCCATTTTTTGAATATTTGAATATTTGAATTTTTTGATTTTATTTAATTGATTCAAAAATTAATTTCTCTCTGAGTTTTAATGATTTTAAGTTGATTATTTTTTTAATAATTCACAAAAATGTTAAAATATTTTATTTTGCCAAAAATTCCCAAAAAATATTATTTATTTCATATACTTGATATTTTTGCAAAGAATTAATCTTTTATTTGTTTTGTACATTTAAAATATTTTTTCCTCCTTGATTTTCCAAATTTAATTAGTTTCCAATCATTTTGTGGATATAAACATGATTTTTCAAACATTAATCCAAGATCACAACTTGTTTTTCACACATGTTTGATAATTTTGATCATTTTAATTAAATTTTTATTTAATTAAAATACATTTTGAAATTAATTTAGGGTTTTGATCTTAATCACCCTAAACAAATCATTTTCAAACACTCGTGGGCCTCTAATAGAGTGTAAGACACAACCTCTTTGTAAATAAAACAATTTTGGGCATTAGTGTATTGTATAAGTCCCGATACCGTCAAAAAGTTCGACACGATCGTCGCCTTTTTAAAAAATCTTTGGGTTTCTCCTTGAGCTATAAGACCCATCTTTATTCATTTTCATTCTCTTTGGGCCTCTAATAGAGTGTAAGACCCAATCCCCTTTTAACCAAAACCTTTTTGGGCCTCAGATATTGTATAAGTCCCTCTGTGTTAAAAGAAAAAAATCTCGGCACGATCGCCAGTTTAAAACAAAAACAATTGGGCCTACCCTCGTGTTATAAGCTCCATTTCTTTTCTTTAAGTTTCTTTGGGCCTCTAATAGAGTGTAAGACCCATCCCCTTGTACATAAAAACTTTTTGGGCCTCACATATTGTATAAGTCCCTCTGTACATTTTTCAAAACAACGGTGCGATCGTCGTTAAAACTTGGGCCTCTCTTGAGCTGTAAGCCCCAACATTCTTTTCAAAGCACTTTCTCCTTTGATTTTGAATTCAAATATATGTTGTTACCAAAACTTTCTTTGTTGAACAACTAACAAAACAACATGGAATCTCTACAACGGGTAAGTGTTTATCCGCTTTCATTTACCGCTTTCATATGTATATAAATGTATTGTGGGGCTGCTTCACTGTATGTCTTCTTTCACATCCTTTTATATACTTGTCACATATCCACTGTGTAATACTAGTATAGTTATTTTGAGTTTTCCCCGGCAACTAGGTCTAGAACTAGGTAAAGCCCTGTTGGTCACTCTTAAATTCAAACAAAACTAGATCCCCATAGGATTTCCAGATACAGTCTTCCCTTCTCTTGGGGTTAAAAAAAATGGAACAAAGAGAAAGGCAGTATTCTCGGTGAACCTTTTCTCAGACTGTCACTCTTAGAAATTGTTAAAGAAACTCTAACTCCCTAGAGATGATCTTTTCTCCGTGAATGGCATCTCTTGAGTTTCTTCCAAATTCTTGAACTTTCCTGGGATGATCTCTTCTCTGTGAATTGCATTTCTTGAACTTCTCTTGGTTTGGGGGACCCACAGGCTTCCTAAAAGCATCCCCGCCTCCTCTTGGGCGTTGTACAAGGACCCTTCGACTTCTTAGAAGTTCTCATGCCTTCTCTTGGGCTTAATACAAGGACCCTGATGACCTCTTAAAGGTATAAGACATAACTTAGTCATCCTTTGCTAGAGCAGTCTTTCCAGCGTCAAAACTCCGGCCATTTTAGGGTTGATACTCATCCCTTAATGCCCGTGCCTCCTCTTGGGCATCATACAAAAGATAAAACTCTACTAGTAGACTTGGACAGTCTAATTCCCTTTGAGTCTCAAAGACATTCTCAAGTTCCTTTCAAACATAGGAAGAAACACCGATCACTCTGAAACCCGGTCTCTCTCATGAGAGTTCCCCACCCTTGGGCCTGCCTATGGATCTAATCCTCAGCAGTAAGACAGCCTCCTCTTGGGCTTTGTACAAATGATTATCCCTAGCGGAGCTAACCTTTTCAGACTCTCTTGTTGAGTCAAACACTTTTAGCCTCCGTCTTGGGCTTTGTACAAGACATATAAAAAAAGAACTCTCTTGTTGAGTATAAAAGATTCTCTTGTTGAGTCAACTTTTAGCCTCCGTCTTGGGCTTTGAACAAGACATATAAAAAAACACTCTCTTGTTGAGTATAAAAGATTCTCTTGTTGAGTCAACTTTTAGCCTCCGTCTTGGGCTTTGTACAAGACATATAAAAACACTCTCTTGTTCAGTATAAAAGATTCTCTTGTTGAGTCAACTTTTAGCCTCCATCTTAGGCTTTGTACAAGACATATAAAAACACTCTCTTGTTAAGTATAAAAGACTCTCTTGTTGAGTCAATCTCCTTTTAGCCTCAATCTCGGGCTTCGTACGAGATAGCATATCACTCTCTTGTTGAGTATAAAGGACTCTCTTGTTGAGTCAATCGCCTGCTCAAGACTCTCTTGTTGAGTAAACTCTTTTAGCCTCCGTCTTGGGCTTTGTACAAGACACATACAAACGCTCTCTTGTTGAGTCAAACTCAGTTCAGCCTCCATCTTGGGCTCTATACAAGATACATTTTCCCCAGAAAAGTCAAACTTCTAGCCTCCTCTTAGGCTTTGTATAAAGAAATCCTCAGTTGAGTCAATCAACCTTTTAGCATCAAATTGGTGCTTTGCTCATAGCATATAAACATCAACAATCCCTATTTAGAGATGACAAATTCTCTCCCAGTCAAAACCCTTTAACTTCATATCCTGGGCTTTAAACAATATACAAATAACCCTTCAGCCTCACATCTTGGGCTTTGAACAAGATATAAACCACCTTTAGCTTCCTGTCTTGGGCTTTGAACAAGACACCAAAACGCCTTTTTCCTCCCGTAGAATAGGAGGAACTACGATCGCTCTGATTTCCCCGTTTCGTTAAACGGGAATACATAGGCATAAGATTGCGAAATCTTAGCGAGCATACTAATCAAAAACCCAAAGTCCAGTACCTCTATACATCAATCAAAGAAAATCAGGTATAGCATCCTAACCAAAAGCCTCCTGTACAGTGAAGACACTTCGTTCTTTTAAGCAAATAACTAAAAACAGACCCCCCTTTTGATAGCATATGTAAACCAACAATTTTGACTATTTAACCTCAGTATGCAAGCAGGGTTAATTGGAGACATCTATTTCTCTTCCTTAATCAGCTTCACAGGATAAAAAATGAATCGAATTGTAGTACCAAAGCGATAGTGATTCGAAACCACAAAAATCGCACTACACTACTTTAGGCAGCGCTTTACCTTGAAAAGCGCTTTCTAAAGTAGGCCTTTAGCAGCGCTTTTTCCTGAAAAAGCGATTTCTAAAGTGGGCTTTTAGCGGCGCTTTTTCAGGCCTTTTATGCTTTCTTTTGGCATCTTTAGGCAGCATTTTTTCAGGAAAAAGCGCTTTCTATTGTCCCCCTTTAGGCAGCGCTTTTTAAAGCGCTATCTAATTTATTTTTTATTTCACTTTAACTTTAAGGCAGCGCTTTTAGTGGAAAGCGCTGTCTATTGTGTACTATAGGCAGCGCTTTTTCTAAAAAGCGCTTTCTTTTTCTTCATGTAAAATTTGCTTTTTAAAAGCACTTTTTTAAAAATCAGAATTTAGGAAGCGTTTTTTGTTTAAAAGCGCTGCCTATTCCTTATTTTTTAGAAAATATTTTTTTGGAAATAATACCATAAACCTGTATAATTCAAGCATTTCTTTCAAACAAATAGGCATTATATAACATTCAACAAGCCTTTATTTCAACACATAGGCCTTATATTTCAACCATTGAGCCTTTATTTCAACAAACAATCCTTTATTTAAACATAGGTATTATATACCATTATAATCCAAAATATATACACCATTACCATTCAAAACATAAACCATTTGATATAAATCAACACAAACATGCATCATATATACACCAATCCATAATTCTAATAACAATTTGTTCACCTAGAAATCCTTTAACTTCTAAAGATTCCTAATATACAACCACTTCCAAAACTATACAACATTCCATATATAACTACACAACAACTTCAATACATTATATGATTCTTTTCTCAATCAAGTATTCACACAATTCCTCCTTGATTTCTTCCAACTTCTCTTTCGAGTAATGAGCACACTTGTATTCATCAAAGTACTACATAATAAAACATGATATGCATGATTTAGTTAAAAGTCATAAATTATATGAAATATTCGATAAATACTAAAATAAATCCTAAATTATAAATCCATACCATGATTGGAACCTAAAAACCATATAAGTTAGGTAACGTATAAAATCATGAAGATTTTGCATTCGGATCACAGAATTAACACTTTCAATGTACCTCTTTTTGTGATGCAACAGACTCGTTGTGCTGCAAAATCCCTTTATCCCTAGATGCGGGTTTTGTAGGAGTCTAACATTACCATGTAAAAAAAATGTACGTAATGGTTCAAAATGCTTTTCATAATGGTTCAGAATTGACATTTGATTACTAAAACATTCATAATGGTTTTCAACATACCTCCTCATCTATAAAAATGAGGTCTGACGGTCATGCAACAAACGATCCTATTGCATCTCGCAGCAATGTTATCTCTGAAACAACGTCAGGTATCGGTAGCAACGCATCCGACTCTAATGCAATATCAACCGATACTTTCAGATATCCATCAGGGAGCGGCTTATGGTGAAGTAAATCTCCCAAAGTTTTATGCACTTTTCCCTTGCCAACTATGCGATAAGTCGGTGACGATAAATATAGTTGACAAGATGAAGTGCCCTAAACCAATAATAAATATGTTACTGTTAATGTGTATATATGTCAATTAAAATGAATGGGATAATTTAATTTCATAATAACATATATAATTACCTCGGGAAATTTCTTTTGACAATTGATACTAGCTTTGTCACTAGTATCTTTCAACTTTGAACCGCGCTTTTCCGCCATATATCTTTCTTTGTCCTTTTGCAATTCACGGACTTGCGCTTTTAATTCCTCCAACGATTGCATCACTTGTTGATTGCTAGGATTTTTTTTCTTTGGATGCTTATATAGGGATGATGGAGTCACACCAAATCCCTTACCCCTGACACGACCGGAATACTCAGGAACATTTAGTACTCGACTAAGTATGCTCCTGCAATCCTCGTCCTCACCTGTAGTTAAGGATTGAGATAGAGTCTCCTAAAATTCATTTACATATCGACAATTATTAGTGCGGATTAAAAATTAATTATATGTTAGTAAACTTTTGATTTAATTAAAGACATAATGTTATACTTACACATTCGTCAAAAACATGTTGAACATCGTCCCTAACAACTTCATCCTTGCCGACACGAGCAACCTTCCACAAAACATGTTCCGGAAGAGATGTTTCTTCACTTTTACTCTCTTCTAACTGCACATTGAGACAAATAATAAGATCATCAATTATAACACAATGAGACAATTAATAAGATCATATCATTTATATATACTTACCATTTTTGCTGTAAGCGTGCATATTCCAAACGCCCTTTTTTGTATGGATACGCGGGCGATGATGCTCTTTGCCGGTTTATGTCACTCACTTCCTGGATAAACAAGTTTAAGTCATATCAGAACAATCTAATGCAATAAGTATACAATACAATTAATAGACATGACAAATTAACATTACATGGAATTTTTCGGTTCTTCGTTTGGCTACAAATGTCTCCCATTCTTCAGGTGTAATCAAATCCGCATACTTCACTGGAAGTTCTACTTCAACAAACTTCCCTTGCTCATCCTTTAGAAAAGTGGTTGATAAAAAAGTTCGAAACCCTCTGAGTCTTTTTCCGGCCAATTGAAGACAATACTTTTTTCGGCTTTCATCAATGTTAAAAGACCTCTACGAAAAACATACACATAGAGTGTGTTAGTATAAGTAATTTAAAGACATAATCGTCAACAAAAATCTAATAACATGAATCATATATGGTACGTACCTGTATCTCAGTCCATATTTTTTCTTTACCGGCTTGCAACGCTGGATTTCTCCAGTTATCACATGTGATTGGAATGTGCTGATGAACAAGTGAACCTATGTAACTTGTCAACATTGCACCGCTAGGCTCAATTAGTTGGTCTTCAACACTCCAATGTACATCATATTTGATTCCTTTATCTCTTGCACGAATTATTGACTTCATAATTGTTATTCCTCGTGTAATTTCTCTTTCTACATTCTGAGCTGAATCATTTGCATCATTTGTATCGTGTGAGTCTTCCTGGTTACTAGCCATTTGACCTGTAGTAAAGAAAAAAATAAACATTAAATGACAAATATAAAAATGAAAGATTATTCTAATTTTAATGCTTTTAGAAAAGTATAGTATATACTATACTTAGTGGGATTTCACCAATTGAAACATGCAACAAACATAATCTTATGATATCCATATATGTGTAACACTACATATATTAGATATATATTATACATATATTATGGTGATAAGTGTAAAACATTGTAAATTGAATGTAATTAAAGAGAAAAAAACAGTAGACAAATTCAAATTGTAACAATGATTAATTATAGATATCATAAGTGGCAAGAAGCAAACTAACAATAATATACGAAATGTTTCCATCATTTCATATTCATAAGGAATTAGTCAAACACAAGTTACCTATCAAAATAGCATATGAGCCACATAAACAACCTCCAATTTTGCAGCAGAATTATTTGGATATATAACAACCATTATTCAGAATTATTCATAATTATTCAAAATTATTCAAAATTTTCACAGAAGCAACATTCAAAAACAACAACAATAAAAGCACATTCAACAACAACAACTGAAGCAATAGAAGCACATTCAGAAACAACAACAACAGAAGTACATTCAACAACAACAACAGAAGCACATTCAACAACAACAACTGAAGCACATTCAAAGTTGGTTCATTCGAAGTTTGTACTAGTTGCTAAAGTTATTTTCTTCAATGCATACTAACACATTCTAAAAATTTCATAACTGTCATATAATGGAAAAAATGAAAAAACGAAAACGTACTAGACGCGAGAGAGAACAGAACAATGGCGGTCGGAGAACACAACAATGGCGGTCGGAGAACAGAACAATGGTGGTCGGAGAACAGAACAATGGCGGTCGGAGAACGATGGAGGTCGGAACAGTTGCGATATCGCCAGAGAGAAATGAGAGAGAAGTCGTGAAAATGATTTGTAAGAAATGATTAGGGCTTTTTTATTTTTTAATTAACAAATGACCTAAGGCAGCGCTTTTTGAAAGCGCTTTCATAGATCAGCCTATAGCAGCGCTTTTCCTTAGAAAGCGCTTTCTTTTCATTGGCCTACACCAGCGCTTTCAGAAAGCGCTTTCATATGTGGGGCCAACTTAAGGCCTTTAGCAGCGCTTTTTGAAAGCGTTTTCTAAAGGCACCCTTTAGCAGCGCTTTTTAAAAGCGTTTTCTAAGGTTATACCTTTAGCAGCGCTTTTATAAAAGCGCTTTCTAAGGTAGTGACTGCGTACGACCTTTAGCAGCGCTTTTAGAAAGCGCTTTCTAAAGGTACCCTTTAGCAGCGCTTTTTTTTAGCGAATTTTTTTCAAAACTTATAGCAGCGCTTTCTTATAAAAGCGTTGTCTTTGAAGTGCTGCTACAAGCGAATTTTGGCGTAGTGCCATACCATTTTAACACCAACTTTTCATTTTCAATCAAAGGTATGATTCATTTCTTCCTCCTTATTTTCTATTCTTTTTATTTTTATTTTCGTTTTACATTTTATTTTAATATTACCTAATTTTAAACTTTTAATGTTTGTTGTAAAAAGAAAACTTTTTGGAAGATTCAAGAGGGGCTCATCAAGATTCAAGATACAAACTTTGCTGTTACTTCATTGAGGTATTTTTATAATTTAAATTATTTATTTTTCATATTTATATCAATAAAACTGTATATGGAAGTTGTTGGGATGTTGTGTAAAAATAGAATATATAGATTATATATGAAATTATTTAGGTTTTATAAGATTATTTATTTGGTTGTTTGGTTGTTGTTGTGTAAAAACAATTTTTTTAAAATATGTTATTTTTATTAAAAACAGAATATATATTTCATTTTATAAGTTATATTTTATATTTTCTATATTTCATAAGTTATTTTTAATGTTTTAAAAACATAATTAAAAAAAACAGAATTTATAGGTTATATTTAATACTACCTCTGGAAAGTGAAATGTTCCTTATAAAAAGGACCGGAGGGAGTATATTTTAAAGGTTATATTTAATAAATTATATTTAATATATTTAAAAAATAGAAAATAGAATTTTATAGATTATATTTAATATATAATAAAAACAGCATTTATAAAAAATTAGAAAAACAGAATTTAAAAAATATTTTTATTTAAGAAAATTGTAAAGTTGTTTTTAGAAAAAGTATGTATACAGTATATTAAACACAATTATTAAAAAGAAGTATTTTTGTTAAAAAGTACTTTTAGAGAAATTTATGTTTAAAAAAAGTATATAATAAATATAAAAAAATTATATTAATATGTTATGTGTATTTATTAAAAAACACAATTTAAACAACAAATTTATTTTAAAAAATAGAATTTTAAACAAACGTAAAATAACTTTTTAAAAAATAGAAAAAATAGAAAAAAGTATATAGCTAATATGAAAAAATTATATTAATATGTTATGTAGATTTACCAAACATAAAAAAAATTATTTTTTATTTATATTAAAAATAGAATTGTAATATTTATATTTATATTTTTATAGAAATGAAAGATATATCATAAATAAAGATATATGAATTAATATTTTTATTTAAGTAAGTATATATATGTTAAGTATAATTATAAAATAGAATACGTAGTTATGAAATGTACAATTTTATATAGTATGAAATATAGTTATGTTTAAAACAATGTGTGAAGAATTATACTATTTCGCATATATTAAAATCACATTTTTAAATAAAATGATAATGATAGTATAAATGTGCAGTATGGAATATTTTCGTTACTATAGTAGTTGGATGTACGATAGAACATTACCAGGAAGACGTGGACTTACACCAAATTTTGAGGAAGGAGTTAAAGGGTTTATCACATGGACATTTGCTCAAGACCGTTGTCGAAGAGAAGGAGGAGTAAGATGTCCTTGTCTTAAATGTGAATGTAGACCTATGATTAATGACCTAGAGGAAATGGAACGCCATTTAAAGAGAAGGGATTTCATTAAAAATTATTGAGTTTGGACATATAATGGAGAAGAACTGCCGAGTAATGTACATGCAGAGACTACTAATACATACACATCAAGCAGTCGATCACATATGGAATTTGAGGAACAATTTAATCTGATCGACGATATGGTTGGCAATCCCTTTGGAGTAAATGTGACATATGATGAACCTCAAGATTTTGATGGGGAAGAGTTGCCGAATGAGGAAGTGCAACGATTTTATCAACTGTTGAAAGAAATGAATACACTGTTATTTGAGGGGTCGGCAGACTCAAAATTATCAATGTGTGTGAGATTATTGGCCGCAAAGTCAAATTGGAATGTTCTTGATTAGTGCTTGGAATTCTTTGAAAAAATGATGTTGGATGCGACTCTTACGAAAGACAACTTGCCTACAAGTTATTATGATGCAAAGAGGTTGGTGTCGAAGTTGGGTCTAGAAGTACGAAAGATTGATTGTTGCATAAATGGTTGCATGTTATTTTATGACAATGAGTTTGGTACTAATCGGGAGGAATGTAAGTTCTGTAAGAGTCTAAGATATCAAGTTCGTAGTAAAGCCATTAATCGTAAACAAAAATGTGTAGCAGTGAAGTCCATGTTTTATTTGCCGATAACACCAAGGTTAAAAAGATTGTTTGCTTAAATGCACAGTGCAAGTCAAATGACATAGCATCATAAAAATAGAACAAGTTCAGGCACTATGCGACATCCATCTGATGGTGAGGCATGGAAGCATTTTGATAGGGTACATTCTGATTTTGCTGCAGAACCTAGAAATGTTAGACTCGGATTATGTTTTGATGGTTTTACTCCATATGTCCAAGCGTCTGCAATTGCATATTCTTGTTGTCGAGTTATTATAACCCCTTACAACCTCCTTCCAGAGATGTGCATGACAAAACTATACATGTTTTTGACTTGCCTCATTCCAGGACCGTCAAGTCCTAAAGTCGGAATCGATGTGTATTTACAACCTTTAATTGATGATTTGAAGAGGTTGTGGATTGGAGAATGCACTTATAATATATCTCGCAAATAAAACTTTACTTTGTGAGCTGCCTTGATGTGGACTATTAATGAATTTCCCGCGTATGGAATGTTATCTGGTTGGGAGTACGCATGGCAAAATGGGATGTCCGCATTGCATGGAATTTACAAAGGTTTTTACTTTGGAATTTGTGGGGAAAAGTTCGTGGTTCGACTGTCACCACAGATTCCTACCACGAGACCATGTCTTTAGAAGAAACAAGACTGATTTTAAAAAAGATGTACGAGTAAAAGATTTGCCTCCCCCTCGATTGTCACCAGAGGAAATATGGAATCGAGTTTCTGAACTGCCAAAATTCACAGATTATGGTGAAGCATGCAGAATTCAAGGATATGGGGTCAAACACAATTGGACAAAAAGAAGTATATTTTGTGACCTCCCATATTGGAAAGATAATTTGTTGCGACATAATCTTGATGTTATGCATATTGAGAAGAATCTTTTCGATAATATATTTAACACGGTGATGGATGTTCAAGGTAAAACAAAAGATAATGAGAAGGCCAGAAAGGACATGGAAATTTTGTGTGATAGAAAAGACTTGCAGTTGAAGCCTCGATCTAATGGAAAATTATTAAAACCCAAGGCTTGTTACAGTCTAACTTCCCAAGACGTTAAAGAGGTTTGTCGATGGTTAAATGAATTGAGAATGCCCGATGGTTATGCTTAAAATTTAGCAAGGTGTGTCGACGCCAAAACTGGGAAGTTGCATGGAATGAAATGTCATGATTGCCATATTTTCATGGAGCGATTTCTTCCAATTGCGTTCAGTTCACTACCCAACCATGTGCTCAGTCTGCTAATTGAAATAAGTCAATTTTTTAGAGATATTTGTGCGTCAACTTTAAGAGTCGATAACATCACTAAGTTGGACCAAAATATTCCAGTAATTCTATGTAAGTTAGAACAAGTTTTTCCACCTGGTTTTTTCGACTCTATAGAACATTTACCCGTGCATCTTGCATATGAAGCCTATCTTAGTGGCCCCGTTCAATACAGGTGGATGTATCCCTTTGAAAGATTCATGGGTGATTCAAAGCGATCAGTGAAAAATAAAGCTAAAGTTGAAGGATTAATATATGCACATTACTTGCATCGGGAAACATCACATTTTTGCAGTCATTATTTCAATCATTTAATGTTAAGGCCGATGGATCGGGGTAAGTTTTAAATTTATAATATATATTTAACTATATATTTCCATTTTTAAATTTAATATTTATTCAAATTATTGTTATTTTTTAGTTTTGATCTGTGTCGGCCTGCTACAAAAGCTGTAAACCGGGTCATTCAACTGATGTATACAAAACTCATTAAGTCTTTTGGAAAGCTCCCAGAAACTGAGAAAGATATATGGTTTAATAAATTTAAGGTAAATTGTAGTTTTATTTAAGTTATTTAAGTTAAGCTATACTACAATGATGAGGGGTATTTCATCATTCAATTCAAAAATGACAGAGATAGAGAATTAGTCATGACACAAGGTCCTTATTTCATTCATGGCAAACCTATTTTCATCACAAAGTGGAGTCACAAATTTGAAATGAAGGAAGACCTACTGCGAGTTCCACCTCTGTGGGTGACACTACCCAATCTTCCACTACACCTTTGGGGTGAGCGAAGTATATCCAAAATTACTAGTGTTATTGGGAGACCAATCACCACAGATGAGTGTACTGCAAAGAAACTGTGCATTTCCTACGCCAGAGTCCTGGTTAAAGTAGATATCACGAAGAAGCTCAGAGATACGATAAATATCAGGGACCACAAAGGGAAATTGATGGAACAAAAGGTGCATTATGAATGAAAACCAACCTATTGCCACACCTTCCTCAAAATAGGACATGATTGTGATGGGAAGAAAAGGCCTGAGAAACATGCCAAGGTGTGGAAACCTGTGACTGATAAACCAAGAATACATCAACAACCTCATCAACCACAACTTAATCCGGAGGCAAAAGGTGTCATAACAAGCCAACCCACTGACAATACAGAAGGTGCAAGTGATGAGAAGACTCCTTCACATACCATATGCAATGCTGATTTGATCCAAGTTTCATCGAGCAAAATGGATAATAAAAGGAAAGGTATGAGCCACACCCCTAATAGCTCTTTTGTGCAATATCAAAATTCTTTCACCCCCTTAGGATTGGAGAATGTCTTATAGGAGGAGAGCATAACATTGATCCATGTTAGTGACATGGAATGTTAGGGGCATGAATAAACCAGCTAGGCACAGAGAGATAAGCTCTTATATCTCTGAATTTAATGTCCCTATTTGTGCCTTGTTGGAAACTCATGTAAAGAATCAAAATGCAGATAGAATTAGATGTAGCTTTGGCAATGTTTGGAAATTCATATATAACAATGATAGCCATTCAAAAGGAAGAATATGGATATTATAGAAGCAAAGCATGGTAGGAATAATGGTAATACAGTCAGCTGAATAATTCATACATGTGGAAGTTTCTGGTTTGAATAAAAATCTTTTGTACACACTCACTGTGGTTTATGCTTTCAAACAGTTGGAGTTAAGGAAACGTCTCTGGAAGGAAATAGAAACACTGAACAGAAATATTAGGGGCCCTTGGATTATCATGGGAGACTTCAATAATGTGACTACAAGCCAAGACAGAATAGGAGGCAATGTTGTTACTGAAGTAGAATACAAGGATCTGGTTGACATGATGCATAATGTGGGACTGTTTGAAGCAACAACTCAGGGTAACCAATATACTTGGACAAACAAACACACTACTGGAGTAATATATTCAAGGATTGACAGGGTACAAGGAAATGTTGAGTGGTACGATCAATTCCATGATACTTTTGTAGAAAACCTAGCCCCCAACATATCAGACCATACACCTTTGAAAATTGACACTAATCAACAAACCATAAGGAGAAGAACTTTTTTCAAATTTCTGGACTGTCTGACCCAGGATCCATATTTTATACAGGTAGTACAAGACAACTGGCATAAAGAGGTCTAAGGAAGGCCTATGCAAAGACTGTGGAAAAAGCTAATGCACTTGTAATCTGTTCTTAGGCCACTGACTAGGAAATACACTGATATTCAAAAGCAAATCATTCAAGCCAGACAGGATCTACACCAGGCCCAGGAAAACCAAAGGCATGATTTATTCAATGTGGATGTCATTCAACATATCAGGCTCTGTACAGATAGAATCACACACCTCAATCAAATTGAAGAAGATATGTTGAGACAAAAAGCAAAGGTTAACTGGCTCCAATTAGGGGATGGGAATAATGCTTACTTCCATGCATCTATGAGAGAAAGAAACAAGGAAAATGGTTTATACAGTCTGATTGCTTTGAATGGAGCACTGCAGAGCAACCATGAAGACATAGAGAAGGAAATTGTAGATTTTTATACCAAGCTGGTTGGTACAACATCTCCAAATCTCAAAGGTATTGATATCCCTATTATGAGAGCTGGCAAGACCTTGAGTAGAGAAGATGCTCAACAACTCATTAGGCCTGTAGAAGACAAGGAAATTTGGGATGCCCTCAATAGTATTGGAAACAATAAAGCCCAAGGTATTGATGGTTTTAATGCATATTTCTTTAAGCAGATCTGGCAGGTAATCAAACATGATGTAAGAGATACTATCAGAGAGTTTTTAGACACTAGCTACATGCACAAAGCCACCGATTGTTCCTTGATCACTCTAATCCCAAAATCTCCTGAAGCTAGAACTGTCAAAGATATGAGGCCAATAGTCTGCTGCAACACTACATACAAGACTATTTCAAAAATTCTGACAACTAGACTTGGTAAAGTCGTTGGCAGCATTATTGAAGATACCCAATCAGCTTTTGTTCCTGGCAAAACCATTCATGACAATATAATGCTGGCACAGGAACTGATTAAAGGATATAATAGGAAACACTTATCTCCAAGATGTATGATCCAACTTGACATTCATAAAGCTTATGACACCGTGGAATGGATGGATCTGATCAACATCATGCAAGAACTTGGAATCCCTCAAACCTTCATTAATTGGGCCATGGCATGTGTGTCCACTGTGTCATACAGGTTCTCCATCAATGGTGTTCCATCTGATATAGTAACAGCTAGGAGAGGGTTGAGACAGGGTGATCCCCTCTCTCCCCTATTATTTGTAATTATCATGGAATATTTACATAGAGTCCTGCAGAGTCTAAAGCTTAATCCTGCCTTTAACTTCCACCCCAAGTGTGAAAAGTTAAAGATCACTAATCTATATTTTGCAGATGATATTTTATTATTCGCTAGAGGTGATATGTCTCTGAAGTTGATCATGGAAAGAGTGCAAAATTTCTCAGCAGCCACTGGTCTTTATATGAGCAGCCCCAAGAGCAAAATATACTTTGGTGGAGTGGACGAAAATACTAGAGAGTTCTTGCAACAAGAAACTGGCCTGATAGAAGGAAGCATGCCATTTGGATACTTAGGGGTGCCATTGAATAGTAGGAAGTTGTCCATCAATAATTGCCAACCATTGATAGATAGGATGGTCAAAAGACTCAAGCATTAGAGTACAAGGCTTTTGTCATATGTAGGTAGACTTCAACTGGTTAAAAGTGTGTTATTCTCGATTGCCAATTATTGGATGCAGGTGCTTCCTCTCCCAAAAAAGGTGATTACTCATGTGGAGGGGCTATGCAGAAGGTTTGTATGGACTAGGAAGGATGCTGCCAGTAGAAAGGCTTCAATCTCTTGGGATCACATATGTGATCCTATCTCTGCAGGAGGTAAAAATGTCATATCCTTGGTAGAATGGAACAAAGCTACACTTGGTAAACTATTATGGAACATTTGGACCAAGAAAGATATCTTGTGGATCAGATGGTTGCAGGCATATTACTTGAAAGATTCAGAGGTGGATGATTTTACTCCTACAAACACAAGTTCATAGATGGTTAAAGCAATTTTCAAAAACAAGGAGATGTTTCTTAATTCTGAACCATGGCAGCATTTCCCAGCAGAAGGGCGCTACGTAACGCCCCAGTTTTTGTCAGTTTTATTTAATCGGGTCTATTTGATTATTTTATTATTATATTATTTTATTCTTGACTTTTATTTGACAATATATATTATTTTTCATCGTTGTTTATGTTTTATTGCGTTTTGAGAGCGTTTGCGAGATATTTGGGTTTGAGGGGTAAAATAGTCTTTTAGGGGTTTAGATATTTTATATAAATAGAAAGTGGAGAGAAAAAGAGAAAAAAGAAAAATAGAAGGAAAGAAAGAGAAGGGAAGGAAGGGAAGAGGAGAGAAAAGAGGAGAAAAGAGGAAAATCGCGGGAACTCCGTTTCGAGCACGAATAATCGGGTAAGGGTGAGAAGTTTCAATTATATCTTGCTTGTGTATGTATATGTGTTGTTTGTTGTAAATGTTTTGGTTGTTTCACGACTTTTCTTATCGATTCAAATTAGGAGCAATCGATAGAAATCGATGTTTTCACGGATGAAATTCGATATAAACCGCGTAGAATACTCGTTGATTATGTCTAAACATGTTTTGGTTGTTCTGGTATGAATTGGAAGGGTTTGGGTGGTAAAAATGATGTATTTTGGTCCCATATGACCTATATTGACGCTGCTGCGAATTCTGGGTTTCGCGGGTTCGCTAGCAAAGGAACGGGCGAATGTTCGCCTAGCGAACTTTATGACTGTTTTCCACTGCCTTGGTTCGCTAGGGTTCGCCTAGCGAATACTGGAGTGAACGTGATATTTTCTAATTTTGTTTTCGTCGTAATTTTCAAACCGTAAGTCCGTTTTGGTCGCCGTTCGAAGCGTTGGAAAGCTAATGAAATATTATTTCTATTAAAAATGGTTTGGAGGTCATTGGATGATTTATTTAAGTCGTGGTTTTGAAAAATGTTGGGTTGTCGGGTTTTTATCGCGTACAATGTGTGCGATTGATGTGTTAGCATGATATATGCTTGTGACATGTAACGTGTAGCTTGTAGACCGTTATATGATGTGAATATAAATGATGAAATGTTGTGATGATGAATTATGGCCCTATGGCAAATATGTGCATTGTTTTGGATTAGACTTCGATGCGTGACTAATGATGTTGTTGTGTAGTAAAATACATTGTTTATATGAAATTCAATGTATGTTGTGGGGTGACCTTTATAGTTTGAAATGCATTGTTTGAATTGATTTGCAATGCATAAGTGTGATGATGTTGATTAATTCGTATGGTTGAATTGTGAATGTATGGAATTGATGAGTTGATATATATGCATGACTATGGTTGCATATATGTGTGAAGATGCATTTGATTGTCATGAGTTCTTGTGTGTCAAGCATCATGATATGCATCTTGTGATCGTGTGCCCATGTGGGGTGTGAGCGATCCATAAATGTCGTGTGCCCATGTGGGGTGTGAGCGACGGATTGGTTCCTGAGGGAATCCGCTATAACGTCGTGTGCCCGCTTGTGGGGTGTGAGCGATGATTATAGACGATCGTGTGCCCGCTTGTGGGGTGTGAGCGGTGGGTGAACATCGTAGGCCCGACAGGGAGTTACAGTGATGTAACGAGCGATGGTTCCAGCAGAGTTCCTGAGTGAACTTGAGATGATTGAGTCGGTACCGCATTGCATTTGCATAGAGTCGTGAGTCGGTCTCTATGATTTTCATTTGTCATCTTTATAATGGTGCATTGATGAATAAACATGAATATGTATGTTTATGTAGAAGGATAAGAATTGTGAAAGTGTGCATGATGAATATGCTTGGCTATATATATATATATATATATACATTGTGATGTATATGAGTGAGTTGTGATGAATTGTGGTGAGAATTGTGAATGGATGCGTTAAGTGTGGAAAAATCATGATTTGATTTATTATGTGTGATATGTTTTGTATTAGTGGCATGCTATGTGTTAGTATGTGATGGTATGGGTGAGATGATTTATGCATGTGTTTGAATGTGTGTTGGCATATTATTATGCAATCTTGATTTTAGTTGTTATTTCTCACCCTTCTGCTGTTTTATAATGCTGTATGAGGCATTGCAGATTAGAGTTGCTGGAGGTCTTTTTGTGAAGATTAGCCCTCCGTTCTGTTATCGGTCTTGGTGTCTGCTCTGATACGTAGCACGGGAGTCGGGGAACGATTATATATATATATATACATTTGTTGAATGTATTTTGTAGTACTTTTGCGTATATAGTTGGATGCTCTAAAATGATTTATTTTGTAAAACAAGTCGGTTATGGATCTTTCCGCTTTATTCCATAATTGACCTTTCTTTTTGCTGGAAAAAGTTTCCCCCTTTGCGGGTACTCTATTTTATGCTATGTATCAAATTTATGAGCAGGGATGATGTTTTGTTTATTTAAAATGTGGCATTCCTGTTCCTGTCGGAAAAATAAATTTTTAGTTACTCTGATTTTATTTATGTATTATTTATTCGCGATGGGATGTGGGGTGTTACATTAGTGGTATCAGAGCAGGTCGGTCCGTCCGGCCAAGTTGTTGAGTCTGTTGGTGTGACAGTTGAATACTGTCGGTGTTGTTTGTTCCTTAGTACGTGATATGTGTGTGAAACACTATCAGTGCTTTCTGGTTTTTCTAATCCTTTGTCTTCAGGATTGAGAATGAGATAAGTGGGGGAGAAGCTGGAACTTCTCCAAGTTGCTTCGGTTGTGGAGCGTGGGCTCAATGTGCCGTTGGTTGCAAGAGTGTAAGTGTTGTTTGGACAGTGTTGTCCCGGTTCCGGCGGGAATGCGGAGGTAAGGTTTAGGTCAACTAAGGATTTATGCCTTAGGTAGTTTTGTGCACAGGATACAAGAAACGCTATTATAGTTTGGTGAAGACGGTTTATGCCCCATCATGATTACCGGCTGTCTATTGACAAATTGAGGAACTGATCACCCTTAATCTCTTGTTGATAGTAGACGGGAATTATGTTGGTTGGAATAGACGGGTCTTTCCGGCTTTGATAGTGTGTGCAATGAATTGTTTGGAATTGAGAAAATGATTACGGATTGCTTCGATGAGTTGATGAAGACTCTAATACTGGAAGATGAGACGGACTAGAGGTTTTTGGTATGTTAGTCAAGTTGGGAAGTCATTGGGAGAGAACGATGGGGTATTGTTAAAGGTTGTTCCCAGAGAGTAGAGTGTGAACTCAAATTGGACGAAGGTAAGGATTTGAGGTTTGGATCTGCTAAGTAAGTAGAAGAAATTTTAGGACGTGAAACTAAGATGTTGTTATGTTTGTGACGATAGTTTTCTAGAAATTGGCAGAAAGGACACAGTGATGAGCTACCGGTTATGTGTGATTTTCAGATGTATTCCCGGATGGAATATGGGATGTTAGTATTAGAAGTACCTGGACTGATAGAGCAGTTGGAAGGTTTACTGGAAAGGATAATTGTGAGGCCAAGTGTGTCGTCTTGGAGAGCTCTAGTATGGTTAGTAACAAAAAGGAGGGATGATTGAATGGAGTAACAAGTATTATGATGGTATTGGTATTGAGACTATGGAAAGCGAAACTTAAAGTTCTGGAGAGGTTTGGAGTCTTTGGAATTATAGAGCGTTAATGGAAATTTTGAGAAAAACCTTAAGGGTGGATGTACTATTTGAGAGTTCTTTTGGGATGGTTGTTGCTACACGTGGGGATTTATGGAATTTGGACTGTTAAGAGAAGAAATTGTGTATGGATTACTAACAGTTTATTAAGGTAATGATTGAGAATAAGTGTCCACTTTCATGACCAGATGACGGGAATGGTGTGAGTTGAGGCTTTGATCGATTTAATGTGACTGGTTATGTTTGTTATCTTCAGGATAGGTTGTTATTTACTCGGTTAAGTTTGTATGTGAGTAACCAGTTACCCAGTGAAAAGTTTTGCAAAAGCTTTAAGAATTTTC
Source organism: Lathyrus tuberosus (assembly GCA_022829125.1). Taxonomy (NCBI): domain Eukaryota; kingdom Viridiplantae; phylum Streptophyta; class Magnoliopsida; order Fabales; family Fabaceae; genus Lathyrus; species Lathyrus tuberosus. The sequence goes on from JALAZF010000794.1 coordinate 890,534, forward strand.
ATCTTTTGGAGTTTAGTTGGACATTACAATGTGCAGTGATGTTATTCGGTGTTAGTAATGCGTCTGTAATGTTTGTGGAGTAGAGGAATCGTATCTTCCATATTTATTTGGATAAGTTCGCATTGGCTTTGATTGAGGGTATTCGGATCTGTTGTAAACTCAGAGGAAGAACAGGTAGAGTGTTTGGGATTTGAATTACAAGTGTCAAAAAGAGACGAAGTTTTATGCCAAGTTATTCGAGTGAGAATCTGGGTTGAAAAAGGTTAGTTTTCTTGGATATGTCATTTCAGATGAGAGTATGGTTATGGATCCATCGGAAGTAGATGCAGTTCTACATTGAGAGGCTCCTAAGTCGGTTAAGGAGATTAGAAACTTTTGGGCTCAGTTGGTTGTTACTGCAGGCTATGGAAGACGTTGCTAAGTTCGTACTTCTGTTATCTCAGTTGGTTCGCAAAAGGTAAGTCATTTGCTTTGGATGTTCATTGTCTACGGCTTCAGTTTTGATTCTGTGCGATCCTGATGAACCGTTTGTGAGGATATTGGGATGCGTCTTTGATGAGTTTAGTCAGTTTGTTAATGCAAGAGGGTAAAGTCGTGGCTTATGCTTTACGACAATTGAGGATTTATAGAAGGACCGATACCATTCCGGATTTGGAATTGGGCGCGATTGTATTGTGTTGGAGAACCTGGAGGTATTATTTTAAGGGTTTTAGGTTCAAGGTGTTTGGATGGAGGAAATGATGGTGTTGGATGAGTAATAGCACTGTTGGAATTCTGAGTTTTTGCGGGTTCGCCTAGCGAACCAGTTAGCGAAGGTCAGCGAAGGTTCGCTACGTTGTTCGCTTAGCGAACTTTGTGTGTTTTTGGTTCTGGTTGGTTCTGCCTCGGTTCGCCAAGGGATTCGCGGAGCGAACGGCAAGGCGAGGGTTCGCCAAGGAGTTCGCCTGGCGAACTTTGTGTCTGTTTTGTTCTGATTGTGGCTTCACTTGGACGTTCGCCTAGCGAAGGTGGTAGCGAATGCTCGCTAGAAGGTTCGCCTAGCGAACATGGCAGGTTGTCCCATTTTGTTTCCTTTATAACTTTTGATTGGTGACTCAGATTGAGGCACAGTCGGATGATTGGAATTCCTGATTAGTTATGACTTTGGCTCGAATTATCCTATTGGTAAAGTTTATGTCGTGCGTGATGAGTTAAGTTGAAAGTTTTACTTATGTCTGCTTTAATGGTTAAAGAGTGGGAACTTTTGGAAGGATTTAGAGATTTGGGTTGGTGTGTGAATTGACGTCTGATAGTGTGCGGTTGGGTATATTAACAGTGAACAGTAATTTTTGGTGAAAATGAGAAAGAGTTAGACTTTGGACGTGAGATTGGTAGTTTTGATGGTTACGAGTAATCAGAGTGCGCAGCGGATGCGTGGTGTGGCACAATTCGTATATGCGTGTGGGACTTGTAAGAGTTCATAGGTTGAACATTGGGAACATGTAGGAGTGAAGAGACCATTGGATGTTTCAGAATGGAAGTGTTAGGTGAAAAGTTTAAATGTTATCCATGGGCTACTATGTAGATGGATGTTTGGTTGCATGTTCGACTGGTGAATCGTAGCATTGTTGTTGGTGTTCTGGTTTTGTTGATGTTGTTGAGACCTTGTGGTGTCGTGGGACTTTATGTTCTTGTTTGTGTTGTTGCCTCGTTTCCATGGTGATGGTTTGAGTGTGTGTAGCTAATTCCTATGTGGGGAATTAGGGGAGTGTTACCTAGGGTAGGGTAACGATTTTGTTGTGTTTCGGTTCTAGAGTGAACCTGTGTGTTGGTATCTTGGTTTTCTTTGAGTTGTGAGTTGGTGGTCAAGTGCATTGTATGGGCATTGCATTTGGTCGTTGTGGTTGTTGTCGTTGTCGTGGCGTTGTTGTAGTCGTTGTTAGGGAGGTGGTTGGTCAGTTTGTGTTACTCGTGGTGTGCCTAGTGCTGGCATGTTAGTTTGTTGTTCGGATGCGAGAGTCGTATCCGGAGTTGTTCGTATCGGTTAGATTTTCGAGGACGAAAATGTCTAAGTGGGGGAGAATTGTAACGCCCCAATTTTTGTCAGTTTTATTTAATCGGGTCTATTTGATTATTTTATTATTATATTATTTTATTCTTGACTTTTATTTTGACAATATATATTATTTTTCATCGTTGTTTATGTTTTATCGCATTTTGAGAGCGTTTGCGAGATATTTGGGTTTGAGTGGTAAAATAGTTTTTTAGGGGTTTAGATATTTTATATAAATAGAAAGTGGAGAGAAAAAGATAAAAAAGAAAAATAGAAGGAAAGAAAGAGAAGGGAAGGAAGGGAAGAGGAGAGAAAAGAGGAGAAAAGAGGAAAATTATGGGAACTCCGTTTCGAGCACGAATAATCGGGTAAGGGTGAGAAGTTTCAATTATATCTTGCTTGTGTATGTATATGTGTTGTTTGTTGTAAATGTTTTGGTTGTTTCGCGACTTTTCTTATCGATTCAAATTAGGAGCAATCGATAGAAATCGATGTTTTCACGGATGAAATTCGATATAAACCGCGTAGAATACTCGTTGATTATGTCTAAACATGTTTTGGTTGTTCTGGTATGAATTGGAAGGGTTTGGGTGGTAAAAATGATGTATTTTGGTCCCATATGACCTATATTGACGCTGCTGCGAATTCTGGGTTTCGCGGGTTCGCTAGCAAAGGAACGGGCGAATGTTCGCCTAGAGGTTCGCCTAGAGGAAAATATGACTGTTTTCCACTGCCTTGGTTCGCTAGGGTTCGCCTAGCGAATACTGGAGTGAACGTGATATTTTCTAATTTTGTTTTCGTCGTAATTTTCAAACCGTAAGTCCGTTTTGGTCGCCGTTCGAAGCGTTGGAAAGCTAATGAAATATTATTTCTATTAAAAATGGTTTGGAGGTCATTGGATGATTTATTTAAGTCGTGGTTTTGAAAAATGTTGGGTTGTCGGGTTTTTATCGCGTACAATGTGTGCGATTGATGTGTTAGCATGATATATGCTTGTGACATGTAACGTGTAGCTTGTAGACCGTTATATGATGTGAATATAAATGATGAAATGTTGTGATGATGAATTATGGCCCTATGGCAAATATGTGCATTGTTTTGGATTAGACTTCGATGCGTGACTAATGATGTTGTTGTGTAGTAAAATACATTGTTTATATGAAATTCAATGTATGTTGTGGGGTGACCTTTATAGTTTGAAATGCATTGTTTGAATTGATTTGCAATGCATAAGTGTGATGATGTTGATTAATTCGTATGGTTGAATTGTGAATGTATGGAATTGATGAGTTGATATATATGCATGACTATGGTTGCATATATGTGTGAAGATGCATTTGATTGTCATGAGTTCTTGTGTGTCAAGCATCATGATATGCATCTTGTGATCGTGTGCCCATGTGGGGTGTGAGCGATCCATAAATGTCGTGTGCCCATGTGGGGTGTGAGCGACGGATTGGTTCCTGAGGGAATCCGCTATAACGTCGTGTGCCCGCTTGTGGGGTGTGAGCGATGATTATAGACGATCGTGTGCCCGCTTGTGGGGTGTGAGCGGTGGGTGAACATCGTAGGCCCGACAGGGAGTTACAGTGATGTAACGAGCGATGGTTCCAGCAGAGTTCCTGAGTGAACTTGAGATGATTGAGTCGGTACCGCATTGCATTTGCATAGAGTCGTGAGTCGGTCTCTATGATTTTCATTTGTCATCTTTATAATGGTGCATTGATGAATAAACATGAATATGTATGTTTATGTAGAAGGATAAGAATTGTGAAAGTGTGCATGATGAATATGCTTGGCTATATATATATATATATATACATTGTGATGTATATGAGTGAGTTGTGATGAATTGTGGTGAGAATTGTGAATGGATGCGTTAAGTGTGGAAAAATCATGATTTGATTTATTATGTGTGATATGTTTTGTATTAGTGGCATGCTATGTGTTAGTATGTGATGGTATGGGTGAGATGATTTATGCATGTGTTTGAATGTGTGTTGGCATATTATTATGCAATCTTGATTTTAGTTGTTATTTCTCACCCTTCTGCTGTTTTATAATGCTGTATGAGGCATTGCAGATTAGAGTTGTTGGAGGTCTTTTTGTGAAGATTAGCCCTCCGTTCTGTTATCGGTCTTGGTGTCTGCTCTGATACGTAGCACGGGAGTCGGGGAACGATTATATATATATATATACATTTGTTGAATGTATTTTGTAGTACTTTTGCGTATATAGTTGGATGCTCTAAAATGATTTATTTTGTAAAACAAGTCGGTTATGGATCTTTCCGCTTTATTCCATAATTGACCTTTCTTTTTGCTGGAAAAAGTTTCCCCCTTTGCGGGTACTCTATTTTATGCTATGTATCAAATTTATGAGCAGGGATGATGTTTTGTTTATTTAAAATGTGGCATTCCTGTTCCTGTCGGAAAAATAAATTTTTAGTTACTCTGATTTTATTTATGTATTATTTATTCGCGATGGGATGTGGGGTGTTACATTAGTGGTATCAGAGCAGGTCGGTCCGTCCGGCCAAGTTGTTGAGTCTGTTGGTGTGACAGTTGAATACTGTCGGTGTTGTTTGTTCCTTAGTACGTGATATGTGTGTGAAACACTATCAGTGCTTTCTGGTTTTTCTAATCCTTTGTCTTCAGGATTGAGAATGAGATAAGTGGGGGAGAAGCTGGAACTTCTCCAAGTTGCTTCGGTTGTGGAGCGTGGGCTCAATGTGCCGTTGGTTGCAAGAGTGTAAGTGTTGTTTGGACAGTGTTGTCCCGGTTCCGGCGGGAATGCGGAGGTAAGGTTTAGGTCAACTAAGGATTTATGCCTTAGGTAGTTTTGTGCACAGGATACAAGAAACGCTATTATAGTTTGGTGAAGACGGTTTATGCCCCATCATGATTACCGGCTGTCTATTGACAAATTGAGGAACTGATCACCCTTAATCTCTTGTTGATAGTAGACGGGAATTATGTTGGTTGGAATAGACGGGTCTTTCCGGCTTTGATAGTGTGTGCAATGAATTGTTTGGAATTGAGAAAATGATTACGGATTGCTTCGATGAGTTGATGAAGACTCTAATACTGGAAGATGAGACGGACTAGAGGTTTTTGGTATGTTAGTCAAGTTGGGAAGTCATTGGGAGAGAACGATGGGGTATTGTTAAAGGTTGTTCCCAGAGAGTAGAGTGTGAACTCAAATTGGACGAAGGTAAGGATTTGAGGTTTGGATCTGCTAAGTAAGTAGAAGAAATTTTAGGACGTGAAACTAAGATGTTGTTATGTTTGTGACGATAGTTTTCTAGAAATTGGCAGAAAGGACACAGTGATGAGCTACCGGTTATGTGTGATTTTCAGATGTATTCCCGGATGGAATATGGGATGTTAGTATTAGAAGTACCTGGACTGATAGAGCAGTTGGAAGGTTTACTGGAAAGGATAATTGTGAGGCCAAGTGTGTCGTCTTAGAGAGCTCTAGTATGGTTAGTAACAAAAAGGAGGGATGATTGAATGGAGTAACAAGTATTATGATGGTATTGGTATTGAGACTATGGAAAGCGAAACTTAAAGTTCTGGAGAGGTTTGGAGTCTTTGGAATTATAGAGCGTTAATGGAAATTTTGAGAAAAACCTTAAGGGTGGATGTACTATTTGAGAGTTCTTTTGGGATGGTTGTTGCTACACGTGGGGATTTATGGAATTTGGACTGTTAAGAGAAGAAATTGTGTATGGATTACTAACAGTTTATTAAGGTAACGATTGAGAATAAGTGTCCACTTTCATGACCAGATGACGGGAATGGTGTGAGTTGAGGCTTTGATCGATTTAATGTGACTGGTTATGTTTGTTATCTTCAGGATAGGCTGTTATTTACTCGGTTAAGTTTGTATGTGAGTAACCAGTTACCCAGTGAAAAGTTTTGCAAAAGCTTTAAGAATTTTCATCTTTTGGAGTTTAGTTGGACATTACAATGTGCAGTGATGTTATTCGGTGTTAGTAATGCGTCTGTAATGTTTGTGGAGTAGAGGAATCGTATCTTCCATATTTATTTGGATAAGTTCGCATTGGCTTTGATTGAGGGTATTCGGATCTGTTGTAAACTCAGAGGAAGAACAGGTAGAGTGTTTGGGATTTGAATTACAAGTGTCAAAAAGAGACGAAGTTTTATGCCAAGTTATTCGAGTGAGAATCTGGGTTGAAAAAGGTTAGTTTTCTTGGATATGTCATTTCAGATGAGAGTATGGTTATGGATCCATCGGAAGTAGATGCAGTTCTACATTGAGAGGCTCCTAAGTCGGTTAAGGAGATTAGAAACTTTTGGGCTCAGTTGGTTGTTACTGCAGGCTATGGAAGACGTTGCTAAGTTCGTACTTCTGTTATCTCAGTTGGTTCGCAAAAGGTAAGTCATTTGCTTTGGATGTTCATTGTCTACGGCTTCAGTTTTGATTCTGTGCGATCCTGATGAACCGTTTGTGAGGATATTGGGATGCGTCTTTGATGAGTTTAGTCAGTTTGTTAATGCAAGAGGGTAAAGTCGTGGCTTATGCTTTACGATAATTGAGGATTTATAGAAGGACCGATACCATTCCGGATTTGGAATTGGGCGCGATTGTATTGTGTTGGAGAACCTGGAGGTATTATTTTAAGGGTTTTAGGTTCAAGGTGTTTGGATGGAGGAAATGATGGTGTTGGATGAGTAATAGCACTGTTGGAATTCTGAGTTTTTGCGGGTTCGCCTAGCGAACCAGTTAGCGAAGGTCAGCGAAGGTTCGCTACGTTGTTCGCTTAGCGAACTTTGTGTGTTTTTGGTTCTGGTTGGTTCTGCCTCGGTTCGCCAAGGGATTCGCGGAGCGAACGGCAAGGCGAGGGTTCGCCAAGGAGTTCGCCTGGCGAACTTTGTGTCTGTTTTGTTCTGATTGTGGCTTCACTTGGACGTTCGCCTAGCGAAGGTGGTAGCGAATGCTCGCTAGAAGGTTCGCCTAGCGAACATGGCAGGTTGTCCCATTTTGTTTCCTTTATAACTTTTGATTGGTGACTCAGATTGAGGCACAGTCGGATGATTGGAATTCCTGATTAGTTATGACTTTGGCTCGAATTATCCTATTGGTAAAGTTTATGTCGTGCGTGATGAGTTAAGTTGAAAGTTTTACTTATGTCTGCTTTAATGGTTAAAGAGTGGGAACTTTTGGAAGGATTTAGAGATTTGGGTTGGTGTGTGAATTGACGTCTGATAGTGTGCGGTTGGGTATATTAACAGTGAACAGTAATTTTTGGTGAAAATGAGAAAGAGTTAGACTTTGGACGTGAGATTGGTAGTTTTGATGGTTACGAGTAATCAGAGTGCGCAGCGGATGCGTGGTGTGGCACAATTCGTATATGCGTGTGGGACTTGTAAGAGTTCATAGGTTGAACATTGGAAACATGTAGGAGTGAAGAGACCATTGGATGTTTCAGAATGGAAGTGTTAGGTGAAAAGTTTAAATGTTATCCATGGGCTACTATGTAGATGGATGTTTGGTTGCATGTTCGACTGGTGAATCGTAGCATTGTTGTTGGTGTTCTGGTTTTGTTGATGTTGTTGAGACCTTGTGGTGTCGTGGGACTTTATGTTCTTGTTTGTGTTGTTGCCTCGTTTCCATGGTGATGGTTCGAGTGTGTGTAGCTAATTCCTGTGTGGGGAATTAGGGGAGTGTTACCTAGGGTAGGGTAACGATTTTGTTGTGTTTCGGTTCTAGAGTGAACCTGTGTGTTGGTATCTTGGTTTTCTTTGAGTTGTGAGTTGGTGGTCAAGTGCATTGTATGGGCATTGCATTTGGTCGTTGTGGTTGTTGTCGTTGTCGTGGCGTTGTTGTAGTCGTTGTTAGGGAGGTGGTTGGTCAGTTTGTGTTACTCGTGGTGTGCCTAGTGCTGGCATGTTAGTTTGTTGTTCGGATGCGAGAGTCGTATCCGGAGTTGTTCGTATCGGTTAGATTTTCGAGGACGAAAATGTCTAAGTGGGGGAGAATTGTAACGCCCCAATTTTTGTCAGTTTTATTTAATCGGGTCTATTTGATTATTTTATTATTATATTATTTTATTCTTGACTTTTATTTGACAATATATATTATTTTTCATCGTTGTTTATGTTTTATCGCATTTTGAGAGCGTTTGCGAGATATTTGGGTTTGAGTGGTAAAATAGTTTTTTAGGGGTTTAGATATTTTATATAAATAGAAAGTGGAGAGAAAAAGATAAAAAAGAAAAATAGAAGGAAAGAAAGAGAAGGGAAGGAAGGGAAGAGGAGAGAAAAGAGGAGAAAAGAGGAAAATTATGGGAACTCCGTTTCGAGCACGAATAATCGGGTAAGGGTGAGAAGTTTCAATTATATCTTGCTTGTGTATGTATATGTGTTGTTTGTTGTAAATGTTGTGGTTGTTTCGCGACTTTTCTTATCGATTCAAATTAGGAGCAATCGATAGAAATCGATGTTTTCACGGATGAAATTCGATATAAACCACGTAGAATACTCGTTGATTATGTCTAAACATGTTTTGGTTGTTCTGGTATGAATTGGAAGGGTTTGGGTGGTAAAAATGATGTATTTTGGTCCCATATGACCTATATTGACGCTGCTGCGAATTCTGGGTTTCGCGGGTTCGCCTAGCGAACCCCAGCGAAGGAACGGGCGAATGTTCGCCTAGAGGTTCGCCTAGCGAACTTTATGACTATTTTCCACTGCCTTGGTTCGCTAGGGTTCGCCTAGCGAATACTGGAGTGAACGTGATATTTTCCAATTTTGTTTTCGTCGTAATTTTCAAACCGCAAGTCCGTTTTGGTCGCCGTTCGAAGCGTTGGAAAGCTAATGAAATATTATTTCTATTAAAAATGGTTTGGAGGTCATTGGGTGATTTATTTAAGTCGTGGTTTTGAAAAATGTTGGGTTGTCGGGTTTTTATCGCGTACAATGTGTGCAATTGATGTGTTAGCATGATATATGCTTGGGACATGTAACGTGTAGCTTGTAGACCGTTATATGATGTGAATATACATGATGAAATGTTGTGATGATGAATTATGGCCCTATGGCAAATATGTGCATTGTTTTGGATTAGACTTCGATGCGTGATTAATGATGTTGTTGTGTAGTAAAATACATTGTTTATATGAAATTCAATGTATGTTGTGTGGTGACCTTTATGGTTTGAAATGCATTGTTTGAATTGATTTGCAATGCATGAGTGTGATGATGTTGATTAATTCATATGGTTGAATTATGAATGTATGGAATTGATGAGTTGATATATATGCATGACTATGGTTGCATATATGTGTGAAGATGCATTTGATTGTCATGAGTTCTTGTGTGTCAAGCATCATGATATGCATCTTGTGATCGTGTGCCCATGTGGGGTGTGAGCGATCCAGAAATGTCGTGTGCCCATGTGGGGTGTGAGCGACGGATTGGTTCCTGAGGGAATCCGCTATAACGTCGTGTGCCCACTTGTGGGGTGTGAGCGATGATTATAGACGATCGTATGCCCGCTTGTGGGGTGTGAGCGGTGGGTGAACATCGTAGGCCCGACAGGGAGTTACAGTGATGTAACGAGCGATGGTTCCAGCAGAGTTCCTGAGTGAACTTGAGATGATTGAGTCGGTACCGCATTGCATTTGCATAGAGTCGTGAGTCGGTCTCTATGATTTGCATTTGTCATCTTTATAATGGTGCATTGATGAATAAACATGAATATGTATGTTTATGTAGAAGGATAAGAATTGTGAAAGTGTGCATGATGAATATGATTGGCTATATATATATATACATTGTGATGTATATGAGTGAGTTGTGATGAATTGTGGTGAGAATTATGAATGGATGCGTTAAGTGTGGAAAAATCATGATTTGATTTATTATGTGTGATATGTTTTGTATTAGTGGCATGCTATATGTGTTAGTATGTGATGGTATGGGTGAGATGATTTATGCATGTGTTTGAATGTGTGTTGGCATATTATTATGCAATCTTGATTTTAGTTGTTATTTCTCACCCTTCTGCTGTTTTATAATGCTCTACGAGGCATTGCAGATTAGAGTTGCTGGAGGTCTTTTTGTGAAGATTAGCCCTCCGTTCTGTTGTCGGTCTTGGTGTCTGCTCTGATACGTAGCACGGGAGTCGGGGAATGATTATATATATATATATATATATATATATATATATATATACATTTGTTGAATGTATTTTGTAGTACTTTTGCGTATATAGTTGGATGCTCTAAAATGATTTATTTTGTAAAACAAGTCGGTTATGGATCTTTCCGCTTTATTCCATAATTGACCTTTCTTTTTGTTGGAAAAAGTTTCCTCCTTTCCGGGTACTCTATTTTATGCTATGTATCAAATTTATGAGCAGGGATGATGTTTTGTTTATTTAAAATGTGGCATTCCTGTTCCTGTCGAAAAAATAAATTTTTAGTTACTCTGATTTTATTTATGTATTATTTATTCGCGATGGGATGTGGGGTGTTACACGCTATACTACCAACATCATGTATAGATCACTGAGAGGGGCCAAGCCTAAGGTTGACTGGTGAATCCTCCTGTATAGTAATCTAGCTAGACCTCGCGCCACTTTTATACTATGGATGGTTTGTCAAAACCTTCTCATGACAAAGGACAAGATGAATAAATACGGGATAGCAACTGATGGGCTTTGTTTCTTCTGCCACAGACGCGAAAACTGCATTCATATTTTCTTTGAATTTGTACATACAAAACACATTTGGAAGCAGGTTCTTCAGGGCTTTGGGATTGAGCATGTACCAAGTGGATGGAATGAAGAGATAAAGTGGTTGATGAATACCACCCGAGGTAAAATTACGAAAGCCAAACTTATCAAATGTGCAATGGCAGAGACTGTTTACCATGTTTGGACTATCCGAAATTAAATAGCTTTCCATGGCGGTCATGTTGATGCTTTAGATAATAGTAATTAAGGACATTATCCATATTAGAATTGAGAAAAATAGAAAACTCATGGAATACTGTAACTTGAATAGCTAGGTAGGCTTTAGGTCCTTTGGAAACTCTTGTTGTTTAGATGCCTGGATCTTGTTGGATCGACTTGTGCTTGTATGGTTTTTGGTATTAATATATTTCTTGATTAAAAAAAAATTATTTTATAATTATTTTTTGTTATAATTATCTAACATATTATTTGAATGTCACACAACTTGCAGGAAAGGTGTATGTGGCAAAATTTTGACGAGGTCAAGATTAAAAAAAAAATTAAAAGGTTTTTAGCCGACTATCTGACATGCTTAGGAATGCTAGACAACGTTGGGAAAGGGATCAAACTCGTCCTAACTAGATAGGAGTGGAAATATTTGAGGAACTTATAGAGTGGTGGAAGACAGAAGATTTTCAAAGAAGATCTGAACATGCAAAAAAGATGAGGGCGTTTGAAGGAGGTGGTTGCCTTAGTACAGTTGGAAGTATCAGTATCGGCGAACATCGTCGACGAATGATAATTATAACTATTTTTTTAAGTTCTATTTTGAATTATTATATACATATTAATTAAAATTATTTAATTTAATTAGAAAAAGGATTTGGGAAGGGAGCCACGAATTAATGAGCTATTTGTGAAGACTCGAACCAAAAAATCGGGGGAGTTTGTTGACGGCCGTTCCAAATCAACCATGGTAACTTGTTTATATTTTATTATTTCATTTCATTATTGTATATAACTAAATTGTTTAAACTCTATTTAATTTTTTTTTATGTGTTTGTAGAAGTTGTATCAGACCTTGCTCGCCCAATTTCTACGTGAAAATCCTGAGTATACTCCGATCGGGAATGCTCCGCTTGATCCACGTATGGATCTTTATATTTGGGGTTTATCAGTAGGTGGGAAGGGAGAAAATGAGTTTTTTTTGTCTTGGAAATTTGGCTGCCGACTACAGAAAAGAGGATAGAACTTTATTTCAAAGACTTGAAGACGGGGAAGGAGGATCTCGTCCGCCAGAATTGACACCCGAAATGTTGGAAACAGTGAGACAGCTAGCTCTATCTAAGGTAAGACGTGAGTCAGAGGCATGTGAGACGACGCTAAAGGCCGAAATGGACGAAATGAGGAATAGGCAAAATGCTAAAATTGAGGAAATGAAGAAGAGGCAATCTGAGATGGAGGCACAAATGCGATAGTTTTTTACCTCACAATCGAATGTTCTGTCCAGGAAGATGAAGAAGATATATTTATTAGTGATGATGAATAGCTTTTTTTATTATTATTTATGTTTGTGACGTGAATATCATGTGAGAATTTTTTTTATTATTATTTATGTTTGTGACGTGAATATCCTGTGACTAAATATTTTATATCTTTTAATAATTATAATTATTAGAAAATTTGATTACTTATTAATTAGTTTTTATTAATTAATATTTATTATATTTTATATTTTATGAATAGAAATATTAATGAATATTAAAATTAAAACTGACGTGAATTTCATTAATATCTTAATACATCAGTGACATGAAAATCACGTTATTAAAATTAAAATTGTTTTGAGTTTTGTGACGTGAAAACCATGTCATTAATTAGTGACATGGAAATCACATCACTACATGGAACTCACTGGCACCCTGCGCTAGTTGCAGTCTTGGTTAGAAAGGTAGTTTGCAACGTGAAAATCATGTCACTAATTAGTGACGTGATGTTCACGTAGGAACATTTTCCCAATAATTATGTGGTCTGCGACGTGGAAATTATGTCACTAATTAGTGACGTGATTTTCACGTGAGAAAAAGTTCCCACTGATGCCCCTCTGACGTGCTCTGACACGTCGCAACTTTTGTGCAGTGACATGATTTTGGACTTAGTGACTTGAAAATCACGTGGGAACTTGCAGTATTTCTTGTAGTGTTGGTTTGAAAATGATAGGTAGTTGGTGATATTTCGTATTTCAACATTGACTTCTTAGATTTGTGTTTGAAGCCTCTGGATTGTTTATTTAAGTAGTTGTTGTTGGTGGGGAATTTCCCGTGTATTTCTTGTATCGTTTTGGGTTTGAGCAGCTCTAGTGCTCCTGTTTCAAAAGAAATTATTTTTGACACTAATTTTTTTTATTATGTTTCATATTTTTAAAATTATTATGTGTTACATGTATGAACTAGCTCAAGAAATCCTCTATTTGAAATATATATAGGATTCAATATTAAACTCTAATAATAATAGTATAAGTATAATGATATATATTTGTTAAAAGAAGAAAAATAAATCTCTAACGAATGATACTAAGTAAATAAAAAATAAAAAAAAACTTCATTGTAACTTTTCTCTCAAATTGCATTAAAAAAATAATAATAATTTCAACATAAAATAAAAACTAGAGTGAATTGGGATGGGATCTATTGTATCTCACACTAATCCATTGTTTTGCCACATATCCTTGAGTCAAACATTCTTAACAATTCTTAATAATTGTAATTTCCCATACTCCATTTGAGTCCCAACATTCTTAGCAATTGTCATCACCACATTTATAGGAGGAGTTAGGATCTTCTCAAATTATTTTTTCACTTAAAAATATACAAATTAAGGGAATTAAAAGACCATTCAAGAAAATTTAACTAGTCCACTAGTTAAAAAGTTTCACGATTTATAATCCAAAAATCTAAACTCAAACAACAAACAACCAGAATAGAAATAGTGGTCCAATGTGCAACTAGTCTTTTCACCTCACCACACCAATGGTGAAAAGGTAGAACGAAGAATCTTAACCTGTGCTCTTGGGGATGCTCGTTCCATCAATAACAAGTCTTGTGAAATTCTGAACAACATTGGTGTATCTAATTTCTCAGAACTATAATTAAAAATAAGAGTCTTTAACAATGGAGAATTTGCAATTATGAACTTTATCAAAATCATTGCAGGCTGAGATCTAGCTTCAACGTAGATATTCACCGTCTGAAGTTTAAGGCAGCAACAACTATTGCATTCTAACTCTTCTGAATGGTCTGACACTTGTGTGGTATCATCATTGATGTTCACCTGTCGTATAGTGAGTTCAATCAAGCTAGGAGCTCTTTTGAGAACCCTAATAATATACAAAAGTTCTCCTTTCCCATTCAAATTCATGTCACCCAATCTCAAATACTCTAAAGAGCTGAATGAGCTTGTTAGCAGCGTCACAGGAATGATATCTGCAAATGAGATCTTTGCATACAAACAACAAATCTATAAGATCATGTTTACAATGCTTAGAAGTATAAATAAGACAACTTTCATTATAAATATTGAATTGGACCATCAATCAAAATTCAACATCACTTTTCTTTTAAATATGATTTTAAAATATCTAACCATGAGGCCAACTGAATAGTAATGAAAATAATATAACTAGTGATGTTTAGGGGTGTTCATGGTTCATGAACTGCATTGAATCGAACCACATTTATGGTTTGGTTCAGTTTGCAATAACCACTTCAATAAAAATTCAGTTAACTGCTAAAATGGTTTCAATTCAATTTAAAACTAGTTTAGAACTAGTTTATATTTTTAAACTAGTTTCTAATCAGTTTACAATTTTAAACCAATTATATATTTTGAATTCTTTTAAAACCAAATTTTTTAACTTCACAAAAATTTAAAATTTTCATATTAACGAAAAAAATTGATTTTTTTTTATATTTTTGAAAAAATTCGACTTTTTCATATTTCTGAAAAAACTCAACATTTTCATATTTTTGAAAAAACTCAACTTTTTCATATTTATGAAAAAAAAAACTTTATTTTTTTATATTTCCGAAAAAACTTATCTTCATCAACCAAAGTTGTTTAGAACTTAAATTGCATTAATATGTCTATTTGAAGGAAAGGGTAAACTGTGAATCAAATATCATTCATATGATAATCAGTTTTAAACTTCGTCTTCAAAATATTTCAATTTTAAAAGCACTAAATTATATGAATAAGTGTTCATTTTTTTTACCTCTAACATATGTTTGGATGTACACATGAAAAAACAAAAATTGTTACTTGAAAAATTGTTACGTGAAAATGTAAATATCTAAATAAATTACAGTAGCATATAGTAATAATTTAATTTAGATTGATACATTCTAAAAATTGTTTCCGAAAACTGTTTCATATTTTTGAAAAAACTTTTTGAAAAGTAATATATAGTAAAACTTTTTCATATTTTTGAAAATATTCGACTTTTTCATATTTTTGAAAAAAATTCGAATTTTTCATATTTTTGAAAAAAAAACTCGACTTTTTCATATTTCAGAATTTTTTTTTACTCTCGACTAATTTTTTATTCTTTTTATTAAAAACTAATTAATTTATATAATTAAATCAGTTTATAAAAGAAAATTGGTTCAGAACCAGTTTTAAACTGAATTTGAATTGTTTTTATTAAATGGTTCAGTTCATTAACCATTTTAGTGGTTCAGTTTTTTTATAGTGCAATGCAGTTCAATTCAAGTATACAATTCAGTTAACCATATTTTTGATACCCCTAGTAATGTTTTCTAACCTTTTCCCCACGGACCAGAGAAAACCTCTTAATTTTTGGCATACTCTCGATCAAAACAGATACCGAGTTATGATTAGCAACGAGTGTAAAATCGATCAAATTCTTTGTTTTCTTGAGACAAAATGACTTCATATCTTCACTTAAGTGTAGTAATAAGACTTTGAAAGTAGGAGAAGAAATATCAAGATTATCAAAACCATCACAGAACTCAATGCTGAGCTTTTCAAGAAATGGACTACCAGACATAAGACTCTCAAGTGCACCGGAATCGAATGTAACACAAACTAAGTGAAGTTCAAGCAATCTTTTAAAGCCGCAGAAATTAGACGGAATTGATAGGTTAAATCCACCAAATTTAAAGTAAGTCAATTCCTTACAAGAGAATACAATATATGGCATTTGATCAACTGGAACGTTGTTCACAAGATCCAGATATTTAATGTCCCTCCTTGACAAAATCGGAATCCACATATTGAGGTATTCCACTGTGATTTTGAAACTTGAGTTATATGGTATGAAAAGAGAAAACTTGTGTATCGGCCCATTGTGACCCATAAGAACATCCGTGATGGTTTTAGAAATTACAGTGTCAAGGTCATCATGATCAACATGCTGAAAACTTTCAAAACAGTCATTGCCAAAACAAAGATGTGGGGCTAAAGTCCACATGTACCTCCACTTTCTTGACAAAATACTGGTTCTAACTTGGTCTCTGATTTCCAAGTTTCCTAGAATGATATCAATGACATTAGTTGGTAAGTCACTGATTCGATCATTCTGATTGACCTTCTTGTTGAAGAGACTCATGACAGAACTATAACAAATTCAAGAAGTGTATAAGTAAGTAAAGTTACTACAGAGATCTGAGAGTAACTTTCGAAGGATGAGAAATGAATGGATGATGATGATGAGGACGATGATAAGAAAATCAAAGAATATAGCGATTTAGATAAATTCTTACCGTTGAGAGAGAAACGGCGGTGTCTTATGGAGTCGCTGAAATGTTCATCCAAAAGGTCCTACAGTGAAGCGCATTTTGATATGTGGTGGGTGTATCGCGGGGTAGCATCAATTTTACGAACTGTAATCCACTAATAATAATACTAATGCATAACGCCGGGGTAGCGCATTTTGATATGGCACTTGAATCAATTTTTATAGGGCTAAAAAGATCTTGTCAATTTTTTTTGGTGAGATTCAAATTTAAAAAGAACGATAAATTTGTCTTTTTCATAACAAATTTGTGTGTTCACCTATCATTATCATTAAAGTAAATACATAAAAAAAAATTATTCGATAAGTAATTCATTATTATAAAAAATTTAAGCATTTAAAATAACAATATCTCAATTATTTTAATATAATTTTATTCAAATATAAGTTGATTTAAAAATTAAAGAAATATTTCTTGTTATTTATTAGATTTGAAATAAAAATATATTACATTACATATTTTCCTATTGCCATTCAATTATTGTCTTCCAATTTCTTATTCCCATTCAATTAATATATTTTATTGCCATTCAATTATTGTCTTTCCTAAAAAATTATATGGACTTTGATGGTAGGAATTGAATGATGAGTTTCATATTGCTGTTTCAGTAAGTAAACAAAAATAAATTAATTATTGAAGGAGAAATTATAAAATAATATATTATTAAAGGATAAATTAATTATTGAAGGAGTTTTTTTTTAAGTAAACAAAAATATATATTGAAGGAGAAATTATAAAATAATATATCATTGAATGGTAAATAAAATTATTTATTGAAGGATACATTACAAAATAATATATAAAATGTATTTTTATTTATTTATAGTAAATATACTATAAATATCGAATAATTAGTGAGAAATATATAGGACGAAATCTACCGCATAAGAAAACACAATACTCTGTAAAAGTCAAAATCACTCTTTACTCTTTGTTTGACAATTCACCATTTTAAGAGTATTTTGTGTCTGACCTTTCAATTTTATTGCAACCAACTATTCTCTTTTTGGGCCTATTTTCAAATGACCAAATGTTCCCTCTTTTTTTGACAAATAAACACTAAATACTGAAACTCATTTCAAATGACTAATTCTTCCTTTTTTATTTGTCCGCATATGCCTTTGATATTGGTCTCCTGAACTTCTCCTATTATCTCAAACGTTTCACACAACTGGAATATGTCCCTCTGTATCTTCTTGCAAAGACCTCACGTTTACTAAATCCGAAAAGAATTTCAAATTCTTGCATCGTACTAATGACAAATCTCTCTGCTCACATATGCTCATTTACCTCATTTTCCACTCTTTACTATATTTTGTTGCCCTCACCAACCTCAAATTATCTCTCCTCTCACATATTACTTTGTCTTTGTTTCACCTGCCTCGATTTTCTTTGGTATTTAACTAAGTTTGAGATTTTTTATTCTTCCCACTACTTCCTTCTTTATCGGCCAACTATAGTTCTTCATGGCTCGACCCTTCAACCTTATCAAGGACATCAATGAAAATAAAGAGCTATGGAAAATTGCTGTCAAAGTGCACCACAAATGGAAGGTTTCATCCACTGCAAAGGAGCATTTTGAACTTATAATCATAGTCAAATAAGTAAGTTTTCATTTCCGATTTTTGTTATGTGTTCATGTTTTAGTTTTATTACGATTTTATTATTAAGTTTATTCTGATTCATATTTTTTTTATTTCTATCATTGATTTTATTAATGACGTGTTTCCAGCTTTCGTTGTTTGTTTCTTGGCTTCTTTCGTGACAAAAAGTTTTTATGTACTGCATATTCGAGTTATGGTTTTTATTGAATATCAAAAGTTCAGATCTAAATGGATTTCTGATTTTTTTTTTAAAGTATAACAAATATTTTAGAATTAAATAAGTATTAGGTCCCTGAAAATAACCCAACATTCAATTTTGGTCCATATAAATATTTTCTTCAAGGTTTGGTCCTCCTAAAGTTTTTCGTTTGTAACTGTAGTCCCTCCCGTTAGTTTTCACTAACGGAAGATGACCTGGCGTGCCACATGTGTAACCATTCCTTGCCAACTGTGTTTTATTTCATTGACTAGACAGGGGCCAAACTTGAATGTTGGGTTATTTTCAGGGACCTAATACCTAAATCCATAATTCTTTCAAAAACTACCAAAGTCAAAACCAAATTTTTTCCCCACTACACCAGGTGGTTTTGGCCACATGAATCCAACAACAATGCATATTTTTGTCATGAATTAATTCCAATGATAGTTTATTTAATTCTAAATTTCTCAATGGTTTGGGCTAAAGTTTTCCATGGTCTATCCTTTATCTTTAATTACTAAACTATCCACCACCCTCCATTTAGTCTAGTCTCTCTTGTGGTTCTACGAGTCTTCTAATGGTGGAGATTCATATTGAAACCATTAGAAGACAAAATATCAACCAGTTATCAAATAGAAGACAAAACAAACATGTAACAAATTCCAGTAACTCTCCCATGCAAAGAAAACATGAGAAAGATTTCAATTACATGAACCAATGTTAATATAGGACAAATACCCACAACAATCATGGTTGCCAAACAGTGACACGGAAACCAGAGTAAGCATACAAAAATCAGAGTAAACTGATTAGTGTTTGGTAGACATGATAGAAACAACAAAACAAAGTAGAAATCCACCCTCAGTAAAGCATCAATTTTAAAATTTCAGGTACTTGTCCAAAATTTTCAATTTCAACACAGTTGTTTACCATTAAATAACACCCAATAACAAGATCAAACACAACTGCAAAATTACATTAGGAAATCATGTGCCCTGGTAAAACCTCAAACAAACCAATTATTATAATTTAAACCAATAAATTAATTTTTCAAAAGGAAATTTACTCACCAAAGCCTTAGGCAATGATGGTGTCACCGGACATGTAGGTTTTTTGCAAAATATATGAGTAAAAATGAAGATATTTTGAAAGCAAGGCAACTAATGCACCAAAGCTTGTCTCATGGAGCGCCGAGTCCCAAGTTGTCCAAAATGCTAGAAGTATTACTGGAGCATTTCAGTAAGTATATTTCTGTTTGACAAGTGTTGAGTTTAACTTCTGTGAAATATCTAGGGTGTTAGTATTTTCCTTCTTGCTACAATAATTCAGCACAAAAGATTTACATCCTTAAAGAGATAATATGTAAATTACTTCTTCTCACAACATTTTCAGACCTAGAAAATTAAGTTACAACGATTGACTTTTTTCACGCTCTATCATTAATTTTATTTATGGTTTTTTTCATGCTTTAATTTTCCACCAAAGTTGAATTTGGCATCTTGTGACATAAATGGTCTTGCATTAATATTTTACAGTAATTTAATGATAACTATTTGGCATCTTGTTGAAACATTAATATTTTACTCATTTTTACTCTCTCTATGCATGGCATGTTCTGCATCTTCAATGAAATAATGAAGCAGATTATAATGCTAAAAGAAACTGTGAGGCAGATGCTACTCCCTACAAACCCTTTGAGCGATGCTAATTTGATCGATTCAATCCAACGTTTGGGGTTATACCATCATTTTGAACACGAGATTGGTGAATTATTGAAACATATTCACAATAATTATGTTCAAAATGGAACAATAACTCTTAATCTTAATGAAGACCGTCATTCTATTGCACTTGTCTTCAGGTTACTAAGGCAACAAGGATATCACATTTTGCCTGGTACGTAGGCCCCAATTTACTACTTCTTTTTAATGTTTTTAAGGTGGAAAAAAAAAAGCATAACAATATGTTATATATCATGTTATTTTCTCAAATGTTTTTTAGAAGTTCAAGAACGAGCAAAGAAGCTTCAATGAAACACTTGTTGGTGATATATCTAATGTCTATATCTTCTCCAAGTTGTTTCATATTTGATCCATTTTAGTCAACATATTGACCATGACGTTTTGTTTTTTATTATAAGCTGAGAACTGTGAGTTTGATTGTGCTTCCATACATGATATTTTTGAACTCTAGATACAATTGTTTTTCTTAAACTAATCTTTACTTATTTCTTGCTGATTTAAATTTGCTTGTTACTTGGCAGTAGGATAGTTTTATTTGTTCTTCCCATCGGGTCACTTATGATACAACTGCATTCTTAGAAAAGAACAGGGACCTATTGTACGTGACAGTTATGGAGATGGAAAAGAACAGGGACCTTTGGTAGTTTTTGAAAGAATTATGGATTTAGGTATTAGGTCCCTGAAAATAACTCAACATTTAAGTTTGGTCCCTGTCTGGTCAATGAAATAAAACAAAGTTGGCAAGGAATGGTTACACATGTGGCACGCCAGGTCATCTTCCGTTAGTGAAAACTAACGGGAAGGACTACAGTTACAAACGGAAAACTTTAGGAGGACCAAAACCTTGAAGAAAATATTTATAGGGACCAAACTTGAATGTTGGGTTATTTTCAGGGACCTAATACTTATTTAACCCAATATTTTATATGCATTGCTTTTGTTGAGTTACGTTGTTCAAATCTATTTGAATTTCTGATTTTTTACAAAAACTTTATATGTTTTATGTTATATTTTTAGTGAACTAATTGTGTACATCTATTTCCTTTCAAAACTTTTTGTTTGCAGTTATTTATATGATTTTAAACTATTATTCCTGTTGTTTTGTGGATTACTGTAACACCCTTTTTCTACCCAACAAACCACACGAATAAAAAGACAAATAAATCAGAGTAAAGTCCCAAAAAGGGCATCACATATCGTCACAAAACATCATAATAACCACCTGTCTCGTAACACGGGTTTTTCCATCACAATATAGTTTAAACACCACGCAGCGAAAATCAAGACTTAAAGAATACTTTTATAATTCAAAACTTCTCCAATAAAACGCATGAAAAACATCATGTCCACAAAACAAAAGAACATAATCGTTCGACTCAAACGTCCCAACCCGATGTTACATATCAGAGCAAGACCCTCTAATCGACGGAGAAATCAAAAATACTTCAAAACTAAATCTTCATGTGCCAAGGGAGCTAAGCCTGATCATCTGTACGTTACCCACGTGGAGGCAACATTCAAACAGGCAGGGTGAGTAATCACGAAATCAATATATAAGATGTAAGTAAAAGATAAAGCATAAACAACAACAACATAAAGTCATTCACAACGTCAAGAATACATCAATCACATCAATCTAATGCAATGCCACACAATATGCAATGCAACCTCATAGACTCATGCATGTGGTACCAACTCGTCATAATAGATGGACACTGGGCCATCACCCTCTAAAGATCCCCACCAATAGGATCGATTCTACACAAGAACCGAAGCACGTCATAAAACACTCCAATCCACACAATGGGATTGAAGCCACCAAATGGACCGAAGTCCTAACTATGCCATGAATGCATGATACAAATCGTCATAATAAACATCGTCATAAAAGCGTCATAATTGCATCATCATTAAAGAATCATCATCAAATAAACATCAATATATCACACCAAGTCGCACTCGTCAAAGTTCGTCATTACACCTCAAATTTCGTCATGTTTTATTCATCACATAAAAAAAATCCCCGATTTTATCTCATTCATCATCGTTACTAGATTACTAGTGTCTTATTATCCCATCATAGCCCTACGTCTCAAGGAAACCACGTCACAAGCGAAATCGGGACAGAAATCGCAAAAACGGAAAAATCTGCCCACCTCACTGCCCATCACGCGTAAGGACCACCTTGTTTCGCGTATGGCTCAATTTCCACGCCACCCCTTTGATAAGTGCAAAATGTACCTATTTTTGTATATAATTTTTGTTGCACTTATCGTTACTTTGTGTTAAAATTGGTTGAATAAACCCCACTTTATGTGTAAATACATTTACTTTACGTTTTCGTGTGTATATTGCGTTTTCTTGTAAATATCATTGAGTTTAATTGATTTTATCTCATTTTTGTAGGTATTCAAATAATGATATTTTCCATATTCATAAAAAAGCATTGATTAAGCTTTCCAACGCTTCCGACTGTGCGTCAATCCGAGTTATGGTTCAAAAGTTATGAAGAAAACAAGTTCTGGTTTATTGTCATGTTCGCTTGGCAAACTGGAGGCAAACGCATTCGCTGGGGAGTTTGCTAAGCGAACTCTGGGGCGAATGAAAAGTGTCTGGAAGCGTGAAAAACACAATTTTGGCAGTAGCTGAGGCTGTTTATGTTCGCTAGGCGAACCCTGGAACCCAATTTTGCCTATTTTAGTCATTTTTCAGCATTTTTTTAGGTGATGGTTTTGGGGATTCTTGCTCCAACTCCATCAAACTTCATTTTTCAGTAGATTAGCTTAGAAAACAACATGGAAGCTTGCATATGGATGAACCGGGGTGGATTGATCGTCAATCGGCTCTGACAAACCGCGAGATGTTTGGTTCATTTTTCTTCTTCTTTGTGTTTTTCTTCTTTGTTGGGTTTTGTATATGTATTGACTATGATCTCATGTATATTTGTCTCCCATGGCGTTGTATAAAACTTACTTTACAAATCTTTACTGGTGATTGTCTCTGATTTTTGCTTTATGCGCGGGGTTTGAGTTGCGTTAGAGATAATCCTCGCAAACTTTGATTAGGGATGGTTATCTGTTAGTTTCTGGATGCTAGAGATAGATTTAATAGCTAACAATCTTCAATAGGCATCGAAGCTTAATGCCCCCCGTGTCTTGAGTCGCGTGCGAGAGTGTCGGCGAGGGTAACACGGTTGTTCTCTCAACTTTGCGTTAGACATAACCTTTGTTGTGAGCGATGCTGGGTGATATTGAGGAGTATTGTAGGTGGAGTATCACTGGTCGGTAAGTTTAAGTTTGTGAGGAGTTGGTTATGTGCATGCCGGAAAAGTTTGTCTTGTTGAAGAACGAATTTGTTTTATGTTTTAATGTTTACTTTTATGCATTTGCTTCAGCTCCGGCGAGGTTGAAAGACGGCCGGGGGGGGGGGGGGGGGGTGTACCTGCAAGGTACTCCGACGCTCAAGTAAGGTAACCGTCAGAGAGAAAACAAGTATAGAGATGAAGGTTAGAGTGTAAAGAAGTATGTAACCTAACCCTCTCAAGTGAGAGGGTATTTATAGAGAGCCCCCAGCGCGGGGCCAACGATTACTTGCATTGGGCTGGATTGCCAGGCCTAATCCAAGTAACTGCCAGGGCTTACGAGGCGTAGTGAAGACCAGCACGTGGTCTTTGCCCTGGGGTAACCGCTCCTAGATCTCCGGAATTAGGGCAGACCGATTCCATCGGGAGTGGGCAGTTACATGAGAACGTGTCCTCGTGGGGAGGAGTCTTGCGTGTCGGGGAGAGATGTGTCCTCGCGGGGAGGACTCTTGTGTGAGAAGGAGGTGGCTCCTCGCAGGGAGGAGCATAGGAGTGTCGAGGAGGCACGAACTAGGGGAGGTCCAACGCCCTGCCCGACGCTCCGTGTCATGTGTGTGCCTGGCGCAGTGGAGGAGGGGCAAGTTCCCGACATTGGTCGGTCCAAAAGGCCCTTGTTGGGCCTTCCCAGGATGTGTGGGTTGGGCCTGCTCGGCTTTGTAGCAGTCCCCGGCCCAGTCCAGAACATGTCCAAACATATAAGAAGAGTCTTGCACATTTATTACATGTGTGTGATCATGTTATGAGTCTTAGGTATGCATAAACATTGCCTAAGTAGATGAAAACATGTGAAAAATTAGTTTTTAAGATTTTTGGTAGCTTGAGTCGACCTAAACCAAGCTTTGGTCGACTCATGAAAAGTTGGCAATATTTAGTTTTCCTCGGGTTAGCGCACACTGACCCTTTGATCGACGCATACTGGAGTCATTCCTCTTTCTGCATTTTCATTAGCCATGCGTCGACGCATGACCCATGTAGCGGTCGACACATGGTTCTCAAACTTACGCAGATTTGCCCACGGGTCAGCGCAGGCTAACCCTCATTAATGTATGGTTGACTCTTCGCTGAATGTGACTCATTTTTCTGGTTTTTCCAATGTTCAACATGTTGTTACTTGTGGTAGTTGGTCCTAGCATCATATAAATACTTGGTTCCTCATTTTTTACATAATTACAAGAAAAAGTGAAAGATTTACATTGAAACTTTTCTCTCATCATCTTCATCTTCATTCTTGCATTTTCTCAACAAATA
The DNA here is from genome assembly GCA_022829125.1 of Lathyrus tuberosus. Lineage (NCBI taxonomy): Eukaryota > Viridiplantae > Streptophyta > Magnoliopsida > Fabales > Fabaceae > Lathyrus > Lathyrus tuberosus. The sequence goes on from JALAZF010000794.1 coordinate 915,236, forward strand.
CACATAACCATTTTTGTTGATCTTTTGCATCATGAGGTGATAACGTCCAAACATAGAAGTGTATCTTGTTTAGGGTGAGTGTTTTAGTGGGTTTTTTCTTGAATAAAACCTCTAGGGTTTTGTCCTCCAAGATCAATTGGATTTGGGGGATTTTGGTTCAGATCTTTGTGTGCATTGAATTCAGTCGAGCGAAGGTGATCGAAGAACTGTGGGTTTTGTTGATCTAGTAGCATCAACCGGAGGATTGTGCAACAAAGGCTTGGGGATTGAATTGTGTGTGGCTCAGAATCAGTCGAGTGAAGGTGATTGAAGACCGGTGTGTCCATTCAATCTAGTAACGGTAAACGGAGGTTCATCCAACAAGTTTGAGGCACTTGATTCGACTCGAATCAAGGGAAGATAAGACATAGTATCAGCATCAACGAAGTTTCTTGAGTGTGTGATAGCTAAGCCTTCTCTTGTAAAAACAATTTGCAAACAAGATTATAGATATCTCAATTCTAGATTTAGAATTGGGGGAAGACGTACCCAAAACGAGGATGAAAGGGGAACTGCCTAAACAAACTTAGTGTCGTTTCTCTTTCCCTATCTCCTTTAATTTTTGAATTGTTTACGCTTGTGATTGTTCAATTGATCGATACAAATTCTGGGATAGTATAGTGCAAAAAACCTGATTTGAAAACCATTGCACAATCATTTTGGATCGTGCTTAGTGAAAATTCTGCACTAACTAACATAGAACGTTTAGCTTGGAGTATTACGCACTCCAAGTGCTCGATAAATTGAACGCTTACAAGGTGTTTGATATATTGTAAATTGTGGTTTTATTTTTTATTGTTCATTAGAGATTGCACAACATTGAGTGTTGTTGGTAAATTGATTAATATTTAAGTTGTAATTCAATTTTTCTCATCGAGCCTTTCATTCCATTTGGCTTACGTATATTCGATTCTCTCAATAACCGGTTCGTTTAGACAAATTATCCCCGACCGCTTCCACAAACAATTTTTAAAATCATATTTTAGCACCGACTCACAATTAAAAAGTAGTGATCTATTCAACCCCCCTTCTAGATCAATTGTCGTCGTCTAACAAGTGGTATTAGCAGCACCGGTTTATCTAGTGCTTCAAGTATAACTTTTTAGAAAATAGCAAACGAACCGAAAGAGGCTTATAAAAGAGCACCAATTTTTAACGGTGAGAACTATAGTTATTGGAAGGATTGTATGCGTCTACACATCAATTCTATTGATATAAAGGTATTGAGCGTTATAAAAAATGGTCCAATGGAAATAACCATGACCGATGCGAATAACGTGGTAGTACCTAAGCCTTAAGCACAATGGAATGAAGAAGACGAGAAAAAGCACAACTACGATTGGAAGGCTAGAAATATTCTGATCTCCTCATTGGGAGTTGATGAGTATTATAGAGTTTCACATTGTACGAGTGCTAAAGCTATGTGGGACGCGTTACAAGTTTCCCATGAGAGAACTAACGGCGTCAAGCTAAATAAAATCAATACCTTGACTCAAGAGTTCGACCTCTTTCATATGAAGCAAGGGGAAACCATTGCCGACATGTAAAAGAGGTTCACTCATTTAATCAATAGACTTAACTCACTTGGTAGACCAATTTCCAATGACGTTGCTACTAATAAAATCTTGAGGTGTCTTACTAGGGATTGGCAAACAAAGGTGACCGCCATAAAAGAAGACAACGAACTAATGACGTTAGACATCATAACTTTATTTGGGAAGCTCGAGGAACATGAGCAAATGCTCATTAGCCTAGGCCAATTTGAGAAAAGAGAAAAGAAGGAAAGGAACAAGACCAAAGATGTGGAAAAGAAGTCAATAGCTCTAAAGACTTCTAGTTCAAAGTCCTCCGCAAATGAGCTAAGTGAGAGTAAATCTAGTGATGACGAACAACAGGATTCGAATGAAGACATGGGATTATTTGTGAAGCGATACAATCGCTATATAAAGAAAATTCAACATTCGGAGAAAACCCTCTTCAATTTTAGAAAACAATCAAGGTCTTCCAAGAATGAAGACAAAAAGAGTGGAAAAACTAAGGGGTCTTGCTATAACTATGGAAAAGTCGGCCACTATAAGTCGGATTGTCCATTGTTGAAGAAGTACAAAGGAAAGGATAAAAATCGTCAAGGGAAGAAACAAGGTAAACCTAGAAGAGCCTATATCGCTTGGGAAAGCGATAGTGAATCATCTAGTGATGAAAGTTCAAGTGACGAAGGAGAGTCCGTCAACCTTTTTCTTTCCGCTCATCAAAGGAAAAAGAACAAAAAGGTAAGACATTCTAAATACGATAACTCTAATACAATGTCTTATTCTGAACTACAACATGCGTTTGATACTCTACACCATGAAGGCAAGGAATCCTTTAAACGTTTAGCTTCAAATAAACAAATATTTTCTCATTTGGAGCAAAAGATCTCCGATTTCGAAAAGGAATTAGAGGCTCTCAAAAAGTCCATGGTGGAAGTAACAAAGGTGGAAGTAATAAAGGTAGAAGTTGAGGAAGACAAGAGTAGATGGTTAAATTTTGGTTGTGATACTTGTCATATTTGGCAAAAAGAGGTTAGAACTCTTAAGGCCAAACTTGACAAGGCTCTAGAACCAAAGATGACTTTTGCTATTGATAGATCACATTTTAAGAAAAGCATGATTAATCCATATCAAAAATATACCTATGTGATTAGAGATCAACCTAGCAAAAGTGATTCTCATGTTAACCTCGCTTGCTTGTATTGTTGCAAAAGGGGTCATACCATTGCAAAATGTCGCTTTAGGAGGTTTTTAGTTCCTAATGGAATTTATCAATGGTTGCCCAAATGCAATCCTATTTTCACTCACAACCAAGGATCCAATAAGAATTGGGTAGCTATTTCCCCTGATTAATTGTGCAGGTACAACTTCTTGAGGCCACGGAAAGAAGATGGGTTCTTGATAGTGGCTGCTCAAGACATATGACCTGAGACATATCTTTTTTCATCGAATTCGTGGTCAAGAAAAAAGGATTTGTTACCTACAGAGACAACAATAAAGGGTCAATACTTGGCAAATGTAGTATAGGTAATCCCTCATCTACTACTATCTCAGGCGTGCTTCTTGTTGAGGGTCTTTAACACAACCTCTTAAGCATTAGTCTATTATATGACAAGGACTATAAAGTATCTTTCTCAAAGGATTGTTGCATAATTGAAAATAGTGATAAAAAGGATGTGTTTAAAGGCCCGAGGGTCAATAACGTCTATATGCTAGACTTGAATGAGGTATCGTTAAGTAGCGACAAGTGCCCAGTCACCATGAGTGAAGATTCATGGTTATGGCATAGACGGTTGGCGTATGCCAATTTTGATTTGCTTAATAAAATAGTTTCAAAAGACCTAGTAATCGGCTTACCCAAAATCAAATTCACAAATGATCACTTATGTGATGCGTGCCAAATGGAGAAGCAAACAAGGATCTCGTTTAAGTCTAAAAACATTGTTTCAACCACGAGACCTCTTGAGCTCCTCCATATGGACCTCTTTGGACCATCTAAGATTAAGAGCCTAGGTGGTAACTATTATGGTTTTGTGATTGTCGATGATTTTTCTAGGTTTTGCTAGACTATTTTCTTAGCAAGCAAGAGCGATACTTTTTCGGCTTTTGAAAATTTTGCCAAGTTATCCCAAAATAAATTGAACACAAACATTATATCTGTTGTAACCCAAAATTTGACCTCCCTCTTTTGCCTTTTGCATAAGCATGCGCATTCGCATCATTAGCATACGCATTCACACTTTTTTTTGTGATTCTTGTTGCAGGATATTCAGGTTTTCCAAGCCCGATTAATTGAATCCTCACAGGATCATCGCGTCATCAAAACGAGCTCAAAATAAAGGTTTTCAGCTCACTCATCAAATCAAGAGGTGGAAAATCAGAACCGAGACTCCAGTATCATTTCCTAAGAAATTTGGGCAAAAATTGACTGAAGTAACCGGTTAACGTGTGGTGAGTAACCGGTTACTCAGTGCAAAATTTCAGTACCTATTGCAATTTTGGGACAGCAGTCATGCACTCTCTTTGGTCATTGATTCTACAGTGTTCTAGCAGTGTGTGGAACATTCTAGACATCTCTAGACATTTCAAGACATTCCAAGTGCATTTACTCTAATGCTTCACTCCAAATTTAGTGCACCACGTTCCTTGTTTTATAAGCATGCCAACCTTTGGATGATGGAGTTCACATTGGGATTGTTACCGAGTTGGTTCTAACTAACCGAGTTAACCACCTTGACTCGGTGAGTCAAGCCCAACTAACTCCTAGCCTAGTTCCAAACCCAAAGCTACGTCCAAAGCTAGCTCCAAACCTCCCATACTCCAAACCTAAAGTCTATATAAACTCACCTTCACTCATTTTTCAAGGACCTTAAACCATTTTGCATAATTCACTCTCAATTCTCTCACATTCTCTCTGATTTTTTTCTGCTACATCTTCATCTTCATCTCAATTCTCTTCCAAAACCTCACCAAAGCTCATTTCCACTTTGAAGGATAATCACTTTTACATCAAAAGTGATTATTTCTTGAGCTCAACCTTCATCATTCTTGCTATTATACTTGGATTTTTGGAGTTATTTCAGCTTATGGATTAATCTTGAGTATTTGCTGCAAAATTCAACGGTTCGATTTCTCATTTCGTAGCTTCATCGTATTTTGCTCGGTTTCGATACGTTTCGTCAAAAAATTGAAGACTCCTCTGGTTTTCTTTGATTCTCTGCATCAAGAATACTTTGCAACAATTACCAAGGCACATTTCCGCCTTGTAGGTTGGTAGATCTTACTTTGCTAATTGTTTCGATCGTTTCCGCGCATTTACGATGTGATTTCAATCGTTTTCAGTTCGATTCGTTATGCATTTACGTGATCTTTAATCTCCATGATTGTTGCTTGTAATGTGTGTTAATTGCACTTACATGATATAATTTCATGCACAAATTCATGATCTAGCATGTGGTAGTTGGTATAAGTGATTGTATGCTGAAAATCACTTTTGAAAAGTTGTTTTCCTGATATTTTTGCCACTGTCACAATGGTAACCGGTTAACATGTGGTGAGTAACCGGTTACTCAGTGCAATTTTTCACACAAAATGCAAGTTTTCAAGCAAGTAACCGGTTACCCCGTGGTGAGTAACCGGTTACCACTGTGCAGAATGGCCATTTTCTTGCATTTCCAAGTGTGTTTGCCATGCTTTCTTCTTCTAACTTCCATGGATCAATGTGCTTGATATTTGCGGATGTTTTAAGTGTTGTTTAGCTTCTATTTGAAGCATGCTAGTCAATTTTCGATGCTCGACTTTGCATTTATCGATTATTTGCAACTTTGACAATGTTTGTTCATGAACATCTTGCATTCCATTTGATCACATATAAACATGTTTTGCATGGCATACTAATTATCATTTGGTACTGTTTTGCATATTTGTTTCTAGATTACATTAAGTTTGTTCTTTATTGAAAAAAATTAATCATGTTTAATCCATAATTCACACCTTTTGCTTTAATGATTTTTCATTCCCTTTGAAAAATTGTTAGCATAGCATTTTCCCTGTGATTGATTGATCGAAACCATGTTTTAATTAGTTGATCTGCCCCTTCCCTTTCTTTAGGACCTCTTTTAGAGCTTTCTCTCTCAGTCCCCCACGAGGTTGGATTTTCGCACTATGCCTTGCCTTGGAGCACTGCAAGAACTAAAGTTGTTACGCTGTTCATTTCACCACGCGTGGAGCACTGTACAAATTGGAGTTGTTACCCTGTCCATTTCAACTTCTGCATTACACCCTGTGTGTTAGAGAAGGAATGAGAAGGGAGAATTTCTACTCTCATTCTGACTACTTCAGGTAGGGGACGAATGACCCTGTGCTTGGCTTAGTCATCTTTATCTCCAGGCGGTAGTGTACCCTCTTCTCCCAGTCGAGTCGATCCTTGATCACTCTTATCACTTTCGATCTCTCTTTTGATCAATCACCTTCTTGGTTGAGATCTTTTGTTCATTGGGTTAGTAAGTTCCCTTCATATCAATACCTTTTTCTTCTCGCAGTCAATCATTACTCTTAGATTCCCCTGAAGAATCTTAATCCACTTTCTTCGGTTAAACACAGTACTCCTGTTGCGACTAGGGATGTAAATGGATATCCATGGGGACGGATATTATGATATCCGTATCCGCCCCGTTGGATAAATATGATATCCATATCCGCTCCATATCCATGCGGATATCCGTTAAGCGGGTAATCCGCGGGTTTTACGATATCCGTGGATATTTACAGATATCCATGGATAATATTTTTTTTATAAAAATTATTTTTTGGAAAAAATATTTTTAACTTTTTTTAAAGACACAAAAAATTATTATCACATAAGATCCATACAATTCGCTCTTAATTTAATAATAAAATTTCATCACATTAATTTACTTCTTATTCACCAAAACATTATTAGATCCAAACATAATATCTATACATTTTATTTTTAACCGAAAAAATAGAAGATATTGTGATTGTGAGTTATGATGGAAGAGTGAACGACAGAGGTGTAGGCAGGCAGACACTGATTCGACGGAGGAATGAAAACACTAGTTGGTTGGACTGTGAAATTGTTGAAATGAAATATGAAGTATTGAAGAGTTTAAATATGAAATGACTAATAGAATTTGAATGAAATGTGAAAGGTTTTCTTCGAAGAAAATTTAAAAAAATAAATAAAGAAATAAAGAAATATAAGAAGACTATTTTTTTAGAAAATGAAAAGATAAGGTATAATAAACTAATGATATTTAAATGATTTTTATAATTTATAAACAGATATGGATATCCGCGGGCACGGATATCATTAAACCCGTATCCATATCCATTAACAAACGGATATTTAAATATCCATTTATTTTATCCGTGGATATCCATTAAACTACCCGCTCCTTATCCGTGACAGATTTTATCCACGGATATCCGCGGGTACGGATTTTTTTGCCATCTCTAGTTGCGACCGAACCCCTTTGCGGAGTTCGCAACCTTATTTTGGTTCTTCTCCCTTTGTTTGGTTAATCACTGTCTGTCAGTTAAAACACCAATGTTACACTTCTTCTCAGTTAACTACAGCCCGCCTGTTAACATACTGAGTTCCTTGGGTTAATCACCTCCTCTCGGTTAATCACCCATTTCTTCAGTTAACCACAGCCTGGCTGTTAAAATACTAAACCCCTTTTGAGTTAATCACCTTCTCTTGGTTAATTACTTATTCTTCTCGGTTAATCACAGTAATATGTTCAAAACCGAACCCCAGCGGTTAGCAACCTCTTTTGGTTCAATACCCTTCTTTGTTGGTCAAGTGTTGTTTATTCAGTCAATACCAACGTCCTTTTTGGGTCACGACCTTCAATCGGTCCTACACCCGTTCTTCTGGTTGATCACAGTTTTTCTCTGTTAAAACCAATGCTTCTCTATCCCCGCAGAGTTGCAATCCTTGTTTTCCTCGGTTAACCACTGTTTATCAGTTAACATACCGATGTCCCCTCAGAGTCAAACACCTCCTCTTGGTTCAGTACTCTTTCTTTTGGTTCATCACAGTCCGTCTGTTGACACCAGCCTCTTTCCCCACCTGGGTTTTACTCTTTCTCTTCGGTTAACCACTCCCAGCCAGTTAATATACCGAGTTTCCTATTTCCCCTGGTTTTGACACCATCCTTTTGTTTGCTTCCCAGTAGGGTTGACTACCCTCTGTCCCTAGCAGTTCTTTATTCTTTTTTCCCCAGTGGAGTCCTTTCTTTTCATTTTGCTCTTACTTTCTTGGTTTTAACACCAATCCTCTTTGTATCCCCGACGGAGTTTCTTTCGTTCTTGGTTTTGACACCATTCCTTTTCTAGTCTCTTCCTGTTCAGCTTTTCCCCAGTAGAGTTTTCTTTCACTTTTGCTCTTGGTTTTGACACCACTTCTCTTTTTTCCTGTTTTGTTTTCCGTTCGGTTCCCCGAACTACGGAAGCTCTGATTCTGCATTCTTTTGAATGTATGATACGTAGGCACGAGATCGCAATGATCTTGGCGAGCACACTTCCACCCTTCTTTCTTTCTTCTTTTCCTTCATGTCCCCTGGTTCCATGAACTACGACTCTCTGATTTCCTCATTGCACTATGAGGGTACGTAGGCACGAGGGCCCCAATCCTCCACGAGCACTTTCTTTCTTTCTTTTCTTTCCTTTTTTTTTTCCCCTTTCTTCTCTCTTCTCTTTCTTTTATCTAGAAGCCTTTAGATAGATAAGCCATCCAAGCCTAGAAGTAAGCAAAATGGTTCCCGTCGAGTACGACGGATGCGTTAGGTGCTAGTACCTTCCTTTCGCATAACCGACCCCCGTTCCCGTTTCTCTTCCCCTTGGGTTTTATCGATATTTTCCCTGTCCTTCGGGACTAAATAAAGTTCGGTGGTGACTCTGTGTTATCTTTGAGTGTGCGATTCACTCGGGTATAAACTAGCAATCTTCAATATCAATTAGAATTGATCATGGAGGTGAGTTCAAAAATCATCTTTTTGAAGCATTTTGTGAAAGCCATGAGATTGATCATAATTTTTCGCACCAAGTACCCCTCAACAAAACGGGGTTGTGGAACGTAAAAATAGAATTTTGGAAGAATTAAGAAGGACTATGATCAATGAGAGTGGCCTTCCAAAATACTTTTGGGTCGATGCCATTAGTACGCCTTGTTACGTTTTGAATAAGGTGTTCATCCATCCTATTCTAAACAAGACACCGTATGAGCTTTTAAAAGGGAGAAAGCCCAACGTATCTCACCTTCACGTTTTTGGTTGTAAGTGTTTGGTGTTGAATAATGGTAAGGAAACACTTGGTAAGTTCGATGCTAAGGCCGACAAAGGTATCTTTCTTGGATAGTCTCAGTCTAGTAAGGCATATAGAGTTTACAATAAGAGGTTACTTACTGTTGAGGAGTCGGTACACGTTACTTTTGATGAGTCTTATCCAAAAAATGTCGGAAAAGGTAGTTCTTTTCATGGTGCATGTGTATCTTCAGAAGACATACTCAAGGACACTGATAAAGGAACTGATCAACCTAAAGCAGTGCATGTTGAGGAGGAAAAAGATCACCCGCCTAATAAAGATGACCTTCCTCCAGCTTGGAAGTCTTCCAAAGACCATCCCATCGACAACATTCTCGGTGACATCTCAAAGGGAGTAACAACTCGTTCCAAGCTAAGTAACTTATGTTATTACTCCGCTTTCGTTTCGCAAGTTGAGCCAAAAAACTCAAAAGAGGCCTTACTCGATGAACATTGGCTTTTGTCAATGCAAGAGGAGTTGAATCAATTTAAAAGAAATGAGGTTTGGGACCTTGTCCCTCCTCCACGAGGCCATCGAGTAATCGGCACCCGATGGGTGTTCGGGAACAAGCTCGACGAAAATGGAGTTATAACTAGAAATAAAGTGCGCTTAGTTGCGCAAGGGTATAACCAAGAGGAAGGCATAGACTATGTGGAAAGTTATGCGCCTGTTGCCCGACTCGAGGCTATATGCCTGTTGCTTACCTACTGTTGAATGCAGAATAGGGCAAGCAGCAAAAATATTTATTTTCGGAAAGAATTCCCTCCGGGACTTATGTCGTGTCCACAGAGATCGGTTCGAGGGAAAGAATGTCGTTCCACAATCTCCCGCATTTATGAGTTTGGATTAAATGGTTTTAAGGTAAATGCGGGAAAGTAACTAAGAACATAAAAAGTATACATTCTTCGGAGAAAAGAAACTTATCAAGCATACATATAATCCACTCGTCACAAACATAAATTTATCGATCATTTTCACTATACTACAATACTCGTCAAAATCATCCAGTATCGCTCACAACAGTGTCCATATCTGGCACACTGAGCTGAGAGAGCAACCGTATTACTCTTGTCCTCACTCTCGCGCACGACGCCTCGAAACACGGAAGGCATTAAGTTCCGACACCAAAAAGATTATTCTCTAAATCTATCTCTAGCATCTAGATAATCGATATCCATCCTTAATCAAGATTCATGATGTTTATCTCTAACACAACACAAATCCAAACATAAATGCAAAAAGATCAAGGAAGACATAGATAATGATTTGTAAAGCAGATTTTATACAATATTATGATCAACAAAGATACATATGTTCAGAGTAACTATACAAACACCCAACAAGATAGAGTTTACAAAAAGAGGAAAAAGAGATAAACCAACACTTCTCGAGTTGTCAAGACGATTGAGGAGAATCCACCTCCGATTCGACAAGATGCAAGCTCCATTTGTTGTTTTCAAGCTCTCCTATGAAGAAATGATGTTTGATGGAGTGGGAGCAAAAAATACCCAAACCATCCTCTAAAAATTGTGTTTTTATGCCTTATATGGTGTTTCTGTCCGTCAAAATTCGCCTGGCAAAGTTAGGTGGCTTATTCTGCACTTTTTTATGCTTTTGGACTATCTGGCTCGCCACAGCTTCGCCTGGCGAGCCTGGGCGAAAGCTGTCATGATTGCAAAAATCCTGCACTGTTCCGGCCATAACTTTCGAACCGTAACTCTGTTTTTCGCCCAGTTTGAAGCGTTGGAAAGCTTATTCAATGCTATTTATGAATATGACAAGATATTCTTGCTTGAATACCTACAAAAATGAGATAAAATAAATTAAACTCAATGAAATTTACACGATACGCAATATATACACTATAACGTAAAGTAAACGTATTTACAAACAAAGCGGGATTTATTCGTACGATATTAACAAAAAGTATCGATAAGTGCAACAAAACTTATATACAAAAATAGATACAATTTGCACTTATCAAACTCTCCTCAACTTAAACTTGTTTGTCCTCAAACAAGAATCAAACAACTCAAAGAAACAGAGTGACAACCAAAGAATCACGAATCAACAGGTTTTGAAAAACAGAACAAATGAATGGTTCAAATGAAAAACGATACACATAAAGTAAACATTTACCACTAAACTACGACGATAACATAGTAACGAAACAAATGCAAAATACAAAAATCATGCCAAACATCCTAAAACAACACAAGTCCAAACGTGAATCACACATAGCAAAAACAATCATCGGTAGATGAAAAACAAAAAATGAGGTACTTTTCACTCACACAACAATCTTGCAAGCAAAAGACTAAATTATGCACTCATCCAAAAATTCACATTGAACATATAAAGGCAAGAATCACAAGGGCTTTTCAAGGTTGTAATATGGTCCGGTAAACAAACAGGGAGTGACCAACTCACAAAAGTTCAAACACAAAATTCCAATCAACTTCTTCCAAAATCCCAAGTGTTACGCAAAACACAATACTTATTTAGCACAATTATTTGAACTCTTTTTGTTTCCTTTCTCAAGGATTTTCTTTTTCTTTCTTTTTTTCTTTTCTTTTTCTTTGTCATATTTTTCTCTTTTTTCTTTCCTCGTAGAATCCAACCAATGAGTATACAACCATTCTCTCCCCAACTTGAATTCAACCACATCATCATGTGAATACTCCCTACTTTCTAAGGTAAGGCAAAAATTCATAAAACAACACAAAGTTGAGGGTCCAAGAAAAAACAAAATCCATTCAAAAATAAGTGAAGTAAATACTCATAGACAAACATTAAGTTCAAATAAAACATGGATCAAAAAGCTGAAAGGGGTTATAAATGATCGCACACTCACAAGGTGAATAGACTATTTGGCTAGGTAGTTGTGCTCAAAATGAAACAAAATGCCTTGATCCTTTTCATGCTTTCATATAATCAACACAAACAAAAGATTAAGCATAATAAAATCCAGTTAGAACAAGAATGTTGGTACTCCGCGCATATATGAACAATAGAATGCTACCTCACAAAAAAGGGTGGGAACTAAAGTGATTCACAACAAGAACAAGTATACAAAAGAATGAATGACATGGAATTTTGTAAAAAATCCTAAGTATCATGAATATGCTAAAGTATAGAAAGCGATAAACACATACATTGGACGAGTACAAAACTTACCAATATCATTACCATACATCCGCAAGTTGAAATGATCAAACTTGGAACATCACCAAAAGTTCCTAAAGCTACTCAAAACAAGCTCAAAGGCAAACACACAAACTATTAAAATTCATTAAACAGGTTGTAAAGTGAAGGTTTAAGAATTTTACAAAAAATCCGAGTACAACTTGTTTAATGAATACTCACCACACTACCTAAACTAAACAACAACAAAAGAAAAGAATACACCATACTTGTTTTACGTCGTAAGCTCGACGCCTTTACAATGCTTAGCTAGTAACTTCCTTCCTTCATGCCATAGTGATGCCTCACCGCGCAAACCAAAAGCAAGTGTCCTAACCAAACACTTAAACAAACGTTACGGGAACAAAATGTATACAACACTTGAACAAACATAATGGAAACAGACAATATATACGATATATACAAAACTCAAAAACAAAGAAACTATCGCAATGCGATTCAATATCAAAACCAATCCCCGGTAACAACGCCATTTTGTTGATTGCAGAATAGGGCAAGCGGAAAAAATATTTATTTTCGAAAAGAATTCCCTCTGGGATTTATGTCGTGTCCACAGAGATCGGTTCGAGGGAAAGAATACCGTTCGACAATCTCCCGCGTTTATGAGTTTGGATTAAACGGTTTTAAGGTAAATGCGGGAAAGTAACTAAGAACATAAAAAGTATACATTCTTCGGAGAAAAGAAAATTATCAAGCATACATACAATCCACTCGTCACAAACATAAATTTATCGATCATTTTCACTATACTATAATACTCGTCAAAATCATCCAGTATCGCTCATAACAGTGTCCATCTCTGGCACACTGAGCTGAGAGAGCAACCGTATTACTCTCGTCGTCACTCTCGCGCACGACGCCTTGAAATACGGAAGACATTAAGTTCCGACACCAAAAATATTATTCTCTAAATCTATCTCTAGCATCTAGACAATAGATATCCATCCCTAATCAAGATTCATGATGTTTATCTCTAACACAACACAAATCCAAACATAAATGGAAAAAGATCACGGAAGACATCGATAATGATTTGTAAAGCAGATTTTATACAATATTATGATCAACAAAGATACATATGTTCAGAGTAACTATACAGACACCCAACAAGATAGAGTTTACAAAAAGAGGAAAAAGAGATAAACCAACACTTCTCGAGTTGTCAAGACGATTGATGAGAATCCATCTCCGATTCGACAAGATACAAGTTCCATTTGTTGTTTTCAAGCTCTCCTATAAAGAAATGATGTTTGATGGAGTGGGAGCAAAAAATACCCAAATCATCCTTTAAAAATTGTGTTTTTATGCCTTATATGATGTTTATGTCCGTCAAAATTCTCCTGGAGATGTTAGGAGGCTTATTCTACACTTTTTTCATGCTTCTGGACTGTCTAGCTCACCACAGCTTCGCCTGGCGAGCCTGGGGGGAAAGCTGTCATGACAGCAAAAATCCTGCACTGTTCCGGCCATAACTTTCGAAACGTAACTCCGTTTTTCGCTTGGTTTGATGCGTTGGAAAGCTTATTCAATGATCTTTATGAATATGACAATATATTCTTGCTTGAATACCTACAAAAATGAGAGAAAATAAATTAAACTCAATGATATTTACACGATACGCAATATATACACTATAACGTAAAGTAAACGTATTTACAAACAAAGCGGGGTTTATTCGTACGATATTAACAAAAAGTATCGATAAGTGCAACAAAAATTATATATAAAAATAGCTACAATTTGCACTTATAACCTACGCATGTGCGAAAAACTTCAAATTATTTCAAATGGATGTAAAAAGTGCATTCCTTAACAGTTACATTAATGAAGAGGTTTATGTAGCCCAACCTCCTGGATTTGAGTCCCATGAGTATCCCGATCACGTTTACAAGCTAAAACGTGCTTTGTACGGTCTCAAACAAGCCCCTAGGGCTTGGTATGAGCGTCATAGCAAATTTCTACTTGATCAAGGGTACTCTAGAGGAAAGGTTGACACAACTCTCTTCATTAAACGTCAAGGAAAACACCAAATTTTGGTACAAATATATGTAGACGATATTATATTTGGTTCTACTAACACAAATATGGTAAATGAGTTTTCTAAGTTAATGCAGGGAGAGTTCGAGATGAGCATGATGGGGGAGCTAAACTATTTCCTCAGATTGCAAATCAAGCAACTTGATGAAGGGACATTCGTGAGCCAGACGAAGTATTGTCTTGAGTTACTCAAGCACGTCGACATGGCTAGCTCAAAGGCTATTAATACTCCGATGCCTACATGCATCAACTTGAGTCGAGATGAGAATGGTAAGGATGTAGATGTCAAGAGAGATAGAGGTATAATTGGCTCTCTCCTCTATCTTACTGCATCCCGACTAGATATCATGTTTAGTGTCTGCATGTGTGCTAGGTACCAATCGTGTCCCAAGGAATCTCATTTAAAAGTCGTGAAACACATACTTAGGTATCTATGCGGTACTCCAAAGTATGGGCTTTGGTATTCCAAGGGAAGTGATTGCTCTTTGGTTGGCTATTCTGATTACAACTTTGCCGATTGCAAATCGGATAGGAAACGCACTAGTGGTACTTGTCACTTTTTCTCAAATTCCTTAGTGAGTTGGCATAACAAAAAGCAATTTTTTGTTTCTTTGTCAATAGCCGAGGTAGAATACGTTGTGGACGATAGTTTTTATGCTCAAGTCTTATGGCTTAAGCAACAATTACTTGACTACAATGTTCAACTTGAACGTATTCCTATTTTGTGTCAAATACAAGTGCCATTAACCTAACCAAAAACCCGGTATTACATTCTCGCACGAAACATATAGAAGTATGCCATCATTTCCTTAGGGATCATGTAGAGAAAGGCGATGTGGTATTTGGGCATGTTGTTCTAAGAATCAACTTGCGGACATTTTCACCAAACCTCTTGCGACAGGTCTTTCTTTAATATCCGTAGGGAACTTGGTGTTCTCGATATCTGGGATCGCGTTTGATTATGTATACATGATTGCATGCTTTATACTATTGCTTGTCTATATTTTTCTTTGACTAACAATAATTGAAAAAATTAAGCTACATATGAGGGCATCTATCATCAATCGTCGGTGGTAATATAGTTCCTTCTTAAATTACTACTCTTGATCAATTATACGTGTAACCTATTGTGCCAAAATATGGATTAGATTGATGTTTATTTCATGATTAGGTGTATTTTTTATCCATTTTTTAAGTTTGGCATGTGTGTGGCTTTTTATTTATCTCTACTTGATGCATAATGTTCTCAAAATGTGCATTTTTTCCATGTTCTACTTGTTTGAGTCGACCAAAACAGGGCATGGGCCGACTCAAGAATGTTAAATTTTCTTACATTTAGGAGTGGGTTAGCGCAGGTCGACCTTATGGTCGACGCATCATTTTAAAAATTGGAAAATATAAAAATTATTTCACTGTGCGTCGACGCATGACCTGTTTAGGTCGACACATCGCTGACAAAGTTTGAATTTTTTTCTCGGGAAGACGCGCGCCCCTTTTGCATGTTAGAAAAATTGACCAAAATTAAATTGTATGTTACATTTTCCAATTCTCATCATTATATATTGCATCTACTACCTTTCCTCATTCTTCTCCTCTCCATTCAAACTTCCAAAACCCTAAAAACCCATTACAAATACCTTCTCTAAAATCCAAAAGTTCCAAAATCAAAAGGGTGTTCAAGGGTTCTCTCAACATAGAATCAAGGTTTCGTAGTTTGTTCATCTTCATCATCAAGATTCGACCACTGTTCTTCATCATCTACAATTTCGTGTACTGTTCATTTATGTTAAAAAGAGTGTCTTTCAACGGCTTCAACAAGGATCACCGGAAAGAGACCATCCAGAGCCTCTACTTCAAGAGTAGGTACATCAAACATGCCGGTAAATGCTCTCTCTTTATTATCTGATAATTTAACTGAGACTTTCAACAAGGATTTTCGTAACTGGTCAATTGTCAAACAATTTGTTTACTATCCTTTGAGGGCTGAACATTTCCATTTGACTGAAATTATTGAACTGCTGAATGCTCAACTCTTTGATGAGTTCTTGGAGTTAGACACCAAGTACAATGAGGACTTGGTTAAGTTATTCTACACAGGAATTCAAGGCAAGTTCGAAGGTTCTACCTTTAAGTAAATGATAGGTGGTAAGATGTACACTATTAATTCTACCGTCTGGAAGAATTTGGTTAACATAGATCCACAGGGATCTACTCTTCTTAAGGTTACAAATTCTAAGTTTGTTAATGATTATGAATTTAAGACTGCTTTGAACTCCATGCTGCGAGATCCTTATTCTGACAGCATTGTGAATAGTAATTTATTTCCTAAGAAGGTTACAACAGGGAAGTTGAAGACTGTTGATAGGATTCTTCAGTGGATCGTTGCTCAAATACTACGTCCTACGAAGGGAGGATACTCACAGGTTGATCAGACTGAGGTTCATTTAATTTATCTATTGAAAAATAAGAAGCACATTGATTGGCCTCATTACATCACAAGTCGGATGTTTGCACTCCGTGACTCCAGTCGAGGTACGACCCTATGTTATGCATCTTTTATTCAGTGTATTTTGAACAAGGCTGAATTGGTGGTCCAAGGGATTCCTTACATGTCATTAACATCTGATCAAGAGTTCATCCAGAAAACTCTCACCATGATGGGGTACTTCTGGGACAATCAAGACAAACAATACAAGTTTTGGTCTAGAGATACACATCAAGATGTTCATTATGATGTCGCGGATGAAGACGAGGATGAAGAAGAAAATGAGCAAGAAGAAGAACCTGGTAATGAAATGCAAACAGAGGTGCATAATATGGAAGAGGATAATGTTGAATGGATAGGTTACTCTCCCTCTCAAGATCCCAATGCTAATCAGGGATGGGGTGAGTGGCAACATACCAGATGGACTTCACTTGGTTCATCTTATAACCCTCCAAACTATGAATGGCACCAACAAGAAGAGTATGAGTGGCACCAGCCTGAGTACTCAATTCCTACTCCTACACTGCAACCACAACAGAACAATGAGGAAGTCCTGGAAATGTTACGCTCAATGCAGCTTTAGCAACAAAGTTTTATGACCGCACAAGAGGAGAGGCATACCGCTCTCACAAACCAGTTGGAAGCGCAGAATCAGAACTTCAACCGGTTTGCTTCTGCAGTCATGAATAGATTTAACACTTTGGATACTACTATAGAGAGTCAGACTCGTTGTTTGACAAACATTCTTAATACTCTTAACTAGGCTATATTTGAGCTTAATGAATGTTTGGATGAGCAACCACTTCCTCCACCTCTAGACCATTACTTCTGAGGCAGGAGTCACCACTTTAGGGGGAGGAGAACTTGATGACTAGGATTTTAGTTTACTGCATTTCATATCTTGTTTTATGTTGCACGCCTTTTATGTGTTGAGATTTGCTTATGTACTTTGTATGACATTGGAGTTTGTTGACATTTGCTTTCTTATGGAATGTATTTTGAATTTCTATCTATGCGTTCTTGTGCCTTATTTATCCATATGATATTTGTATTAACACCATTATATGTGGATGTATGTTGATGTATCTTGCCTGCAAGTGAATTCATAAGTATGTCATATGTTATCCTTTGACCATGGCCTTTTTCTCTTTTTGATGTTGTCAAGGGGGAAAAAGGGTATCTACAAGCAAAAGCAGCATCAAAGTTGAATTTTAGAGGACTACACAAAGTTAGGGGGAGGATGAGCTTCAAATTACAAGACAAGCTAAAGAAGTTTTTCCATTATCAAAAAGGGGGAGTATGTGAGGGCAAGGTGTCTTACACTTGATCTTTATTTTAATGATGTCAAAACATGTACTAGCTCGTAGTATGTAATTTGGACGGTATCATCTCACCATTGTCGAAATTCTTATTTCGCAATGCATAAACGATCAATAATCACGTGTCCAAACATATAAGAAGAGTCTTGCACATCTATTACATGTGTGTGATCATGCTATGAGTCTTAGGTATGCATAAACATTGCCTAAGTAGATGAAAACATGTGTAAAAATCAGTTTTTAAGATTTTTGGTAGCTTGAGTCGACCTAAACCAAGCTTTGGTCGAATCATGAAAAGTTGGCATTGTTGAGTTTTCCTCGGGTTAGCACACGCTGACCCTTTGGTCGACGCATACTGGAGTCATTCTTCTTTCTGCATTTTCATCAGCCATGCGTCGACGCATGACCCCTTTAGTGGTCGACCCATGGTTCTCAAACTTGCGCAGATTTGCCCACGCGCTGACCCTCATTAATGTATGGTCGACTCTTCGCTGAATGTGACTCATTTTTCTGGTTTTTCCAATGTTCAAAATGCTGTTACTTGTGGTAGTTGGTCCTAGCATCATATAAATACTTGGTGCCTTATTTTTTCATAACAACAAGAAAAAGTGAAAGATTTACATTGAAACTTTTCTCTCATCATCTTCATCTTCATTCTTGCATTTTCTCAACAAATACACATAACAGTTTTTGTTGATCTTTTGCATCATGAGGTGATAACGTCCAAACATAGAAGTGTATCTTGTTTGGGGTGAGTGTTTCAGTGGATTTTTTCTTGAATAAAACCTCTTGGGTTTTGTCCTCCAAGATCAATTGGATTTAGGGGTTTTTGGTTCAGACCTTTGTGTTCATTGAATTCAGCCGAGCGAAGGTGATCGAAGAACTATGGGTTTTGTCGATCTAGTAGCATCAACCGGAGGATTGTGCAACAAAGGTTTGGGGATCAAATTGTGTGTGGATCAGAATCAGCCAAGTGAAGGTGATTGAAGACCGGTGTTTTCATGCAATCTAGTAACGGTAAACGGAGGTTCATCCAACAAGTTCGAGGCACTTGATTCGACTCGAATTAAGGGAAGAGAAGACATAGTATCAGCATCAACGGAGTTTCTTGAGTGTGTGATAGCTAAGCCTTCTCTTGTAAAAATAATTTGTAAACAAGATTATAGATATCTCAATTCTAGATTTAGAATTGGGGGCAGACATACCTGAAGCGAGGACGAAAGGGGAACTGCATAAACAAACTTGGTGTCGTTTCTCTTTCCCTATCTCCTTTAATTTTTAAACTGTTTACGCTTGTGATTGTTCAATTGATCGATAAAAATTCTGGGATAGTATAGTGCAGAAAAACTGATTTGAAAACCATTACATAATCATTTTGGATTGTGCTTAGTGAAAATTCTGCACTAACTAAAATAGAAGGTTTAGCTTGGAGTGTTACGCACTCCAAGTGCTCGATAAATTGAACGCTTACAAGGTGTTTGATATATTGTCATTTTTGGTTTTATTTTTTATTTTTCTTTGGAGATTGCACAACATTGAGTGTTGTTGGTAAATTAATTAATAGTTAAGTTGCGATTCAATTTTTCTCATCGAGCCTTTCGTTCCATTTGGCTTACGTATATCCGATTCTCTCAGTAACCGGTTCGTTTAGACGAATTATCCTCGGCCACTTCCGCAAACAATTTTTAAAATCATATTTTAGCGCCGATTCACAATTAAAAAGTAGTGATATATTCAACCCCCCTTCTAGATCAATTGCCGTCCTCTAACAATTATCAATTTATCATCACAATAGAAATGACCGTACAACTAAAACATGGAACAATAGGATATTAAGATCTAAACATTATTTTGGTTTTATAATTAAGAAAAAAAAATGTATTATTAGGACTTTTTCAATAAAAAAAGTTACTCTCAAATTATATGATAAAAAAAATAATTAAAGTTATATTGGAAAGAGAAATTAGGTATGATTTTACAATATTATCTTTTATTCATGGGTAATGCTAACTTGTGTCCTTGGGGCACATGTTAAAAAACCCAAAATTAAAAATTTCGTAGTGAATAAAACAATAAACTCATTAATTATAAAGTTGTATTACATTTAGGCTAAATTACCTACGAGGTCCTTTAACTTATTTAATTGTAACACTTTGGTCCTTTATGTTTGTTTTGCTTCAAGTAGGTCTTTTATGTTACATAACTGTTGCAACGTTACCCTTTTAATCAACTTCCGTTAAAAAAAACGTGATGTGGCACGTTGCTTATGTGGCGTTTAATAGTGCTGAGGTGTAATTATTCAATTTATTATTTATTTATTCATCATCTTCTTCGTTGGAAAGTCACGCAGGTACTATTCACAACGCCATGGCTATCATTTCAAGCTTTCTAAAATCAAAGCGGCGGGATGCGAAACACGCACAGAATGAATCGAAATCACAAGATAAACACAATGCTACGATCAATTTCGAACATCAAACAACAACAGAGACAAATCAACAACACAAAAACTCTTTTTGTTGGCTGGGATTGGACTGTTGGAACTGTAGTAGTGGCTGTTTAAGATGGAACATTAGCAGGTTGAGATGGAACCAGCACTGGGAGGTTGAGATTGAACTCTTAATTATTCAGCAGAAAGTCACCCTGACACAAAAAGTGTGTTTAATCCTGAGTCTGTTAGTGCAGATAATAAAACTAGCACTGGGAGGTGCCTGCTAGAAGATAACAACGTAAAGAGAGCTGAAAAACTTCAATTGGGCCGTTACAACGTAAAGTGAACAAGGTCATTACATGAAAAACTTCAATTGCTTTACCTAAGGAAAAAGACAAAATCATTGAAATAATAAATTTTAAATCAACTGGGTTATGAGCAATCATGTCTCTTTAAAGAAATATACCTTTACACAAAATTGACATGCCAACAATCCTACGTCAACGTTGTAGTTTTATTGATGGATCTTTTAGCATGCTAATTCTTTAAAAATTTAGTCACCATCTGCTTCAACAGTTTAATTTCAAAAAAGAGTGCAAGGTAAAAAAAACTAACAACTACCTGGATGCATGCCCTTGTTTTGGTCTACAGTTATATTTGTTTTCTAGTTTTTCCCAATAATTAATTCTTAACATAAAACATAAATAGACAGATATTATCATTTGATCAGATTCCACTATAGTTTTGAGCAGGGGAGGGGCCTTAAGAAACAAGTGCAGGAGAACCTCCAACATTATCTTGTGGAATTTCAAAAAGTAGTATTAGAACTGTATTATAATAGCAAGAGTAAAACAAGATAGTATTAAAACTATATTATAATAGCAATACCTTTGAACTTATATTCCTTTCTACAAATGTTGGTCAACTGAAATAACCACAAAGAGATGGAGAAATGAGAATTTATTCAACCCACAATTTGCTGTTGAAAGTCAACACACCAGTGGTAGAGTTGTCCCTACCAAATCATTGAAAGTCATAGTCAATAAGAAAAGTATAGAAAAAACAAAGCAAATTGAATTCAGTCAAGGAGAAAAACAAAAGAAGGCGTATGATAGTGCAACAAAGACATTTAGAGATGTAATCCCAAGGTTTGAAAAAAAATCATATCTGAATTCGAAGGTAGTTAAGGGATTTTTTGTGTTGTTGATTTGTTTCTGTTGTTGTTTGTTGTTCGAAATTGATCGTAGCATTGTGTTTATCTTGTGATTTCGATTCATTCTGTGTGTGTTTCGCATCCCGCCGCTTTGATTTTAGAAAGCTTGAAATGATAGCCATGGCGTTGTGAATAATACCTGCGTGACTTTCCAACGAAGAAGATGATGAATAAATAAATTACAAATTGAATAATTACACCTCAGCATTGTTAAACGCCACATAAGCAACATTTGTGCCACATCACGTTTTTTTAACGGAAGTTGATTAAAAGGGTAACGTTGCATCAATTATGTAACATAAAGGACCTACTTGAAGCAAAACAAACATAAATGACCAAAGTGTTACAATTAAATAAGTTAAAGAACCCCGTAGGTAATTTAGCCTTACATTTATTACACAATTCCCAATAAAGTTTTACTATATTTATCTCTTAACTTGTGCCATTGGGGGGCACAAGTTAGTATTACCCTTTATTTATTACTACCTCAATTTCTTTTTAAATGTCATCTTTTGATTTTTTACACATACTAAGAAAGTTAATCAATATTGTTATTTTTTATACAATAATTTTTCTTTTATCTATAATACTTTTAATTATTTATTACATTCATTTTACTTTTTTTTCTCTATGTAATAATTATTTAAAGATAATTTTGACAAAAATACATTTAATATTATCTTTAACTTTTCAAATGATAATTAAAAAAAAGGTGGCTTCTAGAGTGGGACATCAACTAAGTCCCTCATGGTGTACCATTCAATTTAACCATTGGATTGAAATAAGTCTACGTGATCTTATTAATAAGTGCTACACTAGATTCGTGTTCTTTTTTTCAAATACTCTTTCTTTCTGCACTATCTCCACAACAATCATGAAAGTTAAAAAGTTTGACAGTTAAATTGCAATTAAAATGAAACTCCTAATTGTGATGTCAAAGTTTAAAACTCTACATCTTCATCCTCTTCCTCTCATGGCTAGAATAAATGCATTTTGCACTGCCATCCTTGTAAGGGTTGCTGCTGTCAAAACTTGCCAAAATTGTGTTTATCTCAAAACTTCGATTAAAGTCTTTTTTGTGCCAAGATCTACAAAAATTACGATCTAATAATGACTTTGTAAAGAAAGTGTATTACAAGATTAAGGAAAAATCAAAACAACATTCTTCTTCTTATTATTTTGTGAATGAAAAAACAACCCTTTTTAATGCATGGCTGAGTCATTTTTCCAATTAAGTTTTCTAAGTGTATTTGAGATTGAAAATACAGTTTTTAGTATAAATCTATTATTGTTTGAACTTTGATTTATTATAGTTTCAAATTTGATATTGGCAAATATTTTTGTTAATAATTTTTTTTCAACAATCATCTTCTCCAATTTTTTTAATCGGAGGAGACAAAATGGGAAAGAGATAGAACTTGTGTGCATAATTGTATACTTGTTCCCATTTTTATTTTTAATTAATCTAAACGGTTGATTAAATCTAATGGTTTATTTTTAATGATTCACCGGTGAACTATTTAGTTAATACCTCATTGTAGATGCCACCAAGAAAAAACAAAAAAAATTATCTAAAAAAAAATAACACTCATACAAAAACAGAAGGAGTACATATTATAAAAAAGAGAAATTTAATTAAGGACTTTTTAATAAGTTGAAAGTACCTTTTAATATTTGTGAGAAAGAAATTGCTTTTAGTTTTTAATGAAGAAACCTAAAACAATTAGCGTTTGATTGCTGTGACTCCATATTCTTAGATTCTTTACTAACCATGGTCGCAAGTGCGTCTGAGAAACAAGCCGATCAAGTTATCGTGAGAGTTATGGTGGACAAAGAGAAAGGCAAAGTCCTGTTCGCGGAGGCAGGGAAGTCTTTTGTTGATGTTCTTTTCGGCTTCTTAGCATTACCTTTAGGTACTATTGCAAGAATGGTGTCTGAAAAGTCAAATATTGAAGCAGTGAGATTTGGCTGCTTGAGTTCACTTTTTGAGAGTGTGTCAGATCTTGATGAACAATATCTAGCCTCACATCCCCGCAAAGAAAGGTTACTCAAGTCAGATAACTCAATGAAATCTTATCGGCAGCAGATCAAAGATGGATTTGTTAAGGAGAATTTGACTTTTATAGTCTCGGACGATCTTTTTGTGAGGCCAAATGTTCTTGGAACAAGTATAATCCTCCTTCGGAAGCTAGGAGTCAATGATGTCAAATCTATTGATAAACAAACAGTTAATTTCAGCAAGAAGGAGGTATGTTTTTTTTTTTCTTTCAAGGAGGCATAGTTTCTGTTTTTTTTTTTTAATATTATTTTATTTATTTACTTAATTTCTGTTTGAACAGGTAACTGATCTTCTTAAGTTGTCATTGATCTCAAAGACTCCTCTGTCAGACTTTATCTTTAAAAAAGAACGGTTTGTTGGTAGTTTAGACCCAAGAAATCTTATTGAGTTTTGGATTGGGTTGGGAGAGGTAGAGAAACCATCTAATAAGATGGTTGTAAATGTACTAATAAGAAAATCAAATGCAAAAGTTTTGTTTGTTGAAGTAAAGGAAGATTTTGCTGATTTTATTTTTAAGTTTCTAACCTTTCCCTTGGGAGGAGTGCTACACATGCTTAGAGGATTATCTTTTGTAAGCTGTATGGATAATTTATACAAGAGCATGACTGAATTGGTCCCAGATAGATGTTTAAGGTCACAGACTTTCAAAGATGTAGTACTAAGTAAGCCTTGTATTAGCGCGATACAATTTACATCTTCTACAGGAGCAGCAGTAACATTCATGTTGACAGACGACTTGGTTGTGACTCCAATGTCATCTATTTCTGGCCTTGCATATTTACAAAAACTGAATGTTCCCCTTAATGATGTAGAAGAAAGGGTCGTCAGTATCGGTCTGAAGGAGGTAAGAGTGTGTGAGACTTCATTTTGCGCACATTCTTTTAATATTATGTTAGTATCAGAATCATAACAATTTAGAGTATTTGATTTCATTGCGAATATATAAATTCATTGTGCAGGGTCTCAGCATACTAAAAGCTTCTTTGACATCAACTTCTGCCTTCACTAATGGTCTTGGCCTTTCCAAAATGCATCAATTCTTGCGTGAAAATTTTCCATAGGAATTACATAACCCTTTTAAAGCTCATTAGTATTGAGTTATAAATGTTAAAGCGCACTACTGTTGTAACATGATATTTGTGAGTAGTATGTTTCATATGGAGAATTTTCTGAAATCTCTGATAGTGGTGTATTGTTATTTCTCATTAATAATCTTTCATGCTTTTTTCTTGTTGAGTTAACAATTTGTAATGATAACTAGTAGTACTACATTGTATCTACATGGTGATGTAGACCTACTTTATTTAGTCTAATTTGACATCCAAAGCTACTTTAATAGATACTCTCTTTTACTTGTTGAATTAACATAATGACGAAAATGAAGGTTGATTTTACTTATATAGGGTGATAACTTGTTTTGGAATTTCTGTTTACATTTGAAACAGAATAACCTTTCCAGCAATTGAATTTTAACATCTGAGGCATGATAAATATTATCAAGATGTGTTTGGCTCTGATAACATCACAACATCATGGTTATCTGTTGAAATCTGTTTTTTGGATCCGGCTTGGGTGACTTTGGGGCGCCAAAGTCACCATAACTTTGTCTCTATCTCTCTCCTAGTTTACTCTCTCTCTCATCTGCTATATTATTTTTGCTTTATTTTTTTTTTTCACATAAACAACACAAAATGCACCGAAGGCACCGTGTCTTTCCCGCCACAAAGTCACCCAAGCCGGATCCCTGTTTTTTGGCATTTCACTTGTGGTAATCGACTACCAGTTTGAGCGTAATCGATTATCACGTTGTTTTTTTGGCCAGAATCTGCAAAACAAGGGGCGCGTAATCGGTTACCAGCTTTGGCGTAACCGATTACTCAGGCAAAATACTATTTTTTTTTTTTTATTTTTGCTGTTTCAGCTTATTTAAATAAACTGTTTTGTTTTGTTTTGATTTTAGTTGTAATTGCCTCATATATAAGGCCTTGTAATGCTCTTAAAGTTACTAATGCAATAATTCTCACTTACCCTAAAAAATTACTCACTCTCTCTATTCTCAACTTCATCTTCTCCATTTTTACCCTAATCTCCATTGATTCACCTCAAAGTTTTTTTTATGTTCCAACATTTGGCATCAAGAGCACTGGTTCTGATCCTGTTCCGCTGCAACAATGAGTACCGTTTTCAACGATCGAATTCCCACCAACCTACCAATTTTTGATTCAAAGAATTATAACAAGTGGTTCAAACAAATGAAAGTTCTGTTTGGGTATCAAGAGGTTCTTGAAGTGATCAACAATGGTGTCACACCACTTGGGACAGAAGCTACAGATGCTCAAAAAGCTGCACACAAGGAAGAAAAGAAGAAGGATTACAAGACACTTTTCTTGATTCATTCTTCCGTCGATAGTGACAATTTTGAGAATGTTGGCGATTGCGAGTCGGCGAAGCAAGCTTGGGAGATCTTGGAGAAACCTTATGTTGGGGCTGTTAAGGCAAAGGTTGTGAGGTTACAAACTTATGCTTCAGATGAATGGAATCAATGACACCGCTGATGTAGAGAGAAAAACAATGTTTATTAGCAAGAAAGAGGCATGTTTTCTTTGGCTTTTCTTGTTATCCATCCGATATCATCATCTTTGGCCTTGGTATTTTTTATGAAATTTTTTATATTTGTAGGTTGTTGATCTTCTCAAATTGTCCTTGCTCTCAAAGACTCCTCTGACAGATTTTGTCTTAAAGAAGAAACCAATCTTTTGTAATTCAAACCCAACATTACAGTCTGAGATTAGTATTGAAAAGAGCTTACAATCTAAGGAGAGTAAGCAGGTGGCTGTGAAATTACTGATTAGAAAATTAAATAGAAAGATTCTGTTAGCTGTAGGAGAGGAAGATTTTGCAGACTTTCTATTTAGTTTTCTTACTTTTCCTCTTGGAGGAGTGTTGCATATGCTACAAGGACTATCTTCTTTAAGCTGCATTGATACTTTATATAAAAGTATGACTGAGCTGAGTCCAGACAGATGTTTAAGGTCGGAAGCACTTAAAGATATGTTAAGTAAGCCTCAAATGTTTCCTACATTCGAATTCTGTAACTGGATATTACCAATTAGGCCGGCATTGCTTACTTTAAAAAATGATAGAGTCTATGATTTTGTTGATACTAAATCTTCTGTTTCTGGAGGGTTTGTAAGTGTGCCACTAAGCATTATCGTTACAGACGACTTGATTGCGACTCCAATTTTATCATTTGATTGGGTTTCATATCTAGAAAGAATGAAGGCCCCCCTTAGTGATGTAGAAGAAATGGTCATTAACATTGGCTTGAAGGAGGTAAATGGAGTGTATGTTGATTTAATAAGTCTCCTCCTCTATTTTGATATTTACTATCTTTCAAATTTGATACGATGTTATAATTTGTTTATGTGTTGCAGGGTCTCAATATACTAAAAGCCTCATTGAACTCCACATCAGTTTTGTCTAACGTCTTTGAATCTTACATCAATTAGTACATTCTATAACCAAACAAAAAGTTGGCGCACATTATTATACAAACGAGATTAAAATTCTTGCATAATTTGGTTTGATATCATGTTTACTCACTAATTAAATGAAGTTAAAGTTATTATGGAGTAGAGAAGGACACTGAGAATCAAAACGGTGGAATGTGATGTTTCTACTTAAGTCATTGTGACATTTTTCTTGTTATTGCTAACAATTTTGGATTGATACTCATTTTCATTACTTAATTTACTTCATTCTATGTGCGTATATGTACATGATATTCCGTATACCTGTTATTTATAATTTGTCAAATAATGCTTCAAACAAGTTGTTCATTGAGCAACCTGAAAAAATCAAAGGAAGAAACATGAAGCCTTGGCTGACGTGTGTTATGATAACTCGGATTGGAGATGAGGCAGAGCAAGCATGCAATCATTTTGGTTTTTTAAATGTGGTTAGGTTTAAATGATTTAATGGGTATTATATTTTGTACTATGTTGGTTTAAGCTGAAAATGCTCTGAATTTTCTGATTAGATACATTTTAAATAATTTATATCTTTTTTATTTATAAATACGGGTTTTAGTACTTCAGTTATGACTGTTTTATTGTTATTGAAGTGAAGCATTACCAACAGACCTATCCTTAAAAAAACTTTGATTATTGAAAAGATGATTAAGTTTACGTGAATAATAGGCTAAGAAGAAACAAGTCATCCTTGGGGCTTAAAGCTCTTTGCCATCCATTTTAATGGTTGGAAAGCGCATAAAGTCTCAATATGCTAAGCGATCCGATCTAAAAGAACTTGACACAACATATCCATAAAAAATCTTAAGGAAGTAGATGTATGCGTCATTTCTCTTATATATGTAACATTTTCTCTATTTCTAGTTGATTTAAGACTTAATTACTCATTTACTATATTTCTAGTTGATGTAGGACTTAATCACTCACACTTGAATTCAACAATCTCATCCACAAGTATGAGTCACCCATATTGAAGGCTCTTTAGTTTTTGATTGGCATTAATTTTGGTATAACAAACCTGACAGAAACATGTTGGACAAGATGTCCTAACATGTAGCAGAACTTGAAGAACAAGATGTTTTGACAAGATGTCCTAACAGGGTTATTCGACATCTTTGTCTGTTACAGTTTTTAAATCTGGTTTGAATATGTTAATTTAAATTCAGATTGTAGAAGATCGTTTGTGTATCCTAGGTGGCGTTCAGATTAAGAAATCAGAGATTCTCTTGGAATTTGAAGATGTGCCGTTTTCTAAAGTGTGTGGAAACATTTTAGGAAACTTAGGATTGAAGAAACTATTCTTGAGGAGAATATTTTGCAGATTATGAGGAACAGAATTGCTGCGTTATTGAAGCCCAAATCCAGTCTTCTTTATGGTTATAAAAAAAAGACCTAGATCTAGGGCAGATCAACGAATCCTTGTGTAATACTTGTAAAGTACAAAATAAGGGTTTAGGGTTTTGAGAGTCGTAGGCTTTCTTGTGTTGTAAGTCTCCCTTTGTATCGGTTGGATACATTGTGGTAGACATAGATGTTTATACAGATTCAGAAGCCTTGAGGTAATGAATTGTATATTGTTCTTGGATGAATCTTTGAAGCAAATCCAATAGAATCCGAGGAGGATTGTTAGTCAAGGTGGCTTGGCTGAACTTTGTATTGAAAGAGGGATCTTTCAAGTAGGATGATACAATTATTGTTAGTATAACTGTTAGATATCACAGGATTTCTTTTGGTATAGCTGTTGTGTGGTCTGGTCTTTATTACCATTTTCTAAAGAATCAGACTTTGGCATGTTTGATTCTTCCGAAGATGTGTTCCTAAAGCAGTTGTTCATCAAGGTATGTGTCCTTGAACAGTTTGGGTATGGTTCATAAACAGGATAAAGGTTGTCTACTCAAACTTGATATCTTAATCAAGTCTATGAGAGCATGTAACTATTGTTCTGTAGAAGTGGAGAAGTTCCTCGAGATGGTATGTCTGAGGGGGGGGGGGGGGGGGGGTTGATCAAGACTGTATCAGACAGACTTGAACTCATCAGCTGGAAGTCATGACATTGATGTCAAAATCAGATGTTCTGACATCAGGGTTATCATCAGACTGTTCCCTCCGTGGGATCTAGTTACAATGGAGGTTTATCATCTTGAGAGAAGCTGATCTTCTCAGATGTGATTGGAATGGATGCTTCAAAAAGCCTATGTAGTGTATGGGAATTGCAGAAGCTAGTAGAGGCTATATTTCATATCCTTAATGTATCTAAGATGTCTTGCTTTGGAGAAAGTAGGATGTTTGCTGAAGACCCAGATTCTTGGTTGAACCAAGAGTATTTTGTCTCTTGGACGTTTGGAGGAAGTTGTGTGACACTTGGCCGTGTTTAACCATAGTCACTTGGATCCAAGATGTGTGTTTCATCTTGGCCTTTGAACAAATTACCTTTATGAAGAAAGGTGGTTATTTGAAGACCAAAGGAGGAGCTGGTTTTGCTCTTGGCTTGCTGATTGTTGAAGGGATCTTCGCTTAAGGAGCTTGCTTTGGTGGGATTATGAGAGTTTATTTCTCTCTATAGTTGTCTGAAGTTCTTGATGATCAAGCTGGTAGGATTTGTGTTCTCTGAAGATCTTCAGTTGGATTACTATGCAATAATAAGTCCAATGGTAATTGTATCAAGAACCATAGTGTTTGGTATCTGTGATATGAGAAGGATGTCCTAACGGATATTAAAACATCATCATGTTTTCTGATATTAGAGTTCAGATTGTGGAAGCTGATATTCACCAGTTGAATAAAAAGTGTTATAACTTATCATACGGGAAAATGATGAGATGAAGACTGTCTTGGATTATGGGGGTGTCTATCTTGTACTCTGACTCATGCTGAGGTCAGAATGCTTGTGGAGAAGTGGTTGTTTCTGCTGTAAGTAACTCTAGAAAGAAATGGATCAGTTTGGAGCTTGAGAAGCAAGTAAGCTAAGGATTTCTGGAGCATTTATTTGATGTCTTTCAAGTGTGAATGACATCTGGGCTAGCTAACAAACTAAGAGATTTTGTATGTCTCTTTGAGGAATATGAGCATTCCAGGTTCAATTGGATTTACTCTCAAGGAACAAGGATATCTATAGCTGTAAAATTCAAGGTTGATTTGTACAGGGTATGGATGGGTTCAGGATGAGAGGGATCAATGGTGATTTTGGTCTCAATCCAAGAGTTTGTTGGTTATGGTACAAGGATGGTAATCCTGGTACTTTCTCACTATATGAGCATGAAGTTGGTCATGTGATAACATGTGGTGATTTTGGGTGTTTCTTGTTGGAAGAAGCATCGGGGGAGAACTTATGTCTATTGGGTGTACTATTGTGGTACATAGATTGCTTGTGGATCAAGCAGTGAGTGAATGCGTTCAGTAGGTGTGTTGAACAAGGAGTGAGCTCTTGAAGACATGAAGATGAGTCTTATGTTTTCCATTCCCTTTAAGGTGTTTTTCTTGCAAAGGAGCACTGGTTATCCTTGATAGGGGGAGTTGGACTTCTGTCTAGGATCTGTTGCTGCAGTAGTACAATTGTTTATCAAGATTATTTGTGGTTTCAAACAGTTTGTGATTGTGTTCCTCTGGTGAGAGTGTAATGTCAGACAAGATGTCGTGACATTGTGTTACTGTTCTAACTAATGGTGAACTTGACAGTGTATTTTTTTTGGATCTGTCATTAGGTGTCAATGGATTGAATCAGATTTGTACAAGCTTCTTGGGAATGTCCTGAGAATCATGATTTTTATCTGGGAGAATTTATTTTTCTCTGCAGGTTGGAAGTCAAGATCAACAGAAGTTTTTTGTTGATATATTGAAGATATCATGATCAAGTTTACTAATTTTGAATGAAATGAGTTTGTTTAGAGTTGAGTGTAGAGGGTCGTGAGTACTCTTCAAATCTTGTATGTCTGTGACTATTAGGGCAATACTATGGGTCTTGGTCAGAGAATTGTGCTTGCTTATACTTTACATATTTGCTTCTGTGTGGTTGCTTAGTTAGTAATCTACCTTTGTCATATTATGGCTAAAAAGGGGGAGTACTACTAACTTAAGTAATCATTGGTTGCTGGCTGCTGTTGAGGGGGAGAGATTTTTTTAATCTCTTGCTGCAGCATAAAAGTTCTAAGTAGAGGAGGAAGTTCTAAGTAGAGGAGGAGGCTGCTAGCTTTGTGTTGTTTTCGCTGCTGACTGATTTTTGCCTCTAACTATTATGTGTTTGCATGCAAGGGTTATTTGGTTTGTTTTAGCCCAAAATCTGCCAAAGGGGGAGATTGAAGGCTCCTTAGTTTTTGATTGGCATTAATTTTGGTAAAACAAACCTGACAGAAACATGTTGGACAAGATGTCCTAACATGTAGCAGAACTTGAAGAACAAGATGTTTTGACAAGATGTCCTAACAGGGTTATTCGACATCTTTGTCTGTTACAGTTTTTAAATCTGGTTTGAATCTGTTAATTTAAATTCAAATTGTAGAAGATCGTTTGTGTATCCTAGGTGGCGTTCAGATTAAGGAATCAGAGATTCTCTTGGAATTTGAAGATGTGTCGTTTTCTAAAGTGTGGAAACATTTTAGGAAACTTAGGATTGAAGAAACTAGTCTTGAGGAGAATATTTTGCAGATTCTGAGGAACAGAATTGCTGCATTGTTGAAGCCCAAATCCAGTCTTCTTTATGGTTATAAAAAAAGACCTAGAGCTAGGGCAGATCAACGAATCGTTGTGTAATACTTGTAAAGTACAAAATAAGGGTTTAGGATTTTGAGAGTCGTAGGCTTTCTTGTGTTGTAAGTCTACTTTTATATCGGTTGGAAACATTGTGGTAGACATAGATGTTTATACAGATTCAGAAGCCTTGAGGTAATGAATTGTATATTGTTCTTGGATGAAGCTTTGAAGCAAATCCAATAGAATCCGAGGAGGATTGTTAGTCAAGGTGGCTTGGCAGAACTTTGTATTAAAAGAGGGATCTTTCAAGTATGATGATACAGTTATTGTGACTATAACTGTTAGATCTCACATGATGTGATTAAGGGAGTGAGAAGAGTTTCTCTTATCAATTAGATGAGACTTCTAATGATAAAGTTTTCATAGGGCAGTGATAGGTAAACCGGAGGTTGTTTGCATAAAACTATACTACTGATAGTGGATTCTTCTTCCTGCCTTAGTAGCCCTCAGATGTAGGTGAATTGCACCGAACTGGGTTAACATATCTTGTGTTGTTTATCAATATACAAATTTACAGTTCAATATCTGCTTGTTGATTAACATGTTGTAACATATGTTGAAACATCTGTTGTGACTCTTTTGCTGATATTCAGAGTATCATCTTGTTTATTCTGTCCTTGTTTTAAAGTGATGCAGAGATCAATGTCCTGACTTGTTGTTAGGACATCTGTGATTTTCTATGCCAGAATTTCACATATCACTAACCTTGATCCACAACATAGTATAACCATGACTCTAATAACACTTGTTGAACAGTTTGGAGAGCCACAAAGTATTAATGGACTAAATGTCCGCTCCCCTCCGAGTCTAACCTTGACTCTAAAACCATTAGTTGGAAAGTTCGAAAAGTGCTCGAAGTTTCAATGGCCTAAACGCTCAGGATCTACGATTTCTTTTCACTACATATCCACCAAGGCAATATCATGTATTGAATCATTTCTCTTATATATCTTAAATTTCCTTCATTTCTAGTCGACGTGGAACTTGACCTCTCACACTTTGTAGTGATATATTTGTGGGGGCCCATAGATGAGGTGACATGTGCCTTGTCCTCCCCATAATGCGTTGCCTGAGACATAGCCCTTATGTAAGAAAACTAGTGCAAAAAGAAGAATATAATTTTAAAATTTACACTTATTATACTAAAAACGAGTGTAAATAAGAAATGTGGTGTCAATTTTATAATTAAAGTTTTATTTTAAGTATTAACATATGATAATAGAGACCATATTTTTTAAAAACGGTTGTAAATTCAAAATATTATTATAATCAAATATCTATTATTCCCGTTAAATTAAAACGAGTGTAAATTTAGATGGATTGAAAAAATGTCCAATTTTATAACGCAAAATATTAATCTTAGTAACTAATTAAGTGAATAACGAATGTAAATTTTCTTAAATAAAAATTGTGAATCATTGATTATAAATAAATAAAAATAATTTAATAAACTAATTAATTAAATTTTTTAGTTGGGTTTGTATATTAAAATATTTTATTAAAATTTGTTAAATCGCTTCTTTGACCATCTTATTGGTGCATTGTTTGATTTTGCAAAGAGTGATAGTAAACAGAACAGAATATAGCAAAAAAGAAACTATAAATGCATCTGATCGTTACTAGCGTTTTATTGTCTCTGAAGGCAAAAAAAAAAAGTATCTCTTTCTTTCTATCTATTTATATCCTTTTATTTCTTCTTTCTTCATTCAATTACAACTCTCTTTTTTTTTTAATTCATTTCATTTCTACTAAATCAAAGGTTTCTTATGAGATGGACACCAAGATCATCAAAGCTGCATCTTTCATCCACTACAATATTTATTACTTCTGAGAACATTTTTTCTACAAGATGTTGCCAAGACAATTCTTGCAATAAAAAGATATAAAGCATAAAAAAAGATATGGCCTAAAAAAAAGATACTTTGTCCATGTTGTCTACAAGATATGGCCTAAAAAAAGAGTCGGCAATAATTTGTCCATGTTGCCAAGACAATTCTTGCAACACCTTACAATATATATATTTTTATAAAGCATAAAGCATATAAAGCAGATAAAGCATAAAGCATATAAAGCATAAAGCATTAAATTATTAAAGAAAAAATATCAGCATAAAGCATAAAAAAAACATTCAGGAAAGAATATATATATTTTTTTATAAAATTAAAATCACTCTTTCGTTTATCTTGCTTTCACTTTACTCTTTCTCCTTGTTTTTTATTCGACCCTCAGAAACCAAATTTTCAGATCTGACAGCATTAGAAGTGCCTAATATCTGGGAATGAGTCCAATCTACTGAGTAATTAGAGCTCACGCCTGAATCTGAAAGAAAACGTGTGACAGTTTGTTACTATGGCTGCAAGTGCAACGGAATCAGGTGCACAAGTTGAGAGAGTTGCCTTGAGAGTTATAATGGACAAGAAAAAGAAAAAAGTTGTGTATGCTGAGGCGGGGAATGATTTTGTTGATGTTCTTTTAAGCTTCTTAACATTGCCCTTAGGGACTATTGCTAGACTTGTGGCTATTGAGGAGTCAAATATTGAAGCAGTTCAATTTGGAAGTATTAGCTCACTGTATCAAAGTGTGGCTGATCTTGATCAACAATATCTATTGAATAAAACATGCAAAGAAATGCTACTCAAGCCAAGAAACTCCATGGAAGGTTATTGTCAGCAGCTCAAACTCAACATTGACGACACACCCGTGCAGTACTTCACGTGTGACAGTCGGAAGAATTGTTGTAAATATACAAGTGGTGGTTATCTGGGTATATTTGACTTTCAGAAATGCCTTTGTGGAGTTCTTTGGTACATGTCATACTTCAATCCCAGTGATATAATTTCTGTTGACAACGGCTTCGTTAAGGAAACTGCTAGTTTTATACTTCACGATGATCTTTCTCTGGTCCCTTACGATCTAGTCAATGGTCTACGTTTGCTTCAGATGAATGGAATCAATGACACCGCTGATGTAGAGAGAAAAACAATGCTTATTAGCAAGAAAGAGGCATGTTTTCTTTGGCTTTTCTTGTTATCCATTCGATATCATCATCTTTGGCCTCGGTATTTCTTATGAAAATTTTTATATTTGTAGGTTGTTGATCTTCTCAAATTGTCCTTGCTCTCAAAGACTCCTCTGACAGACTTTATCTTAAAGAAGAAACCAATCTTTTGTAATTCAAACCCAACATTACAGTCTGAGATTAGTATTGAAAAGAGCTTACAATCTAAGGAGAGTAAGCAGGTGGCTGTGAAATTGCTGATTAGAAAATCAAATAGAAAGATTCTGTTAGCTACAGGAGAGGAAGATTTTGCGGACTTTCTATTCAGTTTTCTTACTTTTCCTCTTGGAGGAGTGTTGCATATGCTACAAGGACTTTCTTCTTTAAGCTGCATTGATACTTTATATAAAAGTATGACTGAGCTGAGTCCAGACAGATGTTTAAGGTCGGAATCAATTAAAGATATGTTAAGTAAGCCTCAAATTTTTCCTACATTCGAAGTCTGTAACCAGATATTACCAATTGGGCCGGCATTGCTTACTTTCAAACATAACTTGGTCTATGATTTTTTTGATCCTAAATATTCTGTTTCTGGAGGGTTTGTAAGTGTGCCACTAAGCATTATCGTTACAGACGACTTGATTGTGACTCCAAGTTCATCATTTGATTGGGTTTCATATCTAGAAAGAATGAAGGTCCCCCTTAGTGATGTAGAGGAAATGGTCATTAACACTGGCTTGAAGGAGGTAAATGAAGTGTATGTAGCTTTAATTAGTCCACTTCTTTATTTTGATATTTACTATCTTCCAATAATTTGCTTATGTGGTGCAGGGTCTCAACATACTAAAAGCTTCATTGACCTCCACATCAGTTTTGACTAACGTCTTTGAATCTTACATCGGTTAGTATATTCTATAACCAAACAAAATGTTGACGCACTACTATACAAACGAGATTAAAGTTCTTGCATAATTGGTTTAATATCATGTTTACTCACTAATCACATGAAATTAACGTTAATATGGAGTAGAGAAGGACACTGAGAATCAAGAACGGTGGAATGTGATATTTTTACTCAAGTCATTGTGACATATTTCTTGTTATTGCTAACAATTTTGGATTGAAACTCATTGTCATTACTTAATTTTCTTCATTATATGTGCATATATGTACATGCTATTCAGTATACCTGTTCCTTATAATTTGTCAAATAATGCTTCAACAGATTGTTCATTGAACAACCTGAAGAAACCAAAGGAAGAAACATGAAGCCTTGGCTAACGCGTGTTATGATAACTCAGATTGGAGATGGGGCAGAGCAAGCATGCAAATTAAATGTGGTCGAGTTTAAATGATTTTAATGGTTATTATATTTTATACTATGGTTGTTTAAGCTGAAAACACTCAGAACTTTATGTTTAGATACATTTTAAACAATTTATATCTTTTTTTTTTTTTTTAATTTATAAATAAAGGTTTTGATACTTCAGTTATGACTGTTTTATTGTTATTGAAGAGTAGCATTACCAACATACCTATCATTAAAAAAACTTAGATTATTGATAAGATGATTAAGATTTTGTGAATAATAGGCTAAGACAAAACAAGTCATCCTTGGGAGCTTAAGGCTCTTTGCCATCCATTTTAATGGCTGGAAAATGCAGAAAGTCTCAATATGCTAAGCAATTAAATCCAAGAGAAATTGAAACGACGTAGCCATCTAAAACTTTCTTAAGGAAGACGATGTATGAGTCATTTCTCTTATATATTCGACATTTTCTTTATTTCTAGTTATTTGAGGCTTAACCACTTATTTACTCTATTTCTAGTTGATGCAGGATTTAATTACTCACACTTGAATTTAACAATCTTCTCAACAAGTGGGAGTCACCCGTATCATTAACCTTGATCCACCACATAGTATAACCTATTGGTGTTATTATACCTTGCGAATGCGAAAGTTAATTGAGAGAAAGATATAGAGTGTTTGAGTGGAAGGGGAGAAAAGAGAGATTGAATATTGAATAAGAGAAAGTTCTGTTAGGGAAAAGTTGTTATAAAACTACTCAAGTAGTTATTATATGTACACATATAGTAACTAACTAACTAAGTTTGAATTAATACACAACATGCTTCCTTAATTTAAACTTTCATCAAGTAATACACATCAGAAGCTGATACTTCAGACTCTACGTCTTCAGACCCCAACCATTCTTCATAACTACTTCAGACTCTAGGCGTGCTTTAGAGGCTAGAGGTTCATAAGTTGATCCCCACCTCTGAATCCTTCAGAGGCTGATGGATCAAAAGTTATCAAAGCTTCAGAGGCTTGGCTGCTCCATCCTTTGACTCGTTCAAAGGCTGTTGCTTCAGAGGCTAGGCTATTCTAGCCTCTTACACCTTCAGAGGCTAGTGATCTAGAAGTCGTTCTAACTTCTGAAACAAATGACATTATTCACATGTCTATCTTCGGCTTAGAAACTTGTTCTCCTATCTGCAATCTGATCCTTGGTAGGATAATATCTCATTGCCAACTTTCCTTTGTTCACTTGCTCCCTTATGTAATGAAACCTTGTTTCAATATTCTTGGATCTTCCATGAGAGACAAGATTCTTTGATAAGTTTATTGCATATTTGTTCGCAACAAAGAGCTTGATTGGTACTTGAATGTTTACTCCAAGTTTAGTCAGTACAACTGAACAACTAGACATATATTATGCCTCACAGCTAGACAGAGCCACAACATGTTGCTTCTTAGAGATCCACGAGATTAGAGCTCCTTGAAACTTAAATACATAACTTGTGGCACTTCTCCTGTCCAATCTGTCACCACACCAGTCTGAATAAGAAAATTCTATCACCTCTTCTTTGCTTCTCTTTCTTCCATATAAGAAGAATACACTATGCCTCAAGGTTCCCTTGATGTATCTTAGTACTCGTTTTCCATCCAGCAGATGAGGTTTCCTTGGATAATTCATGAATATGCTCAATACTCCTACAACAAAGTTGATATCCAGTCACAACTATTTCATAGGTACCTCAATGATCCAATCATCTGCTTGTATAGGGTTGCATCTACACTTTCTTCATCATTATCTTCTTCCAGCTTTTGTCCTGATTCAACATTAGTCACAACAACATTGCAGTTCATCATGTTGAATCTTTTCAGCAAGTCAGTAGCATACTTTGCTTGATGCAATATTATTCCATCTTCCAGCATGTTGAATCTTCAATTATTTTTTCAAATCACTTTAATATTTTGACAGAAAAAAATTCAACATAAATTAAACTCAGAAAATGTTATACATTAAACGAAATTAATAAAAATAAATTGAAGAAAAAACAATTTATTTTTAAAAAAAAATTGAAGAAGATATTTTACAACAAAAAATAATATTTAAACAGCAACTAACAACCCAAATATTAATATATAAAACTAAAAAAAAATTAAAATAACAAAAATATCTCTTCTTCAATCTCCTTCAATTTTTTTGTTCAATATTTTCTTCAATCTTCTTCAACTTTTCTTTTAAATCACTTTAATATTTTGACTGAAAAAAATTCAACATAAATTAAACTCATAAAATGTTTTACATTAAATGAAATTAATAAAAACAAATTGAAGAAAAATCATAGCAGAAAAATTATTAAGTGTGAAAAATATTACCTTTGAAGCAATGAAGATTTTGGAGATGATTTGTAATGGGTAGAAGGGAAGAAGAAGCAGATTATTGTGAAGGAGGAGAGGCACAGAAAGAGAAAATGAAGAAAATATATTAAGTGTGGTCTAGGAAAAAAGATAACGCGTTTAATATATAATACATTCAGCGACGTGAATTTCACGTTGCAACCTTGCCACGTGATATTCACGTCGCAAACCCTAATGTTTAAATTTAAAAAATAAATGATAATCATGTAGCGAAGTAATAATCACGTCGCAACTTTACCATGTGATATTTACGTCGCAAAAGTTCCAACGGTCATAACCTTTTGTCAGTCAACCTGCACCCCCAGTACCCCATCACTTCATTGTCAGATGGTTTTTCCCTCTTAAACCGTTGCAACGTGATATTCACGTCACAACCAAAATTTTGAAAGTTTCAACTTTTCTTCTTCAGTAGGCCTTACCCTTTTAATTTTTTTTAATAATTTAAACGTTGCCACGTGATTTTCACGCCACAACTTTTTTTTTTAAAAATCTGACACACCATGTGCTTACGCAGGGCCGGCCCAACACTACATGAGGCCTAAAGCGAAGTTCAAATCGAGGTCTTTTATATTCTAATAAAAATGCGAACTTCGAATTGAGGCCTTTTATATTCTAATAAAAAAAAGAAAAATAGCACCAGGGGTCCTTTAAGTTATTTAATGCTACCACTTAGGTCCTTTAAGTTTTTTTGTAACGTTTAGGTCCTTTAAGTTTAAAAACGTTTGCAACGTTAACCTTTTTTGGAAATTTCGTTTAAAAAGTGCATAGGTGGCAAAAACTGATCTGAGGTGGCTTATAACTGAGATGATTTGACTTTTAAGTTTGTTGACTGAGCAAATGTGCTGGCGTTTTAGAGTATTGAATGATTTCATACATAAATCCCCAAATCAAACTATTTGAACCTTAAAATTGAAAACTGCAACAATGGCCTCTCAAGGTAGTAGTTCAGCAAATCGTAGGTATATGAAGACTAATACCTGCGTTTCTCA
Source organism: Lathyrus tuberosus (assembly GCA_022829125.1). Taxonomy (NCBI): domain Eukaryota; kingdom Viridiplantae; phylum Streptophyta; class Magnoliopsida; order Fabales; family Fabaceae; genus Lathyrus; species Lathyrus tuberosus. The sequence goes on from JALAZF010000794.1 coordinate 954,853, forward strand.
TGTATCTCAAACTGGAATGGAAAAGAAGTGTACGTGTGGATCGTCAGCCGTGCTACAAACTGTTAAGAAAAAAGGAAGAAATTTTGGGAAGAAATTTTGGGGATGCAGATTCTTTGAGGTACGTCTGAAGCTCAAACTATTTATCAAATTTTGGTTTTGGTTTATGGTATTAATTTTCGTTTTGGTTTATGTAGAGTGAAGCTTATAATGTGGGTTGCAATTTCTTTGAATGGTATGAACACAATGTCAGTGATGAAGTCAATCCAGAGTTACATGCCCCAGTTATTTCAAAATGTCCCAAATGTGAAGAAAATGATGTTGAAATTAACTTGCTCAGAAGGAACATTGATAATGAAGAGGGATACACTAAGGAGGTTATGAAGATCATGGTGAAGATGTTGAAGATGTTAGGCTATGTTATTGTGTTGTTAGGTCTTATTTTGTTAGTGTTATGTGTTTGTCTATTTTGGTTGATGTAATTTGTAACAAACAAAGGGATGTTGAGTGATTGCTATGTATCTTTTGTTGACAACACTTAATGAAATTTCTTTGTGTTGCATTCTGTGAAATTTCTGCCTCCATCTATGTTGTTTTCAATTAAGTTCAGTTATTGTTAACTGGGAAGGACTATATTGTTACATTTTAAAAACATATGGGACTATATTGTTACATTTTAAAAACATATTGGATTATATTGTTACATTTTAAAAACATGAAGGATGTGATTGTTACAAATTAAAATCTTGAAGGACCAATTTGTTACATTTTAAAACAAAACTAAAATTAATTGCAAACACAAATGTGAACATTAACATATTCCTGCATTGAGAAATCTACACATTGCTGAACCAATTTCAGTTATAAGACAATTTCAAAACATTCCAAAACAATTCCAAAACACAATTGTCATTACATAATCCAAAAGGCAATTGTAATTACATTATCCAAAACATAATTGTCATCACATAATCCAAAACAGAAATCTAAAACAATCCTAAATCCAAAACAAAAATGCTATTTGTTGGTGGTCTTCCTCCTTATAACCAATTTTGGCCTCATACTTGTTGGTGGCTTAAATGCTGATGTGCCAGATTGCCTTCTCACTGCAAGTAGCTGTGACACTGTCATAGATTGTCTTCTTTGGATTCTTGAACTTGATGTTGACTGCCTTGTTTGAATTCTTGGAGTTGGCTGTGACTGAACTGATGTTGTTGGAGTAGTTTGTGATTATTTTTTCTGAACCCTTGGAGTTGGCTGTGACTGAACTGATGTTGCTGGAGTGGTTTATGATTGCTTTTTCTGAACCTTTGGAGTTGGTTGTGACTGGACAGTTAGAACTGGATGACTTGTTTGTGACTGTACAGTTGGAACTGGATCTGTTGTTTGAGATTGGTTAGTGTTGGCAGTCTGGTCCTCTCTTGGTCTTGTTGGACATGAGGCCTTGTTATGCCCAGAAAGACTGCATATGGAACACTTATTTGGCAGCCCCTTCCTTGAGACATTCACTGCATCCTTTCTCTTTTCATCAGCCTCTTTATTTCTTCTTCTTTTAGGCCTCCTTGGTGCTCTTCTAGAAGGTGGTGGAAGTATGTCAGGATAAGGTGTTTTTTCCCACAAAATTTCTCCATTTGTTGGATATATTATAGGTTGGTAGCAAGCTTTGTAAGTGTCTTTCCTATAGCAGTCTGGAATGAAGTCAGCTGATTCTAAAGATCTATTTTGCATGCAAGAGATAACATGGTAGCATGGAATGCGTGTGAGCATCCAACTTCTACAAGAGCACTCCAATCTCCTATAAGATCCACTGTGTGTTTTTCTCCAACCATATTTGTATGTCTCACTTCATAAATCATGTCACCTGATAACCTATAAATCAAATTTTAAGAGTTAGTCTTAAAAACATCATATATTCAACACTAGTTGCCTCATCATTTCTATTATGAGCTGAACTTCCTTCATCCACACCTTTTTTCTTAGGTCTTCCCTTATGCCTTTTGGACTGACTTTGCCTTCTTTTTAGATGGTCTGCCTCTCTTCCTCTTTTTTGTTTGAGTTGTATCATCACCTAGGATATCAATACTAGTTGTATCAGCAAGTAAGTCTTCTCCTACCAGGAATTCAGAAAAACCATTATTCAATATCTCATCATCAGAGTCAACAAAGTCTTCATCTACTAGTGCACTGTCCCCACCAGCCTTAACATTCACTTTCTCCACGTGGTCCCCAACAACCTCAACATTTTATTTCTCACAGTGGTCCCCACCATCATTCACATGTGCTCCCTCCACATTCTCTTCCTCCACATGGTCCCCACCATCATTAACAATTTCTTCCTCGTTTTGGGCCTCACAATTAGGTTGGGATGTAGGTAAAGCCACTATTTCATCGGGTTCTTCAACTGGGTGGACTATAAAGATATCAATCTTTCCAATTGTCTTTGACCAATTCGAAGCTTCTATTGCCCTAAAATCATCTTCCAACGCCTTTAGGGTTCCAGCAAAGACATACCACATCTATTGCACTCCTCGATACTTCATCTCTTTAACAACCCCCAATATTTCAAAGTAACTCCACCTGTCACCATCACATTTCTAGTTTGAGACTTCACCCCCAATATATTTGTCACCTTCGAAATACCCTCCATGATGAAAGTCAACAAAAAATTCATCTATAACAATGTTGTTCCTGTTTAAATCACCGTAACATAAGTAACCTATTTTCTATCTACTTACAGACATAACTATTTCAAAAACCTAAACAATAATGGCGAAGAAGTGTACGAACCTGATACAATGTTTTCTCCACCTTCAATATACTTGCGTTCTGCAGAGAAGATTCAGGAATTTCACCGTTAATGGCGAAGAAGAGAAGACGAAACAATTTTCACAAATGGACGGAGAAGAGAATTAGGGTTCAGTAATTTGCGTTATCCTTGCACTACTGTGTTTATCAAATGAATATTAACCACAAAGCCACATATCATACTTGAAACCTATGTTGTTAATCTCGGAAAGCGGCGCGGCGTGGTCACTCCGAAAATGGGAGCGGTGCGGGAGCTATTTTTTCGACGCGGACGCGGAAATATACTAAAAATATACTAATAAATATATAAAAGAAAACTCAAACTTCATAATAACATATATTACTTCAAATTCATAATAGCATTCATTACTTCCAATTCCAAATACCATTAAAAGGCATAAGTCTTAAGCAAAAAAACATTGCAACATACTTCCAAAATTCAAGAAAATAAACACTTAACATCTAAATCTTAAAATAACTTAAACAATCAAACTCTAATAAAACTTCAACAATCACATGTAACCCTCCTCTTATTATTCAAGTCTTTCAAATGGTTATATTTCCATCCTATATCACCGGTTAATTTGTGTTGCTTAGCCAAAGAAGCAACCGATTGATCATTGGATGATGGAACAGAACCAGCAGTAGGAGGAGTTGGAGTAGTCATGGCTTTTATTGATAGAAAACATAACAAAACAGAACATAACATATGAGAACATAGGAGGACGAAAATAAAACAGAGGAAGAAGAAAAACAAACACCACAGGAAGAAGAAATAACACAGTAGCACACAGAGGAAGAAGAAAATAAAACAAAAGATGAAGTTGGTTATTCTTTTTCTTACACAGAGGAAGAAGAAATAACATACAGAGGAAGAAGAAAAAAAACAGAGAAAAGCGGTCGCTACCGCACCGATCCACACCCAGAAAAGCGGCCGCGCAACCCGCGATATCGCCGCTATGCCCTAAAGCGCCGGACCGACTTTGCTTGACGTAGCGAGGCAATTTTTGTCGCGGAGCGCCACGATCGCGGGCGCATCTACCGCTATTGACAACATAGCTTGAAACATGTCAAGTCATCTCGCTTAACTGCCAACTCAGCACCGTCAAAGCCACATATACTTTTTCTAACAGAATTTCCAAAAAAGGTTAACTATGCAAACGTTTTTAAAGTTAAAGGACCTAAACGTTACAAAAAAAACTTAAAGGACATAAGTGGTAGCATTAAATAACTTAAAGGAGTAAAAATGTTATTTTTCTTAAAACAAATAAATTAAATTATTATAATATTTATTTAAAATTAACTCTTCGAGCTTTTTGAGATGCAAATTCATTTATTAAACTATTATAGAGGTCTTTTTCTTTTTTCTAGGCTTTAATCAGTAAAGCAACATTTAATTAATTTAAATTAATTATTTTAATAAAAAAATTATATTTGGGGGCCTAAAGCTAGGGCTTTAGTGGCTTCCCCTATTGGCCGACCCTGTGCTAACGTTACACTTATTATTTTAATATTAAAAAAGTTAGTGACGTGATAATAACGTCGCAACTGCCATTTTTTGCCACATGTTTTTCACTTCACTAAATCACGTGGCAGAAGACCATACAAGAAACTTGTCTTTCATTATTTAATTTTTCAACCTTAGGTTACAATAAGAAATTGGCACAATTTGCATTAGACATTTCTTATTGGCAACTACAGTCATGCATTATTTCTTCTGTGCACACTACACAATGGCTCATTCAAACAATGTTAGAAATGACATAAACTATCACTTCATCTAACCATTTGATTAGGCATGGCAAAAGAACCCAGACCCGCCGGGGCCCGCCCGGATCCGCCCCGAAATTAGCGGGGAAAACCCGGTTTAACTGGGTGCGGGTGCGGGTGCGGGTAAAACTCGATTTTTTATTACGGGTGCGGGTGCGGGGGCGGGGGATGCTACTACCCGCCCCGCACCCGCCCCCGCCCCCCGCCCCGGTCTACCTTAATTTACTTTTATATCTTATTTTAATTATTTTATTAAAGTTATTTTAATTTTTAAAAATAGTTTTACTAGAAAAACATATTTATTACTTATTTTACTCTTTAAAAACATGTTTATTATTAAAATAATTAATTATTTAATTAAATTATTAATTTTTATTATTATGAAAAATATTTATTAAAAAAAAAATAGTTTTGCGGGTGGGGGCGGGGGCGGGGGCGGGGAACCCGTTCCCCATTGGGGGCGGGTCTGGGTGGTAGTTTTTTACCCCCGACTGGGTGCGGGTGCGGGGGTGGGTCTGTCTCTGGGTGGCGGGTGCGGGTGCGGGGCTGCTCAAACCCGCCCCCGACCCGCCCCGTTGCCATGTCTACATTTGATGATATCTTTCTTGACAACTTTCTTCCCGATAGGATTGGGTCTTCTTTGAATGGAACATATGCATGCAAATTGAATGTGTTATTCGTCTATGTTAGTCATTTGCTAAGAATAATGGACATTCTTCTTGAATGAGAGATAAGTTTACTAATATGATAAATGGTACTTCTGATCCATTTCTAAGTAAGCATACGTAAGATGTGGCATTTCATCTCTAATGTTATAGGTTTTTGAATGGAAAAAAGTGTTCTATAAATATTATCTATATTAAGGAAACATCGAGTTTTATTATTTCAGATGATCTTTATTTGATGCCAAATCTTGTTTCAACAAGTTTAAATCTCCTTCAAACCTCGGAGTCAATGACATTGATGCGATTGATACACAATCCCTTAATATAAGCAAGAAAGAGGCAAGTTTTTTATGTTTGTACTTTGTAATATGTAATATCTATAATTTCTGTTGTTTATTATATTGTTTTCTCTCTCACGAATTATTTAATATATGGTTGGAATAGGTTATTCACATTCTCAAATTATCTTTGATCGCAGAGTCTCTTCTGTCAGATTTTATCTTTAAAAAGGAACAGTTCATCTGTAGTTTAGATTTAGACCCAAGAAATCATATTGAGTTTTCCAGTGAATTTATCGGTGTAAAGCCATCTAATGAATCTAATGTGATGGTTTAGAAAGTAGTGAGAAGAAAATCAAATAAAATATTTTGTTTGTTGAAGCGGAAGAAGATTTTGCACATATAAAAAAGTTAAGCTACATGTGAGGGCATCTATCATCAATCGTCGGAGGTAATATCGTTCCTTCTTAGATTACTACTCTTGATCAATTATATGTGTAACCTATTGTGCCAAAATATGGATTGGATTGATTTTATTTCATGATTAGGTGTATTTTTTTATCCATTTTTTAAGTTTGGCATGCGTGTGGGTTGTTATTTATCTCTACTTGATGCATAATGTTCTCAAAATGTGCATTTTTTTCATGTTCTACTTGTTTGAGTCGACCAAAACAGGGCATGGGTCGACTCAAGAATGTCAAATTTTCTTACATTTAGGAGCGGGTTAGCGCAGGTCGACCTTATGGTCGACGCATCATTTTAAAAATTTGAAAATATGAAAATTATTTCAGTGTGCGTCGACGCATGACCTGTTTAGGTCGACGCATCGTTGACAAAGTCTGAATTTTTTTCTTGGGAAGACGCGCGCCCCTTTTGCATGTTAGAAAAATTGACCAAAATTAAATTGTATGTTACATTTTCCTATTCTCATCATTATACATTGCATCTACTACCTTTCCTCATTCTTCTCCTTTCCTTTCAAACTTCCAAACTCCTAAAAACCCATTACAAATACCTTCTCCAAAATCCAAAAGTTCCAAAATCAAATGGGTGTTCAAGGGTTCTCTCAACATAGAATCAAGGTTTCGTAGTTTGTTCATCTTCATCATCAAGATTCGACCACTGTTCATCAACATCTACAATTTCCTGTACTGTTCATCTGTGTTAAAAAGAGTGTCTTTCAATGGTTTCAACAAGGATCACCGAAAAGAGAACATCCAGAGCCTCTACTTCAAGAGCAGGTACATCAAACATGTCGGTAAATGCTCTCTCTTTATTATCTGATAATTTAACTGAGACTTTCAACAAGGATTTTCGTAACCGGTCAATTGTCAAACAATTTGTTTACTATCCTTTGAGGGCTGAACATTTCCATTTGACTGAAATTATTGAACTGCTGAATGCTCAACACTTTGATGAGTTCTTGGAATTAGACACCAAGTACAATGAGGACTTGGTTAAGTTGTTCTACACAGGAATTCAGGGTAAGTTCGAAGGTTCTACCTTTAAGTACATGATAGGTGGTAACATGTACACTGTTAATTCTACTGTATGGAAGAATTTGGTTAACATAGACCCACAAGGATCTACTTTTCCTAAGGTTACAGATTCTAAGTTCGTTAATGATTATAAATTTAAGACTACTTTGAAATCCATGCTGCGAGATCTTTATTCTGACAGCATTGTGAATAGTAATTTGTTTCCTAAGACGGTTACAACAGGGCAGTTGAAGACCGTTGATAATCGTTGCTCATATTCTACGTCCCAAGAAGGAAGGATACTCACGGGTTGATCAGACAAAGGTTCATTTGATTTATCTATTGAAAAATAAAAAACGCATTGACTGGCATCATTACACCACAAGTCGGATGTTTGCACTCCGTGAATTCAGTCGAGGTACGACCCTATGTTATGCATCTTTTATTCAGGGTATTTTGAACAAGGCTGAAGTGGTGGTCCAAGGCATTCCTTACATGTCATTAACATCTGATCAAGAGTTCATCCAGAAAACTCTCACCATGATGGGGTACTTCTGGGACAATCAAGACAAACAATACAAGTTTCAGTCTAGAGCTACACATCAAGATGCTCATTATGATGTCGCGGATGAAGACGAGGATGAAGAAGAAAATGAGCAAGAAGAAGAAGCTGGTAATGAAATGCAAACAGAGGTGCATAATGTGGAAGAGGATAAAGTTGAATGGATGGGTTACTCTCCCTCTCAAGATCCCTATGTTAATTAGGGATGGGGTGAGTGGCAACATACCGGATGGACTTCACTTGGTTCATCTTATAACCCTCCAAACTATGAATGACATCAACAAGAAGAGTATGAGTGACACCAGCCTGAGTACTCAATTCCTACTCCTACACCGCAACCACAACAGAACAATGAGGAAGTCCTGGAAATGTTACGCTCAATGCAGCTTCAGCAACAAAGTTTTATGACCGCACAGGAGGAGAGGCATACTGCTCTCACAAACCAGTTGGAAGCGCAGAATTAGAACTTCAACTGGTTTGCTTCTGCAGTCATGACTAGATTTGACACTTTGGATACTACTGCAGAGAGTCAGACTCGTTGTTTGACAAACAGTCTTAATACTCTTAACCAGGTTATATTTGAGCTTAATTAACGTTTGGATGAGCAACCACTTCCTCCACCTCTAGACCATTACTTCCGAGGCGGGACTCACCACTTCAGGGGGAGGAGACCTTGATGACTAGGATTTTAGTTTACTGCATTTCATATATTGTTTTATGTTGCATGACTTTTATGTGTTGAGATTTGCTTATGTACTTTGTATGACATTGGAGTTTGTTGACATTTTCTCTCTTATGGAATGTATTTTGAATTTCTATCTATGCGTTCTTGTGCCTTATTTATCCATATGATATTTGCATTAACATCATTATATGTGGATGTATGTTGATGTATCTTGCCTGCAACTTGTTGAGTGAATTCATAAGTATATCATATGTTATCCTTTGACCATGGCCTTTTTCTCTTTTTGATGTTGTCAAAGGGGGAGAAGGGTATCTACAAGCTAAAGCAGCAACAAAGTTGAATTTTAAAGGACTACACAAAGTTAGAGGGGATGAGCTTCAAATTATAAGACAAGCTAAAGAAGTTTTTCCATAATAAAAAAGGGGGAGTATGTGAGGGCAAGGTGTCTTACACTTGATCTTTATTTTAATGATGTCAAAACATGTATTAGCTCATAGTATGTAATTTGGACAATATCATCTCATCATTGTCGGCATTCTTATTTCGCAATGCATAAACAATCAATAATCATGTGTCCAAACATATAAGAAGAGTCTTGCACATCTATTACATGTGTGTGATCATGCTATGAGTTTTAGGTATGCATAAACATTGCCTAAGTAGATGAAAACATGTTTAAAAATCAGTTTTTAAGATTTTTGGTAGCTTGAGTCGACCTAAACCAAGCTTTGGTCGACTCATGAAAAGTTGGCATTGTTGAGTTTTCCTCGGGTTAGCGCACGCTGACCCTTTGGTCGACGCATACTGGAGTCATTCCTCTTTCTACATTTTCATCAGCCATGCGTCGACGCATGACCCCTGTAGCGGTCGACGCATGGTTCTCAAACTTGCGCAGATTTGCCCACGGGTTAGCGCAGGCTGACCCTCATTAATGTATGGTCGACTCTTCGCTGAATGTGACTCATTTTTCTGGTTTTTCCAATGTTCAAAATGTTGTTACTTGTGGTAGTTGGTCCTAACATCATATAAATACTTGGTTCCTCATTTTTTACATAACAATAAGAAATGTGAAAGATTTACATTGAAACTTTTCTCTCATCATCTTCATCTTCATTCTTGCATTTTCTCAACAAATACACATAACTATTTTTGTTGATCTTTTGCATCGTGAGGTGATAACGTCCAAACATAGAGGTGTATCTTGTTTGGGGTGAGTGTTTTAGTGGGTTTTTTTCTTGAATAAAACCTCTAAGGTTTTGTCCTCCAAGATCAATTGGATTTGGGGGATTTTGGTTCAGATCTTTGTGTGCATTGAATTCAGCCGAGCGAAGGTGGTCGAAGAACTGTGGGTTTTGTCGATCTAGTAGCATCAACCGGAGGATTGTGCAACAAAGGTTTGGGGATCGAATTGTGTGTGGATCGGAATCAGCCGAGTGAAGGTGATTGAAGACCGGTGAATTCATTCAATCTAGTAACGGTAAACGGAGGTTCATCCAACAAGTTCGAGGCACTTGATTCGACTCGAATTATGGGAAGAGAAGACATAGTATCAGCATCAACGGAGTTTCTTGAGTGAGTGATAGCTAAGCCTTCTCTTGTAAAAATAATTTGCAAGCAAGATTATAGATATCTCAATTCTAGTTTTAGAATTGGGGGCAGGCGTACCCGAAGTGAGGACGAAAGGGGAACTGCCTAAACAAACTTGGTGTCGTTTCTCTTTCCCTATCTCCTGTAATTTTCGAACTGTTTACGCTTGTGATTGTTCAATTGTTCGATAAAAATTTTGGGATAGTATAGTGCAGCAAAACTGATTTGAAAACCATTACACAATCGTTTTGGATTACGCTAAGTGAAAATTCTGCGCTAACTAACATAGAAGGTTTAGCTTGGAGTGTTACGCACTCCAAGTGCTCGATAAATTGAACGCTTACAAGGTGTTTGATATATTGTCAATTTTGGTTTTATTTTTTATTGTTCATTGGAGATTGCACAACATTGAGTGTTGTTGGTAAATTGATTAATAGTTAAGTTGTGATTCAATTTTTCTCATCGAGCCTTTCGTTCCATTTAGCTTACGTATATCCGATTCTCTCAGTAACCGATTCGTTTAGACGAATTATCCTTGGCCGCTTCCGCAAACAATTTTTAAAATCATATTTTAGCGCCGACTCACAATTAAAAAGTAATAATCTATTCAACCCCATTTTAGATCAATTGCCGTCGTCTAACAATTATCAATTTATCATCACAATAGAAATGACTGTACAACTAAAACAAAGAACCATAGGATATTAAGATCTAAACATTATTTTGGTTTTATAATTAAGAAAAAAAAGAATTAGTAGGAGTTTTTCAATAAATAAAAAGTTACTCCCAAATTATCTGATAAAAAACATAATTAAAGTTATCTTGAAAAGAGAAATTAGGTATGATTTTTCAATATTTATCTCTTAACTTGTGCCCTTGGGGCACAAGTTAGTATTACCCTTTATTTATTATTATCTCAGTTTCTTTTTAAATATCATCTTTTGATTTTTTACACATCCTAAGAAAGTTAATCAATATTGTTATTTTTTATACAATAATTTTTCTTTTACCTATAATACTTCTAATTATTTTTTACATTTATTTTACTTTTTTTCTCTTTGTAATAATTATTTAGGGATAATTTTGACAAAAATTCATTTAATATTATCTTAAACTTTTCAAATGGAAATTAAAAATAAACAAAAAAATTATCTAAAAAATAACACTTAAAAAAAACAAAAAGAGTACATATTATAAAAAAGAGAAATTTAATTATGAAAAATGCTAACTAGTATTATAGAAGGACTTTTTAATAGCTTGAAAGTACCTTTTAAATTTTAATATTTGTGAGAAAGAAATTGTTTTTAGTTTTTAATGAAGAAACCTAAAACAATTACCGTATGATTGCTGTGACTCCATATTCTTAGATTCTTTACTAACCATGGTCGCAAGTGCGTCTGAGAAACAAGCCGATAAAGTTATCGTGAGAGTTATGGTGGACAAAGAGAAAGGCAAAGTCCGAAGGAGCAGTACTAAGTAAGCCTTGTATTGGCGCGATACAATTTACATCTTCTACAGGAGCAGTAACTTGGTTGTGACTCCAATGTCATCTATTTCTGGCCTTGCATATTTACAGAAACTGAATGTTCCCCTTAATGATGTAGAAGAAAGGGTCATCAGTATTGGTCTGGAGGAGGTAAGAGTGTGTGAGACTTAATTTAGCGCACTTTCTTTTAATATTATGTTAGCATCAGAATCATAACAATTTAGAGTATTTCATTTCATTGCGAATGTATAAATTCATTGTGCAGGGTCTCAGCATACTAAAAGCTTCTTTGACATCAACTTCTGCTTTCACTAATGGTCTTGGCCTTTCCAAAATGCATAAGTTCTTGCGTGAAAATTTTCCTTAGGAATTACATAACCCTTTTAAAGCTCGTGAGTTTTAAGTTATAAATGTTAAAGCGCACTACTGTTGTAACATGATATTTGTGAGTAGTATGTTTCATATGGAGAATTTTCTGAAATCTCTCATAGTGTTGTATTGTTATTTCTCATTAATAATCTTTCACGCTTTTTTCTTGTTGAGTTAACAATTTGTAATGATAACTGGTAGTACTTCATTGTATCTACATGGTAATGTAGACCTACTTTATTTAGTCTAATTTCACATCCAAAGCTACTTTAATAGATAGTCTCTTTTACTAGTTGAATCAACATAATGAAGAAAATGAAGGTTGATCTAACTTGTATAGCGTGATAACTTGTTTTGGAATTTCTGTTTACATTTGAAACAGAATAACCTGGTAAGGTAAGCCTTACAAATCCTTCCTGCTATTGAGCTTTAACATCTGAGGCATGATAAATATTACTGAGATGTATTTGACTCTGATAACATCATGGTTTTGATGATGACAACACCTGAAACTATAACATTTATTAAAGTGATTTTTGTCATACCCTGATTTTTACCCCTAAGATTCATGTCATGCATTCATCATATAATTCCCATTAGCATGACCATGTCACTTGATCATTGGTTCACAAGCATGGTAATTCATGAGTTTAAGCATGAGGACTATGAATTATGGTTTCCTTGATTGCTTTCCCAAGATTTTCACCTAGTTTACCCGTGGCATTGTCATGTCTTCTATCTTGGTACCTTGTTATTCTTGTGTGTTGCCTTTGTAGTTAGGTCTTGCCTTATACTTGTTGCATCATTAGTTATCAACATGTCATCTAACTATTGTGCATCTAAAAATACAAAAATATGTGGCATTTGCTTCTCTTTTCTTTGTGTTCATTAGGCTTGCAAGAGTGGATTAATATGCTCATTGTTTCAAATCAAGTCCCATTGGAATTCTAGTGCTATTGTGATTAAGGAGAGGCTCATATGATCATCATCTCAAGGCATATTCACTTTGGTTCATGAGGGGTTTATTTTGTCAAAAATACTCAAAATGTTCATAATTTCTTAAGTAACAAGGGAATTAGAAAGTCATCCTTTTAAGATTGATTTATGCTTGCTCAACATGAAATCAAGTTAGTAGCCATATTTCATCCATTTTAACTTGGTTTTAATGGGGAATGCAAGAATGATGCAAAAGGGTTTCAAAGTGTGTTCTATCTTTGTTCTTGGATTAAATTCAAGCTTAAAACATAATTCTTGTGAAGACAACTCCCATTCATTTGCAAATTCATACATTTGGATCCAAAGTGAACATTGTGCTTTATGGCTTGGCTTCATCTTAAGCAAGTTCATCAAACATGCTATCACTATTCAAAATGAGTATGGCACATGGTTTGGTTTCATCTTAATCAATTCTTAATCAAGTTTGCACACAAATGACTATCATGATGTAAACACAAGCAAAGGTTAAGTGTGGCATGGCTATATCAAGCAAGGGATAATCATGCAAACATGAGCAAAGAGATCAAGAGCAAGACATGGTGGAGTTCAAAAAAGGGTCCAGCTCGGGTTCAAGTAGTTACAACAACAACATCATCAATCTTTGAGCTCAAGTAGGCTGGCATTAGGAGAGGCCATGAACAATGTGCAACAGTGTTAATCATTTGCTAACATGAAGCTCAGGTAAGCTACCAAAGCGTCATACCAAGCTGCCAAGTTCAAGCATGGAGGCATGTGTAAAAAGCAACAAGAGCAGTCACTTTGCAGGCCCAATTGAATTAAGAACAAGTGCAATACACGATGCAAGGCGCAGCAAAATACAACAAGTATAAAATTCAGTCAATGCACAATTTGAGATACTAATACAATCCCAATACACAGATGTACAAGAGTCCAAAGAAAATACAAAAAATACAAAAATCCAATGAGTTTCTAAAAGGTGGGGAGCTTAAATGATTTCCTAATCATTGCCCACGAATTTTGGAATGGATTATGCACTCAAGATTCAGTTTTGCCAGCTCATCATTCCATGCCAAATGGAGTCACATTTTCCACATTGCTTCACAAGGATTTCATCAAATTCACACGTATCATTCACCCTCAGATCCCCTATAAATTGAGCATCAATCCACTTCATTGAATCGAGCTTTCAACCATTGAAACTCTGCAAGAATTACACCATAATACTCCCCTGAAACAGGGCAATCAGACTCACTCATACACTCACTTTCACCTCAAATTTCCTATCCTAAATCCTTCTTTAAGCATCACTAGAGGTGTGAGAATAGAGAGTGAGTAACATAAATCACATACCTGAGCTGACACACCTCGCCGGAATCAGCAAATTTTGTTAACTCATGCAAGGTATTAAACACTTACTTTTCCCTCGTTTCTTAATACCAGTCGACTTTCTTTGATCTCCTGATTCTTAACCCCATGCTTTGAGTTATTGATTCACCATGGTTGCCATTTAATTTAACTTTTAGAGTGTGTTTGGATGAGAAATTTGAAAATTTTTAGGGAATTTAAAATTTTAAGTAATTCAAATGATTCAATTGAAATTCATTCATTTTTAAATTCTTTTGTTTGGATGGAGTATTAAAATTATTCAATGTAAAAATTTTGGGGTCATTTTCATAATTTTTAAAGCTTTTGGGTCAAATTTAAAATATGAAAAATAGGGACCAATTTGTAATTTTTGAAAATTTGAAGGACCAATTTGTAAAATTTGAAAATTATTAGGGACTAATTTGCAAATTTTTGAAAATTTTGGGGATGAATTTGAAATTTTCATAAAATATGAGGACCGTCTTGCAAAATTTGAAAAATTAATAATAAACAATTTAACATTCATATTATATAGAGTTAATAAGTAATTTGAAATTCTTTATTTTTTGATGTCGTTTTAAATTCCTTAAATTTAACATGAATAAAATACTCCATAAATTTACATTATTTTAACAATTCTCCATATTTTTTATCCAAAAAATAGATTTTGATCAAGTCATTTCAAATTCCCTCAAAAAATTACTTTCCCTCATTAAAATCCTTCATCCAAACACACTCTAGGGTTTTTCTTTCAACGATTTTTGACTCAAAGACTCTATACTCAGAGCCAATCAATGACTCTGAGTATGGAGCCTGCAACGATGAGCATGGGTGAAGTGAAATCTATAGTTATTTTCACATGAAACCCTGAGTTGCATAGCTTGATTTTCTTCGATTCAGAGGTTGAAAATGATGATCTTCCTGTGTTGTTCGTGGCATTCTCTCTTTGTTCTCTTTTTTTTTTTAATTCAAATTTGCAAATAATGTCCACATGTCTTGATTTGGCTGGCTGGTAAATGTGACTTGGCAAACTGGACATGATGTGGCCAGGTCAACTCAAGTGCTTTCAAAATCCTCAGATCTGAGCCATTCCTTGAGATTATTATTCCTAGTCATCAGATATGATGGACGGGGAAGGTCTTTGTGCCAGCGCGTGGGAGCTGTTGGATTAGATCTAATGGATCTGATTATTGGAGGATATTTCCTTGTTTTTTTAATCAGGCTTGCTAGTATTGGGCTCCAGCGCCCTTGGGCATGGGTTGCTGCTATTTGAACCTACTTAGTCCAAACACACCCCATCCTTAGCTTTTTTATTTTATTTTTATTTCTATTTGATTTTTCTTATTTTATTTATTTTTATTTTGATTACTTTTCAAATATTATTTCAAACTCTTTATTCTATCACTTTTATCATTTTGATTTCATTTTTATTTTGTCATTTATTTTTATTTTTTTAGTTTTAATTCTTTTTCCTTTATTTTCTTTTTGCGCTTCGTATTTTAAGAGGTTAATTCATATTAATTCTCTAATAAGTTTGACACATAAATTTCATTGACCGACCTCCCATAGTATGATTCTTACATGAATCGTGCTACAATTGCTTAACATAACGCTACATTGTCTCAATTCGATTGCTTGATCACTAACTCTAACTACTAACTATTGACTTCTCAATTCATTAACTCCTAACTTTACGTTCTTGCAATTTATTTCTTGCAATTTACTTCTTGCAGTTTAATTATTTGCTAATTATCATTCATTTACTTCATGCACCTTTATTTTTTGTCATTTTATTTTCTTTGATCTTTTATTCCTCTATCTTGTTATATAATAAAAAATGAACAAAAGCATGATAAAATTTAAAAGACCAAAAAGATTTAATCCTCTTCCTTGGGACCTAAAAGTGAGATGTAATGGACTTGTGAAGACTCATTGGACCTTCTGTATGACCTAAGTTTGACATGGAGAATTATTATGGACTTGTGATCTGGCTTTCAAAATGGTTATTCATAACACTACCCTAAGGCAAAGGGACATGTAACATTGATTCCAATATCACATGCTTAGCTTAGGACACTTTGCACACACATGGATTCATCTTAGGCTACCTTACAATGAGACCTTTTATTTCTCGCATCTATATCCCTTGTAATTTTTCTTGTATCCCTCCCCCATTTGGTGTCATTTGGTGTACTTTTTCCTTCCTTGCTTTCTTCTGGTTTGTTGATGATTGCTAGTTAACTCCTAAGGACTAGGATCAACCTCATCATTTCTAAACAATAAAAAATCCTTGATCCAATGTCTAGTGGCATTTTCTCAAACAAACTCAAAAGACACTTAAAAATATGATTATAATTGCGTGCCACAAGTCTTAAGTAGTGGAGAAGGAGTGAGAATGGAGCATTCCTACCTTCATTGTAAATGTTTTGAACATAAGACGCTTGACCTGTCGTTCAAAGTATTCGTCCCCACTCAAAGACTTTAGTGCAATTCGAATTAAGACAATATTCTTTTCAAAACCTGAAATCAACATCAACTCATCAAACTCTTTTTATACCTTAGGGAATCATTCCAAAAACCTTTTTTCAAGGTATAAAAACAACCAACACACTCTTATTTTCTACCCCCGTACTACGAAGCTTTGATTTCCTTATTGCACTATGAGGATACGTAGGCATAGGATTGCGAGATCTTGGCGGGCTCACTTATTTAAAAATTATTTTTCCCCCAATAGCACGTAACCTTTAGATCGTAACACCCATTCGCGCATAAGATAATCAAGATAGTTCCCGTTGAGTACAACGGATGTGAGGGGTGCTAATACCTTCCCCTTGCATAAACGACTTCCGAACCTGAATTTGGTTGTGAGGCCATTTTCTTCACCTTTTAGGGGTTTTATCGATACTTTCCTTTTACTCTAGAATAAATAAATTTTGGTGGCGACTCTGTATTTTTCACGTAGCGACAATATTAATGACAAAAACGCATGAAGACCATCAAATACTAAAGCAAGCGGTCAAAGATGCAAAATATGGTTGATCAAGTCATTCATTCGAATCAAGCTAAAAATTAGGATTTTATGATCATTAGTTATATCCTCTGATGATGGCGTATGACTTGAAGATATATAAAGTTTCATCCACAAGAAGATTCAAGTGAAGTGTTTATGCGATTAGTATATCGGCAAAAAGAATGGAAACTTTAGAGTGTGAAAGAGAGAAAGTGTGAAAGCTCGTCTTATCGTGTCTAGTTAATGATAAGTGTTTTATAAAAATACAAGGGTGTTTTTAGAAGTAATGTTTCGTTCGAGAACCAGAAATGAGAAGGTGAACGACAATAATGGCAAATCGTGACTTACGATGCGGTGGAGTGGAGGGATTTGAGAGGTTAGGACTGTTAGGTGCTAAAAAGTGTTAATATTTAAATTAGTTTTTAAAACCTTTTTGTGAGCTTTATTTGTAAATCCAAGCCTTTTCCCATTGTTTCCGTTGTATAACTGTTTTCTAGTTAATTCCGTTATTTGACTTATCTATTTAACTTTAGTGTTTTTATTGCAGATTTTTGCATAGAAGTGTGAAGAATGGAGCTATGAAGGCCCCACAAAAGCAGTTTTGCAAAATTCTCATTTTTGGAGCATGCTTGAAGCGCGCTCCCAGCGCGAAGATAGAAGTAATTACAGAAGTTTGCGCGCTCAGTGGGCTCCTTAGCGTGCTCAGCGCGCTTTTAGGCGGTTTATCTTTTAAGTGGAGCCCGCTCAGCGCGCTTCGCGAAACTCAACCCCTTTATTAGTTGTTTTGATCAGAATTTTGGGCTCTCCTCTATTGCATTCTTAGATCAAAGTACATTATACACTGTAGCACTTCATTTTTGGAAGATTGAAAGCATCATTTTGTCGAGGAATCGTCGTTGATGCTCGATTCTCTTCTCCCGATTCTTGTTGATCAAGCTACCATGAATATGTGTAGCTAATTTCTCTTTTGTGTCAAGGTTAGATGTAGGTAAACCTTTCCTTTGTATGTATATGGATTGATCCTAGCTTGTGAACTCTTAGATGATGAATGTGTGATGAAAAACCTTGTTTTTATGTTTATTCTTTGTGTTGGTTCATGATTGAGAAATATGCTCAAACTCTTTACCTAGGTTTTTCATCCATCAATGTCCATTGGCTAGAGATAGTAATGTGTGTTGATGTTCACCAAATATTGAACTTTAATGTTGTCATTTTGATAGTTTGTGTGAGAAATCAACAAAGGATCAAAATGGCAAAACTCACAATATGTGTTAGAGATAAACATATTGGGAGGATATGTGATTGTATTTATCATTTAACCGAGTTCATTAGCTTATCGATTATATACGTGCAATGTGGTTTGTCGAACCCTAACCTTGACATGCTTTTATAAACCGTTAAAACAATCTCTTTACCGTTTTTTAATTAAATTTGAATGCAAACGCTACGAAAACAACCTAAAACCCCTTGTTACTTTAAAGTTTGAGACGTTACGACTGTAGAACGGCGGTAATATCACGAACAATCTCTGTGGAACGATAACGCAAAACCCGAACTCTATTTGTATTTCAACAATGGCGCTGATTCTTGTTGATCAAGCTACCATGAATATGTGTAGCTAATTTCTCTTTTGTGTCAAGGTTAGATGTAGGTAAACCTTTCCTTTGTATGTATATGGATTGATCCTAGCTTGTGAACTCTTGGATGATGAATGTATGATGAAAAACCTTGTTTTTATGTTTATTCTTTGTGTTGGTTCATGATTGAGAAATATGCTCCAACTCTTTACCTAGGTTTTTCATCCATCAATGTCCATTGGCTAGAGATAGTAATGTGTGTTGATGTTCACCAAATATTGAACTTTAATGTTGTCATTTTGATAGTTTGTGTGAGAAATCAACAAAGGATCAAAATGGCAAAACTCATAATATGTGTTATAGATAAACATATTGGGAGGATATGTGATTGTATTTATCATTTAACCGAGTTCATTAGCTTATCGATTATATACGTGCAATGTGGTTTGTCGAACCCTAACCTTGACATGCTTTTATAAACCGTTAAAACAATCTCTTTACCATTTTTTAATTAAATTTGAATGCAAACGCTACGAAAACAACCTAAAACCCCTTGTTACTTTAAAGTTTGAAACGTTACGACTGTAGAACGACGGTAATATCACGAACAATCTCTGTGGAACGATAACACAAAACCCGAACTCTATTTGTATTTCAACAGTCTCCCAGGCAGAGTTGTCGTAGGAGGATTCTTCTGTTGTATCTTGCATAATGCTTGCACTCTCAGGTGGATCTCCCCATCCAGTTAGCTGGATGTCTTCGAGCCTGGTACGAGAGCTTTCAAGAGCGGTGTACTTGACCAGGAAGTCATACTTGCCACTCGGTTGTCCTAAGGTGTCCCACACTTCTTTGGAACTGGAGGAGTCATCCCTCTCGATGACGTTGACCTCAGGAAAAGCGTAGTTAAGGAACTCTTGTCCTGCAATCTTTGCAAAATCATCGTTGTACTGGATATCTTCAGAATGCCCTGAGTAATGGTCCCATGATTCGGTGGGGACGCAGGTATTCTTTTCAATGATGGTCAACTGATATGCATCGTTTGGTTGACTCTTTTGCCCCAAGTCTCCTAGGTACGGCTGCCAGATAGGCAGGCCATCCATTTGGCCATAATAGTCATGGTCAAAGTTGTCTTTCATTAGAGTGTCCTCCTCTAATGAGTTTGGTGGAGCACGACATCCTTCCGGATCACAATCTCCGTATATCATCTTGACATCTGACCTCGGTATATATCTCAGACTCTGTGCGGGATAGAAAAATGGCGATGCACCTCTCCTCGAGACATATAACTGTCCTCGTTAAGATAGGAGTTCCACTTTTCATCTGTATCGGAGGAATCTCCCTCGTTGATGGTATGTACTTCTTGAGACACTGGGTGGAGGAAGCCTCCGCTGTGGAAGAAGTCCTGAATGGGATGAAAACCTTCATCGTTAGTAGCAGTTTGGGTACAGGTTGAGGAAAAACCAAGACCTTTCTTTGTCTTGTTATCAGTAGGATTGACAAGTTGTCCCCATACTTTTGCTTTGTTATTCTTGATTTACTTTGAGAGCATCTTTGTACGAGGAAATCTATGTTCCTCTTTCTGATTGGTTGTCATTGTTCATCAAAAGTGCTTGGAACTGGGTTCCAACAACCTCATCTGGTTCTACACAAGTGGACGATGATAAGTTGCTCACGATCAAGGCTTGCTCTCCACAGACTGTGTCTAGTTGGTCATTCTTGACGAACTTCAGCTTCTGGTGAAGTGTCGAAGTGACTACCCCAGCCCCGTGTATCCAAGGTCTTCCTAACAAATAGTTGTATGGTGCCCGGATGTCCATGACCTGGAAAGTGACTTGGAAAGTGTGAGGACCGATAGTTATGGGAAGGTCGACTTCGCCGATAACTATTTTTCGGGATTCGTCAAATGCTTTGACGATGACCTCACTGCCCCTCATCGGAGATCCTTGAAATGATAATCGCATCAGAGTAGACTTTGGCATAACATTCAGAGCTGATCCGGTGTCTACCAGTATGCTGGCTAATGCATCGTCCTGGCAGTTGACTGTAATATTAAGTGGCATGTTGTGATTTTTTCCTTCTTCCGGCAGTTCTTCATCACTAAATCCCAAGTTTTTGCAGGAAGTGATGTTGGAGATGATGCCGTCGAATTGTCTTATTGTTACATCTTGTTCCACAAAGGCTTTCTCTAAGACTTTCTGTAGAGCTTCCCTGTGAGCTTCAGAACTGATTAAAAGAGATGACACAGAGATTTTTGAACGAGTTTGCAACAGTTGGTCAACAATATTGTACTCGCTCTTTTGGATGAGCTTCAGCATCTCATCGTTGTTCTTTGAAAGGTCGGGATCACTGGATTGACCGACGGGTTGATTAGGAACTTCTGTTTGAGGTTCCTTTTCGCTGGTGGGTTCTCCAACTCCTCGGTTGAAGATCCGACCGCTCCGTGTTACTCGAATGATGTCTGCAATATTCATGACGGAGGGTAATGGAGTTTCCTTTCCATTCTCAATTGTTGTTGCACCATATTTGTAAGGGATAGCCTTATCAGATTTGTACGATATTGGTCCCGACAGATAGATAACTACAAGAGCCTTTTGATTTTTCTGACCATCGTAGCTGGCCTCAATTGGTTCAAGGTTGAGAATCTTTCCACTACCAAGAGGAACTCTTGATTCATGGAGTAAAGGAATTATGGCGCATACATCTTTGGCCACTTCTCGTTTAGGGATCAAGACAACTTCTTTGCCTTAATTGGGAAGATAGTCTGGAATTACGTTAATTTAGCCAAAGCTTGAACATGGTTGAACCTCTTTGTGGTCCAACTAACTTTGAAGGGCTGCTCACACAAGGTAGCATCCTTGGTTATCCTCTGAACAAATTCTACAGCGCTCATAGTTGTGTGGTGGCACCCGGCCACGTCCGCTTTGTATATAGTGTAACCTCACTAGATCTGTTTCCATTGATCGAACATCCTGACTTTGATGCCTAGTAGGGTTCCCGTTAATCATACTGACTTGTTGTGTGTCTTCATCTAGACAGATCGGAAGCCACTAGTGGTTCAACAAGTGTTACAGTGTTCTTTGTACGAGTGCACATCCTTGGTCACTCTCACGACATACTTTGCATTTCTGATAATCACGTGAAGTTAGAAAACCGAGTTGGACTTGCTTGCCGTGTAATTCCACCAGACTGGTATTCATCAGGCGAATATCAAAGATTTAAATCATGTTGACTTGATAAGGAATTCTATCACGGTAATCTTGAATCCATCCGAGATTCATCTGACGCTGGAGGACCTCTTGTACAAAAGAGCATCCCTAATTGTTTATCGAGCAGACCGGACAGGAATCGTAATCGTGCCGTGGCAGATCATGATGTTGGTTTTTCCTTGAGTGCATTGCTACCAAGTTGACATTCATCGCACGGATGTCGTGGTTTTGAATGATGTTGGAATTTATATAAGTCCTGTTGACCTCACAGATTCGGTGATCTTGGATCCATCCGAGATCCATCTGTTCTTGTAGAGCTTATTGCACCATAGAACATCCTTAATTGTCTTTAGAGCAGATATCACACTAGTGATAATCATGAGACGGTATATGACCGTATCCGCTTCGTCTGCAATGCATCTTGACCTGGTTGGTTCCCAATAAGAGTACATCGTGCATTTGATAGCTATGTTTAGACTCTTCCTCTATCAAATTTACCGCAACTTTCTCGTGTTGAGGCAACGGGTTCGTTTGAACATTTGGATTTGTATCCTTGAAGGATAGGACCCCGTTCCTGACAAGCTTCTGCACATTGGATTTGAAGCTGAGACAGTTTTCTATGTTATGCCCTGGTCCTCCTTGATGGTAAGGGCAAGTATGATCTGCTTTGAACCAAAAAAGAAGATTTTCCGGTACTGTAAGAGGAGACCTGGTTTGGATGTGGCCCTTGACTAGTAGTAGTGGAAACAGTTCTGCGTACAACATTGGTATAGGGTCGAACCCTGGTGGTCGTGTTGTACGATTATTGTTGTATTGAGGACGAGCCTGCTGAAGAGGTTGTTGTGTACTTTGTTGATATTGTTGTTAATTCGGTTGGCTGTGAGCAACCTGAGGTTGATACGTTAGAGCAGGCGCATGGTTAATAGTATGAGTTACAGCTGCTACTGGTTGGTACCGTCGCCTTCGCTTTCTGAGAGAGATATTACCAATATCTTGCTCTTTTTTCTTAGGGAAAGTACTACCGTATCTTTTGGTACTGCTTGATGGTCCGGTGTCTTTGACCAGACGTCCTTCTCGGACAACTTCTTCAAGACGAACTCCCATATTCACCATCTCAGTGAAGTCACTAGCAGCACTGGCGACCATTCGGTCATAGTAGAATGAGCTCAAGGTTTTCAAGAAGCTCTTTGTCATCTCTTTTTCCTCAAGAGGTGGGTAAATCTGGGTGGCAATTTCACGCCATCTATGAGCATATTCCTTAAAGGTTTCCTTGTCCTTCTGCGACATTGCTCTGAGTTGATCTCTGTCCAGTGCCATGTCCAGGTTATACTTATATTGTTGAACGAAGGCAGCGCCAAGATCTCTGAAAGTGACGATCTTAGTGCGGTTTAAACCCATGTACCATTTGAGTGTGGCACTGGTTAAACTATCTTGGAAATAGTGGATCAGTAGCTGTTGGTTCTTGTTGAAGCAGAATAGCGGCAAGCAACAAAAGTTTTTGGAATAAATTTTTCGGGAATTTATAGTGTCCACAGAGATCGGTGCTACTGAACTGCCTTTCGACAATATCTAAGTTTTTAAGCTTGGGTTAAAATGGTTTGGAATTGTAAAACAGAAAAGTAAATATAAACATAAAAACAAATCATCTTTCAGAGAGAAGAAACTTATCAAGCATACATATAATCCACTCATCACAAACATAAGTTTATCGAATAGTTATACTCAACCTACAATACTCCTCAATATCATACAGCATCGCTCACAAAAGTGTCCATCTCTGGCACACTGAGCTGAGAGAGCAACCATATTACTCTCGTCGTCGCTCTCGCGTACGACGCCTCGAAACACAGAAGACATTAAGTTCCGACACCAAAAAGATTATTATCTAAATCTATCTCTAGCATCTAGACAATAGATATCTATCCCTAATCAAGATTCATGATGTTTATCTCTAACACAACACAAATCCAAACATAAATGCAAAAAGATCAAGGAAGACATCGATAATGATTTGTAAAGCAAATCTCATACAATATTATGATCAACAAAGATACATATGTTCATAGTAACTATACAACACCCAACAAAAAGAAATTACAAAGAGAAGAGAGAAGAGGAACCAAATATTTCTTGGTTTGTCAACACCAATCGACGAGAGATTCGACTCCGGATCATCCAAATGCAAGCTCCATTGTTGTTTTCTAAGCTAATCCTATGAAGAAATGAAGTTTGATGGAGTGGGAGCAAAAAAATACCCAAAACCATACCTAATAGATGTGTTTTTACCCCTATTTATTGTTGTCATCATTGCAGACCGCGCTTAGCCCGGTTTTGGGCACTAAGCGTGCCCTTATTAATGTTAAACCGCCTTAAAAGCCCGCTTAGCGCGGTCGGGCGCACTTAGCGCGCTACCTGCTGTCATGAAAAAAAGACAGCACATGTTTCGACCATAACTTGAGAACTGTAACTCGGATTTGCGCCCGGTTCAAAGCGTTGGAAAGCTTATTCAATTTCCTATCTAACAATGAATAAATATCAACCAAATTGGTGATTTTTATCATCCTCATTTTGAGCCTTATCCGTTGATGAGTTGCTCAAAATCGCGCGTTTGAAGCTGTGTCTTCGACACTTTATTGGTCATGCTCCAAATACACCTCAATACCTACAAAATGAGTAGAAAACTATTAAACGGTACACAAATACACTAAAACTTGATTATACACTAAATATACACATTTACATACAAAGTGGGGTTTTATTCAATACAATTAGATTGATAAGTGCCACAAAAATACTACTAAAAACATGACTTTTTGGCACTCATCACTCTCCCCAACTTACATCATTGTTTGTCCTCAAACAAAGCCAACATCTAAAGGAACAAAAGAGAAATCCAAGAAATCACGCAACAACAAGTTATTACAAACAAAAACAAATACAATGGTTCAATCAAAAATGGTACACACAAAGTAAATACTTACCACTAAACTTCAACGATAACATAATCACGAAACAAATGCTAAATACAAAAGTCATGCCAAACATTCTAAAACAACACAAGTTCAAATGTGAATCACACCTAGCAAAAACAATCATCGGTAGATGAAAAACATAAAATGAGGGATTTTTCACTCACACAACAATCTTGCAAACAAAAGACTAAATTATGCATCCATCCAAAAATTCACATTGAACATACAAAGGCAAGAATCACAAGGACTTTTCAAGGTTGTTGCGTGGTCGGGTAAACAAACAAGGGGCTATTCGTAAAGATAATCGAAACAAAAACTTACCTAAACCTAAGGGACTGTAAACTCACAAAAGTTCAAACACAAAATTTCAATCGAACTTCTTCTTTCATCCCAAGCGTTACACAACACACCACTTATTTAACACAATTATTAGAACTCTTTTTGTTTCCTTTCTCAAGGATTTTCTTTTTCTTTCTTTTTTCTTTTCTTATTCATTGTCATAGAAACCCACCACATAAGTACACAACCATTCTCTCCCCAACTTGAATTCAACCACATCATTATGTGAATACTCCCTACTTTCTAAGGCAAGGTAAAAATTCATACAATAACATAAAGAGTTGAGGTCCAAGAAAAAACAAAATCCATTCAAAAATAAGTGAACTAAACACTCATAGACAAGCATTAAGTTTAAATAAAACATGGATCAAAAAGCTCAAAGGGGTTACGAATGATCACACGCTCACAAGGTGAATGACTATTTGGCAAAGGTAGTTGTGCTCAAAATGAAACAATCGCCTTGATCCTTTTCATGCATTCATATAAGCAACACAAACAAAATATTCAACATAATAAAACTCAGTTAGAACAAGAAATTCGGTACTCCGAGCATATATGAACAATGGAAGGCTTCCTCACAAAAAGGGTGGGAACTAAAGTGATTCACAAAATGAACAAGAATACAAAAGAATGAATGGCATAGAAGTTGTAAAAAGCCTAAGTATCATGAATATGATAAAGTCAAGAAAGCGATAAAAACATACCTTGAACATGTACAAAACTTTAAACACTATCATTGCCACGCATTCGTAAGTTGAAACACTCAAAATCGGAAAATCACCGAATGCGACTTCAAGCTATCGGGCTAAAATTTGAATCCAAATAATCACCAAAAGAATTAGAAAAATTACTAATAATTACTAATATATAAGGCCTTGGTGGAAGTGGGAAGAAGGGGGAGCCAAGTGAACAATTAAAAGAATTCACTGGCTCAGCACAGTTGGGTGCGCTAAGCGCGCTACACCATGTAGCGAGCGATTTTGGTCACGGTTCTTAAGTGCTGTCGCTCTTTTGGGGTGACTACAGGTAGATTCATTTTTTATCCTATTAAAGCTGATGAAGGAAGGGAAATAGATGTCTCCAATTAACCCTGCTTGCATACCAAGTTTAAACAGCGGCCTGTTAGGTTACGTATGCTATGTGGTCGTGGGGCCTTTCTCGTGCTTATTTTGACAGAATGATGGTTTCTGGCGGGGAACAAGGATTAGGATGTTAGGACTGATTCCTTTTGATTGATATTTGAGAGTATGGGATTTAGGGTTTTTGTTTAGTGTGCTCGCTAAGATCTTTTCTTTCGATCTTATGCCTACGTATTCCCGTTTACCGAAACAGGGAAATCAGAGCGTTCGTAGTTCCTCCTATTCTATGGGAGGAAATGGGGTTTTGGTGTCTTGTTCAAAGCCCAAGACGTGAAGCGAAAGGTGATCTGTATCTTGTTCAAAGCCCAAGATATGAAGCTGAAGGGTCTATTTGTATCTTATTCAAAGCCCAAGATGTGAAGCTAAAAGGTGTTGTCTTTAGAGAGAATTTGTCATCTCTAAAGAGGGGGTTTGTTTGTCTATAAAGGGGAATTACTTTAACCGGGATGTGCGAATCCTAGCAATGCCATAATTTCCTTTATAGGGGGTTTTAACCTGAAGGAGAAGACTTTAACTCATTGTAGAGCAATGCTATCTTTCCTTAGGAATTTCTCATGCTAAAAGAGGGACAGTGGCATGGATATAGATGATCCAGAGGCTTGCCGCTTACAGCGATTAGATGAAAGGGAAAGAGTTGTTGATGTTTGTGTACTGTGAATGAGGCACAACTTTGATGCTAAAAGGTTGATTCGATCAACCAGTGGTTTTCTTATATAAAGCCTAAGAGGAGGCTGTTGGCCCAACAAGAGGGAGTTTTTATGTGTCTCGTACAAAGCCCGAGAGAGAGGCTAAAAGGGGTTTGACCCAACAAGAGGATCTTTTATACTCAACAAGAGAGTGTTTTTGTATCTCGTACGAAGCCCGAGATAGAGGCTAAAAGTTTTGTTTGGCTCAATAAGAACCTTTTTTGTATCTCGTACAAAGCCCGAGATGGAGGCTGATGATTTGTTTGACTCAGCGAGGGAGTCTTTTGTGTGTCTCATACAAAGCCTGAGAGAGAAGTTAAAAGTTGTTTGACTCAACGAGGGAGTCATTTGTATCTCGTACGAAACCCGAGATGGAGGCTGAAAGGTCTGCTATCTCAGTTAAGTGACAAGTCCACTATACTGATTAAGAGAAAATCAGTTCTTATATGAGTAACACTGCACTCATGGATTTGATCTGAGGATCGGGATTGTTCCCTGTTCTTTAAGGAAACGGGAAATCCAAAGGGTATCGAGACTGTCTGAGTCTATGGGTTTCTTCCTATTTTGAAGGGGGCTTGAGAATGTCTTTGAGACTCAAGGAAATTAGACTATCCAAGTCTAGAGTTTTATCTTTTGTACTATGCTTTGAGAAACAATAGTAGACTCTTTGAAAGGACTGTCCTATAAAGATGACTAATTTTTGTTCCTATACCTCTAGGAGGTCGTCGGGAAATTTATACGAAGCCCAAGAGGAGGCTGGAAACTTTTAAGAAGCCGAGAGGTCATTGTACGAAGCCCAAGAGGAGGCTATCATTCCCGGAGGAAGAGATCATTATACGAAGCCTAAGAGGAGGCTGTGAATACTTCTAAGAAGCCGACGGGTCCTTGTACTAAGCCCAAAAGGAGGCGGGGATGCTTCTAGGAAGCCTGTGGGTCCTTGTACAATGCCCAAGAGGAGGCCGATGCTTTTAAGAAGCCCGTGGGTCCCCAAACCCTGAGAAATTCAAGGTAAGCTATTCACAAGGAATAGATCAAGTCAGGAAAGTTCGAGAATTTGGAAGAAACTCAAAGATGCCATTCACGGAGAATACATTCATCTTTGGGAGTAGAGTTTCTTGACAATTCCTAATGAGGATAGCCGAAGAGAAGACTGTATCTGGTGATCCTATTGGGGATCTAGTTGTCTATTTCTACGAATGAACGAAACGGTTTTTCCTAGTTCTAGACGTAGTTGCCGGGAAAACTCTAAATATCTCTACTATTATTACACAATCGATATGAGTTTACGAAAGAAGACTTACAGCGAAACAGCCCCATAATACAGTTATATGTATAGGAAAGCAGTGAATGAAAGCGTATAAACACTTACTCGGTTGTAGAGCTTCTATGCTGTTTGGTTAGTTGTTCAACAAAGAAAGATTGAAAACAACAGTATATTCAAAATCAAAGGAGAAAGTGCTTTGAAAAAGAAAGATTGGGGCTTACAGCTCAAGGAGAGGCCCAGGGTTTTACTGTTGAATTTGTACAGAGGGACTTATACAAGTGACTGTGGTCCAAAAAGGTTTTCTGTACAAAGGGATGGGTCTTACACTCTCTCAAGAGGCCCAAAAAGTTTTAAAGAAAAAGAGTGGGGCTTATAACACGAGGGTAGGCCCAGATGATTTTTCGTTTAAAATGGCGATCGCGCCGAGGTTTTCTTTCAACGCAAAGGGACTTATACAATAAGTGAGGCCCAAAATGGTTTTGGTTAAAAGGGGGATTGGGTCTTACACTCTAATAGAGGCCCAAAAGTTTTGAATGGGTCTTATAGCTCGAGGAGAGGTCCAGATGGTTTATTTTTAAACGGGCGACGATCGCGCCGTTTACTTGTACAGAGGGACTTATACAATAGGTGAGGCCCAAAAGCTTTTTGTACAAGGGGGTGGGTCTTACACTCTCTCAAGAGGCCCAAGTGTTTGAAAATGATTTGTGAGGGTTGAATTAATCAAAAACCCTAATTTGTTTTCAAAATGTGTTTTAATTGAATAAAAATTCAATTAAAATGGTCAAAATTGTTTAACATGTGGGAAACAAATTATGACTTTGGATTAATGCTTCAAAAATTAAGTATTGACCTACAAAATAATCAGAAAGCATTAAAAGTTGCAAAATCAAGATGGAAAAAATATTTTAAATTGTTAAAACAATTAAAACATTAATTCTTTGCAAAAATATCAATTATATAAAATAAATAATATTTTTGGGATTTTTTGGGAAAATCAAATATTTCAATATTTTTGTGAATTATTAAAAAAAGAATCAACTCAAAATCATTAAAACTCAGAGAGAAATTAATTTTTGAATCAATTAAACAAAATCACAAAATTCAAATATTCAAATTTCTAAAAATGGCGCCAAGAACACACCAAGAACACGCGTGTTTTCTGGGTTTCCCAGATTTGCATTTTCCATCCAATCTCACTGAATACGTAATCATATCATGCAATCCACATACCAATCAACTCGTTTCAACCTCACGATCATGTCTATAGCATTTAATTTCATTTAAATTAAACATAAAACATGAAATCACGAAGAAACCTCAAGAACCCTAATTTCTGCATGAAGGCTAGGATTTTTGATACACGATTCAAACAATGCAAATAATTGAGGGGAAACATTCCATGCATGATTATGAACATATGGCCAAACTATTGTGCAGCAAAAATTGCATGGATCATAGAGTTAGAAGAGCTCATGCTTACCACTTGCAGCTGGTGATCGTGATTTGTGTAGGAGGTGTTACAGTTGTATTGTGATGATCTGAACAGCTTCCCTAGGTACTATGGAGTGTGTTTGAATGCTTGGACTTGATGGAAATAGGCTGGATCACTTCATGGCATCTCAACTGCACCTTGGTTAAAACCTTGAGCAATTGACTGGTGATTCTGAGAAATCAGTGTTCCCGTTGTTGTTTAAGTGTTTGATCAGCTCATATGTGATGTATATGAGGTGTGTGTGTGTGATTGGTTTGAGTGGAATTGCCCTCTAGCTCAAAACCCGATAGCTACCTTGCTAAGGAAGGCATTTTTGCCAAGAGAAAGAGATTTTGAGAAAGGCAAGTGTTGTAGGCCTTTGGTGTACTTAAACTGATCACAATTGAGCTCTATTTATAGTAGAGCAAGTTTGTTTTGCAAGGAATAGTGAATGGCAACTGCTGAGTAGGTTTGACCAAAGTTGGCAAATGAAAATCCAAGTCTCCTCTAGCCAATGACTAGAGGTTAGGGCACAGAGCTTTGGTTCCCTTGGTCTTGGATAAGTCTTGACTGATTTCAGATGAGAATGGCTCAGTCCATGCCATCTTTATGCTTCCATTGAATGCTTCAATTCAAATTTGGAGTCTTGTCCCTATTTTGGCCATTCTAGGTTCAACATGCTATTTCTTGTTCCAAAGACTTTGGAGGCTTGGCTCAGTGATTGTCCCCCTTAGATTCAATCCTCAGATGTGTCCAAGTGGATAGGAGCATTTGAATTTGGCTGATTTTGGCAAATCGAGCAAAAATGCAAATTCTGCCTTGCCTTGACAAATTTCAGCAAGGCAACTTGCCAATGTCATATATCATGGTGTAAGTTGAATTTGGTAATGTTCTTGGCCATTTTGGAAAGCCCTTACATGATACAATAACTGTTTGGACATGTTTGGTTTTGATCTCTTTTGAATCCAAGTGAAAAATCCCCCTACATTTGGCAAAAAGTGAGGTAAAATCTGACTTAGTGAAATTTTCACTAAGTGTTGGAACAAAGTGTCTTTTCTTGATTTTGATCACTCCATAACTCAAAATCCATGAGGAATTTGGACATAGGTCAGTATGAAGTTTTTGTAGAGGGTAATGAGATATTCAAATCAAGATTTGAATGGGGCACAATGGCCTTGTGGTTTAGGAGTTATGGTCCTCCAAAGTTGGTGCATTAGTGGCACTTTTTCATGACTTAGAAAAATTTCTAAGTTTTATGGTTACCCCTTTTACAAGTTATCCCACTTTTCTTGATTTTTCTTGATGAATGATGATTCAACTCATACATTAACACCATTTTAGGGTTAAAAATCCATTTTAGTGAAAAATATCAAAAAGTCAAAGTTGACTTTTGTGCACAGTTGACTTTTTATCAGATGAATTCCAAACTGTGCAATCCTTCAGGAAATCATGTCCTTGACCTAAATCAAACTTGATGGACATGTTACATGGGTGTCATAGGGTATATTGAATCATGTCTTAGGGTTTGGGAGCATGTCCTGGTCAAAAGTCAAAGTTACAGTTGACTTTTCCCGCAAAACCCTAACTATGGTGCAGATGAAATTGAAACTTGTTGCTCAAGCTTTTTGGATCAATCCATTGTTCCAAATGGATCAATATGGTATATTAGAGACCCTCAAATCATGTCTTGAGGTCTTGGTTCATGATTTGTCCCAAAAGTCAAATCAGGGGTGAATTAGGTCAAGAAACCCTAATTCTTGATTTTTGATGAATGCATCT
The DNA here is from genome assembly GCA_022829125.1 of Lathyrus tuberosus. Classification (NCBI taxonomy): domain Eukaryota; kingdom Viridiplantae; phylum Streptophyta; class Magnoliopsida; order Fabales; family Fabaceae; genus Lathyrus; species Lathyrus tuberosus. The sequence goes on from JALAZF010000794.1 coordinate 986,300, forward strand.
CTTGAGGCAAAATTGACTTGATGATTGGGTTCATGAGGTTCCATGGAGTATTTTTGGTTATGTTTTGGATCATTGGCTCATGCCCTGAGGAAAATTTCCACTGGAGGCCCTGGTCGATCACAACCCTAATTTGGTGACACTGTCGATCTTGAAGCTTGATCCACCTGAAAGGAAGCAACCTTGTGCTTAGTCCTTGAAGTGGAAGCCCTCTTGATCCATTGTAGATTCTTGGGAGATTAGACAAGTTGAAGATCAAGTCATTCTTTGATTGATCCTTTGTCTAAGAGCTTTGAGAGGGCTTGAAACCCTAATTTTGATTGTAGTGAATGCTCAACAACCCTTGAAGAGATGAATGAGGCATAAAGGTACATCCATATTGTGCTGATGATTTGCACAATGATGGGAGATCTTAGTGGTCAAAATTTGGGGTATGACAGATTCCCCTATTTAATCTTCTTGGACACGAAGGTGTGAATGGCGAAGGTATTCGGGCATTCGGGGTGCAAGAGGATTAAATATCGGAATATCCGAAATTTTGACGGCGTCTATGAATGGTAATTCACGCATTCATCTTCTTTTGCTAAGCAATAATGCTTAGAAAAGGTAAACTTCCCCTCGATCCTGGTTTTCTACCAAGGAACTGGTCTCAGTTTCTGTAAACTTCCCCTCGATCTTGGTTTCCTACCAAGGAACTGGTCTTAGTTTATGAAATAAACTTCCCCTCGATCCTGGTTTCCTACCGAGGAACTGGTCTTAGTTTCTGAAATAAACTTCCCCTCGATCCTGTTTCCTACCGAAGAACTGGTCTTAGTTTCTGAAATAAACTTCCCCTCGATCCTGGTCTCCTACCGAGGAACTGGTCTTAGTTTCTGAAATAAACTTCCCCTCGATCCTGGTTTCCTACCGAGGGACTGGTCTTAGTTTCTTTTGTCAATAGACTTTATTGACAAGGGACGCTATTTATAGCGATTCTCCTCAAACTTCTCGCCGAATTTTCTTGGGGAGATGCCATTTGAAGGAAAAAGTTTTGATGTCAGACTTGCTGGGGAATCCAGTCGTCTGAGTTGTAGAGTTGCACAAACTTCTCTGTTGGAGAAGCCATTTGTTTCTACTGGGGAAAATGAGTCTCTTGAGAGACTGCTTCTGCTCGGAGTCTTACATCATACTTTTCTCGGGATCTTCCTGGAGAAACGCCATATGATGTGGTCCAATTTTGAGGTGCCGATGACCTTTTCATCAGCGGTTTTTCGGAGTAATACTTACGTACTGCCGAATCTTTGTTTAAGAGGCTTTCTCTGGGGATTTTCCTTAATCCGGGAAAGCAAGGATATCATCTTCAATGGCGAAGAGTGACATTTGTCGAAGGTTCTCTGGTCTTTCAGAGGTTCAAGTTATCAAAGTGGTCAAGGGCCAACTCTGATATAAAAATACACTGGTGGCAAGATTGATCAAACGCAGCGTTTCCTGACGGGGAAAGAACTGACAACTCGATCGAGAGGACTTCTATCACTAGGGGACAAGACCGACTAGAGTGATAGTGATGCAATATGAAATGTGAATGCAAATAAAAAATGCATGATACATGTATGTTTATGCTGACAAAACTGACGCGACATACAGACTAAAAGATGAACATGACTGGATACTCGGCCACAGTGGTGCATGTAGAGACATCGCTGGTTCAAGATATCAATTCCACCTTGTTAGGAGAGATAGTCCCTATTGGGAGCTATGTTGGTCGGGCTTAGGAGATGAGAACTCGGCCGAGGGTATCAGACAGGAAAACCGCATCTGATACAGTTGATCCTTCATTCAGGCGCACCGGCTTAGAAGGAGTACTTTGATTCTGCACTTTGAAGCTCGCTTACTTCTGGAGAAGCGATTGATGTTCTTCTGATGTTCAACAGTCAAAAGAAATTGCCATCTCTATTTTAAAGCAGAAAAAGTTTTAACAAGTAAATTCATTTTTGTTTCATTTCAAGAATCATTAATCATGTTAAAAAACGTCATTCTATAAAGCTAAAACAAATGAGAATTACAAACAAAAGCACAAGGGCTCAAATTTTATTGATAAGATGGAGATCAGCCAAACGCGTGATTCCAAAGAGTATTTACAAAGTTCAGAAAATGGTAATTTACAGGGAAAAGGGCTACGTTAAAACATAACGACCACTATCCTTCTACCAACTTTGAATTTCAGACATCCTGAGCTTCTATTGAAGATGACCCTGACAGGAGCTTTCCTCCAATGGGTGATGTAACTGCTGCTAAGGGACTTGCCTCTGTTGAACATAGTTACTTGCCATTATCCCTAACTTTTGCCTGGATTGTATTTTAAGATTTCCAATCCACCGGGATGATTTTTTTTTCATGTCTCTAACTTTTGCCTAGACCGCCCTTTCGGGTTTTCAATCCACCGAGACATTTTTTTTAGGCGAAGTATTTCTTGACTACATCAACATTCGCGGGGTAGGCAAATTCCTCTCCGTCCATGGTTGCAAGTCTCAAGGCACCGCCTGAGAAAGCTTTCGTGACCACATAGGGGCCATCATAATTCGGAGTCCATTTGCCTCGCGAATCAGTGAAAAAAGATTGTATCTTCTTGAGCACGAGGCCTCCTTTCCTGAAGATGCGAGGTCGGACCTTTTTGTCGAACGCCTTCTTAATTCTTTGTTGATACAACTGACCATGGCATAGTGCCATAATTTACTTCTCTTCGATCAGATTGAGTTCGTCGTGTCGGCTTTGACACCACTCAGCTTCGGTGAGCTTGGCTTCCATCAATACCCGGATTAATGGGATCTCTACTTCTATGGGGAGCACAGCTTCCGTGCCATACACTAGAGAGAAAGGGGTAGCCCCTGTTGAAGTGCAGATAGATGTGCGATAACCGTGAAGAGCAAAGGGTATCATCTCGTGCCAGTCTTTGTAGGTTACAACCATCTTTTGAACGATCTTCTTGATGTTCCTGTTAGCCGCTTCTACCGCTCCGTTCATCTTGGGTCGGTAGGGAGATGAGTTATGGTGTTCGATCTTGAACTCTGCGCACAACTCCTTCATCATCTTGTTATTCAAGTTAGATCCATTATCAGTAATGATCTGGCTTGGAACACCATAACGGCAGATGAGATTGTTTTTGATAAACCGGACCACCACTTGTTGGGTTACATTAGCGTACGACGCTGCTTCGACCCATTTGGTGAAGTAATCAATGGCTACTAGAATGAACCGTTGTCCGTTTGAAGCCTTAGGTTCAATCAAGCCAATTATGTCTATTCCCCATATGGAAAAAGGCCATGGGGAAGAGAGAACTTTGAGATGTGATGGCGGTACATGAATTTTGTCGGAGTATATCTGACACTTGTGACACCTCCTCATGTACTTGTAGCAGTCGGATTCCATGGTTAACTAGTAGTACCCTGCTCTTAGAATTTTTCTCGCCATTGTATGTCCGTTGGCATGAGTGCCAAAGGATCCTTCATGAATTTCTTTTATCAGCATGTCTGCTTTTGGTCTGTCGACGCATCGTAGCAAGACCATGTCAAAGTTTCTCTTATAGAGAGTATCGCCGCTCAGGAAGAAGCTGCCAGCCAGCCTTCTGAGGGTCTTTCTGTCTTTCCTGGATGCCCCAGGTGTATTCTTGTTTCTGAAGGAAGCATTTGATATCGTGATACCAAGGTCTGTCGTCTATGACTGCTTCAATCGCGAAGATGTAGGCGGGCCGTTCAAGGCGCATTACGTCAATCTTAGGTAGGTCATTCCATCGACCTACGCTAATCATGGAGGAGAGAGTGGCTAATGCATCAGCCATGTGATTCTCACCACGAGGGATGTGATGAAACTCAACTCTGTCGAAGAAAGGCAACAACCTTCTTGCATAGTCTTTGTAAGGAATCAATCCTGATTGGTATGTGTTCCAATCTCCTGTGATCTGATTGATAACCAAGGCTGAGTCGCCGTATACGTCCAAGTTCTTGATCCTTAAATCAATCGCTTCTTCGAGACCCATAATACAAGCTTCGTATTCGGCCTCGTTGTTCGTACATTTGAACATAAGTCTGGCAGTGAAAGGAATGTGGGTACCCTGAGGGGTACCAATGATTGCCCCAATTCCGTTTCCGTAATGATTAACTACTCTGTCAAAGATAAGTCCCCACTGGGAACCTGGTTCGGGCCCTTCACTGGGTAGCAATTCATCGCAATATTTCATTTTTAGATACATGACATCTTCGTCTGGGAAGTCAAACCCGATTGATTCCTGATCGTCAATCGATTGATGAGCCAAATGATCGGCTAAAATACTCCCCTTAACGACTTTCTGAGCGTGGTACTCTATGTCATATTCTGATAGTAGCATCTGCCAACGGGCAATCCTTCCCGTGAGAGCAGGCTTTTCAAAGACGTACTTGATTGGATCCATCTCGGAGACCAACCAAGTAGTGTGGCGAATCATGTACTGACGAAGACGTTTGGCTGCCCAAGCCAAAGCACAACAAGTTTTTTCGAGCATAGTGTACCGAGTCTCGCAATCGGTGAACTTCTTGCTTAGATAGTAAATGGCAGACTCTTTTCTTTTGGTTTCATCTTGTTGGCCAAGTACACATCCCATTGAGTCCTCTAGGACTGTGAGGTAAATGATCAGTGGTCTTCCTTCCACTGGAGGTGATAGAATCGAAGGATTCAACAGATATTCCTTAATACTATCGAAGGCAGTTTGGCAGTCTTCTATCCAAACGCAGTCCTGGTTCTTTTTCAGTAATCTGAAAATCGGCGCACACGTGGCGGTCATGAGGAATATGAATCTGGAGATGTAGTTCAAACGTCCCAAGAATCCTCTGACTTGTTTTTCAGTTTTCGGAGAAGGCATTTCTTGAATGGCCTTGACCTTGTCAGGATCAACTTCAATTCCCTTCTGGCTGACGATGAACCCTAAGAGTTTCCCTGAACGGACTCCAAAGGTGCACTTGTTGGGATTCAAGCGGAGTTTGTATTTCCTCAACCGCTCGAATAGTTTTGACAGATGGGTCACATGCTCCTCCTCTGTTTTAGATTTGGCAATCATATCATCGACATATACCTCAATTTCCTTGTGTATCATGTCATGAAATAGAGTAGTCATGGCCCTTTGATAGGTTGCCCCGACGATCTTCAAACCGAATGGCATTACCTTGTAACAAAAGGTACCCCATGGGGTGATGAACGAAGTTTTCTCCATGTCTTTCGGCGACATTTTGATTTGATTATAGCCCGAGAATCCATCCATGAAGGAGAAAACTTTGAACTTTGTTGTACTGTCGACCAGCATGTCAATATGTGGTAAAGGAAAGTCGTCCTTTGGAGTTGCCTTGTTTAGATCCCTGTAGTCGACACACATTTTGACCTTTCCGTCCTTTTTAGGAACAGGTACGATGTTGGCTAACCATTGAGGATATTCAGATGTAGCAAGGAAACCTGCGTCAATCTGTTTCCGTACCTCCTCTTTGATTTTGATGGCCATGTCCGGGTGAGCCCGTCTCAACCTTTGTTTTACTGGCGGACATTCCGATCTCAACGGTAAGTGATGTTCCATGATGCTGGTATCCAACCCTGGCATATCCTGATAGGACCAAGCGAATACATCGGGAAACTCTTTGAGAAGCTTTGTCAAACTCTCTTTAGCAGCTGGACTGAGCAGTGCCCCAATCCTGATTTCTTTTCTCTCTTTTTTCGAACCCAAGTTTATCGTTTCCAACGGCTCTTTGTGAGGTTCAATGGACCTTTCCTCCTGTCTGAGTAATCGGGAGATCTCTTTTGGAATTTCGTCTTCAACTTCTTCTTCGGCCCCAAATACCGGGAACTCAAAGTCGGGAGAAGGCATTGGATCGTATGTTTCAACGGGGTGTAAAGCAAGCAATCTGCATGACATGATGATTTGTGTTTATAAGAGATAGAGAAAATGCGAGTATGTGCAGTGTATTTCTTTTACTGCTTGTTTTTTTTTTATTGAATTGTTTTTTTAGGATTACCATTTTCTGAGAAAAGCAAAAAGAGAAAACAACAATTAATGCGGAAATTACAGAACAACGTTATTTTATTTATGAACAAGTCGAATCTTGAAACTACAGCCCTATAAAACAAAACTCTGTCGCTTTGGGCGAAGCGAAGAGGGAAATTTACAGAAAGCGAGCCCTATCAAAACATCTGTTTCACCTGGGCAGGGTGAAAGGTTAAAGATGGCAATTACTTTGACTGGTGAATGACCTTCGGAACATCGACAGCGACCCATTGGCGGCGAACTCCTCGGTGAATCACAAAGTCTGGCACCTTCCTTGATTTGTCTTCAGAAATAACGCTGATTTCTGGTGGAGCAGGATCATTGGAATCTGTCTCCCAGGCAGAATTGTCGTAGGAGAATTTCTCAGTTGTATTTTGCAGAGTATTTGTGCTCTCAGGTAGATCTCCCCATCCAGTTGGCTGGATATCTTCGATCCTGATACGAGAGCTTTCAGGAGCAGTGTACTTGACCATATAATCAAATTTTCCACTTGGTTGCCCCAAGGTGTCCCACACATCTTTAGAACTGGAGGAGTCATCCCTCTCGATGACGTTGACCTCGGGAAAAGCATAGTTGATGAATTCTAGTCCTGCAAACGTTGCAAATTCATCGTCATGTTGAGCAGTTTCTGAATGACCTGAGTGTTGATCCCATGACATGGTGGGGACACAGGTATTCTGTTCAATGATGCTTAGCTGAGTGTCATTACTCGGCTGACTTTTTGGCCCCAAGTCTCCTGGGTAAGGTTGCCACATTGGCAGACCATCCATCGGGCCATAGTAGTTGTGGTCAAAGTTGTCTTTCATCGGAGTGTCTTCCTCTAATGAATTTGGTGGAGCACGGCATCCTTCCGGATCACAATCTCCATATATCATTTCGACGTCTGACTTGGGTATAAATATTGGACTCTGTGCGGGATAGCAAAATGGAGTAGGCACCTCTTCCTGAGACATATAACCGTCCTCGTTGAGATAGGACTTCATTTCTCATCTGCGTCAGAGGGATCCTCTTCATTGATAGCATGGACTGCTTGAGTCACTAGTTGGAGGAAGCCTCCACTATGGAAGAAGTTCTGAATGGGATGAAGACTTTCATCGTTGACAGCTGTCTGGGTGCAGGTTGCAGAAAAACCAAGACCCTTCTTCGTTTTATTGTTAGTAAGAATGACAAACTGTCCCTATCCTGTGGTATCAGTACTCTCGACCGCTTTAATAGCATCTTTGTATGAGGAAATCGAAGTTTCTCCTTCAGAGTGATTGTCCTTGCTCACCGACAGTGCTTGGAACTGCGTCCCAATAACCTCCTCGGGTTCTACACAAGTAGATGATGATAAGTTACTCACGAGCAAGGCTTATTCTCCACAAACCGTGATGAGTTGATCGCCCTTGACAAACTTTAGCTTTTGGTGGAGAGTCGAAGTGACCGCTCCAGCCTGATGTATCCAAGGTCTTCCTAATAAACAACTGTACGTTGCCCGGATGTCCATGACCTGGAAAGTAACTTGGAAAGTGTAAGGACCGATAGTTATGGGAAGATCGACTTCGCCGATAACCGCTTTTCTGGATCCGTCAAACGCTTTGATGACGACCTCGCTAATTCTCATCGGAGGGCCTTTGAATGATAATTGCATCAAAGTGGACTTCGGCATAACATCTAGGGCTGACCCTGTGTCTACCAGTATGCTGGCTAAAGCATCGTCCTAGCAGTTGACTGTGATATTGAGAGCCATGTTATGACGGCGACCCTCTTCAGGTAATTCCTCATCACTAAATCCCAAATTGTTGCAGGAAGTGATGTTAGAGACAATGCTATCGAACTGTCTGATTGTTACATCCTGTTCCATAAAGGCCTGCTCCAAGACTTTCTGTAGAGCCTCCCTGTGGGCTTCTGAACTGAGTAACAATGATAATACCGAGATCTTTGAAGGAGTCTGTAACAGTTGATCAACAATGTTGTATTCACTCCTTTGGATGAGCTTCAGCATCTCATCTTTGTTCTTTGAAAGGCTGGGATTACTGAATTGACCGACTGGTGGATCGGGAACTTCTGCCTGAGGTTCCTTTTCTTTGTTAGGTTCTCCAACTCCTCGGTTGAAGATTCGACCGCTCCGTGTTACACGACTGATGTCTGCAATATTCACGACGGAGGGTAATGTAATTTCCTTTCCGTTCTCGACTATTGTTGCACCATATTTGTAAGGGATAGCCTTAGTTGATTCATACGGTAGTGGTCCCGGTAGATAGATGACTATGGGAACCTTCTGATTTTTCTGACCATCGTACGTAATCTCGATCCGTTCCCGGTTGGGAACTTTTGATTCGTCAAGCAGAGGGATGATGGCACAAACATCTCTAGTCCTCTGATGATCAGAGATGACGACAACGTCCTCAATTTGATCGGCAAGGTAGTTCGGCGACCAGTTGATGGGTCCGGAACCCGGATATGGACGAATCTCTCCACGATCCACCTGACCCTGAAGAGCTGCTCTCACAAGGTAGCATCCTTGGTTATTTTCTGAACAGACGCTACAACGATCATAATTGTGTGGTGGCACCTGGCCACGCCCACTTTGAATACAATGTAACCTTACTAGGTTAGTCTCCATAGATCGGACATCCTGACTCTGACGCCAAGTAGGATTCCTGTTATTGATACTAATTTGCTGAGTATCTTCATCCATATAGATTGGCATCCACCAGTGATTTAACAAGTGCTGAAGTGCCTCCTGGACAAGGGTACAACCTCGATCATTTTCGCAACCCGCTTTACAGCTTTGGTAATCATGTGATATTAGGAATCCGAGTCAGACCTGCTCAGCATGTAACTCTACCAGGTTGGTATTCATCACGCGAATATCAAAAATCTGAACCATATTGATCTGATAAGGGTTCCTATCATGGTAGTCTTGGATCCATCCAAGATCCATCTGACGCTGGAGGGCCTCTTGTATGAAAGAGCATCCCTGTTTGTTTACCGAGCAAGTCAGACAAGAACTATAATCGTGCCGCGACAGATTATGGTACTAGCTTTGTCTTAAGTGCATTGCCACTAGGTTGACATTCATTGCACGGATGTCGTGGTTTTGAATGACGGTTGAATTCATATATACCATATTAACTTCACGAACTCGGTGCTCTTGCATCCACCCGAGATCCATCTGTTCCTGTAGGGCTGATTGCACTACCGAACATCCTTGATTGTCTTTAGAGTAGATATCACACTGGTGATAGTTATGAGGTGGCACATGGCCATATCCACTCTGTCTACAATGTATCTTGACCAGATTGGTCCTCAACAAGAGTACATCGTGAATTTGATAGACATTGTTAGTCTCTTTCTCAATCAGGTTGACTGCAGATTTCTCATGTTGAGGCAGCGGGTTCGTGAGAACATTAGGATTCGTATCTTTTAAAGATAAGAGCCCGCTCCTAACAAGCTTTTTCACGTCGGATTTGAAATTGAGACAATTCTCTATGTTATGCCCTGGTCCTCCTTGATGGTAAGGGCATGTCTGATCCACCTTAAACCAAAAAGGCGGATTTTCTGATACTGCAAGAGAAGACTTAGTCTGGATGTGCCTCTTAGCTAGTAGTAACGGAAATAGTTCTGCGTACGATACGGGTATTGGATCAAATCCTTGTGGCCGCGTTGTATGGTTGTTGTTGTATGGAGGACGAGCCTGCTGAAGAGGTTGTTGTGTCCTTTGCTGATTAGGTTGGCTCTGTGCAACCTGAGGTTGATACGTAGGAATAGGCGCGGAGTTGATAGCAGGAGTTACCGCTGCTACTGGTTGATAACGTTGCCTTTGCTTCCCGAGAGAGATATTCCCAATATCCTGCTCTTTTTTCTTAGGGAGAGCACTACCGTATCGTTTTGTACTACTTGATGATCCAGCGTCTTTTGCTAAACGTCTTTCTCAGACGGCTTTCTCAAGACGAACTCCCATACCCACCATCTCGGTGAAGTCATTGGGCGCACTGGCGACCATTCTGTCGTAGTAAAATGAGCTTATGGTCTTTAAGAAGATCTTTGTCATCTCTTTTTCCTCAAGAGGTGGACAAATCTAAGCGGCAATTTCACGCCATCTTTAAGCGTACTCCTTAAAGGTTTCCTTGTCCTTTTGTGACATTGATCTGAGTTGATCTCTGTCGGGTGCCATGCCCAAATTGTATTTATAATGTTGAACGAAGGCAGTGCCAAGATCTCTGAATGTGCTGATCGTGGTGCGATTTAAACCCATGTACCATTTTAGTGCGGCACCGGTTAAACTATCCTAAAAGTAATGAATCAGCAGGTCCTAATTCTCTGTCTGAGCTGACATTCACCGAGCGTACATCACCAGATGACTTTGAGGGCAAGAGTTACCCTTGTATTTTTCAAAGTCGGACACTTGGAATTTGTGCGGAACTTTCACATTGGGGACCAAACAAAGGTCTGCGGCGTCCTTTCCAAATAAATCCTGACCGCGAATGGCTTGCAATTCCTTCTGCATTTCCAAGAACTGTTCCTGGAATTCATCCATTCGGTCGAACATAGTTTCCCTCTTACCAGAAGGTATTTGTGGAATCTGTCCTTCCGGGACAGTGTGCACCACAGGGGGTGGTACCGTAACTACGACAGTGATTCTTGGTGTTTCCCGAAGTTTGTAACCTTCAGGAGTCTTCAATATGCCTCTGGTATCTTCGCTTTCCCGAAGTCTGTAACCTTCAGGACCAGCGGCATCTATTGTGATTCCCTGATCTTCAACGATCGGCGGAACATATCCTTCCGGGATATAGTTAGCAGGCATGCCCCAGGGACGATCTTTCGGCATTTGATACCTAGGATCAAACTTCTCCACTATGGGCGTTGAGGTGATCTCTGAGATCACAGTCCTTTGTAGCTGAGCTTCTGCCATGACTTGCATGTTGTTACGAAGCTTTCTCATATCCTCTCTTAGAGCGTCGATCTCTTCTTTCAACTCTCTGTTTTCTTCCTCAAGATCATCCATCTTTTTCTGACGACTGGCCCGAGTATTGTACAAATGAGACAGTTTGACTCTAGAATTGAGACACAAACGTGAGATTCGTAGGTAAGGAGAATACGTGATGTGAGAATGATGAATGCAATGATTATATTAATTGTTTTTTGGTTTAATCAAAATAAACTTCGACAATTAGATTGCAAATATCAAACAGTGGGGAAACCCCTTTTTATTGAAATTTAAAGGATTACAGAAATGGAAATACAGTAGATTACAAGGTGAAAAAATAGAACCTAAGCTAATGGGTCCCGAGAGAACTCGGGTGCTGATTCTGGTACTTCCTTTTCTTTGTCCGGGGCTCTTGAGCCGTTGTCGGGTTGTCATTCCTTTGCCAGGTGAAAGGAGCGAGCAAATTCCTTTGGTCATCCTGATTATCCACAACATGTTGCTCTAAAATCTCAATCAGAGCATCTTTCTCTTTCAGTAATTGCTGTATTTAGATACACTCCACATTGAGGGTGCGGTACTTGTTCTTCCAAGACCTCCTCTCCCGTTGAACTTTGTTGAGAGTAACCCGGAGCTTTTCCGTTTCAGTCATGAAGTACATGACAGATTCCCTCGGCGGAAGAATTCCCTGACGAGGATAAGGCATTTTTAGCTTGAGAGCTCTAGTTTGTACCCAGTGGAGATAAGGCTCCACCGAGACACAGTCCGGTTTTCCTAGAGACTCCCGTCCTTTCTTATGAACATGCTTCCAAGCGTGCAGTATTTCCATCTTTAGTGCTCTGTAATTTTCTCCTTCCTTGAAGAAAAGACCTTCCAGATGAGCATTCTGGGGGACATGCCTCATTGGGTATCCAAATTGACGACGAACCAACTCGAATGATAGTTGATTCCTCCCTTAGTTCCTATAAGGGGTACGTTGGGGAAGTTTCCACAACGATCAATGATCCTTATTCCATCATAAATCCTATTACACCAATCAATGTCAGAGTTGGTGAGAGACATGATTTTCTGCGACCAACGTAAGGCGCTCTTATGATCCCAAAAAGTAGCAAACTTAGGCAAATGGGAAATAAACCATTTGTAAAGCAGGGGTACACAACATGTGATCTCCCCTCCGCTGTACAAATTTCCTAAGTGTACAGAATGATACGCATCCGCGAGCAAAGTCGGCACAGGGTTTCCAATGAGAAAAACCCTAATGGCGTTGATATCGACGAAGTTATTAATGTTGGGCAACAAAAATAATCCGTAGGTGAGTAAAACAAAGATGCTTTCAAAAGCAGTTTCGTTCCCTATACTAGCAAAGTACAGAGCTTTCTTTGTTAAGAACTGGGTTGGCAAATCTTGGATGCCACCCTTGGTAGTCATGCGAGTCTTGACTTCTGACTCATCCAGATGAATTGCTCTTGCAATGGTCTGATCCTTTGGAATTTCTTCCAGTCCAGAAAATGGAGCTTGATCAGTAATGTGTAGATCGATCAGATGAGAATATTCCTCCAGCGCTGGTGCTAGCTGGTAATCCGGGAACATAAAACAGTGATAAATCGGATCGTAAAACTGAACGAGCGCATCCATGATTCCTTCAATCACATGGATTCTTAGCAGAGGTAGCAGACCTCCGTACTTGGCTCTGAAGGCCTCCTGGTTTGTGATCATTCTCGCCAAACCTCTCAGATCCTCTAGTTTTGAAGCCTTGAAGGTATACTTATGAGTTCTCCTTCTACCGAAATCCATTAGCGTAATCCTTTTCTCTGATATTTGCAATCACAGTCTTAGTTTAATTTGAAAAACAGAGAGACTAGAAGAGAAGAAATTTTTTGAATGTTTTAATGTTTTTTAAATGAATGCATGAATGCAGCACACAAAAACATAGAAAAAACATGGGGTCAAAGGGTCGTTGTCATGAAGTCAAGGCTCTACCCATCCCAAAGGTTTACTAATGACTTTTGTACCTGTCTCTCTTCATCATCAACTCTTGTCAAGAAAACACCAGCGGGCTGGGAACCGTGCTAGGTGATGTTTTTTGAAGAGTCCTCAGAAGAGGGTGGCATCGCATGACAACTATTTCCGATAGCCTCTGCACCACTAAAGGGGTTTTCCTAGGTGTATACTCAATCTTTCCACATGTGGCATCACACGCATTCCCATTAGCAGAAAATAAACACGCATAGCAATTAGGAAAAGCAGTATATATATTTGTCCTAATGTCTTAGACTTTAAAGCTATGAATCCTATGTTTCTGACAGAAATGTCTCCCCGGCGGAGTCACCATTCTGTGGTTTCGACACAAGGAAAGAAGAAAGTCGGGCCCCACGGTGGGCGCCATTTTTCTGTAGCGAGCGATTTTGGACACGGTTCTTAAGCGCTGTCGCTCTTTTGGGGTGACTACAGGTCGATTCATTTTTTATCCTATTAAAGCTGATGAAGGAAGGGAAATAGATGTCTCCAATTAACCCTGCTTGCATACCAAGTTTAAACAGCGGTCTGTTAGGTTACGGATGCTATGTGGTCGTGGGGCCTTTCTCGTGCTTATTTTGACAGAATGATGGTTTCTGGCGGGGAACAAGGATTAGGATGTTAGGACTGATGCTTTTTGATTGATATGTGAGAGTATGGGATTTAGGGTTTTTGTTTAGTGTGCTCGCTAAGATCTTTTCTTTCGATCTTATGACTACGTATTCCCGTTTACCGAAACAGGGAAATCAGAGCGTTCGTAGTTCCTCCTATTCTATGGGAGGAAATGGGGTTTTGGTGTCTTGTTCAAAGCCCAAGACGTGAAGCGAAAGGTGATCTGTATCTTGTTCAAATCCCAAGATATGAAGCTGAAGGGTCTATTTGTATCTTGTTCAAAGCCCAAGATGTGAAGCTAAAAGGTGTTGTCTTTAGAGAGAATTTGTCATCTCTAAAGAGGGGGTTTGTTTGTCTATAAAGGGGAATTACTTTAACCGGGATGTGCGAATCCTAGCAATTCCATAATTTCCTTTATAGGGGGTTTTAACCTGAAGGAGAAGACTTTAACTCATTGTAGAGCAATTCTATCTTTCCTTAGGAATTTCTCATGCTAAAAGAGGGACAGTGGCATGGATATAGATGATCCAGAGGCTTGCCGCTTACAGCGATTAGATGAAAGGGAAAGAGTTGTTGATGTTTGTGTACTGTGAACGAGGCACAACTTTGATGCTAAAAGGTTGATTCGATCAACCAGTGGTTTTCTTATATAAAGCCTAAGAGGAGGCTGTTGGCCCAACAAGAGGGAGTTTTTATGTGTCTCGTACAAAGCCCGAGAGAGAGGCTAAAAGGGGTTTGACCCAACAAGAGGATCTTTTATACTCAACAAGAGAGTGTTTTTGTATCTCGTACGAAGCCCGAGATGGAGGCTAAAAGTTTTGTTTGGCTCAATAAGAACCTTTTTTGTATCTCGTACAAAGCCCGAGATGGAGGCTGATGATTTGTTTGACTCAGCGAGGGAGTCTTTTGTGTGTCTCATACAAAGCCTGAGAGAGTGGCTAAAAGTTGTTTGACTTAACGAGGGAGTCATTTGTATCTCGTACGAAGCCCGAGATAGAGGCTGAAAGGTCTGCTATCTCAGTTAAGTGATAGGTCCAGTATATTGATTAAGAGAAAATCAGTTCTTATATGAGTAACACTGCACTCTTGGATTTGATCTGAGGATTGGGATTGTTCCCTGTTCTTTAAGGAAATGGGAAATCCAAAGGGTATCGAGATTGTCCGAGTCTACGGGTTTCTTCCTATTTTGAAGGGGGCTTGAGAATTTCTTTGAGACTCAAGGAAATTAGACTGTCCAAGTCTAGAATTTTATCTTTTGTACTATGCTTTGAGAAACAGTAGTAGACTTTTTGAAAGGACTGTCCTATGAAGATGACTAATTTCTGTTCCTATACCTCTAGGAGGTCGTCGGGACAATTTGTACGAAGCCCAAGAGGAAGCTGGAAACTTTTAAGAAGCCGAAAGGTCCTTGTACGAAGCCCAAGAGGAGGTTATCATTCCCGGAGGAAGAGATCATTATACGAAGCCTAAGAGGAGGCTGTGAATACTTCTAAGAAGCCGACGGGTCCTTGTACTAAGCCTATGAGGAGGCGGGGATGCTTCTAGGAAGCCTGTGGGTCCTTTTACAATGCCCAAGAGGAGGCCGATGCTTTTAAGAAGCCCGTGGGTCCCCAAACCCCAAGAAATTCAAGGCAAGCTATTCACAAGGAATAGATCAAGTCAGGAAAGTTCGAGAATTTGGAAGAAACTCAAAGATGCCATTCACGGAGAATACATTCATCTTTTGGAGTAGAGTTTCTTGACAATTCCTAATGAGGACAGCCGAAGAGAAGACTGTATTTGGTGATCATATTGGGGATCTAGTTGTCTATTTCTACGAATAAACTAAACGGCTTTTCCTAGTTCTAGACGTAGTTGCCGGGGAAACTCTAAATATCTATACTATTATTACACAATCGATATGAGTTTACGAAAGAAGACTTACAGCGAAACAACCCCACAATATAGTTATATGTATAGGAAAGCAGTAAATGAAAGCGTATAAACACTTACTCGATTGTAGAGCTTCCATGATGTTTGGTTAGTTGTTCAACAAAGAAAGATTGAAAACAACAGTATATTCAAAATCAAAGGAGAAAATGCTTTGAAAAAGAAAGATTGGGGCTTACAGCTCAAGGAGAGGCCCAGGGTTTTACTGTTGAAGTTGTACAGAGGGACTTATACAAGTGACTGTGGTCCAAAAAGGTTTTCTGTACAAAGGGATGGGTCTTACACTCTCTCAAGAGGCCCAAAAAGTTTTAAAGAAAACGAGTGGGGCTTATAACACGAGGGTAGGCCCAGATGATTTTTTGTTTAAAATGACGATCGCGCCGAGGTTTTCTTTCAACGCAAAGGGACTTATACAATAAGTGAGGCCCAAAATGGTTTTGGTTAAAAGGGGGATTGGGTCTTACACTCTAATAGAGGCCCAAAAGTTTTGAATGGGTCTTATAGCTCGAGGAGAGGCCCAGATGGTTTATTTTTAAACGGGCGACGATCGCGCCGTTTACTTGTACAGAGGGACTTATACAATAGGTGAGGCCCAAAAGCTTTTTGTACAAGGGGGTGGGTCTTACACTCTCTCAAGAGGCCCAAGTGTTTGAAAATGATTTGTGAGGGTTGAATTAATCAAAAACCCTAATTTGTTTTCAAAATGTGTTTTAATTGAATAAAAATTCAATTAAAATGGTCAAAATTGTTTAACATGTGGGAAACAAATTATGACTTTGGATTAATGCTTCAAAAATTAAGTATTGACCTACAAAATAATCAGAAAGCATTAAAAGTTGCAAAATCAAGATGGAAAAAATATTTTAAATGTTAAAAACAATTAAAACATTAATTCTTTGCAAAAATATCAATTATATAAAATAAATAATATTTTTGGGATTTTTTGGGAAAATCAAATATTACAATATTTTTGTGAATTATTAAAAAAAGAATCAACTCAAAATCATTAAAACTCAGAGAGAAATTAATTTTTGAATCAATTAAACAAAATCACAAAATTCAAATATTCAAATTTCTGAAAATGGCGTCAAGAACACACCAAGAACACGCGCGTTTTCTGGGTTTCCCAGATTTGCATTTTCCATCCAATCTCACTGAATACGTAATCATATCATGCAATCCACATACCAATCAACTCGTTTCAACCTCACGATCATGTCTATAGCATTTAATTTCATTTAAATTAAACATAAAACATGAAATCACGAAGAAACCTCAAGAACCCTAATTTCTGCATGAAGGCTAGGATTTTTGATACACGATTCAAACAATGCAAATAATTGAGGGGAAACATTCCATGCATGATTATGAACATATGGCCAAATTATTGTGCAGCAAAAATTGCATGGATCATAGAGTTAGAAGAGCTCATGCTTACCACTTGCAGCTAGTGATCGTGATTTGTGTAGGAGGTGTTACAGTTGTGTTGTGATGATCTGAACAGCTTCCCTAGGTGCTATGGAGTGTGTTTGAATGCTTGGACTTGATGGAAATTGGCTGGATCACTTCATGGCATCTCAACTGCACCTTGGTTAAAACCTTGAGCAATTGACTGGTGATTCTGAGAAATCAGTGTTCCAGTTGTTGTTTAAGTGTTTAATCAGCTCATATGTGATGTATATGAGGTGTATGTGTGATTGGTTTGAGTGGAATTGCCCTCTAGCTCAAAACCCGATAGCTACCTTGCTAAGGAAGGCATTTTTGCCAAGAGAAAGAGATTTTGAGAAAGGCAAGTGTTGTAGGCCTTTGGTGTACTTAAACTGATCACAATTGAGCTCTATTTATAGTAGAGCAAGTTTGTTTTGCAAAGAATAGTGAATGGCAACTGCGGAGTAGGTTTGGCCAATGTTGGCAAATTAAAATCCAAGTCTCCTCTAGCCATTGACTAGAGATTAGGGCACAGAGCTTTGGTTCCCTTGGTCTTGGATAAGTCTTGACTGATTTCAGATGAGAATGGCTCAGTCCATGCCACCTTGATGCTTCCATTGAATGCTTCAATCCAAATTTGGAGTCTTGTCCCTATTTTGGCCATTCTAGGTTCAACATGCTATTTCTTGTTCCAAAGACTTTGGAGGCTTGGCTCAGTGATTGTCCCCTTTAGATTCAATCCTCAGATGTGTCCAAGTGGATAGGAGCATTTGAATTTGGCTGATTTTGGCAAATCGAGCAAAAATGAAAATTCTGCCTTGCCTTGACAGATTTCAGCAAGGCAACTTGCCAATGTCATATCTCATGGTGTAAGTTGAATTTGGTAATGTTCTTGGCCATTTTGGAAAGCCCTTACATGATACAACAACTGTTTGGACATGTTTGGTTTTGATCTCTTTTGAATCCAAGTGAAAAACCCCCCTACATTTGGCAAAAAGTGAGGTAAAATCTGACTTAGTGAAATTTTCACTAAGTGTTGGAACAAAGTGTCTTTTCTTGATTTTGATCACTCCATAACTCAAAATCCATGAGGAATTTGGACATAGGTCAGTATGAAGTTTTTGTAGAGGGTAATGAGATCTTCAAATCAAGCTTTAAATGGGGCACAATGGCCTTGTGGTTTAGGAGTTATGGTCCTCCAAAGTTGGTGCATTAGTGGCACTTTTTCATGACTTAGAAAAATTTCTAAGTTTTATGGTTACCCCTTTTACATGTTATCCCACTTTTCTTGATTTTTCTTGATGAATGATGATTCAACTCATACATCAACACCATTTTAGGGTTAAAAATCCATTTTAGTGAAAAATCTCAAAAAGTCAATGTTGACTTTTGTGCACAGTTGACTTTTTATCAGATGAATTCCAAACTGTGCAATCCTTCAGGAAATCATGTCCTTGACCTAAATCAAACTTGATGGACATGTTCCATGGGTGTCATAGGGTATATTGAATCATGTCTTAGGGTTTGAGAGCATGTCCTGGTCAAAAGTCAAAGTTACAGTTGACTTTTCCCGCAAAACCCTAACTATGGTGCAGATGAAATTGAAACTTGTTGCTCAAGCTTCTTGGATCAATCCATTGTTCCAAATGGATCAATGTGGTATATTAGAGACCCTCAAATCATGTCTTGAGGTCTTGGTTCATGATTTGTCCCAAAAGTCAACTCAGGGGTGAATTAGGTCAAGAAACCCTAATTCTTGATTTTTGATGAATGCATCTCTTGAGGCAAAATTGACTTGATGATTGGGTTCATGAGGTTCCATGGAGTATTTTAGGTTATGTTTTGGATCATTGGCTCATTCCCAGAGGAAAATTTCCAACTGGAGGCCCTGGTCGATCAAAACCCTAATTTGGTGACACTGTCGATCTTGAAGCTTGATCCACCTGAAAGGGAGCAACCTTGTGCTTAGTCCTTGAAGTGGGAGCCCTCTTGATCCATTGTAGATTCTTGGGAGATTAGACAAGTTGAAGATCAAGTCATTCCTTGATTGATCCTTTGTCTAAGAGCTCTGAGAGGGCTTGAAACCCTAATTTTGATTGTAGTGAATGCTCAACAACCCTTGAAGAGATGAATGAGGCATAAAGGTACATCCATATTGTGCTGATGATTTTCACAATGATGGGAGATCTTAGTGGTCAAAATTTGGGGTATGACAGATGCCCCTATTTAATCTTCTTGGACACGAAGGTGTGAATGTCGAAGGTATTCGGGCATTCGGGGTGCAAGAGGATTAAATATCGGAATATCTGAAATTTTGACGGCGTCTATGAATGGTAATTCACGCATTCATCTTCTTTTGCTAAGCAATAATGCTTAGAAAAAGTAAACTTCCCCTCGATCCTGTTTTTCTACCAAGGAACTGGTCTCAGTTTCTGTAAACTTCCCCTCGATCTTGGTTTCCTACCAAGGAACTAGTCTTAGTTTCTGAAATAAACTTCCCCTCGATCCTGTTTCCTACCGAAGAACTGGTCTTAGTTTCTGAAATAAACTTCCCCTCGATCCTGGTTTCCTACCGAAGAACTGGTCTTAGTTTATGAAATAAACTTCCCCTCGATCCTGGTCTCCTACCGAGGAACTGGTCTTAGTTTCTGAAATAAACTTCCCCTCGATCCTGGTTTCCTACCGAGGAACTAGTCTTAGTTTCTTTTGTCAATAGACTTTATTGACAAGGGACGCTATTTGTAGCGATTCTCCTCAAACTTCTCGCCGAATTTTCCTGGGGAGATGCCATTTGAAGGAAAAAGTTTTGATGTCAGACTTGCTGGGGAATCCAGTCGTCTGAGTTGTAGAGTTGCACAAACTTCTCTGTTGGAGAAGCCATTTGTTTCTAGTAGGGAAAACGAGTCTCTTGAGAGACTGCTTCTGCTCGGAGTCTTACATCATACTTTTCTCGGGATCTTCCTGGAGAAACGCCATATGATGTGGTCCAATTTTGAGGTGCCGATGACCTTTTCATCAGCGGTTTTTCAGAGGAATACTTACGTACTGCCGAATCTTTGTTTAAGAGGCTTTCTCTGGGGATTTTCCTTAATCCAGGAAAGCAAGGATATCATCTTCAATGGCGAAGAGTGACATTTGTCGAAGGTTCTCTGGTCTTTCAGAGGTTCAAGTTATCAAAGTGGTCAAGGGCCAACTCTGATCTAAAAATACACTGGTGGCGAGATTGATCAAACGCAGCGTTTCCTGACGAAGAAAGAACTGACAACTCGATCGAGATGACTTATATCACTAGGGGACAAGACCGACTAGAGTGACAGTGATGCAATATGTGAATGAAAATAAAAAATGCATGATACATGTATGTTTATGCTGAAAAAACTGACGCGACATACAAACTAAAAGATGAACATGACTGGATATTCGGCCACAGTGGGGCATGTAGAGACATCGCTGGTTCAAGATAGCAATTCCACCTTGCTTAGGAGAGATAGTCCCTGTTGGGAGCTATGTTGGTCGGGCTTAGGAGATGAGAACTCGGCCGAGGGTATCAGACGGGAAAACCGCATCTGATACAGTTGATCCTTCATTCAGGCGCACCGGCTTAGAAGGAGTACTTTGATTCCGCACTTTGAAGCTCGCTTACTCCTGGAGAAGCGATTGATGTTCTTATGATGTTCAACAATCAAAAGAAATTGCCATCTCTATTTTAAAGCAGAAAAAGTTTTAACAAGTAAATTCATTTTTGTTTCATTTCAAGAATCGTTAATCATGTTAAAAAACGTCATTCTATAAAGCTAAAACAAATGAGAATTACAGACAAAAGCAAAAGGGCTCAAATTTTATTGATAAGATGGAGATCAGCGAAACACGTGATTCCAAAGAGTATTTACAAAGTTCAGAAAATGGTAATTTACAGGGAAAAAGGCTACGTTAAAACATAACGACCACTATCCTTCTACCAATCTCATATACAACAAGGAAAAGGTTCTGGTGTAGGCCTCCACTTAACACCAACACAATCTCATATACAAAAATTGGTCCTGAAATACCGAGTGAAAATGAATTAAACAAGTTGTAAAGTGAAGATTTGAGAATTTTACGAACAATCCGAGTACAACTTGTTTAATGAATGTTCACCACACTACCTACGCTATAATGAAAAAGTAATAACTATACAAAAAATGATAAAACATGCTTGTTTTACGTCGTAACTTCGACGCCTATTATTTATACACACTTCTCCGAGTTGCCTCTTTACACGGTTAGTGCTCACCGACGACGAAACCTAACCAAACACTTAGCAAACGTGAAGAGAAACAAACATATACACTAAATTTACAAGTATGCAAAACATGTAAAATTCACAAATATGGTAAACATATACAAGTATCAATATAAACAAGTGAAAATAGACAATATATACGATATCTAAAAAACTCAAAAACAAAGAAACTATCGCAATACGATTCAATATCAAAACCGATCCCCGACAACGGCGCCATTTTGTTGAAGCGGAATAGCGGCAAGCAACAAAAGTTTTTGGAAGTATTTTTCCGGGAATTTATCGTGTCCACAGAGATCGGTGCTACTGAACTGCCATTTGACAATATCTAAGTTTTTAAGCTTGGGTTAAAATGGATTAGAATTGTAAAACAGAAAAGTAAATATAAACATAAAAAGAATTCATCTTTCAGAGAGAAGAAACTTATCGAGCATACATATAATCCACTTGTCACAAACATAAGTTTATCGAACAGTTATACTCAGCCTACAATACTCCTCAATATCATCCAGCATCACTCACAACAGTGTCCATCTCTGGCACACTGAGCTGAGAGAGCAACCATATCATTCTCGTCGTTGCTCACACGCACGACGCCTCGAAACACGGAAGGCATTAAGTTCCGACACCAAAAAGATTATTATCTAAATCTAAATCTAGCATCTAGACAATAGATATCCATCCCTAATCAAGATTCATGATGTTTATCTCTAACACAACACAAATCCAAACATAAATGCAAAAAGATCAAGGAAGCCATCGATAATGATTTGTAAAGCAAATCTCATACAATATTATGATCAACAAAGATACATATGTTCATAGTAACTATACAACACCCAACAAAAAGAAATTACAAAGAGAAGAGAGAAGAGGAACCAAACATTTCTTGGTTTGTCAACACCAATCGACGAGAGATTCGACTCCGGATCATCCAAATGCAAGCTCCATTATTGTTTTCTAAGCTAATCCTATGAAGAAATGAAGTTTGATGGAGTGAAAGCAAAAAAATACCCAAAACCATACCTATAAAATGTGTTTTTACCCCTATTTATTGCTGTCATCATCGCAGACCGCGCTTAGCCCGGTTTTGGGTGCTAAGCGCGCCCTTATTAATGTTAAATCGCCTTAAAAGCCCGCTTAGCGCGGTCGGGGGCGCTTAGCGCGCTACCTCCTGTCATGAAAAAAAGACAGCACGTGTTTCGGCCATAACTTGAGAACCGTAACTCGGATTTGCACCCGGTTCGAAGCGTTGGAAAGCTTATTCAATTTCCTATCTAACAATAAATAAATATCAACCAAATTGGTGATTTTTATCATCCTAATTTTGAGCCTTATTCGTTGATGAGTTGCTCAAAATCGCGCGTTTGAAGCCGTGTCTTCGACACTTTATTGCTCATGCTCCAAATACACCTCAATACCTACAAAATGAGTAGAAAATTATCAAACGGTACACAAATACACTAAAACTTGATTATACACTAAATATACACATTTACATACAAATTGGGGTTTTATTCAATACAATTAGATTGATAAGTGCCACAAAAATACTACTAAAATCACGAGTTTTTGGCACTCATCACTCTCCCCAACTTACATCATTGTTTGTCCTCAAACAAAGCCAACATCTAAAGGAACAAAAGCGAAATCAAGAAATCACGCAACAACAAGTATTTACAAACAAAAACAAATGCAATGGTTCAATCGAAAATGGTACACACAAAGTAAATACTTACCACTAAACTTCAACGATAACATAATCACGAAACAAATGCTAAATACAAAAGTCATGTCAAACATTCTAAAACAACACAAGTTCAAATGTGAATCACACCTAGCAAAAACAATCATCGGCGGATGAAAAACATAAAATGAGGGATTTTTCACTCACACAACAATCTTGCAAACAAAAGACTAAATTATGCATCCATCCAAAAATTCACATTGAACATACAAAGGCAAGAATCACAAGGACTTTTCAAGGTTGTAGCGTGGTCGGGTAATCAAACAGGGGGCAATTCCTAAAGCTAATCGAAACAAAAACTTGCCTAAACCTAAGGGAGTATAAACTCACAAAAGTTCAAACACAAAAGTTCAATCGAACTTCTTCTTTCATCCCAAGCGTTACACAACACACCACTTATTTAGCATAATTATTAGACCTCTTTTTGTTTCCTTTCTCAAGGATTTTCTTTTTCTTTCTTTTTTCTTTTCTTTTTCATTGTCATAGAAACCAACCACATAAGTACACAACCATTCTCTCCCCAACTTGAATTCAACCACATCATTATGTGAATACTCCCTACTTTCTAAGGCAAGGTAAAAATTCATACAACAACACAAAGAGTTGAGGTCCAAGAAAAAACAAAATCCATTCAAAAAGAAGTGAACTAAACATTCATAGACAAGCATTAAGTTCAAATAAAACATGGATCAAAAAGCTCAAAGGGGTTACGAATGATCACACGCTCACAAGGTGAATGACTATATGGCGAAGGTAGTTGTGCTCAAAATGAAACAAGCTCCTTGATCCTTTTCATGCATTCATATAAGCAACACAAACAAAAGATTCAACATAATAAAATCTAATTAGAACAAGAAATTCGGTACTCCAAGCATATATGAACAATGGAAGGCTTCCTCACAAAAAGGGTGGAAACTAAAGTGATTCACCAAATGAACAAGAATACAAAAGAATGAATGGCATAGAAGTTGTAAAAAGCCTAAGTATCATGAATATGATAAAGTCAAAAAAGCGATAAACACATACCTTGAACGTGTACAAAACTTTAAACACTATCATTACCACGCATTCGCAAGTTGAAACACTCAAAATCGGAAAATCACCGAATGCGGCTTCAAGCTATCAGGCTAAAATTTGAGTCCAAAAAATCAACAAAAGAATTAGAAAAATTACTAATAACTACTAATATATAAGGCCTTGGTGGAAGTGGGAAGAAGGGGGAGCCAAGTGAACAATTAAAAGAATTCACTGGCTTAGCACAGCAGGGCACGCTAAGCACGCTACACCAGAACCAGAAAAACCAGTACCGCAACAAGGTTCTGGTGTAGGCCCCCACTTAACACCTACACAATCTAATATACAAAAATTGGTCTAGAAAGACCGAGTGAAAATGAATTAAACAAGTTGTAAAGTGAAGATTTAAGAATTTTACTAACAATCCGAGTACAACTTGTTTAATGAATGTTCACCACACAACCTACGCTATAATGAAAAAGTAATAACGGAACAAAAAACGATAAAACATGCGTGTTTTACGTCGTAAGTTCGACGCCTATAATTTATACACACTTCTCTGAGTTGCCTCTTTACACGGTTAGTGCTCACCGACGACAAAACCTAACCAAACACTTAGCAAATGTGAAGAGAAACAAACATATACACTAAATTTACAAGTATGCAAAACATGTAAAATTCACAAATATGGTAAACATATACAAGTATCAATATAAACAAGTGAAAATAGATAATATATACGATATCTACAAAACTCAAAAACAAAGAAACTATAGCAATGCGGTTCAATATCAAAACCGATCCTCGACAACGGTGCCATTTTGTTGAAGCGGAATAGCGGCAAGCAACAAAAGTTTTTGGAAGTATTTTTCCGGGAATTTATCGTGTCCACAGAGATCGGTGCTACTGAACTGCCATTTGACAATATCTAAGTTTTTAAGCTTGGGTTAAAATGGTTTGGAATTGTAAAACAGAAAAGTAAATATAAACATAAAAAGAATTCATCTTTCAGAGAGAAGAAACTTATCAAGCATACATATAACCCACTCGTCACAAACACAAGTTTATCGAACAGTTATACTCAACCTACAATACTCCTTAATATCATCCAGCATCGCTCACAACAGTGTCCATCTCTGGCACACTGAGCTGAGAGAGCTACCATATCACTCTCGTCATTGCTCTCGCGCACGACGCCTCGAAACACGGAAGGGATTAAGTTCCGACACCAAAAAGATTATTATCTAAATCTATCTCAAGCATCTAGACAATAGATATCCATCCCTAATCAAGATTCATGATGTTTATCTCTAACACAACACAAATCCAAACTTAAATGCAAAAAGATCAAGGAAGACATCGTTAATGATTTGTAAAGCAAATCTCATACAATATTATGATCAACAAAGATACATATGTTCATAGTAACTATACAACACCCAACAAAAAGAAATTACAAAGAGAAGAGAGAAGAGGAACCAAACATTTCTTGGTTTGTCAACACCAATCGACGAGAGATTCGACTCCAGATCATCCAAATGCAAGCTCCGTTGTTGTTTTCTAAGCTAATCCTATGAAGAAATGAAGTTTGATGGAGTGGGAGCAAAAAAATACCCAAAACCATACCTAAAAAATGTGTTTTTATCCCTATTTATTGTTGTCATCATCGCAGACCATGCTTAGCCCGGTTTTGGGCGCTAAGCGCGCCCTTATTAATGTTTAACCGTCTTAAAACCACACTTAGCGCGGTCGGGCGCGCTTAGTGCGCTACCTCCTGTCATGAAAAAAAGACAGCACATGTTTCGGCCATAACTTGAGAACCGTAACTCGGATTTGCGCCGGGTTCGAAGCGTTGGAAAGCTTATTCAATTTCCTATCTAACAATGAATAAATATCAACCAAATTGGTGATTTTTATCATCCTAATTTTGAGCCTTATTCGTTGATGAGTTGCTCAAAATCGCGCGTTTGAAGCCGTGTGTTCGACACTTTATTGCTCATGCTCCAAATACACCTTAATACCTACAAAATGAGTAGAAAACTATCAAACGGTACACAAATACACTAAAACTTGATTGTACACTAAATATACACATTTACATACAAAGTAGGGTTTTATTCAATACAATTAGATTGATAAGTGCCACAAAAATACTACTAAAAACATGACTTTTTGGCACTCATCACTCTCCCCAACTTACATCATTGTTTGTCCTCAAACAAAGCCAACATCTAAAGGAACAAAAGCGAAATCCAAGAAATCACGCAACAACAAGTTTTTACAAATAAAAACAAATGCAATGGTTCAATCGAAAATGTTACACACAAAGTAAATACTTACCACTAAACTTCAACGATAACATAATCACGAAACAAATGCTAAATACAAAAGTCATGCAAAACATTCTAAAACAACACAAGTTCAAATGTGAATCAAACCTAGCAAAAACAATCATCGGTAGATGAAAAACATAAAATGAGGGATTTTTGACTCACACAACAATCTTGCAAACAAAAGACTAAATTATGCATCCATCCAAAAATTCACATTGAACATACAAAGGCAAGAATCACAAGGACTTTTCAAGGTTAGAGCGTGGTCGGGTAAACAAACAAGGGGCAATTCGTAAAGCTAATCGAAATAAAAACTTGCCTAAACCTAAGGGAGTGTAAACTCACAAAAGTTCAAACACAAAATTTCAATCGAACTTCTTCTTTCATCCTAAGCGTTACACAACACACCACTTATTCAGCACAATTATTAGAAATCTTTTTGTTTCCTTTCTCAAGGATTTTCTTTTAATTCCTTTTTTCTTTTCTTTTTCATTGTCATAGAAACCAACCACATAAGTACACAACCATTCTCTCCCCAACTTGAATTCAACCACATCATTATGTGAATACTCCCTTCTTTCTAAGGCAAGGTAAAAATTCATACAACAACACAAAGAGTTGAGGTCCAAGAAAAAACAAAATCCATTCAAAAATAAGTGAACTAAACACTCATAGACAAGCATTAAGTTCAATTAAAACATGGATCAAAAATCTCAAAGGGGTTACGAATGATCACACGCTCACAAGGTGAATGACTATTTGGCTAAGGTAGTTGGGCTCAAAATGAAACAAGCGCCTTGATCCTTTTCATGCATTCATATAAGCAAAACAAACAAAAGATTCAACATAATAAAATCCAGTTAGAACAAGAAAGTCAGTACTCCGAGCATATATGAACAATGGAAGGCTTCCTCACAAAAAGGGTGGGAACTAAAGTGATTCACAAAATGAACAAGAATACAAAAGAATGAATGGCATAGAAGTTGTAAAAAGCCTAAGTATCATGAATAAGCTAATGTCAAGAAAGTGATAAATACATACCTTGAACGTGTACAAAACTTTAAACACTATCATTAGCACGCATTCGCAAGTAGAAACACTCAAAATCGGAAAATCACCGAATGCAACTTCAAGCTATCGGGCTAAAATTTGAGTCCAAACAATCAACAAAAGAATTAGAAAAATTACTAATAATTACTAATATATAAGTCCTTGGTGGAAGTGGGAAGAAGGGGGAGCCAAGTGAATAATTAAAAGAATTCACTGGCTCAGCACAACAGGGTGCGCTAAGCGTAGTTCTGCGCGCTAAACACGCTACACCAGAACCAGAAAAACCAGTACAGCAACAAGGTTCTGGTGTAGGCCTCCACTTAACACCTACACAATCTCATATACAAAAATTGGTCTAGAAAGACCGGGTGAAAATGAATTAAACAAGTTGTAAAGTGAAGATTTGAGAATTTTACGAACAATCCGAGTACAACTTGTTTAATGAATGTTCACCACACTACCTACGCTATAATGAAAAAGTAATAACAGAACAAAAAATGATAAAACATGCTTGTTTTACGTCGTAAGTTCGACGCCTATTATTTATACACACTTCTCAGAGTTGCCTCTTTACACGGTTAGTGCTCACCGACGACGAAACCTAACCAAACACTTAGCAAACGTGAAGAGAAACAAACATATACACTAAATTTACAAGTAAGCAAAACATGTAAAATTCACAAATATGGTAAACATATACAAGTATCAATATAAATAAGTAAAAATAGACAATATATACGATATCTACAAAACTCAAAAACAAAGAAACTATCGCAATGTGATTCAATATCAAAACCGATCCCCGACAACGGCGCCATTTTGTTGAAGCGGAATTCCAAGTCAACAAAAATTTTTGGAAGTATTTTTCCCGGGAATTTATCATGTCCACAGAGATCGGTGCTACTGAACTGCCGTTTCAAATATCTAAGTTTTTAAGCTTGGGTTAAAATGGTTTGGAATTGTAAAACAGAAAAGTAAATATAAACATAAAAAGAATTCATCTTTCAGAGAGAAGAAACTTATCAAGCATACATATAATCCACTCGTCACAAACATAAGTTTATCGAACAGTTATACTCAACCTACAATACTCCTCAATATCATCCAGCATCGCTCACAACAGTGTCCATCTCTGGCACACTGAGCTGAGAGAGCAACCGTATCACTCTCGTCATCGCTCTCGCACACGACGCCTCGAAACACGGAAGGCATTAAGTTCCGACACCAAAAAGATTATTATCTAAATCTATCTCAAGCATCTAGACAATAGATATCCATCCCTAATCAAGATTCATGATGTTTATCTCTAACACAACACAAATCCAAACTTAAATGCAAAAAGATCAAGGAAGACATCGATAATGATTTGTAAAGCAAATCTCATACAATATTATGATCAACAAAGATACATATGTTCATAGTAACTATACATCTCCCAACAAAAACAAATTACAAAGAGAAGAGAGAAGAGGAACCAAACATTTCTTGGTTTGTCAACACCAATCGACGAGAGATTCGACTCCGGATCATCCAAATGCAAGCTCCATTATTGTTTTCTAAGCTAATCCTATGAAGAAATGAAATTTGATGGAGTGGGAGCAAAAAATATCCAAAACCATACCTAAAAAAATGTGTTTTTACCCCTATATATTGTTGTCATCATCGTAGACCGCGCTTAGCCCTGTTTTGGGCGCTAAGCGCGCCCTTATTAATGTTTAACCGCCTTAAAACCACGCTTAGCGCGGTCGGGCGCACTTAGCGTGCTACCTACTGTCATGAAAAAAAGACAGCACATGTTTCAGCCATAACTTGAGAACCGTAACTCGGATTTGCACCCGGTTCGAAGCGTTGGAAAGCTTATTCAATTTCCTATCTAAAAATGAATAAATATCAACCAAATTTTTGAATTTTATAATCCTCATATTGAGCCTTATTCGTTGATGAGTTGCTCAAAATCGCGCGTTTGAAGCCGTGTCTTCGACACTTTATTGCTCATGC
The DNA here is from genome assembly GCA_022829125.1 of Lathyrus tuberosus. Lineage (NCBI taxonomy): Eukaryota > Viridiplantae > Streptophyta > Magnoliopsida > Fabales > Fabaceae > Lathyrus > Lathyrus tuberosus. Next base: position 1,015,652 of record JALAZF010000794.1, read on the forward strand.
TCCAAATACACCTCAATACCTACAAAATGAGTAGAAAACTATCAAACGGTACACAAATACACTAAAACTTGATTATACACTAAATATACACATTTACATACAAAGTGGGGTTTTATTCAATACAATTAGATTGATAAGTGCCCCAAAAAACACTACTAAAAACATGACTTTTTGGCACTCATCACTCTCCCCAACTTACATCATTGTTTGTCCTTAAACAAAGCCAACATCTAAAGGAACAAAAGCGAAATCCAAGAAATCACGCAACAACAAGTTTTTACAAACAAAAAAAAATGCAATGGTTCAATCGAAAATGATACACACAAAGTAAATACTTACCACTAAACTTCAACAATAACATAATCACGAAACAAATGCTAAATACAAAAGTCATGCCAAACATTCTAAAACAACACAAGTTCAAATGTGAATCACTCATAGCAAAAATAATCATCGGTAGATGAAAAACATAAAATGAGGGATTTTTCACTCACACAACAATCTTGCAAACAAAAGACTAAATTATGCATCCATCCAAAAATTCACATTGAACATACAAAGGCAAGAATCACAAGGACTTTTCAAGGTTGTAGCGTGGTCGGGTAAACAAAAAAGGGACAATTCGTAAAGCTAATCGAAACAAAAACTTGCCTGAACCTAAGGGAGTGTAAACTCACAAAAGTTCAAACACAAAATTTCAATCGAACTTCTTCTTTCATTCTAAGCGTTACACAATACACCACTTATTTAGCACAATTATTAGAACTCTTTTTGTTTCCTTTCTCAAGGATTTTCTTTTTCTTTCTTTTTTCTTTTCTTTTTCATTGTCATAGAAAACAACCACATAAGTACACAACCAATCTCTCCCCAACTTGAATTCAACCACATCATTATGTGAATACTCCCTACTTTCAAAGGCAAGGTAAAAATTCATACTACAACACAAAGAGTTGAGGTCCAAGAAAAAACAAAATCCATTAAAAAATAAGTGAACTAAACACTCATAGACAAGCATTAAGTTTAAATAAAACATGGATCAAAAATCTCAAAGGGGTTACGAATGATCACATGCTCACAAGGTGAATGACTATTTGGCTAAGGTAGTTGTGCCCAAAATGAAACAAGCGCCTTGATCCTTTTCATGCATTCATATAAGCAACACAAACAAAAGATTCAACATAATAAAATCCAATTAGAACAAGAAAGTCGGTACTCCGAGCATATATGAATAATGGAAGGCTTCCTCACAAAAAGGGTGGGAACTAAAGTGATTCACAAAATGAACAAGAATACCAAAGAATGAATGACACAGAAGTTGTAAATAGCCTAAGTATCATGAATATGCTAATGTAAAGAAAGCGATAAACACATACCTTGAATGTGTACAAAACTTTAAACACTATAATTACCACGCATTCGCAAGTTGAAACACTCAAAATCGGAAAATCACCGAATGCGACTTCAAGCTATCGGGCTAAAATTTGAGTTCAAACAATCAACAAAAGAATTAGAAAAATTACTAATAATTACTAATATATAAGTCCTTGGTGGAAGTGGGAAGAAGGGGGAGCCAAGTGAACAATTAAAAGAATTCACTGGCTCAGCACAGCAGGGCGCGCTAAGCGCGCTACACCAGAACCAGAAAAACCAGGACAACAACAAGGTTCTGGTGTAGGCCTCCACTTAACACCTACACAATCTCATATACAAAAATTGGTCCAGAAAGACGGGGTGAAAATGAATTAAACAAGTTGTCAAGTGAAGATTTGAGAATTTTAGGAACAATCCGAGTACAACTTGTTTAATGAATGTTCACCACACTACCTACGCTATAATGAAAAAGTAATAACAGATCAAAAAACGAAAAAACATGCTTGTTTTACGTCGTAAGTTCGACGCCTATTATTTATACACACTTCTCCGAGTCGCCTCTTTACACGGTTAGTGCTCACCGACGACGAAACCTAACCAAACACTTAACAAACGTGAAGAGAAACAACCATATACACTTAATTTACAAGTATGCAAACCATGTAAAATTCACAAATATGGTAAACATATACAAGTATCAATATAAACAAGTGAAAATAGACAATATATACGATATCTACAAAACTGAAAAACAAAGAAACTATCGCAACGCAATTCAATATCAAAATCGATCCCCGACAACGATGCCATTTTGTTAAAGCGGAATAGCGGCAAGCAACAAAAGTTTTTGGAAGTATTTTTTCGGGAATTTATCGTGTCCACAGAGATCGGTGCTACTGAACTGCCGTTTGAAAATATCTAAGTTTTTAAGCTTGGGTTAAAATGGTTTGGAATTTTAAAACAGAAAAGTAAATATAAACATAAAAAGAATTCATCTTTGAGAGAGAAGAAACTTATCAAGCATACATATAATTCACTCGTCACAAACATAAGTTTATCGAACAGTTATACTCATCCTACAATACTCCTCAATATCATCCCGCATCGCTCACAACAGTGTCCATCTCTGGAACACTGAGCTGAGAGATCAACCGTATCACTCTCGTCATCGTTCTCGCACACGACACCTCGAAACACGGAAGGCATTAAGTTCCGACACCAAAAAGATTATTATCTAAATCTATCTCAAGCATCTAGACAATAGATATCCATCCCTAATCAAGATTCATGATGTTTATCTCTAACACAACACAAATCCAAACTTAAATGCAAAAAGATCAAGGAAGACATCGATAATGATTTGTAAAGCAAATCTCATACAATATTATGATCAACAAAGATACATATGTTCATAGTAACTATACATCACCCAACAAAAACAAATTACAAAGAGAAGAGAGAATAGGAACCAAACATTTCTTGGTTTGTCAACACCAATCGATGAGAGATTCGACTCCGGATCATCCAAATGCAAGCTCCATTATTGTTTTCTAAGCTAATCCTATGAAGAAATGAAATTTGATGGAGTGGGAGCAAAAAATATCCAAAACCATACCTAAAAAAATGTGTTTTTACCCCTATATATTGCTGTCATCATCGCAGACCGCGCTTAGCCCTGTTTTGGGTGCTAAGCGCGCCCTTATTAATGTTTAACCACCTTAAAACCACGCTTAGCGCGGTCGGGCGCACTTAGCGTGCTACCTACTGTCATGAAAAAAAGACAGCACATGTTTCAGCCATAACTTAAGAACCGTAACTCGGATTTGCACTCGGTTCGAAGCGTTGGAAAGCTTATTCAATTTCCTATCTAAAAATGAATAAATATCAACCAAATTGGTGAATTTTATCATCCTCATATTGAGCCTTTTTCATTGATGAGTTGCTCAAAATCGCGCGTTTGAAGCCGTGTCTTCGACACTTTATTGCTCATGCTCCAAATACACCTCAATACCTACAAAATGAGTAGAAAACTATCAAACGGTACACAAATACACTAAAACTTGATTATACACTAAATATACACATTTACATACAAAGTGGGGTTTTATTCAATACAATTAGATTTATAAGTGCCACAAAAACACTACTAAAAACATGACTTTTTGGCACTCATCACTCTCCCCAACTTACATCATTGTTTGTCCTCAAACAAAGACAACATCTAAAGGAACAAAAGCGAAATCCAAGAAATCACGCAACAACAAGTTTTTACAAACAAAAACAAATGCAATGGTTCAATCGAAAATGATACACACAAAGTAAATACTTACCACTAAACTTCAACGATAACATAATGACGAAACAAATGCTAAATACAAAAGTCATGCCAAACATTCTAAAACAACACAAGTTCAAATGTGAATCACTCCTAGGAAAAATAATCATCGGTAGATGAAAAACATAAAATGAGGGATTTTTCACTCACACAACAATCTTGCAAACAAAAGACTAAATTATGCATCCATCCAAAAATTCACATTGAACATACAAAGGCAAGAATCACAAGGACTTTTCAAGGTTGTAGCGTGGTCGGGTAAACAAAAAAGGGGCAATTCGTAAAGCTAATCGAAACAAAAACTTGCCTGAACCTAAGGGAGTGTAAACTCACAAAAGTTCAAACACAAAATTTCAATCGAACTTCTTTTTTCATCCTAAGCGTTACACAATACACCACTTATTTAGCACAATTATTAGAACTCTTTTTGTTTCCTTTCTCAAGGATTTTCTTTTTCTTTCTTTTTTATTTTCTTTTTCATTGTCATAGAAAACAACCACATAAGTACACAACCAATCTCTCCCCAACTTGAATTCAACCACATCATTATGTGAATACTCCCTACTTTCAAAGGCAAGGTAAAAATTCATACAACAACACAAAGAGTTGAGGTCCAAGAAAAAACAAAATCCAATTAGAACAAGAAAGTCGGTACTCCGAGCATATATGAACAATGGAAGGCTTCCTCACAAAAAGGGTGGGAACTAAAGTGATTCACAAAATGAACAAGAATACAAAAGAATGAATGACACAGAAGTTGTAAAAAGCCTAAGTATCACGAATATGCTAATGTCAAGAAAGCGATAAACATATACCTTGAATGTGTACAAAAATTTAAACACTATAATTACCACGCATTTGCAAGTTGAAACACTCAAAATTGGAAAATCACCGAATGCGACTTCAAGCTATCGGGCTAAAATTTGAGTTCAAACAATCAACAAAAGAATTAGAAAAATTACTAATAATTCCTAATATATAAGTCCTTGGTGGAAGTGGGAAGAAGGGGGAGCCAAGTGAACAATTAAAAGAATTCACTGGCTCAGCACAGCAGGGCGCGCTAAGCGCGCTACACCAGAACCAGAAAAACCAGTACAACAACAAGGTTCTGGTGTAGGCCTCCACTTAACACCTACACAATCTCATATACAAAAATTGGTCCAGAAAGACCAGGTGAAAATGAATTAAACAAGTTGTAAAGTGAAGATTTGAGAATTTTAGGAACAATCCGAGTACAACTTGTTTAATGAATGTTCACCACACTACCTACGCTATAATGAAAAAGTAATAAAGGATCAAAAAACGATAAAACATGCTTGTTTTACGTCGTAAGTTTGACGCTTATTATTTATACACACTTCTCCGAGTCGCCTCTTTACACGGTTAGTGCTCACCGACGACGAAACCTAACCAAACACTTAACAAACGTGAAGAGAAACAAACATATACACTTAATTTACAAGTATGCAAACCATGTAAAATTCACAAATATGGTAAACATACACAAGTATCAATATAAACAAGTGAAAATAAACAATATATACGATATCTACAAAACTGAAAAACAAAGAAACTATCGCAATGCAATTCAATATCAAAATCGATCCCCGACAACGACGCCATTTTGTTGAAGCGGAATAGCGGCAAGCAACAAAAGTTTTTGGAAGTATTTTTCCGGGAATTTATCGTGTCCACAGAGATCGGTGCTACTGAACTGCCGTTTGAAAATATCTAAGTTTTTAAGCTTGGGTTAAAATGGTTTGGAATTGTAAAACAGAAAAGTAAATATAAACAGAAAAAGAATTCATCTTTCAGATAGAAGAAACTTATCAAGCATACATATAATCCACTCGTCACAAACATAAGTTTATCGAATAGTTATACTCAACCTACAATACTCCTCAATATCATCCAGCATCGCTCACAACAGTGTCCATCTCTGGCACACTGAGCTGAGAGAGCAACCGTATCACTCTCGTCATCGCTCTCGCACACGACGCCTCGAAACACGGAAGGCATTAAGTTCCGACACCAAAAAGATTATTATCTAAATCTATCTCAAGCATCTAGACAATAGATATCCATCCCTAATTAAGATTCATGATGTTTATCTCTAACACAACACAAATCCAAACTTAAATGCAAAAAGATCAAGGAAGACATCGATAATGATTTGTAAAGCAAATCTCATACAATATTATGATCAACAAAGATACATATGTTCATAGTAACTATACATCACCCAACAAAAACAAATTACAAAGAGAATAGAGAAGAGGAACCAAACATTTCTTGGTTTGTCAACACCAATCGACGAGAGATTCGACTCCGGATCATCCAAATGCAAGCTCCATTATTGTTTTCTAAGCTAATCCTATGAAGAAAGGAAATTTGATGGAGTGGGAGCAAAAAATATCCAAAACCATACCTAAAAAAATGTGTTTTTACCCCTATTTATTGCTGTCATCATCGCAGACCGCGCTTAGCCCTGTTTTGGGCGCTAAGCGCGCCCTTATTAATGTTTAACCGCCTTAAAACCCCGCTTAGCGCGGTCGGGCGTGCTTAGCGTGCTACCTGCTGTCATGAAAAAAAAGACAGCACATGTTTCAGCCATAACTTGAGAACTGTAACTCGGATTTGCGCCCGGTTCGAAGCGTTGGAAAGCTTATTCAATTTCTTATCCAAAAATGAATAAATATCAACCAAATTGGTGAATTTTATCATCCTCATTTTGAGTCTTATTCGTTGATGAGTTGCTCAAAATCGTGCGTTTGAAGCCGTGTCTTCGACACTTTATTGCTCATGCTCCAAATACACCTCAATACCTACAAAATGAGTAGAAAACTATCAAACGGTACACAAATACACTAAAACTTGATTATACACTAAATATACACATTTACATACAAAGTGGGGTTTTATTCAATACTATTAGATTGATAAGTGCCACAAAAATACTACTAAAAACATGACTTTTTGGCACTCATCACTCTCCCCAACTTACATCATTGTTTGTCCTCAAACAAAGCCAACATCTAAAGGAACAAAAGCGAAATCCAAGAAATCACGCAACAACAAGTTTTTACAAACAAAAACAAATGCAATGGTTCAATCGAAAATGATACACACAAAGTAAATACTTACCACTAAACTTCAACGATAACATAATCACGAAACAAATGCTAAATACAAAAGTCATGCCAAACATTCTAAAACAACACAAGTTCAAATGTGAATCACTCCTAGCAAAAATAATCATCGGTAGATGCAAAACATAAAATGTGGGATTTTTCAATCACACAACAATCTTGCAAACAAAAGACTAAATTATGCATCCATCCAAAAATTCACATTGAACATACAAAGGCAAGAATCACAAGGACTTTTCAAGGTTGTAGCGTGGTCGGGTAAACAAAAAAGGGGCAATTCGTAAAGCTAATCGAAACAAAAACTTGCCTGAACCTAAGGGAGTGTAAACTCACAAAAGTTCAAACACAAAATTTCAATCGAACTTCTTCTTTCATCCTAAGCGTTACACAATACACCACTTATTTAGCACAATTATTAGAACTCTTTTTGTTTCCTTTCTCAAGGATTTTCTTTTTCTTTCTTTTTTCTTTTCTTTTTCATTGTCATAGAAAACAACCACATAAGTACACAACCAATCTCTCCCCAACTTGAATTCAACCACATCATTACGTGAATACTCCCTACTTTCAAAGGCAAGGTAAAAATTCATACAACAACACAAAGAGTTGAGGTCCAAGAAAAAACAAAGTCCATTCAAAAATAAGTGAACTAAACACTCATAGACAAGCATTAATTTCAAATAAAACATGGATAAAAAATCTCAAAGGGGTTACGAATGATCACACGCTCACAAGGTGAATGACTATTTGGCTAAGGTAGTTGTGCCCAAAATGAAATAAGCGCCTTGATCCTTTTCATGCATTCATATAAGCAACACAAACAAAAGATTCAACATAATAAAATCCAATTAGAACAAGAAAGTCGGTACTCCGAGCATATATGAACAATGGAAGGCTTCCTCACAAAAAGGGTGGGAACTAAAGTGATTCACAAAATGAACAAGAATACAAAAGAATGAATGACACAGAAGTTGTAAAAAGCCTAAGTATCATGAATATGCTAATGTCAAGAAAGCGATAAACACATACCTTGAATGTGTACAAAAATTTAAACACTATAATTACCACGCATTCGCAAGTTGAAACACTCAAAATTGGAAAATCACCGAATGCGACTTCAAGCTATCGGGCTAAAATTTGAGTTCAAACAATCAACAAAAGAATTAGAAAAATTACTAATAATTACTAATATATAAGTCCTTGGTGGAAGTGGGAAGAAGGGGGAGCCAAGTGAACAATTAAAAGAATTCACTGGCTCAGCACAGCAGGGCGCGCTAAGCGCGCTACACCAGAACCAGAAAAACCAGTACAACAACAAGGTTCTGGTGTAGGCCTCCACTTAACACCTACACAATCTCATATACAAAAATTGGTCCAGAAAGACCGGGTGCAAATGAATTAAACAAGTTGTAAAGTGAAGATTTGAGAATTTTAGGAACAATCCGAGTACAACTTGTTTAATGAATGTTCACCACACTACCTACGCTATAATGAAAAAGTAATAAAGGATCAAAAAACGATAAAACATGCTTGTCTTACGTCGTAAGTTTGATGCTTATTATTTATACACACTTCTCCGAGTCGCCTCTTTACACGGTTAGTGCTCACCGACGACGAAACCTAACCAAACACTTAACAAACGTGAAGAGAAACAAACATATACACTTAATTTACAAGTATGCAAACCATGTAAAATTCACAAATATGGTAAACATACACAAGTATCAATATAAACAAGTGAAAATAAACAATATATACGATATCTACAAAACTGAAAAACAAAGAAACTATCGCAATGCAATTCAATATCAAAATCGATCCCCGACAACGACGCCATTTTGTTGAAGCGGAATAGCGGCAAGCAACAAAAGTTTTTGGAAGTATTTTTCCGGGAATTTATCGTGTCCACAGAGATCGGTGCTACTGAACTGCCGTTTGAAAATATCTAAGTTTTTAAGCTTGGGTTAAAATGGTTTGGAATTGTAAAACAGAAAAGTAAATATAAACAGAAAAAGAATTCATCTTTCAGATAGAAGAAACTTATCAAGCATACATATAATCCACTCGTCACAAACATAAGTTTATCGAATAGTTATACTCAACCTACAATACTCCTCAATATCATCCAGCATCGCTCACAACAGTGTCCATCTCTGGCACACTGAGCTGAGAGAGCAACCGTATCACTCTCGTCATCGCTCTCGCACACGACGCCTCGAAACACGGAAGGCATTAAGTTCCGACACCAAAAAGATTATTATCTAAATCTATCTCAAGCATCTAGACAATAGATATCCATCCCTAATTAAGATTCATGATGTTTATCTCTAACACAACACAAATCCAAACTTAAATGCAAAAAGATCAAGGAAGACATCGATAATGATTTGTAAAGCAAATCTCATACAATATTATGATCAACAAAGATACATATGTTCATAGTAACTATACATCACCCAACAAAAACAAATTACAAAGAGAATAGAGAAGAGGAACCAAACATTTCTTGGTTTGTCAACACCAATCGACGAGAGATTCGACTCCGGATCATCCAAATGCAAGCTCCATTATTGTTTTCTAAGCTAATCCTATGAAGAAAGGAAATTTGATGGAGTGGGAGCAAAAAATATCCAAAACCATACCTAAAAAAATGTGTTTTTACCCCTATTTATTGCTGTCATCATCGCAGACCGCGCTTAGCCCTGTTTTGGGCGCTAAGCGCGCCCTTATTAATGTTTAACCGCCTTAAAACCCCGCTTAGCGCGGTCGGGCGTGCTTAGCGTGCTACCTGCTGTCATGAAAAAAAGACAGCACATGTTTCAGCCATAACTTGAGAACCGTAACTCGGATTTGCGCCCGGTTCGAAGCGTTGGAAAGCTTATTCAATTTCTTATCCAAAAATGAATAAATATCAACCAAATTGGTGAATTTTATCATCCTCATTTTGAGTCTTATTCGTTGATGAGTTGCTCAAAATCGTGCGTTTGAAGCCGTGTCTTCGACACTTTATTGCTCATGCTCCAAATACACCTCAATACCTACAAAATGAGTAGAAAACTATCAAACGGTACACAAATACACTAAAACTTGATTATACACTAAATATACACATTTACATACAAAGTGGGGTTTTATTCAATACTATTAGATTGATAAGTGCCACAAAAATACTACTAAAAACATGACTTTTTGGCACTCATCACTCTCCCCAACTTACATCATTGTTTGTCCTCAAACAAAGCCAACATCTAAAGGAACAAAAGCGAAATCCAAGAAATCACGCAACAACAAGTTTTTACAAACAAAAACAAATGCAATGGTTCAATCGAAAATGATACACACAAAGTAAATACTTACCACTAAACTTCAACGATAACATAATCACAAAACAAATGCTAAATACAAAAGTCATGCCAAACATTCTAAAACAACACAAGTTCAAATGTGAATCACTCCTAGCAAAAATAATCATCGGTAGATGCAAAACATAAAATGAGGGATTTTTCAATCACACAACAATCTTGCAAACAAAAGACTAAATTATGCATCCATCCAAAAATTCACATTGAACATACAAAGGCAAGAATCACAAGGACTTTTCAAGGTTGTAGCGTGGTCGGGTAAACAAAAAAGGGGCAATTCGTAAAGCTAATCGAAACAAAAACTTGCCTGAACCTAAGGGAGTGTAAACTCACAAAAGTTCAAACACAAAATTTCAATCGAACTTCTTCTTTCATCCTAAGCGTTACACAATACACCACTTATTCAGCACAATTATTAGAACTCTTTTTGTTTCCTTTCTCAAGGATTTTCTTTTTCTTTCTTTTTTCTTTTCTTTTTCATTGTCATAGAAAACAACCACATAAGTACACAACCAATCTCTCCCCAACTTGAATTCAACCACATCATTACGTGAATACTCCCTACTTTCAAAGGCAAGGTAAAAATTCATACAACAACACAAAGAGTTGAGGTCCAAGAAAAAACAAAGTCCATTAAAAAATAAGTGAACTAAACACTTATAGACAAGCATTAAGTTCAAATAAAACATGGATAAAAAATCTCAAAGGGGTTACGAATGATCACACGCTCACAAGGTGAATGACTATTTGGCTAAGGTAGTTGTGCCCAAAATGAAATAAGCGCCTTGATCCTTTTCATGCATTCATATAAGCAACACAAACAAAAGATTCAACATAATAAAATCCAATTAGAACAAGAAAGTCGGTACTCCGAGCATATATGAACAATGGAAGGCTTCCTCACAAAAAGGGTGGGAACTAAAGTGATTCACAAAATGAACAAGAATACAAAAGAATGAATGACACAGAAGTTGTAAAAAGGCCTAAGTATCATGAATATGCTAATGTCAAGAAAGCGATAAACACATACCTTGAATGTGTACAAAACTTTAAACACTATAATTACCACGCATTCGCAAGTTGAAACACTCAAAATTGGAAAATCACCGAATGCGACTTCAAGCTATCGGGCTAAAATTTGAGTTCAAACAATCAACAAAAGAATTAGAAAAATTATTAATAATTACTAATATATAAGTCCTTGGTGGAAGTGGGAAGAAGGGGGAGCCAAGTGAACAATTAAAAGAATTCACTGGCTCAGCACAGCAGGGCGCGCTAAGCGCGCTACACCAGAACCAGAAAAACCAGTACAACAACAAGGTTCTGGTGTAGGCCTCCACATAACACCTACACAATCTCATATACAAAAATTGGTCCAGAAAGACCAGGTGAAAATGAATTAAACAAGTTGTAAAGTGAAGATTTGAGAATTTTAGGAACAATCCGAGTACAACTTGTTTAATGAATGTTCACCACACTACCTACGCTATAATGAAAAAGTAATAAAGGATAAAAAAACGATAAAACATGCTTGTTTTACGTTGTAAGTTTGACGCTTATTATTTATACACACTTCTCCGAGTCGCCTCTTTACACGGTTAGTGCTCACCGACGACGAAACCTAACCAAACACTTAACAAACGTGAAGAGAAACAAACATATACACTTAATTTAAAAGTATGCAAACCATGTAAAATTCAAAAATATGGTAAACATACACAAGTATCAATATAAACAAGTGAAAATAAACAATATATACGATATCTACAAAACTGAAAAACAAAGAAACTATCGCAATGCAATTCAATATCAAAATCGATCCCCGACAACGACGCCATTTTGTTGAAGCGGAATAGCGGCAAGCAACAAAAGTTTTTGGAAGTATTTTTCCGGGAATTTATCGTGTCCACAGAGATCGGTGCTACTGAACTGCCGTTTGAAAATATCTAAGTTTTTAAGCTTGGGTTAAAATGGTTTGGAATTGTAAAACAGAAAAGTAAATATAAACAGAAAAAGAATTCATCTTTCAGATAGAAGAAACTTATCAAGCATACATATAATCCACTCGTCACAAACATAAGTTTATCGAATAGTTATACTCATCCTACAATACTCCTCAATATCATCCAGCATCGCTCACAACAGTGTCCATCTCTGGCACACTGAGCTGAGAGAGCAACCGTATCACTCTCGTCATCGCTCTCGCACACGACGCCTCGAAACACGGAAGGCATTAAGTTCCGACACCAAAAAGATTATTATCTAAATCTATCTCAAGCATCTAGACAATAGATATCCATCCCTAATTAAGATTCATGATGTTTATCTCTAACACAACACAAATCCAAACTTAAATGCAAAAAGATCAAGGAAGACATCGATAATGATTTGTAAAGCAAATCTCATACAATATTATGATCAACAAAGATACATATGTTCATAGTAACTATACATCACCCAACAAAAACAAATTACAAAGAGAATAGAGAAGAGGAACCAAACATTTCTTGGTTTGTCAACACCAATCGACGAGAGATTCGACTCCGGATCATCCAAATGCAAGCTCCATTATTGTTTTCTAAGCTAATCCTATGAAGAAAGGAAATTTGATGGAGTGGGAGCAAAAAATATCCAAAACCATACCTAAAAAAATGTGTTTTTACCCCTATTTATTGCTGTCATCATCGCAGACCGCGCTTAGCCCTGTTTTGGGCGCTAAGCGCGCCCTTATTAATGTTTAACCGCCTTAAAACCCCGCTTAGCGCGGTCGGGCGTGCTTAGCGTGCTACCTGCTGTCATGAAAAAAAGACAGCACATGTTTCAGCCATAACTTGAGAACCGTAACTCGGATTTGCGCCCGGTTCGAAGCGTTGGAAAGCTTATTCAATTTCTTATCTAAAAATGAATAAATATCAACCAAATTGGTGAATTTTATCATCCTCATTTTAAGCCTTATTCGTTGATGAGTTGCTCAAAATCGTGCGTTTGAAGCCGTGTCGTCGACACTTTATTGCTCATGCTCCAAATACACCTCAATACCTACAAAATTAGTAGAAAACTATCAAACGGTACACAAATACACTAAAACTTGATTATACACTAAATATACACATTTACATACAAATTGGGGTTTTATTCAATACAATTAGATTGATAAGTGCCACAAAAATACTACTAAAACCATGACTTTTTGGCACTCATCACTCTCCCCAACTTACATCATTGTTTGTCCTCAAACAAAGCCAACATCTAAAGGAACAAAAGCAAAATCCAAGAAATCACGCAACAACAAGTTTTTACAAACAAAAACAAATGCAATGGTTCAATCGAAAATGATACACACAAAGTAAATACTTACCACTAAACTTCAACGATAACGTAATCACGAAACAAATGCTAAATACAAAAGTCATGCCAAACATTCTAAAACAACACAAGTTCAAATGTGAATCACTCCTAGCAAAAATAATCATCGGTAGATGAAAAACATAAAATGAGGGATTTTTCACTCACACAACAATCTTGCAAACAAAAGACTAAATTATGCATCCATCTAAAAATTCACATTGAACATACAAAGGCAAGAATCACAAGGACTTTTCAAGGTTGTAGCGTGGTCGGGTAAACAAAAAAGGGGCAATTCGTAAAGCTAATCGAAACAAAAACTTGCCTGAACCTAAGGGAGTGTAAACTCACAAAAGTTCAAAGACAAAATTTCAATCGAACTTCTTCTTTCATCCTAAGCGTTACACAATACACCACTTATTTAGCACAATTATTAGAACTCTTTTTGTTTCCTTTCTCAAGGATTTTCATTTTCTTTCTATTTTCTTTTCTTTTTCATTGTCATAGAAAACAACCACATAAGTACACAACCAATCTCTCCCCAACTTGAATTCAACCACATCATTATGTGAATACTCCCTACTTTCAAAGGCAAGGTAAAAATTCATACAACAACACAAAGAGTTGAGGTCCAAGAAAAAACAAAGTCCATTAAAAAATAAGTGAACTAAACAGTCATAGACAAGCATTAAGTTCAAATAAAACATGGATAAAAAATCTCAAAGGGGTTACGAATGATCACACGCTCACAAGGTGAATGACTATTTGGCTAAGGTAGTTGTGCCCAAAATGAAATAAGCGCCTTGATCCTTTTCATGCATTCATATAAGCAACACAAACAAAAGATTCAACATAATAAAATCCAATTAGAACAAGAAAGTCGGTACTTCCGAGCATATATGAACAATGGAAGGCTTCCTCACAAAAAGGGTGGGAACTAAAGTGATTCACAAAATGAACATGAATACAAAAGAATGAATGACACAGAAGTTGTAAAAAGCCTAAGTATCATGAATATGCTAATGTCAAGAAAGCGATAAACACATACCTTGAATGTGTACAAAACTTTAAACACTATAATTACCACGCATTCGCAAGTTGAAACACTCAAAATTGGAAAATCACCGAATGCGACTTCAAGCTATCGGGCTAAAATTTGAGTTCAAACAATCAACAAAAGAATTAGAAAAATTACTAATAATTACTAATATATAAGTCCTTGGTGGAAGTGGGAAGAAGGGGGAGCCAAGTGAACAATTAAAAGAATTCACTGGCTCAGCACAGCAGGGCGCGCTAAGCGCGCTACACCAGAACCAGAAAAACCAGTACAACAACAAGGTTCTGGTGTAGGCCTCCACTTAACACCTACACAATATCATATACAAAAATTGGTCCAGAAAGACCGGGTGAAAATGAATTAAACAAGTTGTAAAGTGAAGATTTGAGAATTTTAGGAACAATCCGAGTACAACTTGTTTAATGAATGTTCACCACACTACCTACGCTATAATGAAAAAGTAATAAAGGATCAAAAAACGATAAAACATGCTTGTTTTACGTCGTAAGTTTGACGCTTATTATTTATACACGCTTCTCCGAGTCGCCTCTTTACACGGTTAGTGCTCACCGACGACGAAACCTGACCAAACACTTAACAAACGTGAAGAGAAACAAACATATACACTTAATTTACAAGTATGCAAACCATGTAAAATTCACAAATATGGTAAACATACACAAGTATCAATACAAACAAGTGAAAATAGACAATATATACGATATCTACAAAACTGAAAAACAAAGAAACTATCGCAATGCAATTCAATATCAAAATCGATCCCCAACAACGACGCCATTTTGTTGAAGCGGAATAGTGGCAAGCAACAAAAGTTTTTGGAAGTATTTTTCCGGGAATTTATCGTGTCCCCAGAGATCGGTGCTACTGAACTGCCGTTTGAAAATATCTAAGTTTTTAAGCTTGGGTTAAAATGGTTTGGAATTGTAAAACAGAAAAGTAAATATAAACATAAAAAGAATTCATCTTTCAGATAGAAGAAACTTATCAAGCATACATATAATCCACTCGTCACAAACATAAGTTTATCAAACAGTTATACTCAACCTACAATACTCCTCAATATCATCCAGCATCGCTCACAACAGTGTCCATCTCTGGCACACTGAGCTGAGAGAGCAACCGTATCACTCTCGTCATCGCTCTCGCACACGACGCCTCGAAACACGGAAGGTATTAAGTTCCGACACCAAAAAGATTATTATCTAAATCTATCTCAAGCATCTAGACAATAGATATCCATCCCTAATCAAGATTCATGATGTTTATCTCTAACACAACACAAATCCAAACTTAAATGCAAAAAGATCAAGGAAGACATCGATAATGATTTGTAAAGCAAATCTCATACAATATTATGATTAACAAAGATACATATGTTCATAGTAACTATACATCACCCAACAAAAACAAATTACAAAGAGAAGAGGGAAGAGGAACCAAACATTTCTTGGTTTGTCAACACCAATCAATGAGAGATTCGACTCCGGATCATCCAAATGCAAGCTCCATTATTGTTTTCTAAGCTAATCCTATGAAGAAATGAAATTTGATGGAGTGGGAGCAAAAAATATCCAAAACCATACCTAAAAAAATGTGTTTTTACCCCTATTTATTGCTGTCATCATCGCAGACCGCGCTTAGCCCTGTTTTGGGCGCTAAGCGCGCCCTTATTAATGTTTAACCGCCTTAAAACCCCGCTTAGCGCGGTCGGGCGCGCTTAGCGTGCTACCTGCTGTCATGAAAAAAAGACAGCACATGTTTCAGCCATAACTTGAGAACCGTAACTCGGATTTGCGCCCGGTTCGAAGCATTGGAAAGCTTATTCAATTTCTTATCTAAAAATGAATAAATATCAACCAAATTGGTGAATTTTATCATCCTCATTTTGAGCCTTATTCGTTGATGAGTTGCTCAAAATCGTGCGTTTGAAGCCGTGTCTTCGACACTTTATTGCTCATGCTCCAAATACACCTCAATACCTACAAAATGAGTAGAAAACTATCAAACGGTACACAAATACACTAAAACTTGATTATACACTAAATATACACATTTACATACAAAGTGGGGTTTTATTCAATACAATTAGATTGATAAGTGCCACAAAAATACTACTAAAACCATGACTTTTTGGCACTCATCACTCTCCCCAACTTACATCATTGTTTGTCCTCAAACAAAGCCAACATCTAAAGGAACAAAAGCGAAATCCAAGAAATCAAGCAACAACAAGTTTTTACAAACAAAAACAAATGCAATGGTTCAATCGAAAATGATACACACAAAGTAAATACTTACCACTAAACTTCAACGATAACATAATCACGAAACAAATGCTAAATACAAAAGTCATGCCAAACATTCTAAAACAACACAAGTTCAAATGTGAATCACTCCTAGCAAAAATAATCATCGGTAGATGAAAAACATAAAATGAGGGATTTTTCACTCACACAACAATCTTACAAACAAAAGACTAAATTATGCATCCATCCAAAAATTCACATTGAACATACAAAGGCAAGAATCACAAGGACTTTTCAAGGTTGTAGCGTGGTCAGGTAAACAAAAAAGGGGCAATTCGTAAAGCTAATCGAAACAAAAACTTGCCTGAACCTAAGGGAGTGTAAACTCACAAAAGTTCAAACACAAAATTTCAATCGAACTTCTTCTTTCATCCTAAGCGTTACACAATACACCACTTATTTAGCACAATTATTAGAACTCTTTTTGTTTCCTTTCTCAAGGATTTTCATTTTCTTTCTTTTTTCTTTTCTTTTTCATTGTCATAGAAAACAACCACATAAGTACACAACCAATCTCTCCCCAACTTGAATTCAACCACATCATTATGTGAATACTCCCTACTTTCAAAGGCAAGGTAAAAATTCATACAACAACACAAAGAGTTGAGGTCCAAGAAAAAACAAAGTCCATTCAAAAATAAGTGAACTAAACACTCATAGACAAGCATTAAGTTCAAATAAAACATGGATAAAAAATCTCAAAGGGGTTACGAATGATCACACGCTCACAAGGTGAATGACTAGTTGGCTAAGGTAGTTGTGCCCTAAATGAAATAAGCCCCTTGATCCTTTTCATGCATTCATATAAGCAACACAAACAAAAGATTCAACATAATAAAATCCAATTAGAACAAGAAAGTCGGTACTCCGAGCATATATGAACAATGGAAGGCTTCCTCACAAAAAGGGTGGGAACTAAAGTGATTCACAAAATGAACATGAATACAAAAGAATGAATGACACAGAAGTTGTAAAAAGCCTAAGTATCATGAATATGCTAATGTCAAGAAAGCGATAAACACATACCTTGAATGTGTACAAAACTTTAAACACTATAATTACCACGCATTCGCAAGTTGAAACACTCAAAATTGGAAAATCACCGAATGCGACTTCAAGCTATCGGGCTAAAATTTGAGTTCAAACAATCAACAAAAGAATTAGAAAAATTACTAATAATTACTAATATATAAGTCCTTGGTGGAAGTGGGAAGAAGGGGGAGCCAAGTGAACAATTAAAAGAATTCACTGGCTCAGCACAGCAGGGCGCGCTAAGCGCGCTACACCAGAACCAGAAAAACCAGTACAACAACAAGGTTCTGGTGTAGGCCTCCACTTAACACCTACACAATCTCATATACAAAAATTGGTCCAGAAAGACCGGGTGAAAATGAATTAAACAAGTTGTAAAGTGAAGATTTGAGAATTTTAGGAACAATCCGAGTACAACTTGTTTAATGAATGTTCACCACACTACCTACGCTATAATGAAAAAGTAATAAAGGATCAAAAAACGATAAAACATGCTTGTTTTACGTCGTAAGTTTGACGCTTATTATTTATACACGCTTCTCCGAGTCGCCTCTTTACACGGTTAGTGCTCACCGACGACGAAACCTGACCAAACACTTAACAAACGTGAAGAGAAACAAACATATACACTTAATTTACAAGTATGCAAACCATGTAAAATTCACAAATATGGTAAACATACACAAGTATCAATACAAACAAGTGAAAATAGACAATATATACGATATCTACAAAACTGAAAAACAAAGAAACTATCGCAATGCAATTCAATAACAAAATCGATCCCCAACAACGACGCCATTTTGTTGAAGCGGAATAGCGGCAAGCAACAAAAGTTTTTGGAAGTATTTTTCCGGGAATTTATCGTGTCCACAGAGATCGGTGCTACTGAACTGCCGTTTGAAAATATCTAAGTTTTTAAGCTTGGGTTAAAATGGTTTGGAATTGTAAAACAGAAAAGTAAATATAAACATAAAAAGAATTCATCTTTCAGATAGAAGAAACTTATCAAGCATACATATAATCCACTCGTCACAAACATAAGTTTATCGAACAGTTATCTCAACCTACAATACTCCTCAATATCATCCAGCATCGCTCACAACAGTGTCCATCTCTGGCACACTGAGCTGAGAGAGCAACCGTATCACTCTCGTCATCGCTCTCGCACACGACGCCTCGAAACACGGAAGGCATTAAGTTCCGACACCAAAAAGATTATTATCTAAATCTATCTCAAGCATCTAGACAATAGATATCCATCCCTAATTAAGATTCATGATGTTTATCTCTAACACAACACAAATCCAAACTTAAATGCAAAAAGATCAAGGAAGACATCGATAATGATTTGTAAAGCAAATCTCATACAATATTATGATCAACAAAGATACATATGTTCATAGTAACTATACATCACCCAACAAAAACAAATTACAAAGAGAAGAGAGAAGAGGAACCAAACATTTCTTGGTTTGTCAACACCAATCAACGAGAGATTCGACTCCGGATCATCCAAATGCAAGCTCCATTATTGTTTTCTAAGCTAATCCTATGAAGAAATGAAATTTGATGGAGTGGGAGCAAAAAAATCCAAAACCATACCTAAAAAAATGTGTTTTTACCCCTATTTATTGCTGTCATCATCGCAGACTGCGCTTAGCCCTGTTTTGGGCGCTAAGCGCGCCCTTATTAATGTTTAACCGCCTTAAAACCCCGCTTAGTGCGGTCGGGCGCGCTTAGCGTGCTACCTGCTGTCATGAAAAAAAGACAGCACATGTTTCAGCAATAACTTGAGAACCGTAACTCGGATTTGCGCCCGGTTCGAAGCATTGGAAAGCTTATTCAATTTCTTATCTAAAAATGAATAAATATCAACCAAATTGGTGAATTTTATCATCCTAATTTTGAGCCTTATTCGTTGATGAGTTGCTCAAAATCGTGCGTTTGAAGCCGTGTCTTCGACACTTTATTGCTCATGCTCCAAATACACCTCAATACCTACAAAATGAGTAGAAAACTATCAAACGGTACACAAATACACTAAAACTTGATTATACACTAAATATACACATTTACATACAAAGTGGGGTTTTATTCAATACAATTAGATTGATAAGTGCCACAAAAATACTACTAAAACCATGACTTTTTGGCACTCATCACTCTCCCCAACTTACATCATTGTTTGTCCTCAAACAAAGCCAACATCTAAAGGAACAAAAGCGAAATCCAAGAAATCAAGCAACAACAAGTTTTTAAAAACAAAAACAAATGCAATGGTTCAATCGAAAATGATACACACAAAGTAAATACTTACCACTAAACTTCAACGATAACATAATCACGAAACAAATGCTAAATACAAAAGTCATGCCAAACATTCTAAAACAAAACAAGTTCAAATGTGAATCACTCCTAGCAAAAATAAACATCGGTAGATGCAAAACATAAAATGAGGGATTTTTCACTCACACAACAATCTTGCAAACAAAAGACTAAATTATGCATCCATCCAAAAATTCACATTGAACATACAAAGGCAAGAATCACAAGGACTTTTCAAGGTTGTAGCGTGGTCGGGTAAACAAAAAAGGGGCAATTCGTAAAGCTAATCGAAACAAAAACTTGCCTGAACCTAAGGGAGTGTAAACTCACAAAAGTACAAACACAAAATTTCAATCGAACTTCTTCTTTCATCCTAAGCGTTACACAATACACCACTTATTTAGCACAATTATTAGAAGTCTTTTTGTTTCCTTTCTCAAGGATTTTCTTTTTCTTTCTTTTTTCTTTTCTTTTTCATTGTCATAGAAAACAACCACATAAGTACACAACCAATCTCTCCCCAACTTGAATTCAACCACATCATTACGTGAATACTCCCTACTTTCAAAGGCAAGGTAAAAATTCATACAACAACACAAAGAGTTGAGGTCCAAGAAAAAACAAAGCCCATTCAAAAATAAGTGAACTAAACACTCATAGACAAGCATTAAGTTCAAATAAAACATGGATAAAAAATCTCAAAGGGGTTACGAATGATCACACGCTCACAAGGTGAATGACTATTAGGCTAAGGTAGTTGTGCCCAAAATGAAATAAGCGCCTTGATCCTTTTCATGCATTCATATAAGCAACACAAACAAAAGATTCAACATAATAAAATCCAATTAGAACAAGAAAGTCGGTACTCCGAGCATATATGAACAATGGAAGGCTTCCTCACAAAAAGGGTGGGAACTAAAGTGATTCACAAAATGAACATGAATACAAAAGAATGAATGACACAGAAGTTGTAAAAAGCCTAAGTATCATGAATATGCTAATGTCAAGAAAGCGATAAACACATACCTTAAATGTGTACAAAACTTTAAACACTATAATTACCACGCATTCGCAAGTTGAAACACTCAAAATTGGAAAATCACCGAATGCGACTTCAAGCTATCGGGCTAAAATTTGAGTTCAAACAATCAACAAAAGAATTAGAAAAATTACTAATAATTACTAATATATAAGTCCTTGGTGGAAGTGGGAAGAAGGGGGAGCCAAGTGAACAATTAAAAGAATTCACTGGCTCAGCACAGCAGGGCGCGCTAAGCGCGCTACACCAGAACCAGAAAAACCAGTACAACAACAAGGTTCTGGTGTAGGCCTCCACTTAACACCTACACAATCTCATATACAAAAATTGGTCCAGAAAGACCGGGTGAAAATGAATTAAACAAGTTGTAAAGTGAAGATTTGAGAATTTTAGGAACAATCCGAGTACAACTTGTTTAATGAATGTTCACCACACTACCTACGCTATAATGAAAAAGTAATAAAGGATCAAAAAACGATAAAACATGCTTGTTTTACGTCGTAAGTTTGACGCTTATTATTTATACACGCTTCTCCGAGTCGCCTCTTTACACGGTTAGTGCTCACCGACGACGAAACCTGACCAAACACTTAACAAACGTGAAGAGAAACAAACATATACACTTAATTTACAAGTATGCAAACCATGTAAAATTCACAAATATGGTAAACATACACAAGTATCAATACAAACAAGTGAAAATAGACAATATATACGATATCTACAAAACTGAAAAACAAAGAAACTATCGCAATGCAATTCAATATCAAAATCGATCCCCAACAACGACGCCATTTTGTTGAAGCGGAATAGCGGCAAGCAACAAAAGTTTTTGGAAGTATTTTTCCGGGAATTTATCGTGTCCACAGAGATCGGTGCTACTGAACTGCCGTTTGAAAATATCTAAGTTTTTAAGCTTGGGTTAAAATGGTTTGGAATTGTAAATCAGAAAAGTAAATATAAACATGAAAAGAATTCATCTTTCAGATAGAAGAAACTTATCAAGCATACATATAATCCACTCGTCACAAACATAAGTTTATCGAACAGTTATACTCAACCTACAATACTCCTCAATATCATCCAGCATCGCTCACAACAGTGTCCATCTCTGGCACACTGAGCTGAGAGAGCAACCGTATCACTCTCGTCATCGCTCTCGCACACGACGCCTCGAAACACGGAAGGCATTAAGTTCCGACACCAAAAAGATTATTATCTAAATCTATCTCAAGCATCTAGACAATAGATATCCATCCCTAATTAAGATTCATGATGTTTATCTCTAACACAACACAAATCCAAACTTAAATGCAAAAAGATCAAGGAAGACATCGATAATGATTTGTAAAGCAAATCTCATACAATATTATGATCAACAAAGATACATATGTTCATAGTAACTATACATCACCCAACAAAAACAAATTACAAAGAGAAGAGAGAAGAGGAACCAAACATTTCTTGGTTTGTCAACACCAATCGACGAGAGATTCGACTCCGGATCATCCAAATGCAAGCCCCATTATTGTTTTCTAAGCTAATCCTATGAAGAAATGAAATTTGATGGAGTGGGAGCAAAAAATATCCAAAACCATACCTAAAAAAAAGTGTTTTTACCCCTATTTATTGCTGTCATCATCGCAGACCGCGCTTAGCCCTGTTTTGGGCGCTAAGCGCGCCCTTATTAATGTTTAACCGCCTTAAAACCCCGCTTAGCGCGGTCGGGCGCGCTTAGCGTGCTACCTGCTGTCATGAAAAAAAGACAGCACATGTTTCAGCCATAACTTGAGAACCGTATCTCGGATTTGCGCCCGGTTCGAAGCGTTGGAAAACTTATTCAATTTCTAATATAAAAATGAATAAATATCAACCAAATTGGTGACTTTTATCATCCTCATTTTGAGCCTTATTCATTGATGAGTTGCTCAAAATCGTGTGTTTGAAGCCGTGTCTTCGACACTTTATTGCTCATGCTCCAAATACACCTCAATACCTACAAAATGAGTAGAAAACTATCAAACGGTACACAAATACACTAAAACTTGATTATACACTAAATATACACATTTACATACAAAGTGGGGTTTTATTCAATACAATTAGATTGATAAGTGCCACAAAAATACTACTAAAACCATGACTTTTTGGCACTCATCACTCTCCCCAACTTACATCATTGTTTGTCCTCAAACAAAGCCAGCATCTAAAGGAACAAAAGCGAAATCCAAGAAATCACGCAACAACAAGTTTTTACAAACAAAAACAAATGCAATGGTTCAATCGAAAATGATACACACAAAGTAAATACTTACCACTAAACTTCAACGATAACATAATCACGAAACAAATGCTAAATACAAAAGTCATGCCAAACATTCTAAAACAACACAAGTTCAAATGTGAATCACTCCTAGCAAAAATAATCATCGGTAGATGAAAAACATAAAATGAGGGATTTTTCACTCACACAACAATCTTGCAAACAAAAGACTAAATTATGCATCCATCCAAAAAGTCACATTGAACATACAAAGGCAAGAATCACAAGGACTTTTCAAGGTTGTAGCGTGGTCAGGTAAACAAAAAAGGGGCAATTCGTAAAGCTAATCGAAACAAAAACTTGCCTGAACCTAAGGGAGTGTAAACTCACAAAAGTTCAAACACAAAATTTCAATCGAACTTCTTCTTTCATCCTAATCGTTACACAATACACCACTTATTTAGCACAATTATTAGAACTCTTTTTGTTTCCTTTCTCAAGGATTTTCATTTTCTTTCTTTTTTCTTTTCTTTTTCATTGTCATAGAAAACAACCACATAAGTACACAACCAATCTCTCCCCAACTTGAATTCAACCACATCATTATGTGAATACTCCCTACTTTCTAAGGCAAGGTAAAAATTCATACAACAACACAAAGAGTTGAGGTCCAAGAAAAAACAAAGTCCATTCAAAAATAAGTGAACTAAACACTCATAGACAAGCATTAAGTTCAAATAAAACATGGATAAAAAATCTCAAAGGAGTTACGAATGATCACACGCTCACAAGGTGAATGACTATTTGGCTAAGGTAGTTGTGCCCAAAATGAAATAAGCGCCTTGATCCTTTTCATGCATTCATATAAGCAACACAAACAAAAGATTCAACATAATAAAATCCAATTAGAACAAGAAAGTCGGTACTCCGAGCATATATGAACAATGGAAGGCTTCCTCACAAAAAGGGTGAGAACTAAAGTGATTCACAAAATGAACAAGAATACAAAAGAATGAATGACACAGAAGTTGTAAAAAGCCTAAGTATCATGAATATGCTAATGTCAAGAAAGCGATAAACACATACCTTGAATGTGTACAAAACTTTAAACACTATAATTACCACGCATTCGCAAGTTGAAACACTCAAAATTGGAAAATCACCGAATGCGACTTCAAGCTATCGGGCTAAAATTTGAGTTCAAACAATCAACAAAAGAATTAGAAAAATTACTAATAATTACTAATATATAAGTCCTTGGTGGAAGTGGGAAGAAGGGGGAGCCAAGTGAACAATTAAAAGAATTCACTGGCTCAG
Organism: Lathyrus tuberosus; assembly: GCA_022829125.1. Taxonomy (NCBI): domain Eukaryota; kingdom Viridiplantae; phylum Streptophyta; class Magnoliopsida; order Fabales; family Fabaceae; genus Lathyrus; species Lathyrus tuberosus. The sequence goes on from JALAZF010000794.1 coordinate 1,040,577, forward strand.
CACAGCAGGGCGCGCTAAGCGCGCTACACCAGAACCAGAAAAACCAGTACAACAACAAGGTTCTGGTATAGGCCTCCACTTAACACCTACACAATCTCATATACAAAAATTGGTCCAGAAAGACCGGGTGAAAATGAATTAAACAAGTTGTAAAGTGAAGATTTGAGAATTTTATGAACAATCCGAGTACAACTTGTTTAATGAATGTTCACCACACTACCTACGCTATAATGAAAAAGTAATAAAGGATCAAAAAACGATAAAACATGCTTGTTTTACGTCGTAAGTTTGACGCTTATTATTTATACACGCTTCTCCGAGTCGCCTCTTTACACGGTTAGTGCTCACCGACGACGAAACCTGACCAAACACTTAACAAACGTGAAGAGAAACAAACATATACACTTAATTTACAAGTATGCAAACCATGTAAAATTCACAAATATGGTAAACATACACAAGTATCAATATAAACAAGTGAAAATAGAAAATATATACGATATCTACAAAACTGAAAAACAAAGAAACTATCGCAATGCAATTCAATATCAAAATCGATCCCCAACAATGACGCCATTTTGTTGAAGCGGAATAGCGGCAAGCAACAAAAGTTTTTGGAAGTATTTTTCCGGGAATTTATCGTGTCCACAGAGATCGGTGCTACTGAACTGCCGTTTGAAAATATCTAAGTTTTTAAGCTTGGGTTAAAATGGTTTGGAATTGTAAAACAGAAAAGTAAATATAAACATAAAAAGAATTCATCTTTCAGATAGAAGAAACTTATCAAGCATACATATAATCAACTCGTCACAAACATAAGTTTATCGAACAGTTATACTCAACCTACAATACTCCTCAATATCATCCAGCATCGCTCACAACAGTGTCCATCTCTGGCACACTGAGCTGAGAGAGCAACCGTATCACTCTCGTCATCGCTCTCGCACACGACGCCTCGAAACACGGAAGGCATTAAGTTCCGACACCAAAAAGATTATTATCTAAATCTATCTCAAGCATCTAGACAATAGATATCCATCCCTAATTAAGATTCATGATGTTTATCTCTAACACAACACAAATCCAAACTTAAATGCAAAAAGATCAAGGAAGACATCGATAATGATTTGTAAAGCAAATCTCATACAATATTATGATCTACAAACATACATATGTTCATAGTAACTATACATCACCCAACAAAAACAAATTACAAAGAGAAGAGAGAAGAGGAACCAAACATTTCTTGGTTTGTCAACACCAATCGACGAGAGATTCGACTCCGGATCATCCAAATGCAAGCCCCATTATTGTTTTCTAAGCTAATCCTATGAAGAAATGAAATTTGATGGAGTGGGAGCAAAAAATATCCAAAACCATACCTAAAAAAATGTGTTTTTACCCCTATTTATTGCTGTCATCATCGCAGACCGCGCTTAGCCCTGTTTTGGGCGCTAAGCGCGCCCTTATTAATGTTTAACCGCCTTAAAACCCCGCTTAGCGCGGTCGGGCGCGCTTAGCGTGCTACCTGCTGTCATGAAAAAAAGACAGCACATGTTTCAGCCATAACTTGAGAACCGTAACTCGGATTTGCGCCCGGTTCGAAGCGTTGGAAAGCTTATTCAATTTCTTATCTAAAAATGTATAAATATCAACCAAATTGGTGAATTTTATCATCCTCATTTTGAGCCTTATTCGTTGATGAGTTGCTCAAAATCGTGCGTTTGAAGCCGTGTCTTCGACACTTTATTGCTCATGCTCCAAATACACCTCAATACCTACAAAATGAGTAGAAAACTATCAAACGGTACACAAATACACTAAAACTTGATTATACACTAAATATACACATTTACATACAAAGTGGGGTTTTATTCAATACAATTAGATTGATAAGTGCCACAAAAATACTACTAAAACCATGACTTTTTGGCACTCATCACTCTCCCCAACTTACATCATTGTTTGTCCTCAAACAAAGCCAACATCTAAAGGAACAAAAGCGAAATCCAAGAAATCACGCAACAACAAGTTTTTACAAACAAAAACAAATGCAATGGTTCAATCGAAAATGATACACACAAAGTAAATACTTACCACTAAACTTCAACGATAACATAATCACGAAACAAATGCTAAATACAAAAGTCATGCCAAACATTCTAAAACAACACAAGTTCAAATGTGAATCACTCCTAGCAAAAATAATCATCGGTAGATGAAAAACATAAAATGAGGGATTTTTCACTCACACAACAATCTTGCAAACAAAAGACTAAATTATGCATCCATCCAAAAATTCACATTGAACATACAAAGGCAAGAATCACAAGGACTTTTCAAGGTTGTAGCGTGGTCGGGTAAACAAAAAAGGGGTAATTCGTAAAGCTAATCGAAACAAAAACTTGCCTGAACCTAAGGGAGTGTAAACTCACAAAAGTTCAAACACAAAATTTCAATCGAACTTCTTCTTTCATCCTAAGCGTTACACAATACACCACTTATTTAGCACAATTATTAGAACTCTTTTTGTTTCCTTTCTCAAGGATTTTCATTTTCTTTCTTTTTTCTTTTCTTTTTCATTGTCATAGAAAACAACCACATAAGTACACAACCAATCTCTCCCCAACTTGAATTCAACCACATCATTATGTGAATACTCCCTACTTTCAAAGGCAAGGTAAAAATTCATACAACAACACAAAGAGTTGAGGTCCAAGAAAAAACAAAGTCCATTCAAAAATAAGTGAACTAAACACTCATAGACAAGCATTAAGTTCAAATAAAACATGGATAAAAAATCTCAAAGGGGTTACGAATGATCACACGCTTACAAGGTGAATGACTATTTGGCTAAGGTAGTTGTGCCCAAAATGAAATAAGCGCCTTGATCCTTTTCATGCATTCATATAAGCAACACAAACAAAATATTCAACATAATAAAATCCAATTAGAACAAGAAAGTCGGTACTCCGAGCATATATGAACAATGGAAGGCTTCCTCACAAAAAGGGTGGGAACTAAAGTGATTCACAAAATGAACAAGAATACAAAAGAATAATTGACACAGAAGTTGTAGAAAGCCTAAGTATCATGAATATGCTAATGTCAAGAAAGCGATAAACACATACCTTGAATGTTTACAAAACTTTAAACACTATAATTACCACGCATTCGCAAGTTGAAACACTCAAAATTGGAAAATCACCGAATGCGACTTCAAGCTATCGGGCTAAAATTTGAGTTCAAACAATCAACAAAAGAATTAGAAAAATTACTAATAATTACTAATATATAAGTCCTTGGTGGAAGTGGGAAGAAGGGGGAGCCAAGTGAACAATTAAAAGAATTCACTGGCTCAGCACAGCAGGGCGCGCTAAGCGCGCTACACCAGAACCAGAAAAACAAGTACAACAACAAGGTTCTGGTATAGGCCTCCACTTAACACCTACACAATCTCATATACAAAAATTGGTCCAGAAAGACCGGGTGAAAATGAATTAAACAAGTTGTAAAGTGAAGATTTGAGAATTTTAGGAACAATCCGAGTACAACTTGTTTAATGAATGTTCACCACACTACCTACGCTATAATGAAAAAGTAATAAAGGATCAAAAAATGATAAAACATGCTTGTTTTACGTCGTAAGTTTGACGCTTATTATTTATACACGCTTCTCCGAGTCGCCTCTTTACACGGTTAGTGCTCACCGACGACGAAACCTGACCAAACACTTAACAAACGTGAAGAGAAACAAACATATACACTTAATTTACAAGTATGCAAACCATGTAAAATTCACAAATATGGTAAACATACACAAGTATCAATATAAACAAGTGAAAATAGACAATATATACGATATCTACAAAACTGAAAAACAAAGAAACTATCGCAATGCAATTCAATATCAAAATCGATCCCCAACAACGACGCCATTTTGTTGAAGCGGAATAGCGGCAAGCAACAAAAGTTTTTGGAAGTATTTTTTCGGGAATTTATCGTGACCACAGAGATCGGTGCTACTGAACTGCCGTTTGAAAATATCTAAGTTTTTAAGCTTGGGTTAAAATGGTTTGGAATTGTAAAATAGAAAAGTAAATATAAACATAAAAAGAATTCATCTTTCAGATAGAAGAAACTTATCAAGCATACATATAATCCACTCGTCACAAACATAAGTTTATCGAACAGTTATACTCAACCTACAATACTCCTCAATATCATCCAGCATCGCTCACAACAGTGTCCATCTCTGGCACACTGAGCTGAGAGAGCAACCGTATCACTCTCGTCATCGCTCTCGCACACGACGCCTCGAAACACGGAAGGCATTAAGTTCCGACACCAAAAAGATTATTATCTAAATCTATCTCAAGCATCTAGACAATAGATATCCATCCCTAATCAAGATTCATGATGTTTATCTCTAACACAACACAAATCCAAACTTAAATGCAAAAAGATCAAGGAAGACATCGATAATGATTTGTAAAGCAAATCTCATACAATATTATGATCAACAAAGATACATATGTTCATAGTAACTATACATCACCCAACAAAAACAAATTACAAAGAGAAGAGAGAAGAGGAACCAAACATTTCTTGGTTTGTCAACACCAATCGACGAGAGATTCGACTCCGGATCATCCAAATGGAAGCTCCATTATTGTTTTCTAAGCTAATCCTATGAAGAAATGAAATTTGATGGAGTGGGAGCAAAAAATATCCAAAACCATACCTAAAAAAATGTGTTTTTACCCCTATTTATTGCTGTCATCATCGCAGACCGCGCTTAGCCCTGTTTTGGGCGCTAAGCGCGCCCTTATTAATGTTTAACCGCCTTAAAACCCCGCTTAGCGCGGTCGGGCGCGCTTAGCGTGCTACCTGCTGTCATGAAAAAAAGACAGCACATGTTTCAGCCATAACTTGAGAACCGTAACTCGGATTTGCGCCCGGTTCGAAGCGTTGGAAAGATTATTCAATTTCTTATCTAAAAATGAATAAATATCAACCAAATTGGTGAATTTTATCATCCTCATTTTGAGCCTTATTCGTTGATGAGTTGCTCAAAATCGTGCGTTTGAAGCCATGTCTTCGACACTTTATTGCTCATGCTCCAAATACACCTCAATACCTACAAAATGAGTAGAAAACTATCAAACGGTACACAAATGCACTAAAACTTGATTATACACTAAATATACACATTTACATACAAAGTGGGGTTTTATTCAATACAATTAGATTGATAAGTGCCACAAAAATACTACTAAAACCATGACTTTTTGGCACTCATCACTCTCCCCAACTTACATCATTGTTTGTCCTCAAACAAAGCCAACATCTAAAGGAACAAAAGCGAAATCCAAGAAATCACGCAACAACAAGTTTTTACAAACAAAAACAAATGCAATGGTTCAATCGAAAATGATACACACAAAGTAAATACTTACCACTAAACTTCAACGATAACATAATCACGAAACAAATGCTAAATACAAAAGTCATGCCAAACATTCTAAAACAAAACAAGTTCAAATGTGAATCACTCCTAGCAAAAATAATCATCGGTAGATGCAAAACATAAAATGAGGGATTTTTCACTCACACAACAATCTTGCAAACAAAAGACTAAATTATGCATCCATCCAAAAATTCACATTGAACATACAAAGGCAAGAATCACAAGGACTTTTCAAGGTTGTAGCGTGGTTGGGTAAACAAAAAAGGGGCAATTCGTAAAGCTAATCGAAACAAAAACTTGCCTGAACCTAAGGGAGTGTAAACTCACAAAAGTTCAAACACAAAATTTCAATCGAACTTCTTCTTTCATCCTAAGCGTTACACAATACACCACTTATTTAGCACAATTATTAGAAGTCTTTTTGTTTCCTTTCTCAAGGATTTTCTTTTTCTTTCTTTTTTCTTTTCTTTTTCATTGTCATAGAAAACAACCACATAAGTACACAACCAATCTCTCCCCAACTTGAATTCAACCACATCATTACGTGAATACTCCCTACTTTCAAAGGCAAGGTAAAAATTCATACAACAACACAAAGAGTTGAGGTCCAAGAAAAAACAAAGCCCATTCAAAAATAAGTGAACTAAACACTCATAGACAAGCATTAAGTTCAAATAAAACATGGATAAAAAATCTCAAAGGGGTTACGAATGATCACACGCTCACAAGGTGAATGACTATTTGGCTAAGGTAGTTGTGCCCAAAATGAAATAAGCGCCTTGATCCTTTTCATGCATTCATATAAGCAACACAAACAAAAGATTCAACATAATAAAATCCAATTAGAACAAGAAAGTCGGTACTCCGAGCATATATGAACAATGGAAGGCTTCCTCACAAAAAGGGTGGGAACTAAAGTGATTCACAAAATGAACATGAATACAAAAGAATGAATGACACAGAAGTTGTAAAAAGCCTAAGTATCATGAATATGCTAATGTCAAGAAAGCGATAAACACATACCTTGAATGTGTACAAAACTTTAAACACTATAATTACCACGCATTCGCAAGTTGAAACACTCAAAATTGGAAAATCACCGAATGGCGACTTCAAGCTATCGGGCTAAAATTTGAGTTCAAACAATCAACAAAAGAATTAGAAAAATTACTAATAATTACTATATATAAGTCCTTGGTGGAAGTGGGAAGAAGGGGGAGCCAAGTGAACAATTAAAAGAATTCACTGGCTCAGCACAGCAGGGCGCGCTAAGCGCGCTACACCAGAACCAGAAAAACCAGTACAACAACAAGGTTCTGGTGTAGGCCTCCACTTAACACCTACACAATCTCATATACAAAAATTGGTCCAGAAAGACCGGGTGAAAATGAATTAAACAAGTTGTAAAGTGAAGATTTGAGAATTTTAGGAACAATCCGAGTACAACTTGTTTAATGAATGTTCACCACACTACCTACGCTATAATGAAAAAGTAATAAAGGATCAAAAAACGATAAAACATGCTTGTTTTACGTCGTAAGTTTGACGCTTATTATTTATACACGCTTCTCCGAGTCGCCTCTTTACACGGTTAGTGCTCACCGACGACGAAACCTGACCAAACACTTAACAAACGTGAAGAGAAACAAACATATACACTTAATTTACAAGTATGCAAACCATGTAAAATTCACAAATATGGTAAACATACACAAGTATCAATACAAACAAGTGAAAATAGACAATATATACGATATCTACAAAACTGAAAAACAAAGAAACTATCGCAATGCAATTCAATATCAAAATCGATCCCCAACAACGACGCCATTTTGTTGAAGCGGAATAGCGGCAAGCAACAAAAGTTTTTGGAAGTATTTTTCCGGGAATTTATCGTGTCCATAGAGATCGGTGCTACTGAACTGCCGTTTGAAAATATCTAAGTTTTTAAGCTTGGGTTAAAATGGTTTGGAATTGTAAATCAGAAAAGTAAATATAAACATAAAAAGAATTCATCTTTCAGATAGAAGAAACTTATCAAGCATACATATAATCCACTCGTCACAAACATAAGTTTATCGAACAGTTATACTCAACCTACAATACTCCTCAATATCATCCAGCATCGCTCACAACAGTGTCCATCTCTGGCACACTGAGCTGAGAGAGCAACCGTATCACTCTCGTCATCGCTCTCGCACACGACGCCTCGAAACACGGAAGGCATTAAGTTCCGACACCAAAAAAGATTATTATCTAAATCTATCTCAAGCATCTAGACAATAGATATCCATCCCTAATTAAGATTCATGATGTTTATCTCTAACACAACACAAATCCAAACTTAAATGCAAAAAGATCAAGGAAGACATCGATAATGATTTGTAAAGCAAATCTCATACAATATTATGATCAACAAAGATACATATGTTCATAGTAACTATACATCACCCAACAAAAACAAATTACAAAGAGAAGAGAGAAGAGGAACCAAACATTTCTTGGTTTGTCAACACCAATCGACGAGAGATTCGACTCCGGATCATCCAAATGCAAGCTCCATTATTGTTTTCTAAGCTAATCCTATGAAGAAAATGAAATTTGATGGAGTGGGAGCAAAAAATATCCAAAACCATACCTAAAAAAAATGTGTTTTTACCCCTATTTATTGCTGTCATCATCGCAGACCGCGCTTAGCCCTGTTTTGGGCGCTAAGCACGCCCTTATTAATGTTTAACCGCCTTAAAACCCCGCTTAGCGCGGTCGGGCGCGCTTAGCGTGCTACCTGCTGTCATGAAAAAAAGACAGCACATGTTTCAGCCATAACTTGAGAACCGTGATCTCGGATTTGCGCCCGGTTCGAAGCGTTGGAAAGCTTATTCAATTTCTAATCTAAAAATGAATAAATATCAACCAAATTGGTGACTTTTATCATCCTCATTTTGAGCCTTATTCGTTGATGAGTTGCTCAAAATCGTGCGTTTGAAGCCGTGTCTTCGACACTTTATTGCTCATCGCTCCAAATACACCTCAATACCTACAAAATGAGTAGAAAACTATCAAACGGTACACAAATACACTAAAACTTGATTATACACTAAATATACACATTTACATACAAAGTGGGGTTTTATTCAATACAATTAGATTGATAAGTGCCACAAAAATACTACTAAAACCATGACTTTTTGGGCACTCATCACTCTCCCCAACTTACATCATTGTTTGTCCTCAAACAAAGCCAACATCTAAAGGAACAAAAGCGAAATCCAAGAAATCACGCAACAACAAGTTTTTACAAACAAAAACAAATGCAATGGTTCAATCGAAAATGATACACACAAAGTAAATACTTACCACTAAACTTCAACGATAACATAATCACGAAACAAATGCTAAATACAAAAGTCATGCCAAACATTCTAAAACAACACAAGTTCAAATGTGAATCACTCCTAGCAAAAATAATCATCGGTAGATGAAAAACATAAAATGAGGGATTTTTCACTCACACAACAATCTTGCAAACAAAAGACTAAATTATGCATCCATCCAAAAATTCACATTGAACATACAAAGGGCAAGAATCACAAGGACTTTTCAAGGTTGTAGCGTGGTCAGGTAAACAAAAAAGGGGCAATTCGTAAAGCTAATCGAAACAAAAACTTGCCTGAACCTAAGGGAGTGTAAACTCACAAAAGTTCAAACACAAAATTTCAATCGAACTTCTTCTTTCATCCTAAGCGTTACACAATACACCACTTATTTAGCACAATTATTAGAACTCTTTTGTTTCCTTTCTCAACGATTTTCATTTTATTTCTTTTTTCTTTTCTTTTTCATTGTCATAGAAAACAACCACATAAGTACACAACCAATCTCTCCCCAACTTGAATTCAACCACATCATTATGTGAATACTCCCTACTTTCAAAGGCAAGGTAAAAATTCATACAACAACACAAAGAGTTGAGGTCCAAGAAAAAACAAAGTCCATTCAAAAATAAGTGAACTAAACACTCATAGACAAGCATTAAGTTCAAATAAAACATGGATAAAAAATCTCAAAGGAGTTACGAATGATCACACGCTCACAAGGTGAATGACTATTTGGCTAAGGTAGTTGTGCCCAAAATGAAATAAGCGCCTTGATCCTTTTCATGCATTCATATAAGCAACACAAACAAAAGATTCAACATAATAAAATCCAATTAGAACAAGAAAGTCGGTACTCCGAGCATATATGAACAATGGAAGGCTTCCTCACAAAAAGGGTGAGAACTAAAGTGATTCACAAAATGAACAAGAATACAAAAGAATGAATGACACAGAAGTTGTAAAAATCCTAAGTATCATGAATATGCTAATGTCAAGAAAGCGATAAACACATACCTTGAATGTGTACAAAACTTTAAACACTATAATTACCACGCATTCGCAAGTTGAAACACTCAAAATTGGAAAATCACCGAATGCGACTTCAAGCTATCGGGCTAAAATTTGAGTTCAAACAATCAACAAAAGAATTAGAAAAATTACTAATAATTACTAATGTATAAGTCCTTGGTGGAAGTGGGAAGAAGGGGGAGCCAAGTGAACAATTAAAAGAATTCACTGGCTCAGCACAGCAGGGCGCGCTAAGCGCGCTACACCAGAACCAGAAAAACCAGTACAACAACAAGGTTCTGGTATAGGCCTCCACTTAACACCTACACAATCTCATATACAAAAATTGGTCCAGAAAGACCGGGTGAAAATGAATTAAACAAGTTGTAAAGTGAAGATTTGAGAATTTTATGAACAATCCGAGTACAACTTGTTTAATGAATGTTCACCACACTACCTACGCTATAATGAAAAAGTAATAAAGGATCAAAAAATGATAAAACATGCTTGTTTTACGTCGTAAGTTTGACGCTTATTATTTATACACGCTTCTCTGAGTCGCCTCTTTACACGGTTAGTGCTCACCGACGACGAAACCTGACCAAACACTTAACAAACGTGAAGAGAAACAAACATATACACTTAATTTACAAGTATGCAAACCATGTAAAATTCACAAATATGGTAAACATACACAAGTATCAATATAAACAAGTGAAAATAGAAAATATATACGATATCTACAAAACTGAAAAACAAAGAAACTATCGCAATGCAATTCAATATCAAAATCGATCCCCAACAACGACGCCATTTTGTTGAAGCGGAATAGCGGCAAGCAACAAAAGTTTTTGGAAGTATTTTTCCGGGAATTTATCGTGTCCACAGAGATCGGTGCTACTGAATTGCCGTTTGAAAATATCTAAGTTTTTAAGCTTGGGTTAAAATGGTTTGGAATTGTAAAACAGAAAAGTAAATATAAACATAAAAAGAATTCATCTTTCAGATAGAAGAAACTTATCAAGCATACATATAATCCACTCGTCACAAACATAAGTTTATCGAACAGTTATACTCAACCTACAATACTCCTCAATATCATCCAGCATCGCTCACAACAGTGTCCATCTCTGGCACACTGAGCTGAGAGAGCAACCGTATCACTCTCGTCATCGCTCTCGCACACGACGCCTCGAAACACGGAAGGCATTAAGTTCCGACACCAAAAAGATTATTATCTAAATCTATCTCAAGCATCTAGACAATAGATATCCATCCCTAATTAAGATTCATGATGTTTATCTCTAACACAACACAAATCCAAACTTAAATGCAAAAAGATCAAGGAAGACATCGATAATGATTTGTAAAGTAAATCTCATACAATATTATGATCTACAAAGATACATATGTTCATAGTAACTATACATCACCCAACAAAAACAAATTACAAAGAGAAGAGAGAAGAGGAACCAAACATTTCTTGGTTTGTCAACACCAATCGACGAGAGATTCGACTCCGGATCATCCAAATGCAAGCCCCATTATTGTTTTCTAAGCTAATCCTATGAAGAAATGAAATTTGATGGAGTGGGAGCAAAAAATATCCAAAACCATACCTAAAAAAAATGTGTTTTTACCCCTATTTATTGCTGTCATCATCGCAGACCGCGCTTAGCCCTGTTTTGGGCGCTAAGCGCGCCCTTATTAATGTTTAACCGCCTTAAAACCCCGCTTAGCGCGGTAGGGCGCGCTTAGCGTGCTACCTGCTGTCATGAAAAAAAGACAGCACATGTTTCAGCCATAACTTGAGAACCGTAACTCGGATTTGCGCCCGGTTCGAAGCGTTGGAAAGCTTATTCAATTTCTTATCTAAAAATGTATAAATATCAACCAAATTGGTGAATTTTATCATCCTCATTTTGAGCCTTATTCGTTGATGAGTTGCTCAAAATCATGCGTTTGAAGCCGTGTCTTCGACACTTTATTGTTCATGCTCCAAATACACCTCAATACCTACAAAATGAGTAGAAAACTATCAAACGGTACACAAATACACTAAAACTTGATTATACACTAAATATACACATTTACATACAAAGTGGGGTTTTATTCAATACAATTAGATTAATAAGTGCCACCAAAATACTACTAAAACCATGACTTTTTGGCACTCATCACTCTCCCCAACTTACATCATTGTTTGTCCTCAAACAAAGCCAACATCTAAAGGAACAAAAGCGAAATCCAAGAAATCACGCAACAACAAGTTTTTACAAACAAAAACAAATGCAATGGTTCAATCGAAAATGATACACACAAAGTAAATACTTACCACTAAACTTCAACAATAACATAATCACGAAACAAATGCTAAATACAAAAGTCATGCCAAACATTCTAAAACAACACAAGTTCAAATGTGAATCACTCCTAGCAAAAATAATCATCGGTAGATGAAAAACATAAAATGAGGGATTTTTCACTCACACAACAATCTTGCAAACAAAAGGCTAAATTATGCATCCATCCAAAAATTCACATTGAACATACAAAGGCAAGAATCACAAGGACTTTTCAAGGTTGTAGCGTGGTCGGGTAAACAAAAAAGGGGCAATTCGTAAAGCTAATCGAAACAAAAACTTGCCTGAACCTAAGGGAGTGTAAACTCACAAAAGTTCAAACACAAAATTTCAATCGAACTTCTTCTTTCATCCTAAGCGTTACACAATACACCACTTATTTAGCACAATTATTAGAACTCTTTTTGTTTCCTTTCTCAAGGATTTTCATTTTCTTTCTTTTTTCTTTTCTTTTTCATTGTCATAGAAAACAACCACATAAGTACACAACCAATCTCTCCCCAACTTGAATTCAACCACATCATTATGTGAATACTCCCTACTTTCAAAGCCAAGGTAAAAATTCATACAACAACACAAAGAGTTGAGGTCCAAGAAAAAACAAAGTCCATTCAAAAATAAGTGAACTAAACACTCATAGACAAGCACTAAGTTCAAATAAAACATGGATAAAAAATCTCAAAGGGGTTACGAATGATCACACGCTTACAAGGTGAATGACTATTTGGCTAAGGTAGTTGTGCCCAAAATGAAATAAGCGCCTTGATCCTTTTCATGCATTCATATAAGCAACACAAACAAAATATTCAACATAATAAAATCCAATTAGAACAAGAAAGTCGGTACTCCGAGCATATATGAACAATGGAAGGCTTCCTCACAAAAAGGGTGGGAACTAAAGTGATTCACAAAATGAACAAGAATACAAAAGAATGAATGACACAGAAGTTGTAAAAAGCCTAAGTATCATGAATATGCTAATGTCAAGAAAGCGATAAACACATACCTTGAATGTTTACAAAACTTTAAACACTATAATTACCACGCATTCGCAAGTTGAAACACTCAAAATTGGAAAATCACCGAATGCGACTTCAAGCTATCGGGCTAAAATTTGAGTTCAAACAATCAACAAAAGAATTAGAAAAATTACTAATAATTACTAATATATAAGTCCTTGGTGGAAGTGGGAAGAAGGGGGAGCCAAGTGAACAATTAAAAGAATTCACTGGCTCAGCACAGCAGGGCGCGCTAAGCGCGCTACACCAGAACCAGAAAAACCAGTACAACAACAAGGTTCTGGTATAGGCCTCCACTTAACACCTACACAATCTCATATACAAAAATTGGTCCAGAAAGACCGGGTGAAAATGAATTAAACAAGTTGTAAAGTGAAGATTTGAGAATTTTAGGAACAATCCGAGTACAACTTGTTTAATGAATGTTCACCACACTACCTACGCTATAATGAAAAAGTAATAAAGGATCAAAAAACGATAAAACATGCTTGTTTTACGTCGTAAGTTTGACGCTTATTATTTATACACGCTTCTCCGAGTCGCCTCTTTACACGGTTAGTGCTCACCGACGACGAAACCTGACCAAACACTTAACAAACGTGAAGAGAAACAAACATATACACTTAATTTACAAGTATGCAAACCATGTAAAATTCACAAATATGGTAAACATACACAAGTATCAATATAAACAAGTGAAAATAGACAATATATACGATATCTACAAAACTGAAAAACAAAGAAACTATCGCAATGCAATTCAATATCAAAATCGATCCCCAACAACGACGCCATTTTGTTGAAGCGGAATAGCGGCAAGCAACAAAAGTTTTTGGAAGTATTTTTCCGGGAATTTATCGTGTCCACAGAGATCGGTGCTACTGAACTGCCGTTTGAAAATATCTAAGTTTTTAAGCTTGGGTTAAAATGGTTTGGAATTGTAAAATAGAAAAGTAAATATAAACATAAAAAGAATTCATCTTTCAGATAGAAGAAACTTATCAAGCATACATATAATCCACTCGTCACAAACATAAGTTTATCGAACAGTTATACTCAACCTACAATACTCCTCAATATCATCCAGCATCGCTCACAACAGTGTCCATCTCTGGCACACTGAGCTGAGAGAGCAACCGTATCACTCTCGTCATCGCTCTCGCACACGACGCCTCGAAACACGGAAGGCATTAAGTTCCGACACCAAAAAGATTATTATCTAAATCTATCTCAAGCATCTAGACAATAGATATCCATCCCTAATCAAGATTCATGATGTTTATCTCTAACACAACACAAATCCAAACTTAAATGCAAAAAGATCAAGGAAGACATCGATAATGATTTGTAAAGCAAATCTCATACAATATTATGATCAACAAAGATACATATGTTCATAGTAACTATACATCACCCAACAAAAACAAATTACAAAGAGAAGAGAGAAGAGGAACCAAACATTTCATGGTTTGTCAACACCAATCGACGAGAGATTCGACTCCGGATCATCCAAATGCAAGCTCCATTATTGTTTTCTAAGCTAATCCTATGAAGAAATGAAATTTGATGGAGTGGGAGCAAAAAATATCCAAAACCATACCTAAAAAAATGTGTTTTTACCCCTATTTATTGCTGTCATCATCGCAGACCGCGCTTAGCCCTGTTTTGGGCGCTAAGCACGCCCTTATTAATGTTTAACCGCCTTAAAACCCCGCTTAGCGCGGTCGGGCGGGCTTAGCGTGCTACCTGCTGTCATGAAAAAAAGACAGCACATGTTTCAGCCATAACTTGAGAACCGTAACTCGGATTTGCGCCCGGTTCGAAGCGTTGGAAAGCTTATTCAATTTCTTATCTAAAAATGAATAAATATCAACCAAATTGGTGAATTTTATCATCCTCATTTTGAGCCTTATTCGTTGATGAGTTGCTCAAAATCGTGCGTTTGAAGCCATGTCTTCGACACTTTATTGCTCATGCTCCAAATACACCTCAATACCTACAAAATGAGTAGAAAACTATCAAACGGTACACAAATACACTAAAACTTGATTATACACTAAATATACACATTTACATACAAAGTGGGGTTTTATTCAATACAATTAGATTGATAAGTGCCACAAAAATACTACTAAAACCATGACTTTTTGGCACTCATCACTCTCCCCAACTTACATCATTGTTTGTCCTCAAACAAAGCCAACATCTAAAGGAACAAAAGCGAAATCCAAGAAATCACGCAACAACAAGTTTTTACAAACAAAAACAAATGCAATGGTTCAATCGAAAATGATACACACAAAGTAAATACTTACCACTAAACTTCAACGATAACATAATCACGAAACAAATGCTAAATACAAAAGTCATGCCAAACATTCTAAAACAAAACAAGTTAAAATGTGAATCACTCCTAGCAAAAATAATCATCGGTAGATGCAAAACATAAAATGAGGGATTTTTCACTCACACAACAATCTTGCAAACAAAAGACTAAATTATGCATCCATCCAAAAATTCACATTGAACATACAAAGGCAAGAATCACAAGGACTTTTCAAGGTTGTAGCGTGGTCGGGTAAACAAAAAAGGGGCAATTCGTAAAGCTAATCGAAACAAAAACTTGCCTGAACCTAAGGGAGTGTAAACTCACAAAAGTTCAAACACAAAATTTCAATCGAACTTCTTCTTTCATCCTAAGCGTTACACAATACACCACTTATTTAGCACAATTATTAGAAGTCTTTTTGTTTCCTTTCTCAAGGATTTTCTTTTTCTTTCTTTTTTCTTTTCTTTTTCATTGTCATAGAAAACAACCACATAAGTACACAACCAATCTCTCCCCAACTTGAATTCAACCACATCATTACGTGAATACTCCCTACTTTCAAAGGCAAGGTAAAAATTCATACAACAACACAAAGAGTTGAGGTCCAAGAAAAAACAAAGCCCATTCAAAAATAAGTGAACTAAACACTCATAGACAAGCATTAAGTTCAAATAAAACATGGATAAAAAATCTCAAAGGGGTTACGAATGATCACACGCTCACAAGGTGAATGACTATTTGGCTAAGGTAGTTGTGCCCAAAATGAAATAAGCGCCTTGATCCTTTTCATGCATTCATATAAGCAACACAAACAAAAGATTCAACATAATAAAATCCAATTAGAACAAGAAAGTCGGTACTCCGAGCATATATGAACAATGGAAGGCTTCCTCACAAAAAGGGTGGGAACTAAAGTGATTCACAAAATGAACAAGAATACAAAAGAATGAATGACACAGAAGTTGTAAAAAGCCTAAGTATCATGAATATGCTAATGTCAAGAAAGCGATAAACACATACCTTGAATGTGTACAAAACTTTAAACACTATAATTACCACGCATTCGCAAGTTGAAACACTCAAAATTGGAAAATCACCGAATGCGACTTCAAGCTATCGGGCTAAAATTTGAGTTCAAACAATCAACAAAAGAATTAGAAAAATTACTAATAATTACTAATATATAAGTCCTTGGTGGAAGTAGGAAGAAGGGGGAGCCAAGTGAACAATTAAAAGAATTCACTGGCTCAGCACAGCAGGGCGCGCTAAGCGCGCTACACCAGAACCAGAAAAACCAGTACAACAACAAGGTTCTGGTGTAGGCCTCCACTTAACACCTACACAATCTCATATACAAAAATTGGTCCAGAAAGACCGGGTGAAAATGAATTAAACAAGTTGTAAAGTAAAGATTTGAGAATTTTAGGAACAATCTGAGTACAACTTGTTTAATGGATGTTCACCACACTACCTACGCTATAATGAAAAAGTAATAAAGGATCAAAAAACGATAAAACATGCTTGTTTTACGTCGTAAGTTTGACGCTTATTATTTATACACACTTCTCCGAGTCGCCTCTTTACACGGTTAGTGCTCACCGACAACGAAACCTCACCAAACACTTAACAAACGTGAAGAGAAACAAACATATACACTTAATTTACAAGTATGCAAACCATGTAAAATTCACAAATATGGTAAACATACACAAGTATCAATATAAACAAGTGAAAATAGATAATATATACGATATCTATAAAACTGAAAAACAAAGAAACTATCGCAATGCAATTCAATATCAAAATCGATCCCCGACAACGACGCCATTTTGTTGAAGCAGAATAGCTGCAAGCAACAAAAGTTTTTGGAAGTATTTTTCCGGGAATTTATCGTGTCCACAGAGATCGGTGCTACTGAACTGCCGTTTGAAAATATCTAAGTTTTTAAGCTTGGGTTAAAATGGTTTGGAATTGTAAAACAGAAAAGTAAATATAAACATCAAAAGAATTCATCTTTCAGATAGAAGAAACTTATCAAGCATACATATAATCCACTCGTCACAAACATAAGTTTATCGAACAGTTATACTCAACCTACAATACTCCTCAATATCATCCAGCATCGCTCACAACAGTGTCCATCTCTGGCACACTGAGCTGAGAGAGCAACCGTATCACTCTCGTCATCGCTCTCGCACACGACGCCTCGAAACACGGAAGGCATTAAGTTCCGACACCAAAAAGATTATTATCTAAATCTATCTCAAGCATCTAGACAATAGATATCCATCCCTAATCAAGATTCATGATGTTTATCTCTAACACAACACAAATCCAAACTTAAATGCAAAAAGATCAAGGAAGACATCGATAATGATTTGTAAAGCAAATCTCATACAATATTATGATCAACAAAGATACATATGTTCATAGTAACTATACATCACCCAACAAAAACAAATTACAAAGAGAAGAGAGAAGAGGAACCAAACATTTCTTGGTTTGTCAACACCAATCGACGAGAGATTCGACTCCGGATCATCCAAATGCAAGCTCCATTATTGTTTTCTAAGCTAATCCTATGAAGAAATGAAATTTGATGGAGTGGGAGCAAAAAATATCCAAAACCATACCTAAAAAAATGTGTTTTTACCCCTATTTATTGCTGTCATCATCGCAGACCGCGCTTAGCCCTGTTTTGGGCGCTAAGCGCGCCCTTATTAATGTTTAACCGCCTTAAAACCCCGCTTAGCGCGGTCGGGCGCGCTTAGCGTGCTACCTGCTGTCATGAAAAAAAGACAGCACATGTTTCAGCCATAACTTGAGAACCGTAACTCGGATTTGCGCCCGGTTCGAAGCGTTGGAAAGCTTATTCAATTTCTTATCTAAAAATGAATAAATATCAACCAAATTGGTGAATTTTATCATCCTCATTTTGAGCCTTATTCGTTGATGAGTTGCTCAAAATCGTGCGTTTGAAGCCGTGTCTTCGACACTTTATTGTTCATGCTCCAAATACACCTCAATACCTACAAAATTAGTAGAAAACTATCAAACGGTACACAAATACACTAAAACTTGATTATACACTAAATATACACATTTACATACAAAGTGGGGTTTTATTCAATACAATTAGATTGATAAGTGCCACAAAAATACTACTAAAACCATGACTTTTTGGCACTCATCACTCTCCCCAACTTACATCATTGTTTGTCCTCAAACAAAGCCAACATCTAAAGGAACAAAAGCGAAATCCAAGAAATCACGCAACAACAAGTTTTTACAAACAAAAACAAATGCAATGGTTCAATCGAAAATGATACACACAAAGTAAATACTTACCACTAAACTTCAACGATAACGTAATCACGAAACAAATGCTAAATACAAAAGTCATGCCAAACATTCTAAAACAACACAAGTTCAAATGTGAATCACTCCTAGCAAAAATAATCATCGGTAGATGAAAAACATAAAATGAGGGATTTTTCACTCACACAACAATCTTGCAAACAAAAGACTAAATTATGCATCCATCCAAAAATTCACATTGAACATACAAAGGCAAGAATCACAAGGACTTTTCAAGGTTGTAGCGTGGTCGGGTAAACAAAAAAGGGGCAATTCGTAAAGCTAATCGAAACAAAAACTTGCCTGAACCTAAGGGAGTGTAAACTCACAAAAGTTCAAACACAAAATTTCAATCGAACTTCTTCTTTCATCCTAAGCGTTACACAATACACCACTTATTTAGCACAATTATTAGAACTCTTTTTGTTTCCTTTCTCAAGGATTTTCATTTTCTTTCTTTTTTCTTTTCTTTTTCATTGTCATAGAAAACAACCACATAAGTACACAACCAATCTCTCCCCAACTTGAATTCAACCACATCATTATGTGAATACTCCCTACTTTCAAAGGCAAGGTAAAAATTCATACAACAACACAAAGAGTTGAGGTCCAAGAAAAAACAAAGTCCATTCAAAAATAAGTGAACTAAACACTCATAGACAAGCATTAAGTTCAAATAAAACATGGATAAAAAATCTCAAAGGGGTTACGAATGATCACACGCTCACAAGGTAAATGACTATTTGGCTAAGGTAGTTGTGCCCAAAATGAAATAAGCGCCTTGATCCTTTTCATGCATTCATATAAGCAACACAAACAAAAGATTCAACATAATAAAATCCAATTAGAACAAGAAAGTCGGTACTCCGAGCATATATGAACAATGGAAGGCTTCCTCACAAAAAGGGTGGGAACTAAAGTGATTCACAAAATGAACAAGAATACAAAAGAATGAATGACACAGAAGTTGTAAAAAGGCTAAGTATCATGAATATGCTAATGTCAAGAAAACGATAAACACATACCTTGAATGTGTACAAAACTTTAAACACTATAATTACCACGCATTCGCAAGTTGAAACACTCAAAATTGGAAAATCACCGAATGCGACTTCAAGCTATCGGGCTAAAATTTGAGTTCAAACAATCAACAAAAGAATTAGAAAAATTACTAATAGTTACTAATATATAAGTCCTTGGTGGAAGTGGGAAGAAGGGGGAGCCAAGTGAACAATTAAAAGAATTCACTAGCTCAGCACAGCAGGGCGCGCTAAGCGCGCTACACCAGAACCAGAAAAACCAGTACAACACCAAGGTTCTGGTGTAGGCCTCCACTTAACACCTACACAATCTCATATACAAAAATTGGTCCAGAAAGACCGGGTGAAAATGAATTAAACAAGTTGTAAAGTGAAGATTTGAGAATTTTAGGAACAATCCGAGTACAACTTGTTTAATGAATGTTCACCACACTACCTACGCTATAATGAAAAAGTAATAAAGGATCAAAAAACGATAAAACATGCTTGTTTTACGTCGTAAGTTTGACGCTTATTATTTATACACGCTTCTCCGAGTCGCCTCTTTACACGGTTAGTGCTCACCGACGACGAAACCTGACCAAACACTTAACAAACGTGAAGAGAAACAAACATATACACTTAATTTACAAGTATGCAAACCATGTAAAATTCACAAATATGGTAAACATACACAAGTATCAATATAAACAAGTGAAAATAGACAATATATACGATATCTACAAAACTGAAAAACAAAGAAACTATCGCAATGCAATTCAATATCAAAATCGATCCCCAACAACGACGCCATTTTGTTGAACCGGAATAACGGCAAGCAACAAAAGTTTTTGGAAGTATTTTTCCGGGAATTTATCGTGTCCACAGAGATCGGTGCTACTGAACTGCCGTTTGAAAATATCTAAGTTTTTAAGCTTGGGTTAAAATGGTTTGGAATTGTAAAACAGAAAAGTAAATATAAACATAAAAAGAATTCATCTTTCAGATAGAAGAAACTTATCAAGCATACATATAATCCACTCGTCACAAACATAAGTTTATCGAACAGTTATACTCAACCTACAATACTCCTCAATATCATCTAGCATCGCTCACAACAGTGTCCATCTCTGGCACACTGAGCTGAGAGAGCAACCGTATCACTCTCGTCATCGCTCTCGCACACGACGCCTCGAAACACGGAAGGCATTAAGTTCCGACACCAAAAAGATTATTATCTAAATCTATCTCAAGCATCTAGACAATAGATATCCATCCCTAATCAAGATTCATGATGTTTATCTCTAACACAACACAAATCCAAACTTAAATGCAAAAAGATCAAGGAAGACATCGATAATGATTTGTAAAGCAACTCTCATACAATATTATGATCAACAAAGATACATATGTTCATAGTAACTATACATCACCCAACAAAAATAAATTACAAAGAGAAGAGAGAAGAGGAACCAAACATTTCTTGGTTTGTCAACACCAATCGACGAGAGATTCGACTCCGGATCATCCAAATGCAAGCTCCATTATTGTTTTCTAAGCTAATCCTATGAAGAAATGAAATTTGATGGAGTGGGAGCAAAAAATATCCAAAACCATACCTAAAAAAATGTGTTTTTACCCCTATTTATTGCTGTCATCATCGCAGACCGCGCTTAGCCCTGTTTTGGGCGCTAAGCGCGCCTTTATTAATGTTTAACCGCCTTAAAACCCCGCTTAGCGCGGTCGGGCGCGCTTAGCGTGCTACCTGCTGTCATGAAAAAAAGACAGCACATGTTTCAGCCATAACTTGAGAACCGTAACTCGGATTTGCGCCCGGTTCGAAGCGTTGGAAAGCTTATTCAATTTCTTATCTAAAAATGAACAAATATCAACCAAATTGGTGAATTTTATCATCCTCATTTTGAGCCTTATTCGTTGATGAGTTGCTCAAAATCGTGCGTTTGAAGCCGTGTCTTCGACACTTTATTGCTCATGCTCCAAATACACCTCAATACCTACAAAATGAGTAGAAAACTATCAAACGGTACACAAATACACTAAAACTTGATTATACACTAAATATACACATTTACATACAAAGTGGGGTTTTATTCAATACAATTAGATTGATAAGTGCCACAAAAATACTACTAAAACCATGACTTTTTGGCACTCATCACTCTCCCCAACTTACATCATTGTTTGTCCTCAAACAAAGCCAACATCTAAAGGAAAAAAAGCGAAATCCAAGAAATCACGCAACAACAAGTTTTTACAAACAAAAACAAATGCAATGGTTCAATCGAAAATGATACACACAAAGTAAATACTTACCACTAAACTTCAACGATAACATAATCACGAAACAAATGCTAAATACAAAAGTCATGCCAAACATTCTAAAACAACACAAGTTCAAATGTGAATCACTCCTAGCAAAAATAATCATCGGTAGATGAAAAACATAAAATGAGGGATTTTTCACTCACACAACAATCTTGCAAACAAAAGACTAAATTATGCATCCATCCAAAAATTCACATTGAACATACAAAGGCAAGAATCACAAGGACTTTTCAAGGTTGTAGCGTGGTCAGGTAAACAAAAAAGGGGCAATTCGTAAAGCTAATCGAAACAAAAACTTGCCTGAACCTAAGGGAGTGTAAACTCACAAAAGTTCAAACACAAAATTTCAATCGAACTTCTTCTTTCATCCTAAGCGTTACACAATACACCACTTATTTAGCACAATTATTAGAACTCTTTTTGTTTCCTTTCTCAAGGATTTTCATTTTCTTTCTTTTTTCTTTTCTTTTTCATTGTCATAGAAAACAACCACATAAGTACACAACCAATCTCTCCCCAACTTGAATTCAACCACATCATTATGTGAATACTCCCTACTTTCAAAGGCAAGGTAAAAATTCATACAACAACACAAAGAGTTGAGGTCCAAGAAAAAACAAAGTCCATTCAAAAATAAGTGAACTAAACACTCATAGACAAGCATTAAGTTCAAATAAAAGATGGATAAAAAATCTCAAAGGGGTTACGAATGATCACACGCTCACAAGGTGAATGACTATTTGGCTAAGGTAGTTGTGCCCAAAATGAAATAAGCGCCTTGATCCTTTTCATGCATTCATATAAGCAACACAAACAAAAGATTCAACATAATAAAATCCAATTAGAACAAGAAAGTCGGTACTCCGAGCATATATGAACAATGGAAGGCTTCCTCACAAAAAGGGTGGGAACTAAAGTGATTCACAAAATGAACAAGAATACAAAAGAATGAATGACACAGAAGTTGTAAAAAGCCTAAGTATCATGAATATGCTAATGTCAAGAAAGCGATAAACACATACCTTGAATGTGTACAAAACTTTAAACACTATAATTACCACGCATTCGCAAGTTGAAACACTCAAAATTGGAAAATCACCGAATGCGACTTCAAGCTATCGGGCTAAAATTTGAGTTCAAACAATCAACAAAAGAATTAGAAAAATTACTAATAGTTACTAATATATAAGTCCTTGGTGGAAGTGGGAAGAAGGGGGAGCCAAGTGAACAATTAAAAGAATTCACTAGCTCAGCACAGCAGGGCGCGCTAAGCGCGCTACACCAGAACCAGAAAAACCAGTACAACAACAAGGTTCTGGTGTAGGCCTCCACTTAACACCTACACAATCTCATATACAAAAATTGGTCCAGAAAGACCGGGTGAAAATGAATTAAACAAGTTGTAAAGTGAAGATTTGAGAATTTTAGGAACAATCCGAGTACAACTTGTTTAATGAATGTTCACCACACTACCTACGCTATAATGAAAAAGTAATAAAGGATCAAAAAACGATAAAACATGCTTGTTTTACGTCGTAAGTTTGACGCTTATTATTTATACACGCTTCTCCGAGTCGCCTCTTTACACGGTTAGTGCTCACCGACGACGAAACCTGACCAAACACTTAACAAACGTGAAGAGAAACAAACATATACACTTAATTTACAAGTATGCAAACCATGTAAAATTCACAAATATGGTAAACATACACAAGTATCAATATAAACAAGTGAAAATAGACAATATATACGATATCTACAAAACTGAAAAACAAAGAAACTATCGCAATGCAATTCAATATCAAAATCGATCCCCAACAACGACGCCATTTTGTTGAAGCGGAATAGCGGCAAGCAACAAAAGTTTTTGGAAGTATTTTTTCGGGAATTTATCGTGTCCACAGAGATCGGTGCTACTGGACTGCCATTTGAAAATATCTAAGTTTTTAAGCTTGGGTTAAAATGGTTTGGAGTTGTAAAACAGAAAAGTAAATATAAACATAAAAAGAATTCATCTTTCAGATAGAAGAAACTTATCAAGCATACATATAATCCACTCGTCACAAACATAAGTTTATCGAACAGTTATACTCAACCTACAATACTCCTCAATATCATCCAGCATCGCTCACAACAATGTCCATCTCTGGCACACTGAGCTGAGAGAGCAACCGTATCACTCTCGTCATCGCTCTCGCACACGACGCCTCGAAACACGGAAGGCATTAAGTTCCGACACCAAAAAGATTATTATCTAAATCTATCTCAAGCATCTAGACAATAGATATCCATCCCTAATTAAGATTCATGATGTTTATCTCTAACACAACACAAATCCAAACTTAAATGCAAAAAGATCAAGGAAGACATCGATAATGATTTGTAAAACAAATCTCATACAATATTATGATCAACAAAGATACATATGTTCATAGTAACTATACATCACCCAACAAAAACAAATTACAAAGAGAAGAGAGAAGAGGAACCAAACATTTCTTGGTTTGTCAACACCAATCGACGAGAGATTCGACTCCGGATCATCCAAATGCAAGCTCCATTATTGTTTTCTAAGCTAATCCTATGAAGAAATGAAATTTGATGGAGTGGGAGCAAAAAATATCCAAAACCATACCTAAAAAAATGTGTTTTTACCCCTATTTATTGCTGTCATCATCGCAGACCGCGCTTAGCCCTATTTTGGGCGCTAAGCATACCCTTATTAATGTTAAACCGCCTTAAAAGTCCGCTTAGCGCAGTCGGGCGCGCTTAGCGCGCTACCTGCTGTCATGAAAAAAAGACAGCACATGGTTCGGCCATAACTTGAGAACCGTAACTCGGATTTGCGCCCGGTTCGAAGCGTTGGAAAGCTTATTCAATTTCCTATCTAACAATGAATAAATATCAACCAAATTGGTGATTTTTATCATCCTCATTTTGAGCCTTATTCGTTGATGAGTTGCTCAAAATCGTGCGTTTGAAGCCGTGTCTTCGACACTTTATTGCTCATGCTCCAAATACACCTCAATACCTACAAAATGAGTAGAAAACTATCAAACGGTACACAAATACACTAAAACTTGATTATACACTAAATATACATATTTACATACAAAGTGGGGTTTTATTCAATACAATTAGATTGTTAAGTGCCACAAAAATACTACTAAAACCATGACTTTTTGGCACTCATCACTCTCCCCAACTTACATCATTGTTTGTCCTCAAACAAAGCCAACATCTAAAGGAACAAAAGCGAAATCCAAGAAATCACGCAACAACAAGTTTTTACAAACAAAAACAAATGCAATGGTTCAATCGAAAATGATACACACAAAGTAAATACTTACCACTAAACTTCAACGATAACATAATCACGAAACAAATGCTAAATACAAAAGTCATGCCAAACATTCTAAAACAACACAAGTTCAAATGTGAATCACTCCTAGCAAAAATAATCATCGGTAGATGAAAAACATAAAATGAGGGATTTTTCACTCACACAACAATCTTGCAAACAAAAGACTAAATTATGCATCCATCCAAAAATTCACATTGAACATACAAAGGCAAGAATCACAAGGACTTTTCAAGGTTGTAGCGTGGTCGGGTAAACAAAAAAGGGGCAATTCGTAAAGCTAATCGAAACAAAAACTTGCCTGAACCTAAGGGAGTGTAAACTCACAAAAGTTCAAACACAAAATTTCAATCGAACTTCTTCTTTCATCCTAAGCGTTACACAATACACCACTTATTTAGCACAATTATTAGAACTCTTTTTGTTTCCTTTCTCTAGGATTTTCATTTTCTTTCTTTTTTCTTTTCTTTTTCATTGTCATAGAAAACAACCACATAAGTACACAACCAATCTCTCCCCAACTTGAATTCAACCACATCATTATGTGAATACTCCCTACTTTCAAAGGCAAGGTAAAAATTCATACAACAACACAAAGAGTTGAGGTCCAAGAAAAAACAAAGTCCATTCAAAAATAAGTGAACTAAACACTCATAGACAAGCATTAAGTTCAAATAAAACATGGATAAAAAATCTCAAAGGGGTTACGAATGATCACACGCTCACAAGGTGAATGACTATTTGGCTAAGGTAGTTGTGCCCAAAATGAAATAAGCGCCTTGATCCTTTTCATGCATTCATATAAGCAACACAAACAAAAGATTCAACATAATAAAATCCAATTAGAACAAGAAAGTCGGTACTCCGAGCATATATGAACAATGGAAGGCTTCCTCACAAAAAGGGTGGGAACTAAAGTGATTCACAAAATGAACAAGAATACAAAAGAATGAATGACACAGAAGTTGTAAAAAGCCTAAGTATCATGAATATGCTAATGTCAAGAAAGCGATAAACACATACCTTGAATGTGTACAAAACTTTAAACACTATAATTACCACGCATTCGCAAGTTGAAACACTCAAAATTGGAAAATCACCGAATGCGACTTCAAGCTATCGGGCTAAAATTTGAGTTCAAACAATCAACAAAAGAATTAGAAAAATTACTAATAGTTACTAATATATAAGTCCTTGGTGGAAGTGGGAAGAAGGGGGAGCCAAGTGAACAATTAAAAGAATTCACTGGCTCAGCACAGCAGGGCGCGCTAAGCGCGCTACACCAGAACCAGAAAAACCAGTACAACAACAAGGTTCTGGTGTAGGCCTCCACTTAACACCTACACAATCTCATATACAAAAATTGGTCCAGAAAGACCGGGTGAAAATGAATTAAACAAGTTGTAAAGTGAAGATTTGAGAATTTTAGGAACAATCCGAGTACAACTTGTTTAATGAATGTTCACCACACTACCTACGCTATAATGAAAAAGTAATAAAGGATCAAAAAACGATAAAACATGCTTGTTTTACGTCGTAAGTTTGACGCTTATTATTTATACACGCTTCTCCGAGTCGCCTCTTTACACGGTTAGTGCTCACCGACGACGAAACCTGACCAAACACTTAACAAACGTGAAGAGAAACAAACATATACACTTAATTTACAAGTATGCAAACCATGTAAAATTCACAAATATGGTAAACATACACAAGTATCAATATAAACAAGTGAAAATAGACAATATATACGATATCTACAAAACTGAAAAACAAAGAAACTATCGCAATGCAATTCAATATCAAAATCGATCCCCAACAACGACGCCATTTTGTTGAAGCGGAATAGCGGCAAGCAACAAAAGTTTTTGGAAGTATTTTTTCGGGAATTTATCGTGTCCACAGAGATCGGTGCTACTGGACTGCCATTTGAAAATATCTAAGTTTTTAAGCTTGGGTTAAAATGGTTTGGAGTTGTAAAACAGAAAAGTAAATATAAACATAAAAAGAATTCATCTTTCAGATAGAAGAAACTTATCAAGCATACATATAATCCACTCGTCACAAACATAAGTTTCTCGAACAGTTATACTCAACCTACAATACTCCTCAATATCATCCAGCATCGCTCACAACAGTGTCCATCTCTGGCACACTGAGCTGAGAGAGCAACCGTATCACTCTCGTCATCGCTCTCGCACACGACGCCTCGAAACACGGAAGGCATTAAGTTCCGACACCAAAAAGATTATTATCTAAATCTATCTCAAGCATCTAGACAATAGATATCCATCCCTAATTAAGATTCATGATGTTTATCTCTAACACAACACAAATCCAAACTTAAATGCAAAAAGATCAAGGAAGACATCGATAATGATTTGTAAAACAAATCTCATACAATATTATGATCAACAAAGATACATATGTTCATAGTAACTATACATCACCCAACAAAAACAAATTACAAAGAGAAGAGAGAAGAGGAACCAAACATTTCTTGGTTTGTCAACACCAATCGACGAGAGATTCGACTCCGGATCATCCAAATGCAAGCTCCATTATTGTTTTCTAAGCTAATCCTATGAAGAAATGAAATTTGATGGAGTGGGAGCAAAAAATATCCAAAACCATACCTAAAAAAATGTGTTTTTACCCCTATTTATTGCTGTCATCATCGCAGACCGCGCTTAGCCCTATTTTGGGCGCTAAGCATACCCTTATTAATGTTAAACCGCCTTAAAAGTCCGCTTAACGCAGTCGGGCGCGCTTAGCGCGCTACCTGCTGTCATGAAAAAAAGACAGCACATGGTTCGGCCATAACTTGAGAACCGTAACTCGGATTTGCGCCCGGTTCGAAGCGTTGGAAAGCTTATTCAATTTCCTATCTAACAATGAATAAATATCAACCAAATTGGTGATTTTTATCATCCTCATTTTGAGCCTTATTCGTTGATGAGTTGCTCAAAATCGTGCGT
Source organism: Lathyrus tuberosus (assembly GCA_022829125.1). Classification (NCBI taxonomy): domain Eukaryota; kingdom Viridiplantae; phylum Streptophyta; class Magnoliopsida; order Fabales; family Fabaceae; genus Lathyrus; species Lathyrus tuberosus. Next base: position 1,069,204 of record JALAZF010000794.1, read on the forward strand.
TTGAAGCCGTGTCTTCGACACTTTATTGCTCATGCTCCAAATACACCTCAATACCTACAAAATGAGTAGAAAACTATCAAACGGTACACAAATACACTAAAACTTGATTATACACTAAATATACATATTTACATACAAAGTGGGGTTTTATTCAATACAATTAGATTGTTAAGTGCCACAAAAATACTACTAAAACCATGACTTTTTGGCACTCATCACTCTCCCCAACTTACATCATTGTTTGTCCTCAAACAAAGCCAACATCTAAAGGAACAAAAGCGAAATCCAAGAAATCACGCAACAACAAGTTTTTACAAACAAAAACAAATGCAATGGTTCAATCGAAAATGATACACACAAAGTAAATACTTACCACTAAACTTCAACGATAACATAATCACGAAACAAATGCTAAATACAAAAGTCATGCCAAACATTCTAAAACAACACAAGTTCAAATGTGAATCACTCCTAGCAAAAATAATCATCGGTAGATGAAAAACATAAAATGAGGGATTTTTCACTCACACAACAATCTTGCAAACAAAAGACTAAATTATGCATCCATCCAAAAATTCACATTGAACATACAAAGGCAAGAATCACAAGGACTTTTCAAGGTTGTAGCGTGGTCGGGTAAACAAAAAAGGGGCAATTCGTAAAGCTAATCGAAACAAAAACTTGCCTGAACCTAAGGGAGTGTAAACTCACAAAAGTTCAAACACAAAATTTCAATCGAACTTCTTCTTTCATCCTAAGCGTTACACAATACACCACTTATTTAGCACAATTATTAGAACTCTTTTTGTTTCCTTTCTCAAGGATTTTCTTTTTCTTTCTTTTTTCTTTTCTTTTTCATTGTCATAGAAAACAACCACATAAGTACACAACCAATCTCTCCCCAACTTGAATTCAACCACATCATTATGTGAATACTCCCTACTTTCAAAGGCAAGGTAAAAATTCATACAACAACACAAAGAGTTGAGGTCCAAGAAAAAACAAAGTCCATTCAAAAATAAGTGAACTAAACACTCATAGACAAGCATTAAGTTCAAATAAAACATGGATAAAAAATCTCAAAGGGGTTACGAATGATCACACGCTCACAAGGTGAATGACTATTTGGCTAAGGTAGTTGTGCCCAAAATGAAATAAGCGCCTTGATCCTTTTCATGCATTCATATAAGCAACACAAACAAAAGATTCAACATAATAAAATCCAATTAGAACAAGAAAGTCGGTACTCCGAGCATATATGAACAATGGAAGGCTTCCTCACAAAAAGGGTGGGAACTAAAGTGATTCACAAAATGAACAAGAATACAAAAGAATGAATGACACAGAAGTTGTAAAAAGCCTAAGTATCATGAATATGCTAATGTCAAGAAAGCGATAAACACATACCTTGAATGTGTACAAAACTTTAAACACTATAATTACCACGCATTCGCAAGTTGAAACACTCAAAATTGGAAAATCACCGAATGCGACTTCAAGCTATCGGGCTAAAATTTGAGTTCAAACAATCAACAAAAGAATTAGAAAAATTACTAATAGTTACTAATATATAAGTCCTTGGTGGAAGTGGGAAGAAGGGGGAGCCAAGTGAACAATTAAAAGAATTCACTAGCTCAGCACAGCAGGGCGCGCTAAGCGCGCTACACCAGAACCAGAAAAACCAGTACAACAACAAGGTTCTGGTGTAGGCCTCCACTTAACACCTACACAATCTCATATACAAAAATTGGTCCAGAAAGACCGGGTGAAAATGAATTAAACAAGTTGTAAAGTGAAGATTTGAGAATTTTAGGAACAATCCGAGTACAACTTGTTTAATGAATGTTCACCACACTACCTACGCTATAATGAAAAAGTAATAAAGGATCAAAAAACGATAAAACATGCTTGTTTTACGTCGTAAGTTTGACGCTTATTATTTATACACGCTTCTCCGAGTCGCCTCTTTACACGGTTAGTGCTCACCGACGACGAAACCTGACCAAACACTTAACAAACGTGAAGAGAAACAAACATATACACTTAATTTACAAGTATGCAAACCATGTAAAATTCACAAATATGGTAAACATACACAAGTATCAATATAAACAAGTGAAAATAGACAATATATACGATATCTACAAAACTGAAAAACAAAGAAACTATCGCAATGCAATTCAATATCAAAATCGATCCCCAACAACGACGCCATTTTGTTGAAGCGGAATAGCGGCAAGCAACAAAAGTTTTTGGAAGTATTTTTTCGGGAATTTATCGTGTCCACAGAGATCGGTGCTACTGGACTGCCATTTGAAAATATCTAAGTTTTTAAGCTTGGGTTAAAATGGTTTGGAGTTGTAAAACAGAAAAGTAAATATAAACATAAAAAGAATTCATCTTTCAGATAGAAGAAATTTATCAAGCATACATATAATCCACTCGTCACAAACATAAGTTTATCGAACAGTTATACTCAACCTACAATACTCCTCAATATCATCCAGCATCGCTCACAACAATGTCCATCTCTGGCACACTGAGCTGAGAGAGCAACCGTATCACTCTCGTCATCGCTCTCGCACACGACGCCTCGAAACACGGAAGGCATTAAGTTCCGACACCAAAAAGATTATTATCTAAATCTATCTCAAGCATCTAGACAATAGATATCCATCCCTAATTAAGATTCATGATGTTTATCTCTAACACAACACAAATCCAAACTTAAATGCAAAAAGATCAAGGAAGACATCGATAATGATTTGTAAAACAAATCTCATACAATATTATGATCAACAAAGATACATATGTTCATAGTAACTATACATCACCCAACAAAAACAAATTACAAAGAGAAGAGAGAAGAGGAACCAAACATTTCTTGGTTTGTCAACACCAATCGACGAGAGATTCGACTCCGGATCATCCAAATGCAAGCTCCATTATTGTTTTCTAAGCTAATCCTATGAAGAAATGAAATTTGATGGAGTGGGAGCAAAAAATATCCAAAACCATACCTAAAAAAATGTGTTTTTACCCCTATTTATTGCTGTCATCATCGCAGACCGCGCTTAGCCCTATTTTGGGCGCTAAGCATACCCTTATTAATGTTAAACCGCCTTAAAAGTCCGCTTAGCGCAGTCGGGCGCGCTTAGCGCGCTACCTGCTGTCATGAAAAAAAGACAGCACATGGTTCGGCCATAACTTGAGAACCGTAACTCGGATTTGCGCCCGGTTCGAAGCGTTGGAAAGCTTATTCAATTTCCTATATAACAATGAATAAATATCAACCAAATTGGTGATTTTTATCATCCTCATTTTGAGCCTTATTCGTTGATGAGTTGCTCAAAATCGTGCGTTTGAAGCCGTGTCTTCGACACTTTATTGCTCATGCTCCAAATACACCTCAATACCTACAAAATGAGTAGAAAACTATCAAACGGTACACAAATACACTAAAACTTGATTATACACTAAATATACATATTTACATACAAAGTGGGGTTTTATTCAATACAATTAGATTGTTAAGTGCCACAAAAATACTACTAAAACCATGACTTTTTGGCACTCATCACTCTCCCCAACTTACATCATTGTTTGTCCTCAAACAAAGCCAACATCTAAAGGAACAAAAGCGAAATCCAAGAAATCACGCAACAACAAGTTTTTACAAACAAAAACAAATGCAATGGTTCAATCGAAAATGATACACACAAAGTAAATACTTACCACTAAACTTCAACGATAACATAATCACGAAACAAATGCTAAATACAAAAGTCATGCCAAACATTCTAAAACAACACAAGTTCAAATGTGAATCACTCCTAGCAAAAATAATCATCGGTAGATGAAAAACATAAAATGAGGGATTTTTCACTCACACAACAATCTTGCAAACAAAAGACTAAATTATGCATCCATCCAAAAATTCACATTGAACATACAAAGGCAAGAATCACAAGGACTTTTCAAGGTTGTAGCGTGGTCGGGTAAACAAAAAAGGGGCAATTCGTAAAGCTAATCGAAACAAAAACTTGCCTGAACCTAAGGGAGTGTAAACTCACAAAAGTTCAAACACAAAATTTCAATCGAACTTCTTCTTTCATCCTAAGCGTTACACAATACACCACTTATTTAGCACAATTATTAGAACTCTTTTTGTTTCCTTTCTCAAGGATTTTCATTTTCTTTCTTTTTTCTTTTCTTTTTCATTGTCATAGAAAACAACCACATAAGTACACAACCAATCTCTCCCCAACTTGAATTCAACCACATCATTATGTGAATACTCCCTACTTTCAAAGGCAAGGTAAAAATTCATACAACAACACAAAGAGTTGAGGTCCAAGAAAAAACAAAGTCCATTCAAAAATAAGTGAACTAAACACTCATAGACAAGCATTAAGTTCAAATAAAACATGGATAAAAAATCTCAAAGGGGTTACGAATGATCACACGCTCACAAGGTGAATGACTATTTGGCTAAGGTAGTTGTGCCCAAAATGAAATAAGCGCCTTGATCCTTTTCATGCATTCATATAAGCAACACAAACAAAAGATTCAACATAATAAAATCCAATTAGAACAAGAAAGTCGGTACTCCGAGCATATATGAACAATGGAAGGCTTCCTCACAAAAAGGGTGGGAACTAAAGTGATTCACAAAATGAACAAGAATACAAAAGAATGAATGACACAGAAGTTGTAAAAAGCCTAAGTATCATGAATATGCTAATGTCAAGAAAGCGATAAACACATACCTTGAATGTGTACAAAACTTTAAACACTATAATTACCACGCATTCGCAAGTTGAAACACTCAAAATTGGAAAATCACCGAATGCGACTTCAAGCTATCGGGCTAAAATTTGAGTTCAAACAATCAACAAAAGAATTAGAAAAATTACTAATAGTTACTAATATATAAGTCCTTGGTGGAAGTGGGAAGAAGGGGGAGCCAAGTGAACAATTAAAAGAATTCACTAGCTCAGCACAGCAGGGCGCGCTAAGCGCGCTACACCAGAACCAGAAAAACCAGTACAACAACAAGGTTCTGGTGTAGGCCTCCACTTAACACCTACACAATCTCATATACAAAAATTGGTCCAGAAAGACCGGGTGAAAATGAATTAAACAAGTTGTAAAGTGAAGATTTGAGAATTTTAGGAACAATCCGAGTACAACTTGTTTAATGAATGTTCACCACACTACCTACGCTATAATGAAAAAGTAATAAAGGATCAAAAAACGATAAAACATGCTTGTTTTACGTCGTAAGTTTGACGCTTATTATTTATACACGCTTCTCCGAGTCGCCTCTGTACACGGTTAGTGCTCACCGACGACGAAACCTGACCAAACACTTAACAAACGTGAAGAGAAACAAACATATACACTTAATTTACAAGTATGCAAACCATGTAAAATTCACAAATATGGTAAACATACACAAGTATCAATATAAACAAGTGAAAATAGACAATATATACGATATCTACAAAACTGAAAAACAAAGAAACTATCGCAATGCAATTCAATATCAAAATCGATCCCCAACAACGACGCCATTTTGTTGAAGCGGAATAGCGGCAAGCAACAAAAGTTTTTGGAAGTATTTTTCCGGGAATTTATCGTGTCCACAGAGATCGGTGCTACTGAACTGCCGTTTGAAAATATCTAAGTTTTTAAGCTTGGGTTAAAATGGTTTGGAATTGTAAAACAGAAAAGTAAATATAAACATAAAAAGAATTCATCTTTCAGATAGAAGAAACTTATCAAGCATACATATAATCCACTCGTCACAAACATAAGTTTATCGAACAGTTATACTCAACCTACAATACTCCTCAATATCATCCAGCATCGCTCACAACAGTGTCCATCTCTGGCACACTGAGCTGAGAGAGCAACCGTATCACTCTCGTCATCGCTCTCGCACACGACGCCTCGAAACACGGAAGGCATTAAGTTCCGACACCAAAAAGATTATTATCTAAATCTATCTCAAGCATCTAGACAATAGATATCCATCCCTAATCAAGATTCATGATGTTTATCTCTAACACAACACAAATCCAAACTTAAATACAAAAAGATCAAGGAAGACATCGATAATGATTTGTAAAGCAAATCTCATACAATATTATGATCAACAAAGATACATATGTTCATAGTAACTATACATCACCCAACAAAAACAAATTACAAAGAGAAGAGAGAAGAGGAACCAAACATTTCTTCGTTTGTCAACACCAATCGACGAGAGATTCGACTCCGGATCATCCAAATGCAAGCTCCATTATTGTTTTCTAAGCTAATCCTATGAAGAAATGAAATTTGATGGAGTGGGAGCAAAAAATATCCAAAACCATACCTAAAAAAATGTGTTTTTACCCCTATTTATTGCTGTCATCATCGCAGACCGCGCTTAGCCCTGTTTTGGGCGCTAAGCGCGCCCTTATTAATGTTTAACCGCCTTAAAACCCCGCTTAGCGCGGTAGGGCGCGCTTAGCGTGCTACCTGCTGTCATGAAAAAAAGACAGCACATGTTTCAGCCATAACTTGAGAACTGTAACTCGGATTTGCGCCCGGTTCGAAGCGTTGGAAAGCTTATTCAATTTCTTATCTAAAAATGAATAAATATCAACCAAATTGGTGAATTTTATCATCCTCATTTTGAGCCTTATTCGTTGATGAGTTGCTCAAAATCGTGCGTTTGAAGCCATGTCTTCGACACTTTATTGCTCATGCTCCAAATACACCTCAATACCTACAAAATGAGTAGAAAACTATCAAACGGTACACAAATACACTAAAACTTGATTATACACTAAATATACACATTTACATACAAAGTGGGGTTTTATTCAATACAATTAGATTGATAAGTGCCACAAAAATACTACTAAAACCATGACTTTTTGGCACTCATCACTCTCCCCAACTTACATCATTATTTGTCCTCAAACAAAGCCAACATCTAAAGGAACAAAAGCGAAATCCAAGAAATCACGCAACACCAAGTTTTTACAAACAAAAACAAATGCAATGGTTCAATCGAAAATGATACACACAAAGTAAATACTTACCACTAAACTTCAACGATAACATAATCACGAAACAAATGCTAAATACAAAAGTCATGCCAAACATTCTAAAACAACACAAGTTCAAATGTGAATCACTCCTAGCAAAAACAATCATCGGTAGATGAAAAACATAAAATGAGGGATTTTTCACTCACACAACAATCTTGCAAACAAAAGACTAAATTATGCATCCATCCAAAAATTCACATTGAACATACAAAGGGAAGAATCACAAGGACTTTTCAAGGTTGTAGCGCGGTCGGGTAAACAAAAAAGGGGCAATTCGTAAAGCTAATCGAAACAAAAACTTGCCTGAACCTAAGGGAGTGTAAACTCACAAAAGTTCAAACACAAAATTTCAATCGAACTTCTTCTTTCATCCTAAGCGTTACACAATACACAACTTATTTAGCACAATTATTAGAACTCTTTTTGTTTCCTTTCTCAAGGATTTTCTTTTTCTTTCTTTTTTCTTTTCTTTTTCATTGTCATAGAAAACAACCACATAAGTACACAACCAATCTCTCCCCAACTTGAATTCAACCACATCATTATGTGAATACTCCCTACTTTCAAAGGCAAGGTAAAAATTCATACAACAACACAAAGAGTTGAGATCCAAGAAAAAACAAAGTCCATTCAAAAATAAGTGAACTAAACACTCATAGACAAGCATTAAGTTCAAATAAAACATGGATAAAAAATCTCAAAGGGGTTACGAATGATCACACGCTCACAAGGTGAATGACTATTTGGCTAAGGTAGTTGTGCCCAAAATGAAATAAGCGCCTTGATCCTTTTCATGCATTCATAAAAGCAACACAAACAAAAGATTCAACATAATAAAATCCAATTAGAACAAGAAAGTCGGTACTCCGAGCATATATGAACAATGGAAGGCTTCCTCACAAAAAGGGTGGGAACTAAAGTGATTCACAAAATGAACAAGAATACAAAAGAATGAATGACACAGAAGTTGTAAAAAGCCTAAGTATCATGAATATGCTAATGTCAAGAAAGCGATAAACACATACCTTGAATGTGTACAAAACTTTAAACACTATAATTACCACGCATTCGCAAGTTGAAACACTCAAAATTCGAAAATCACCGAATGCGACTTCAAGCTATCGGGCTAAAATTTGAGTTCCAACAATCAACAAAAGAATTAGAAAAATTACTAATAATTACTAATATATAAGTCCTTGGTGGAAGTGGGAAGAAGGGGGAGCCAAGTGAACAATTAAAAGAATTCACTGGCTCAGCACAGCAGGGCGCGCTAAGCGCGCTACACTAGAGCCAGAAAAACCAGTACAACAACAAGGTTCTGGTGTAGGCCTCCACTTAACACCTACACAATCTCATATACAAAAATTGGTCCAGAAAGACCGGGTGAAAATGAATTAAACAAGTTGTAAAGTGAAGATTTGAGAATTTTAGGAACAATCCGAGTACAACTTGTTTAATGAATGTTCACCACACTACCTACGCTATAATGAAAAAGTAATAAAGGATCAAAAAATGATAAAACATGCTTGTTTTACGTCGTAAGTTTGACGCTTATTATTTATACACACTTCTCCGAGTCGCCTCTTTACACGGTTAGTGCTCACCGACGACGAAACCTAACCAAACACTTAACAAACGTGAAGAGAAACAAACATATACACTTAATTTACAAGTATGCAAACCATGTAAAATTCACAAATATGGTAAACATATACAAGTATCAATATAAACAAGTGAAAATAGACAATATATACGATATCTACAAAACTGAAAAACAAAGAAACTATCGCAAAGCAATTCAATATCAAAATCGATCCCCGACAACGACGCCATTTTGTTGAAGTGGAATAGCGGCAAGCAACAAAAGTTTTTGTAAGTATTTTTCCGGGAATTTATCGTGTCCACAGAGATCGGTGCTACTGAACTGCCGTTTGAAAATATCTAAGTTTTTAAGCTTGGGTTAAAATGGTTTGGAATTGTAAAACAGAAAAGTAAATATAAACATAAAAAGAATTCATCTTTCAGATAGAAGAAACTTATCAAGCATACATATAATCCACTCGTCACAAACATAAGTTTATCCAACAGTTATACTCAACCTACAATACTCCTCAATATCATCCAGCATCGCTCACAACAGTGTCCATCTCTGGCACACTGAGCTGAGAGAGCAACCGTATCACTCTCGTCATCGCTCTCGCACACGACGCCTCGAAACACGGAAGGCATTAAGTTCCGACACCAAAAAGATTATTATCTAAATCTATCTCAAGCATCTAGACAATAGATATCCATCCCTAATCAATATTCATGATGTTTATCTCTAACACAACACAAATCCAAACTTAAATGCAAAAAGATCAAGGAAGACATCGATAATGATTTGTAAAGAAAATGTCATACAATATTATGATCAACAAAGTTACATATGTTCATAGTAACTATACATCACCCAACAAAAATAAATTACAAAGAGAAGAGAGAAGAGGAACCAAACATTTCTTGGTTTGTCAACACCAATCGACGAGAGATTCGACTCCGGATCATCCAAATGCAAGCTCCATTATTGTTTTCTAAGCTAATCCTATGAAGAAATGAAATTTGATAGAGTGGGAGCAAAAAATATCCAAAATCATACCTAAAAAAATGTGTTTTTACCCCTATTTATTGCTGTCATCATCGCAGACCGCGCTTAGCCCTGTTTTGGGCGCTAAGCGCGCCCTTATTAATGTTTAACCGCCTTAAAACCCCGCTTAGCGCGGTCGAGCGCGCTTAGCGTGCTACCTGCTGTCATGAAAAAAAGACAGCACATGTTTCAGCCATAACTTGAGAACCGTAACTCGGATTTGCGCCCGGTTCGAAGCGTTGGAAAGCTTATTCAATTTCTTATCTAAAAATGAATAAATATCAACCAAATTGGTGAATTTTATCATCCTCATTTTGAGCCTTATTCGTTGATGAGTTGCTCAAAATCGTGCGTTTGAAGCCATGTCTTCGACACTTTATTGCTCATGCTCCAAATACACCTCAATACCTACAAAATGAGTAGAAAACTATCAAACGGTACACAAATACACTAAAACTTGATTATACACTAAATATACACATTTACATACAAAGTGGGGTTTTATTCAATACAATTAGATTGATAAGTGCCGCAAAAGTACTACTAAAAACATGACTTTTTGGCACTCATCACTCTCCCCAACTTACATCATTGTTTGTCCTCAAACAAAGCCAACATCTAAAGGAACAAAAGCGAAATCCAAGAAATCACGCAACAACAAGTTTTTACAAACAAAAACAAATGCAATGGTTCAATCGAAAATGATACACACAAAGTAAATACTTACCACTAAACTTCAACGATAACATAATCATGAAACAAATGCTAAATACAAAAGTCATGCCAAACATTCTAAAACAACACAAGTTCAAATGTGAATCACTCCTAGCAAAAATAATCATCGGTAGATGAAAAACACAAAATGAGGGATTTTTCACTCACACAACAATCTTGCAAACAAAAGACTAAATTATGCATCCATCCAAAAATTCACATTGAACATACAAAGCCAAGAATCACAAGGACTTTTCAAGGTTGTAGCGTGGTCGGGTAAACAAAAAAGGGGCAATTCGTAAAGCTAATCGAAACAAAAACTTTCCTGAACCTAAGGGAGTGTAAACTTACAAAAGTTCAAACACAAAATTTCAATCGAACTTCTTCTTTCATCCTAAGCGTTACACAATACACCACTTATTTAGCACAATTATTAGAACTCTTTTTGTTTCCTTTCTCAAGGATTTTCTTTTTCTTTCTTTTTTCTTTTCTTTTTCATTGCCATAGAAACCAACCACGTAAGTACACAACCATTCTCTCCCCAACTTGAATTCAACCACATCATTATGTCAATACTCCCTACTTTCTAAGGCAAGGTAAGAATTCATACAACAACACAAAGAGTTGAGGTCCAAGAAAAAACAAAATCCATTCAAAAATAAGTGAACTAAACACTCATAGACAAGCATTAAGTTCAAATAAAACACGGATCAAAAATCTCAAAGGGGTTACGAATGATCACACGCTCACAAGGTGAAGGACTATTTGGCTAAGGTAGTTGTGCTCAAAATGAAACAAGCGCCTTGATCCTTTTCATGCATTCATATAAGCAACACAAACAAAAGATTCAACATAAGAAAATCCAGTTAGAACAAGAAAGTCGGTACTCCGAGCATATATGAACAATGGAAGGCTTCCTCACAAAAAGGGTGGGAACTAAAGTGATTCACAAAATGACCAAGAATACAAAAGAATGAATGGCATAGAAGTTGTAAAAAGCCTAAGTATCATGAATATGCTAATGTCAAGAAAATGATAAACGCATACCTTGAACGTGTACAAAACTTTAAACACTATCATTACCATGCATTCACAAGTTGAAACACTCAAAATAGGACAATAACCGAAAGCTACTTCAAGCTATCGGGCTAAAATTTGAGTCCAAAAAATCAACAAAAGAATTAGAAAAATTCCTAATAATTACTCATATATAAGTCCTTGGTCGAAGTGGGAAGAAGGGGGAGCAAAGTGAACAATTAAAAGAATTCACTGGCTCAGCACAGCAGGGCGCGCTAAGCGCGCTACACCAGAACCAGAAAAACCAGTACAGCAACAAGGTTCTGGTTTAGGTCTCCACTTAACACCTACACAATCTCATATACAAAAATTGGTCCAGAAAGACCGGGTGAAAATGAATTAAACAAGTTTTAAAGTGAAGATTTGAGAATTTTACGAACAATCCGAGTACAACTTGTTTAATGAATGTTCACCACACTACCTACGCTATAATGAAAAAGTAATAACGGAACAAAAAACGATAAAACATGCTTGTTTTACGTCGTAAGTTCGACGCTTATTATTTATACACACTTCTTCGAGTTGCCTCACCGTTAGTGCTCACTGACGACGAAACCTAACCAAACACTTAGCAAACGTGAAGAGAAACAAACATATACACTAAATTTACAAGTATGCAAAACATGTAAAATTCACAAATATGGTAAACATATACAAGTATCAATATAAACAAGTGAAAATAGACAATATATACGATATCTACAAAACTCAAAAACAAAGAAACTATCGCAACGCGATTCAATATCAAAACCGATCACCGACAACAGCGCCATTTTGTTGAAGCGGAATAGTGGCAAGCAACAAAAGTTTTTGGAAGTATTTTTCCGGGAATTTATCGTGTCCACAGTGATCGGTGCTACTGAACTGCCGTTTGACAATATCTAAGTTTTTAAGCTTGGGTTAAAATGGTTTGGAATTGTAAAACAGAAAAGTAAATATAAACATAAAAGGAATTCATCTTTCAGAGTGAAGAAACTTATCAAGCATACATATAATCCACTCGTCACAAACATAAGTTTATCGAACAGTTATACTCAACCTACAATACTCCTCAATATCATCCAGCATCGCTCACAACAGTGTCCATCTCTGGCACACTGAGCTGAGAGAGCAGCCGTATCACTCTCGTCATCGCTCTCGCGTACGACGCCTCGAAACACGAAAGACATTAAGTTCCGATACCAAAAAGATTATTATCTAAATCTATCTCTAGCATCTAGATAATAGATATCCATCCCTAATCAAGATTCATGATGTTTATCTCTAACACAACACAAATCCAGACATAAATGCAAAAAGATCAAGGAAGACATCGATAATGATTTGTAAAGCAAATCTCATACAATATTATGATCAACAAAGATACATATGTTCATAGTAACTATACAACACCCAACAAAAAGAAATTACAAAGAGAAGAGAGAAGAGGAACCAAACATTTCTTGGTTTGTCAACACCAATTGACGAGAGATTCGACTCCGGATCATCCAAATGCAAGCTCCATTGTTGTTTTCTAAGCTAATCCTATGACGAAATGAAGTTTGATGGAGTGGGAGCAAAAAAATACCCAAAACCATATCTAAAAAATATGTTTTTACCCCTATTTATTGCTGTCATCATCGCAGACCGCGCTTAGCCCTATTTTGGGCGCTAAGCATACCCTTATTAATGTTAAACCGCCTTAAAAGTCCGCTTAGCGCAGTCGGGCGCGCTTAGCGCGCTACCTGCTGTCATGAAAAAAAGACAGCACATGGTTCGGCCATAACTTGAGAACCGTAACTCGGATTTGCGCCCGGTTCGAAGCGTTGGAAAGCTTATTCAATTTCCTATCTAACAATGAATAAATATCAACCAAATTGGTGATTTTTATCATCCTCATTTTGAGCCTTATTCGTTGATGAGTTGCTCAAAATCGCGCGTTTGAAGCCGTGTCTTCGACACTTTATTGCTCATGCTCCAAATACACCTCAATACCTACAAAATGAGTAGAAAACTATCAAACGGTACACAAATACACTAAAACTTGATTATACACTAAATATACACATTTACATACAAAGTGGGGTTTTATTCAATACAATTAGATTGATAAGTGCCACAAAAATACTACTAAAAACATGAATTTTTGGCACTCATCACTCTCCCCAACTTACATCATTGTTTGTCCTCAAACAAAGCCAACATCTAAAGGAACAAAAGCGAAATCTAAGAAATCACGCAACAACAAGTTTTTACAAACAAAAACAAATGCAATGGTTTAATCGAAAATGGTACACACAAAGTAAATACTTACCACTAAACTTCAACGATAACATAATCACGAAACAAATGCTAAATACAAAAGTCATGTCAAACATTCTAAAACAACACAAGTTCAAATGTGAATCACACCTAGGAAAAATAATCATCGGTAGATGAAAAACATAAAATGATGGATTTTTCACTCACACAACAATCTTGCAAACAAATGACTAAATTATGCATCCATCCAAAAATTCACATTGAACATACAAAGGCAAGAATCACAAGGACTTTTCAAGGTTGTAGCGTGGTCGGGTAAACAAACAAGGGGCAATTTGTAATGCTAATCGAAACTAAAACTTTCCTAAACCTAAGGGAGTGTAAACTCACAAAAGTTCAAACACAAAATTTTAATCGAACTTCTTCTTTCATCCCAAGCGTTACACAACACACCAATTATTTAGCACAATTATTATAACTCTTTTTGTTTCCTTTCTCAAGGATTTTCTTTTTCTTTCTTTTTTCTTTTCTTTTTCATTGTCATAGAAACCAACCACATAAGTACACAACCATTCTCTCCCTAACTTGAATTCAACCACATCATTATGTGAATACTCCCTACTTTCTAAGGCAAGGTAAAAATTCATATAACAACACAAAGAGGTGAGGTCCAAGAAAAAACAAAATCCATTCAAAAATAATTGGACTAAACACTCATAGACAAGCATTAAGTTCAAATAAAACATGGATCAAAAATCTCAAAGGGGTTACGAATGATCTCACGCTCACAAGGTGAATGACTATTTGGCTAAGGTAGTTGTGCTCAAAATGAAACAAGCTCCTTGATCCTTTTCATTCATTCATATAAGCAACACAAACAAAAGATTCAACATAATAAAATCCAGTTAGAACAAGAAAGTCGGTACTCCGAGCATATATGAACAATGGAAGGCTTCCTCACAAAAAGGGTGGGAACTAAAGTGATTCACAAAATGAACAAGAATACAAAAGAATGAATGGCATAGAAGTTGTAAAAAGCCTAAGTATCATGAATATGCTAATGTCAAGAAAGCGATAAACGCATACCTTGAACGTGTACAAAACTTTAACACTATCATTACCACGCATTCGCAAGTTGAAACACTCAAAATCGGAAAATCACCGAATGCGACTTCAAGCTATCGGGCTAAAATTTGAGTCCAAACAATCAACAAAAGAATTAGAAAAATTACTAATAATTACTAATATATAAGTCCTTGGAGGAAGTGGTGTTGTGAATCGGATACCTTAGAAACAAAGTATAATTGGTTCCTTGATCAGTCAAGAAACCCACAAGGGTTAGGGTTAACAAAGAAAACAAGAGTAAAAACAACAAGGATTGGTTATAAAACTGTTATTCTTTCCTTTCTCCTTTAAACAAGGATTACAAGTATACAAGAATAATAAACTAACCACTCTCACTCTTTCTAGGTTTTGTCACACTCTAGAATGAGAGACTAGTATGCTATTTATAATAAAACCTAGCACACTAAACTAATGGGCTTTTTAACAATTACCCATTACAAGCTAACTTAGGGTACAAGCTAACTTAAACAATTGGATCCTTAACACAAGGCCCAATTCAATATGCTAACAAACCTAGCAATATTAACTAATACATGTTAGAACAATCTTCGACTACAAACATGCATTATTTTCGACAGCAGCATGTGATCCAACTTCGACGGCATGCTTCTTCTAGATTTCAATCCAAATTCCACAAATCTCCACCTTGGATCTAACTCTAACAACAAGAAAACAAACTAGCTTTCTTCATGCAGCTTTATCAACTGCATACAGTGGAAAAACTTGCAACTTGGCAATGTCTTGGTGATCATATCAGCAGCATTATGATCTGTCGAAACCTTCAGCACTTGGACTTCTCCACGCTCGATTACCCCTCTGACGAAATACGGCCTCACATCAATGTGCTTGGTTCGCTCATGATAGGCTGAGTTCTTCGACAGGTGTATTGCACTTTGACTATCACATTTAACAGTGATACTTCGACCTTGAAGTTTCAGCTCCTTTGCAAAACCTTCAAGCCACAATGCTTCCTTCACCGCTTCAGTGAGGGCAATATATTCAGCTTCAGTGGTTGATAAGGCAACAACTTTCTGGAGCGTCACTTTCCAACTGATTGTTGTGCCAAACATTGTGAAAACATATCCAGAAATAGACTTTCTGGAATCCATACAATCTGCATAATCAGAGTCAACAAATCCTTCGACTGCTGCTTTACTATCTTCACCCAAGGCTCCACCATAAATTAGGACTCTATTCAGAGACCCATTTATGTACCTTAAAATCCACTTCAATGCTTGCCAATGTGCCTTTCCAAGATTCGACATGTACCTGCTCACAAGACTCACTGCATATGCTATGTCAGGTCTTGTACAGACCATAACATACATCAAAGAACCAACTATATTAGCATATGGTATGTTATTCATATAAGTTCTTTCTACATCAGTACTGGGACACTGATCTATACTCAGCTTGAATTGAGGGTTTGTCGGAGTTACAACAGGCTTTGAATTCGTCATACCATACTTTTCGAGAATCTTCCGTAGGTATGCCTCTTGAGATAAGCATAATTTCGACTGCTTTCTATCTCTTCGGATGTCAATCCCAAGAATCCTGGACGCAGCTCCCAGATCCTTCATTTCGAACTCCTTACTGAGTTCAGCCTTCACTCTCATTACCTCTTCGACATTGTTGCTTGCTATTAGAATATCATCCACATAAAGCAACAAAATAACAAATGAATTACCCGGTCGAAATATAAAGTAAACACAGTGGTCGAACTGACTTCTGATGAAACTTATGCGTGCCATGAACTTGTCGAATCTCCTATTCCACTGTCGAGGAGATTATTTCAGTCCATATAACGATCTCTTCAGCTTGCACACATAGTCTTCCTTCCCCTTTTCGACATACCCTTCAGGTTGCCTCATCAGGATCGTTTCATCTAGGTCACCATACAAGAATGCAGTCTTCACATCCATCTATTCCAGTTCAAGGTCGAACTGTGCCACCATGGCAAGCAGCATTCGAATGGACCTGTGCTTCACAACAGGCGATAACACATCATTGAAATCGACACCTTCTTTCTGAGTGAACCCCCTAGCAACCAACCTTGCCTTGTATCTTTTCGACGCCACTCCTTCGATTCCTTCCTTGACTTTGAAAATCCATTTACAGCTGACTAACCTGGCTCCAGCAGGTTTCTTTATCAGTTCCCATGTGTCGTTATCATGAAGAGATTTCATCTCGTCATCCATGGTTTTCAACCATTCAGTCTTCTTTCGACTCCTCATAACTTCCTTATAGTCTCTAGGTTCTTCGTCGAGAACCTCACTTGTAGAGATTAAGGCATAAGCTATAAGATCTGCATACCCAAGTCTCTGAGGTGGCTTGATGACTCTTCTCGACCTATCTCTTGCTAACAGGTAGTCATTATCAGTTTCCTCATCTTCGACAACATCTTATGTTTCGTCTTCGACTTCATCTGGGGTACGCACTTCAGCATCAACATGCTCCACCTCAACAGGAATCTCTCCCTGTTCCAGCTCTTCGTCAGCAACATCAGTTTTCTTGAAAGCCATCTCAGCTTCATTGAAAGCTACATCTCGACTGGTGATACACCTCCTGTGACCTGGCTCTAGGCACCATAGCCTATAAGCTTTGACTCCTTCAGGGTATCCCATGAACATGCACTTCAGAGCTCTAGGTTCGACCTTGTCTTGCCTAATGTGAGCATAGGCCACACAGCCAAATACTCTCAGTCTGTCGAGACTATGTGGATTTCCCGACCAAACTTCTTCAGGTGTCTTCATATCTAATGCAGTCGAAGGACATCTATTTATCAGATATGCAACTGTCGAAACAACTTCAGCCCAAAACACCTTCTTCAATCCAGCACTAACCAATATGCATCTAACCCTTTCAAGGATTGTTCGATTGAATCTCTCAGCTAAGCCATTTTGTTGAGGAGTACCTGCTACAGTCTTATGTCTTGCAATCCCATACTCAACACAGTAACTGTCGAACGCTTTGTTGCAGAACTCAAGGCCATTGTCGGTTCTCAACCTCTTAACCTTTCTGCCAGTTTGAGTTTCGACCAAAATCTTCCAACTTTTGAAATTCTCAAAAGTTTCATCCTTCGTCTTCTGAATGAATACCCATAACTTTCTGGAATAGTCATCAACAATGGATAGAAAATACCTTGCACCTGAGTGTGAAGGATTCCTTGCAGGCCCCCAAAGATCAGCATAAATGTAATCAAGGGATCCATGTGTTCTTTGCTTGCCTTTGTTGAACTTCGCCCTACAGGATTTACCAAATACACAGGATTCACAAAACTCCAACTTTTCAACTTTGTCACCACCTAGCAGGTTCTGCTTCCCCAATTCGACCAGGCCTCTTTCGCTGACATGGCCCAATCTCATGTGCCATAACTATGTCTTCGACATAGGTTTCGTGGATACAACATTTGTCAAACCACTTACAACCTCAGCCTCCAGGATATACAAGCCTTGGTTTTTCACGCCTCTCAAGACTTCCTTCGACCCTTTCATGACTCTCAGGGTACCTTGCTCTCCTTTGAAAACATATCCCTTTCTGTCGAATTCACCAAGAGAAATTAAATTTCTCTTCAAGTCAGGTACATACCTAACTTCAGTCAATAATCTTATTGACTCATCATGGAGCTTGAATCTCACGGATCCAATACCTGCAATTTTGCGAGCTTTGTTGTTTCCCAGCAGCACTGATCCTCCATCTTGATCACATAATTCTTCAAACACATTCTTGTTTGGAGTCATGTGCCAAGTACATCCAGAATCCATAATCCACTCTTTTCTTGAGTCGCCGCTTGAAACTACAAGAGCATCAGATGAGTCGAAGTCATCTTGAATAATGGCTGCATTGCCATTATCCTTACCTCCATGATCTTTCAGGCGTTCAGGGCACACTTTTCTTGTGTGACCCTCCTTCTTACAGTGATAACATCGAAAACCAGATGTTTCGCCACTAGAAGACTTCTGCTGACTTTTACCTTTCTTCTTGTCGAACCTACCATCCTTTCGCAAGAATTTTCCCTTAACTGCCAAACCTTCACCAACCGTCGAAGGTTTATGCTCCTTTCGTTTGTTCAGGTCCTTAGAGTACAAGGCTGCTTGAACTTCTTCAAAGGTCAGGGACTCTCTTCCATACAAGAGAGTTTCTTTGAAGTGAGCATGCGATTTGGGCAAAGCACACAACAACAACAGTGCTTGATCTTCATCATCAATCTTTACATCAATGTTTTCAAGATCAAGAATCAGTTTGTTGAAAGAATCCAACTACTCAGCCAAGGCCTTTTCTTCATTCATCTTGAACGAATACAAGGCTTGCTTCAGGTAAAGACGATTCACCAAGGATTTGGTTATATACAAACTTTCCAGCTTTGTCCATAATCCCGCCGCCGTCGTCTCTTTTGATACCTGTCGAAGAACCTTATCACCAAGACTCAACAATATTGCGCTGTGTGCTTTCTCGATCATGGTAGTCTTTTATTTTTCAGTTAACGCAGCGTCCATGGCTGCCATTCCCTTCAACGCTTCCAAACAACCCTGCTGAACCAGTAGGGCTTTCATCTTCAAACGCCACAGACCGAAGTCGTTCACTCCGGTGAACTTCTCGATCTCATACTTTGTTGAAGGCATCTTCTCCACGCTCACCGCACCAATTTGTTGTGAATCGGATACCTTAGAAACAAAGTATAATTGGTTCCTTGATCAGTCAAGAAACCCACAAGGGTTAGGGTTAACAAAGAAAACAAGAGTAAAAACAACAAGGATTGGTTATAAAACTATTATTCTTTCCTTTCCCCTTTAAACAAGGATTACAAGTATACAAGAATAACAAACTAACCACTCTCACTCTTTCTAGGTTTTGTAACACTCTAGAATGAGAGACTAGTATGCTATTTATAATAAAACCTAGCACACTAAACTAATGGGCTTTTTAACAATTACCCATTACAAGCTAACTTAGGGTACAAGCTAACTTAAACAATTGGATCCTTAACACAAGGCCCAATTCAATATGCTAACAAACCTAGCAATATTAACTAATACATGTTAGAACAATCTTCGACTACAAACATGCATTATTTTCGACAGCAGCATGTGATCCAACTTCGACGGCATGCTTCTTCTAGAGTTCGATCCAAATTCCACAAGTGGGAAGAAGGGGGAGCCAAGTAATCAATTAAAAGAATTCACTGGCTCAGTACAGCAGGGCGCGCTAAGCGTGGTTTTGCGTGCTAAGCGCGCTACACCAGAACCAGAAAAACCAGTACAGCAACAAGGTTCTGGTGTAGGCCTCTACTTAACACCTACACAATCTCATATACAAAAATTGGTCCAGAAAGACCGGGTGAAAATGAATTAAACAAGTTGTAAAGTGAAGATTTGAGAATTTTAGGAACAATCCGAGTACAACTTGTTTAATGAATGTTCACCACACTACCTACGCTATAATGAAAAAGTAAGAAAGGATCAAAAAACGATAAAACATGCTTGTTTTACGTCGTAAGTTCGACGCTTATTATTTATACACACTTCTTCGAGTTGCCTCTTTACACGGTTAGTGCTCACCGACGACGAAACCTAACCAAACACTTAGCAAACGTGAAGAGAAACAAACATATACACTAAATTTACAAGTATGCAAAACATGTAAAATTCACAAATATGGTAAACATATACAAGTATCAATATAAACAAGTGAAAATAGACAATATATACGATATCTACAAAACTGAAAAACAAAGAAACTATCGTAATGTGATTCAATATCAAAACCGATCCCTGACAACGGCGCCATTTTGTTGAAGCGGAATAGCGGTAAGCAACAAAAGTATTTGGAAGTATTTTTCTGGGAATTTATCGTGTCCACCGAGATATGTGCTACTGAACTGTCGTGTGACAATATCTAAGTTTTTAAGCTTGGGTTAAAATGGTTTGGAATTGTAAAACAGAAAAGTAAATATAAACATAAAAAGAATTCATCTTTCAGAGAGAAGAAACTTATCAAGCATACATATAATCCACTCGTCACAAACATAAGTTTATCGAACAGTTATACTCAACCTAAAATACTCCTCAATATCATCCAGCATCGCTCACAACAGTGTCCATCTCAGGCACACTGAGCTGAGAGAGCAACCGTATCACTCTCGTCGTCGCTCTCGCGTACGACGCCTCGAAACACGGAAGACATTAAGTTCCGACACCAAAAAGATTATTATCTAAATCTATCTCTAGCATCTAGACAATAGATATTCATCCCTAATCAAGATTCATGATGTTTATCTCTAACACAACACATATCCAAACATAAATGCAAAATGATCAAGGAAGACATCGATAATGATTTGTAAAGCAAATCTCATACAATATTCTGATCAACAAAGATACATATGTTCATGGTAACTATACAACACCCAACAAAAAGAAATTACAAAGAAAAGAGAGAAGAGGAACCAAACATTTCTTGGTTTGTCAACACCAATCGACGAGAGATTCGAGTCCGGATCATCCAAATGCATCCTCCATTGTTGTTTTCTAAGCTAATCCTATGAAGAAATGAAGTTTGATGGAGTGGGAGCAAAAAAACACCCAAAACCATACCTAAAAAATGTGTTTTTACCCTTATTTATTACTGTCATCATCGCAGACCACGCTTAGCCCGATTTTGGGCGCTAAGCGCGCCCTTATTAATGTTAAACCACCTTAAAAGCCCGCTTAGCGCGGTCGGGCGCGCTACCTGCTGTCATGAAAAAAAGACAGCACATGTTTCGGCCATAACTTGAGAACCGTAACTCGGATTTGAGCCCGGTTCGAAGCGTTGGAAAGCTTATTCAATTTCCTATCTAACCATGAATAAATATCAACCAAATTGGTGATTTTTATCATCCTCATTTTGAGCCTTATTCGTTGATGAGTTGCTCAAAATCGCGCGTTTGAAGCCGTGTCTTCGACACTTTATTGCTCATGCTCCAAATACACCTCAATACCTACAAAATGAGTAGAAAACTATCAAACGGTACACAAATACACTAAAACTTGATTATACACTAAATATACACTTTTACATACAAAGTGGGGTTTTATTCAATACAATTAGATTAATAAGTGCAACAAAAATACTACTAAAAACATGACTTTTTGGCACTCATCACTTTCCCCAACTTACATCATTGTTTGTCCTCAAACAAAGCCAACATCTAAAGGAACAAAAGCGAAATCCAAGAAATCACGCAACAACAAGTTTTTACAAACAAAAACAAATGCAATGGTTCAATCGAAAATGATACACACAAAGTAAATACTTACCACTAAACTTCAACGATAACATAATCACGAAACAAATGCTAAATACAAAAGTCATGCCAAACATTCTAAAACAACACAAGTTCAAATGTGAATCACACCTAGCAAAAACAATCATCGGTAGATGAAAAACATAAAATGAGGGATTTTTCACTCACACAACAATCTTGCAAACAAAAGAATAAATTATGCATCCATCCAAAAATTCACATTGAACATACAAAGCCAAGAATCACAAGGACTTTTCAAGGTTGTAGCGTGGTCGGGTAAACAAAAAAGGGGCAATTCGTAAAGCTAATCGAAACAAAAACTTGCCTAAACCTAAGGGAGTGTAAACTCACAAAAGTTCAAACACAAAATTTCAATCGAACTTCTTCTTTCATCCCAAGCGCTACACAACACGCCACTTATTTAGCACAATTATTAGAACTCTTTTTGTTTCCTTTCTCAAGGATTTTCTTTTTCTTTCTTTTTTCTTTTCTTTTTCATTGTCATAGAAACCAACCACAAAATTACATAACCATTCTCTCCCGAACTTGAATTCAACCACATCATTATGTGAATACTCCCTACTTTTTAAGGCAAGGTAAAAATTCATACAACAACACAAAGAGTTGAGGTCCAAGAAAAAACAAAATCCATTCAAAAATAAGTGAACTAAACACTCATAGATAAGCATTAAGTTCAAATAAAACATGGATAAAAAATCTCTAAGGGGTTATGAATGATCACACGCTCACAAGGTGAATGACTATTTTGCTAAGGTAGTTGTGCTCAAAATGAAACAAGCGCCTTGATCCTTTTCATGCATTTATATAAGCAACACAAACAAAAGATTCCACATAATAAAATCCAGTTAGAACAAGAAAGTCGGTACTCCGAGCATATATGAACAATGGAAGGCTTCCTCACAAAAAGGGTGGGAACTAAAGTGCTTCACAAAATTAACAAGAATACAAAAGAATGAATGGCGTAGAAGTTGTAAAAAGCCTAAGTATCATGAATATGCTAATGTCAAGAAAGCGATAAACACATACCTTGAACGTGTACAAAACTTTAAACACTATCATTACCATGCATTCGCAAGTTGAAACACTCAAAATTGGAAAATCATCGAATGCGACTTCGAGCTATCGGGCTAAAATTTGAGTCCAAACAATCAACAAAAGAATTAGAAAAATTACTAATAATTACTAATATATAAGTCCTTGGTGGAAGTGGGAAGAAGGGGGAGCCAAGTGAACAATTAAAAGAATTCACTGGCTCAGCACAGCAGGGCGCGCTAAGCGTGGTTCTGCGCGCTACACCAGAACCAGAAAAACCAGTACAGCAACAAGGTTCTGGTGTAGGCCTCCACTTAACACCTACACAATCTCATATACAAAAATTGGTCCAGAAAGACCGTGTTAAAATGAATTAAACAAGTTGTAAAGTGAAGATTTGAGAATTTTACGAACAATCCGAGTACAACTTGTTTAATGAATGTTCACCACACTACCTACGCTATAATGAAAAAGTAATAACGGAACAAAAAATGATAAAACATGCTTGTTTTACGTCGAAAGTTCGACGCCTATTATTTATACACACTTCTCCGAGTTGCCTCTTTACACGGTTAGTGCTCACCAACGACGAAACCTAACCAAACACTTAGCAAACGTGAAGAGAAACAAACATTACACTAAATTTACAAGTATTCAAAACATGTAAAATTCACAAATATGGTAAACATATACAAGTATCAATATAAACAAGTGAAAATAGACAATATATACGATATCTACAAAACTCAAAAACAAAGAAACTATCGCAATGCGATTCAATATCAAAACCGATCCCCGACAACGGCGCCATTTTGTTGAAGCGGAATAGCGGCAAGCAACAAAAGTTTTTGGAAGTATTTTTCCGGGAATTTATTGTGTCCACAGATATCGGTGCTACTGAACTGCCGTTTGAAAATATCTAAGTTTTTAAGCTTGGGTTAAAATGGTTTGGAATTGTAAAACAGAAAAGTAAATACAAACATAAAAAGAATTCATCTTTCAGATAGAAGAAACTTATCAAGCATACATATAATCCACTCGTCACAAACATAAGTTTATCCAACAGTTATACTCAATCTTCAATACTCCTCAATATCATCCAGCATCGCTCACAACAGTGTCCATCTCTGGCACACTGAGCTGAGAGAGCAACCGTATCACTCTCGCCGTCGCTCTCGCGCACGACGCCTCTAAACACGGAAGGCATTAAGTTCCGACACCAAAAAGATTGGTATCTAAATCTATCTCTAGCTTCTAGACAATAGATATCCATCCCTAATCAAGATTCATGATGTTTATCTCTAACACAACACAAATCCAAACATAAATGCAAAAAGATCAAGGAAGACATCGATAAGGATTTGTAAAGAAAATCTCATTCAATATTATGATCAACAAAGATACATATGTTAATAGTAACTATACAACACCCAACATTTATTGGTTTATCAACACCAATCGACGAGAGATTCGACTCCGGATCATCCAAATGAAAGCTCCATTGTTGTTTTCTAAGCTAATCCTATGAAGAAATGAAGTTTGATGGAGTGGGAGTAAAACAATACCCAAAACCATACCTAAAAAATGTGTTTTTACCCCTATTTATTGCTGTCATTATCGCAAACCGCGCTTAGCCCGGTTTTGGGCGCTAAGTGTGCCCTTATTAATGTTAAACCGATTTAAAAGCCTACTTAGCGCGGTCGGGCGCGCTTAGCGCGCTACCTGCTGTCATGAAAAAAGACAGCACATGTTTCGGCCATAACATAAGAACCGTAACTCGGATTTGCGCCCGGTTCGAAGCGTTGGAAATCTTATTCAATTTCCTATCTAACAATGAAAAAATATCAACCAAATTAGTGATTTTTATCATCCTCGTTTTGAGCCTTATTCGTTGATGAGTTGCTCAAAATCGCGTGTTTGAAGCCATGTCTTCGACACTTTATTATTCATGCTCAAAATACACCTCAATACCTACAAAATGAGTAGAAAACTATCAAACGGTACTCAAATACACTAAAATTTGATTGTACACTAAATATACACATTTACATACAAAGTGGGGTTTTATTCAATACAATTAGATTGATAAGTGCCACAAAAATACTACTAAAAACATGACTTTTTGGCACTCATCACTCTCCCTAACTTACATCATTGTTTGTCCTCAAACAAAGCCAACATCTAAAGGAACAAAAGCGAAATCCAAGAAATCATGCAACAACAAGTTTTTACAAACAAAAACAAATGCAATGGTTCAATCGAAAATGATACACACAAAGTAAATACTTACCACTAAACTTCAACGATAACATAATCACGAAACAAATGCTAAATACAAAAGTCATGCCAAACATTCTAAAACAACACAAGTTCAAATGTGAATCACACTTAGCAAAAACAATCATCGGTAGATGAAAAACATAAAATGAGGGATTTTTCACTCACACAACAATCTTGCAAACAAAAGACTAAATTATGCATCCATCCAAAAATTCACATTGAACATACAAAGGCAAGAATCACAAAGACTTTTCAAGGTTGTAGAGTGGTCGGGTAAACAAACAAGGGGCAATTCGTAAAGCTAATCGAAACAAAAACTTGCCTAAACCTAAGGGAGTGTAAACTCAAAAAAGTTCAAACACAAAATTTCAATCGAACTTCTTCTTTCATCCCAAGCGTTACACAACACATCACTTATTTAGCACAATTATTATAACTCTTTTTGTTTCCTTGGATTTTCTTTTTCTTTCTTTTTTCTTTTCTTTTTCATTGTCATAGAAACCAACCACATAAGTACACAACCATTCTCTCCCCAACTTGAATTCAACCACATCATTATGTGAATACTCTCTACTTTCTAAGGCAAGGTAAAAATTCATACAACAACACAAAGAGTTGAGATCCAAGAAAAAACAAAATCCATTCAAAAATAAGTGAACTAAACACTCATAGACAAGCATTAAGTTCAAATAAAACATGGATCAAAAATCTCAAAGGGGTTACGAATGATCACACGCTCACAAGGTGAATGACTATTTGGCTAAGGTAGTTGTGCTCAAAATGAAACAAGCGCCTTCATTATTTTCATGCATTCATATAAGCAACACAAACAAAAGATTCCACATAATAAAATCCAGTTAGAACCAGAAAGTCGGTACTCTGAGCATATATGGACAATGGAAGGCTTCCTCACAAAAAGGGTGGGAACTAAAGTGATTCACAAAATGAACAAGAATACAAAAGAATGAATGGCATAGAAGTTGTAAAAAGCCTAAGTATCATAAATATGATAATGTCAAGAAAGCGATAAACACATACCTTGAACGTGTACAAAACTTTAAACACTATCATTACCACGCATTTGCAAGTTGAAACACTCAAAATCGGAAAATCCCCGATTGCGACTTCAAGCTATCGGGCTAAAATTTGAGTCCAAACAATCAACAAAAGAATTAGAAAAATTACTAATAATTACTAATATATAAGTCCTTGGTGGAAGTGGGAAGAAGGGGGAGCCAAGTGAACAATTAAAAGAATTCACTGGCTCGGCACAGCAGGGCGCGCTACACCAGAACCAGAAAAACCAGTACAACAACAAGGTTCTGGTGTAGGCCTCCACTTAACACCTACACAATCTCATATACAAAAATTGGTCCTGAAAGACCGGGTGAAAATGATTTAAACAATTTGTAAAGTGAAGATTTGAGAATTTTACGAACAATCCGAGTACAACTTGTTTAATGAATGTTCACCACACTACCTACGCTATAATGAAAAAGTAATAACGGAACAAAAAATGATAAAATATGCTTGTTTTACGTCGTAAGTTCTACGCCTATTATTTATACACACTTCTCCGAGTTGCCTCTTTAAATGGTTAGTGCTCACCGACGAAGAAACCTAACCAAACACTTAGCAAACGTGAAGAGAAACAGACATATACACTAAATTTACAAGTACGCAAAACTTGTAAAATTCACAAATATGGTAAACATATACAAGTATCAATATAAACAAGTGAAAATAGACAATATATAGATATCTACAAAACTCAAAAACAAATACACTATCGCCGACAACGGCGACATTTTGGTGAAGCGGAATAGCGGCAAGCAACAAAAGTTTTTGGAAGTATTTTTCCGGGAATTTATCGTGTCCACAGAGATCGGTGCTACTGAACTGCCATTTGACAATATCTAAGTATTTAAGCTTGGGTTAAAATGGTTTGGAATTGTAAAACAGAAAAGTAAATATAAACATAAAAAGAATTCATCTTTCAGAGAGAAGAAACTTATCAAGCATACATATAATCCACTCTTCACAAACATAAGTTTATCGAACAGTTATACTCAACCTACAATACTCCTCAATATCATCCAGCATCGCTCACAACAGTGTCCATCTCTGGCACACTGAGCTGAGAGAGCAATCGTATCACTCTCGTCGTCGCTTTCGCGCACGACGCCTCGAAACACGGTAGGCATTAAGTTCCGACACCAAAAAGATTATTATCTAAATCTATCTCTAGCATCTAGACAATAGAAATCCATCCCTAATCAAGATTCATGATGTTTATCTCTAACACAACACAAATTCAAACATAAATGCAAAAAGATCAAGGAAGACGTCGATAATGATTTGTAAAGTAAATCTCATACAATATTATGATCAACAAAGATACATATGTTCATAGTAACTATACAACACCCAACAAAAAGAAATTAAAAAGAGAAGAGAGAAGAGGAACCAAACATTTCTTGGTTTCTCAACACCAATCGACGGGTGATTCGACTCCGGATCATCCAAATGCAAGCTCCATTGTTGTTTTCTAAGCTAATTCTATGAAGAAATGAAGTTTGATGGAGTGGGAGCAAAAAAATACCCAAAACCATACCTAAAAAAATGTGTTTTTACCCCTATTTATTGCTGTCATCATCGCAGACCGTGCTTAGCCTGGTTTTGGACGCTAAGCACGCCCTTATTAATGTTAAACCGCCTTAAAAGCCCGCTTAGCGCGGTCGGGCGCGCTTAGCGCGCTACCTGCTGTCATGAAAAAAAGTCAGCACATGTTTCGGCCATAACTTGAGAACCGTAACTCAGATTTGCTCCCGGTTCGAAGCGTTGGAAAGCTTATTCAATTTCCTATCTAAAAATGAATAAAAATAAACCAAATTGGTGATTTTTATCATCCTCATTTTGAGCCTTATTCGTTGATGAGTTGCTCAAAATCGCGCGTTTGAAGCCGTGTCTTCGACACTTTATTGCTCATGCTCCAAATACACCTCAATACCTACAAATTGAGTAGAAAACTATCAAATGGTACACAAATACACTAAAACTTGATTATACACTAAATATACACATTTACATACAAAGTGGGGTTTTATTCAATACAATTAGATTGATAAGTGCCACAAAAATACTACTAAAAACATGACTTTTTGGCACTCATCAGTTCTCTGTCTGAGTTGACATCTTTCGAGCGTACATCACCAAATGACTTAGAGGGCAAGAGTTGCCCTTGTATTTCTCAAATTCGGGCACCTTGAATTTGTGTGGAATTTTCACATTGGGGACCAAACAAAGGTCTGCGGCGTCCTTTCTGAATAAATCCTGGCCGCGAATGGCATGTAGTTCCTTCTGCATCTCCAGGATTTTCTCCTGAAACTCGTTCAGTCTGTCGTACATACTTTTGTTTCTATCAGAAGCTATCTGTGGAATCTGTCCTTCCGGGACAGTGTGTACCACTGGTGGTGGTATATTCATTACGGCTGTGACTTTTGGTGCTTCCCTATCCCGAAGTTTGTAACCTTCAGGAGTGGTTGTCATGCCCCTTGCATCTTTGCTTTCCCGAAGTTTGTAACCTTCAGGCCCAACGGTTCCTGCTGCAGTTTCCGGATCTTCCGTGATCGGAGGAATATATCCTTCCAGTATATAGTTGAGTGGCATGCCCCTGGGATGATATTTAGGCATGTTATACCAAGGATCATACTTTTCCACTATAGGCGTAGATGTGATCTCTGGGATCATATTCCTTTGTTGTTGTTTCTGAGCTGCTATCCGAGATTGCATGTCATTATGAAGTTTCCTCAGATCTTTTTTTGGAGCGTCGATTTCTTCTCTCAGCTCTCTATTCTCTTCCTCTAGATCATCCATTTTCTTTTGTCGATTGTCCTGAGTATTGTACGAATGAGACAGTTTGACTCTAGAATCGAGACATAAATGTGAGATTCGTAGGTAAGAAGAATGTGTTATGTGAGAATGATGGATGATATGCAATAATTATATTAAGATTTTTGTTTAATAAAAAGAAACTTCAACAATTGGATCGCAAATATCATACAGTTGGGAAACCCAATTTTATTGAATTCAAAGATTGTGGAAATGGAAATACAGTAATTTACAAAGTGCTGCAAAAGGAAATGTCTAAGCTTATGGATCCTGAGTCCTCTCTGAGGAGGGCTCAGGTACTGGTTCTAGTATTTTCCTTTTCTTTGATCGAGGCTCTTGAGCCGTTGTCGGGTTGTCGTTCCTTTGCCAAGCAAAAGGAGCGAGCAAATTCCTTTGGTCTTCTTGATTCTCTATAGCATGTTGCTCTAAAATCTAGATCAGAGCATCTTTTTCTTTTAACAGTTGTTGTATTTTGGTACACTCCACATTGAGAATACGGTACTTGTTCTTCCAAGATTTCTTTTCCCGTTGAACTTTGTTGAGAGTGACCTGGAGTTTTTCTGTATCAAACATAAAATAAAGGACAGATTCCTTTAACGGAAGAACTTCTTGACGAGGGTAAGGCATCCTCAGTTTGAGAGCTCTAGTTTGTACCCAGTAGAGATAAGGTTCCACAGAGACACAGTTTGGTTTTCCTAGAGACTCTATTCCTTTCCTATGAACATATTTCCAGGCATGCACTATTTCTGTCTTTAGTGCCCTGTCATTTTCTCCTTTCTTGAAGAAAAGACCTTCCAGATGAACATTACGCGGGACATGTCTCATCGGGTATCCGAGTTGACGACGAACTAAAACTGGATGATAAGTGATTCCTCCTTTAGTTCCTATGAGGGGTACATTAGGGAAGTTTCCACAACAGTCAATGATTCTTATCCCGTCATAGATCCGATTGTACCAATCTATGTTAGAGTTGGTAAGAGACATGATTCTCTGTGACCAACATAAAGTACTCTTATGATCCCAGAAAGCAGCAGACTTAGGTAAATGGGAAGTGAACCATTTTTATAGCAGGGGTACACAGCATGTAATCATTCCTCCGCTATACAAATTCCTTAAGTGTACAGAATGATAAGCATCTGCGAGCAAGGTCGGTACAGGGTTTCCAATCAGAAATATCTTAATGGCTTTGATATCAACGAAGTTATCGATGTTGGGAAACAAAAATAACCCGTAAGTGAGCAAAACAAAGACACTCTCGAAAGCAGTCACGTTCCCTATACTAGCAAAGTACAGAGCTTTCTTTATCAAAAACTTGGCTGGTAAACCTTGGATTCCACCCTTAATGGTCATGTGAGTCCTGACTTCTGACTCGTCCAAATAGATTGCTCTTGCAATGGTTTGATACTTTAGAATTTCTTCCACTCCAGAAAAGGGAGCTTGGTCAGTAATGGGTAAATCAGTCAGGTGAGAGTACTCCTCCAATGTTGGTGCTAGTTGATAATCCGGGAATGTGAAACAGTGATAGACCGGATCGTAATACTGAATCAGTGTAGACATGATTCCTTCAATTACATGGACCCTTAACAGAGACAGCAGTCCTTCGTACTTAGCTCTGAAAGCGTCAGGGTTGGTGATCATCCTTGCCAACCCTCTTAAATCCTCTAATTTTGGAACCTTGAAGGTGTACTTGTGCATCTTTCTTCTACCGAAATCCATAACGCAATCTTTCTCTCTGATATTTGCAATCATTGTCTTAGTTTAATTTGAAAAAGAGATACTAGAAGAGAAAAAAATTTCTTTGTTTAAAGTTTTTTAAATGAATGCATGAATGCAGCACACAAAAATATAGAAAAAATATGGGTTCAAATGTTCAGCGTCACGAGCATGGAGTCATGGCTCTACCCATTCCCAAAGGTTGTACTATGGTGAATTTTTGTACCTGTCCTCAAAATCATTGACCCCCCTTGGGATAACAGCAGCAGGCTGGTTCACCCGAGCGAGCTGTAGTATCTTAGGGTAATCTCAAATGAGGGTAGTATCGCGTGACAACTATTTTCGATAGCTTCCGCACTACAAGATAGTCACATGGTCTCAGTCTACTAAATCATCAGTTTCATGTATACCACAATCGAACAATATGCTTTTGTAACCGAAGTCACTAGACATTGAATCCGCAAAGGGTATCTCCATTGATTCGCTGGTCTACCAGGATCACTTATTCGGGAATCACTCCCTGTAACACCACCCGTCTATGCCATCACTTATCTTAGGTATCACTCAAACTTTCCAGATGCGGCATCACCCGCAGTCCCATTAGCAGAAAAATAAACACGGATATCAAGTAGGAAAAGCGATATATGTATATATATTCATTCCTAAAACTAGCATCCTAGACCTCTTAGGAGCTATAATCCTAGTCCTAAACAAATAAAATGACTCCCCAGCAGAGTTGCCATTTTTCTGTGGCGTGTGATTTTTGTCGGTGACGTGACCACCTTATCGCAGAAATTGGGTTTTCTTCTCAATGAAGAGGAGGGGGGTGCTACTTTCTGATTTCTTATTTATCCTGTGAAGCTGAAAGGGAAAGGGAAGCTATCTAAAACTAACCTTGCACGCGAATGTTTAACTGAACAAATGCTTAAAGAGATTGGGGGTCCGGGGTCAGGTTATACAACGGGGAGTTGTCAACTACCCATCCTATATGTCATTATCCACAGGATGTTAGCT
The DNA here is from genome assembly GCA_022829125.1 of Lathyrus tuberosus. Classification (NCBI taxonomy): domain Eukaryota; kingdom Viridiplantae; phylum Streptophyta; class Magnoliopsida; order Fabales; family Fabaceae; genus Lathyrus; species Lathyrus tuberosus. The sequence goes on from JALAZF010000794.1 coordinate 1,101,329, forward strand.
TTAGGTTTCGCTTTGTACTTTATGGTGTTTATCTGTTAATGGGTTTGGGAAAGTTTCTTGGGAAATATGAGAGAGAAAGTGAGTTTTTGTTGATGTTTGGATTTTTCTAATGTTTTTGGTAAGGTACTGGACCTAAGTTTTGATTGGTATGAAGGTATTGGACCTAGAGTTTTTGATTAGTATGCTCGCTAAGATTTCGCAATCGTATGCCTACGTATTCCCATTTAAATGAAACAGGGAAATCAGAACAATCGTAGTTCCTCCTGTTCTAAGGGAGGAAAAAGATGTTTTGGTGTCTTGTTCAAAGCCCAAGGTTAAAGCTAAAAGGTTTATTTGTGTCTTGTTCAAAGCCCAAGATTGAAGCTAAAAGGTTTGACTGAGAGAGAATTTGTCATCTATAAAGGGAGACATCTGGTCTATTTATCACAACTGTTAGGTGACTGTTTATAAAGGAGGGTTACTTTAACTGTAATACGAGAATCCAGCAATGCCATAATTTCCTTTATAGGGGTGTTATCCTGAAGGAGAAAACTTTAACTCAGTGTAGAGCAATGCCATTTTTCCTTAGGAATTTCTCATGCTAAGAGAGGGACAGTGGCGTGGATGAAAATAATCCAGAGGCTTGCCGCTTACAGCAATTAGATGAAAGAGAGGATTTACCAGGATAAAAGATGGACAACAACTTAGATATTTGTATCAACAAGTGTGCCACTTACAGCAGTTATTTGGGGTTAGGTTTTTGAATGTCTGTTTTGATTTGTGATAAATAGAGAAATGACTTCCTACAGAGAGATTTTGATTTCCTCTGAGGGGATGTTGATTTTTGTGTGCCTTGATCAAAGCCCAAGGTTGAAGCTAAAAGGTTGGTTTGACTTCACTGGGGAAGTCCTTATACAAAGCCTAAGAGGAGGCTGGAAATGACTGACTCAACAAGAGAGTGTTTATCTGTCTTGTACAATGCCCAAGATTGAGGCTAAAAGAGACTGACTCTTTGGGGGACATCATTATACAAAGCCTAAGAGGAGGCTAAAAGTTTGACTTTTCCAGGGAAAATGTTATGTCTGTCTTGTACAAAGCCCAAGATTGAGGCTAAAAAGGATTTTGACTCCGTTGGGGAGGATTTGTATGTGTCTTGTACAAAGCCCATGATTGAGGCTGAAAAGGAGACTGACTCAGTGGGAAAGAAATATTTATCTATCTTGTACAAAGCCCAAGATTGAGGCTAAAAGAGACTTTTCTGACTCGGCTAAGGATATTTTAAGTGTCTTGTACGAAGCCCAAGATTGAGGCTGAAATGAGTTTGACTCTGCTGGAGAGTATTATCTGTCTTGTACAAAGCCCAAGATTGAGGCTGAAAAGAGGATTGACTCTGCTTAGGAAATTATTTCTCAAAGGCTAAAAGAAGGCTAGGAGGAATTGACTCCGCTGGGGAAGATATTTGTCCCAAGCTTAAGAGAAGGTTATGAAGATTTATGTCTTGTACAAAGCCCAAGATTGAGGCTAAAAAGGGTTTGGCTCAATAAGAGAGTGCTTTTATCTGTCCTGTACAAAGCCCAGGATTGTGGCTGAACAAGCTGGAGAAATCATTATACAAAGCCTAAGAGGAGGCTATCTTTTACTAGGGGAAATCATTATATCAAGCCTAAGAGGAGGCTGGAAAAGATTGTCTCAACAAGAGAATGGTTTTATTTGTCTTGTACAAAGCCTAAGATTGAGGCTAAAAGGGTTGACTCAACAAGAGAGTGCTAAAAGGTGATTGACTCAACAAGAGAGTCTGGAAAGGTGATTGACTCAACAAGAGAGTCTGAAAGGTGATTGACTCAACAAGAGTGTCTAAAAGTTGATTGACTCAACAAGAGAGTCTGAAAAGGTTAGCTCCGCTGGGGAGAATCATTGTATAAAGCCCAAGAGGAGGCTAACTATGTTGAGGAAGGATCATTATACAAAGCCTAAGAGGAGGCTATCTTCTGCTGGGGATTATTGAGATCCCGAGGAAGGTCCAAATGGGGAATCAACTCTTGCTGAGGGTTACAGAAGAGTTGAGATATCAGATACCTTGAGGTTTTGATTTGGGATAGTGTTATACTGATGATAAATTGATCCTGGCTGGGGAATTCTATGAGAGAGACTGGGTTTTAGCTCTACTGAAGATTGATCCAGAATGACCGGGGTTTCTCCTATGTTTGTAGGGAACTTGAGAATGTATTTGAGACTCAAGATTAGACTGTCCAAGTCTACTGTTATGGAAGAGTTTATCTTTGTATGATGCCCAAGAGGAGGCAAGTGTTTTAAGGGATGAGAATCAACCCTAAATTGGTTTGTGATTTGACACTGGAAAGACTGCTCTAGCAAAGGATGACTAAGTTCTGTCTTATACCTTTAAGAGGTCTTCAGGGTCCTTGTATTAAGCCCAAGAGAAGGCATGCGAACTTCTAAGAAGCCGGAGGGTCCTTGTACAAAGCCCAAGAGGAGGCGGGGATGCTTTTAGGAAGCCTGCGGGTCCCAAGCCAAAGAAAAGTTCAAGAAATGCTATTCACCGAGAATAGATCACTTAGTGAAAGTTTAGAGGTTTGAAGAAATTCAAGAGATGCTATTCACCGAGAATAGATCACCTCTGGGGAATAGAATTTCTTTGACAATTTCTAATAGTGGCAGCCTAAGAAAAGGTTCACCGAGAATACTGCCTTTCTCTTTGTTCCATATTGTTTAAGCCCAAGAGAAGGCAAGACTGTATCTGGAAATCCTATGGGGATCTAGTTTTGACCGTATTAAGGAGTGACCAACTGGCTTTACCTAGTTCTAGACCTAGTTACTGGGGAAAATCTAAATAGATATACTAGTATATATATAGTTGATATATGACAAGTATTTAAAAGGATATGAAAGAAGGAGTTACAGGTGAGCAGCTTCCCACAATACAGTTATATATATTTGACATGTATTTAAAAGAATGAAAGAAGGACTTACAGGTGCGCAGCTTCCCACAATACAGTTATATATATTAAAGCATGTAAAAGAAAGCTGATAAAAACTTACAGGCGAGCAAGCTTCCATGCTATATTGTTAGTTGTTCAAAGAAATTAAAGAAAGTTTTGATAACAACTGTATATTTGAATCTAAATCAAAAGAGAAGTTATTTTTGAAAAGATTGTTGGGGCTTAAACTCAAAGAGAGAACCTGATGAAAAACAGTAATCTTACCGTTGTTTTAAAAATTGTATTGGGACTTATACAATGACTGAGGCCCAAAAAGGTTTTGGTACAAAAGGGTTGGGTCTTACAACTCAAGGAGAGGCCCAAAGTTTATTTTTATACAAGAGATGGGGCTTACACTTTATCAAGAGGCCCAAAAGTTTGAAAAAGAAAATAAATGGGACTTACAACACGAGGGTAGGCCCAGATGGTTTTCGTTTAAAAGGCGACGACCACGCCGAGATTTTAAAATCGCAGTGGGACTTATACAATGATTGAGGCCCAAAATGATTTTTGGTTAAAAAGGGATTGGGTCTTACACTCTATTAGAGGCCCAAAAGTTTATTTTTATACAAGAGATGGGGCTTACAACTCAAGGAGAAACCCAGATGATTTTGTTTTAAAAGGCAACGACCGCGCCGTGATTTTTGAAAATACAGTGGGACTTATACAACATCTGAGGCCCAAAATGGTTTGTACTCACAAAGGATTGGGTCTTACACTCTATCAGAGGCCCAAAAGTGTTTTGAAATGTTTGATAAGGATCAAAAATCAAAGAAACCCTAATTTCATTTTTTTAAAGTAATCCTTTAAAGAAAATTAATAAAAAATGATAAAAATACCAAATAAGTTTAAATAAACTACTTGTGATTTTTGGTTAAGGTTTGAAAAATGAAGTTTTAATCACAAGATGATTTAGAACTCATTTGATTTTGATTTTCAAGATAAAAATTCACTTTTTAAATGTTTAAAAAACAATAAAAGTGAATTTATTCACAAAAATACCAACTATATTAAATAAATAATATAAATCTGGTTTTTTTGTAGAATAAAATACTTTAATATTTTTGTGATTTTTTAGAAAAAGAACCAATCAAAAATGATTAAAATTGAATGAGAAATTAATTTTTCAAATCATTAATAAAAATAATATGAAAAATAAAAATAGTAAAAAAATGAAATAAGTGATAAAAAAGAGGTCTGGGGCGAGGGGGATTCGAACCCCATACCTCTCGCTCGCTAATACACACAAACCAGTTGATCAACCACTGGGGCGCAATGCCAATTCAAGAATAATATGGCAAGTGAAAATTATATAGTAAAACAAGTTGGATTTCTGAAGCATGGCGCCATGGCCATCTTCAACCTCAAGCTCAGATACTTGAAGGCTCATATCTCCCTCATCTCTCAATCATTTCACATGATTCAAATATGAAAATCGTGCGTTTTCAGATAAGGAACACAATGGTAATACCCAATTTTATTGAAATTAATTGAATCAGAACATATCATGATACAACCTGAAGAACCCTAAAATTGGCATGAACTCAATGAAATCCTATACACGAACTGTAAACAACAATTGATTGAGGGTAAATGATCTACAAACATTCAGAAACACAATGGTAACAAGAAAACATGTTTATGATGCATGATTCATTGAGTTTGAGAGTTCACGTTTTACCTCTGCAAGTGAGAATCGAATTCTGGTTTGGAGGTGTTACAGATGAGTTCCAATGATTTGGACAGCTTCCTTGTACCTCAAAGGATGTGTTTGAATGCTTGGATTGATTTGAAATGAGCTGGAACTATTGGTGGCACCCTAACTGCAACTCTGCTAAAAGCTTGAGCAAATGGATGGTTATTTTGTGAATTTGGTGTTCCAGATGTTGTTTTAGTGTTTGATCAGCTCACATATGATGTTTGTGAGGTGTGTGTGTGTGTGTGATTGGTTTGGTTGGAAACACACTCTAACTCAAAACCCGATAGTAACTTGCATTAGAAGGTATTTTTGGAGTAAAGGTTGTGATTCTGAGAAAGGCATCTATTTAGGACCTTTGGTGTACTTAATTTGAGCACAAATGAGCTCTATTTATAGTAGAGCAAATTTGTTTTGGCATCAATAGTGTTTGGCAGCTTGGATCAGATTGTATTGAATGCCTTGGTTCTTTGGTCAAGGGTCTCCTCTAGCCATTGGCTTGTGCCAAAATTTGCAGGTTTAGGTCCTCTGATGTTTGGATATGTCTTGACTCAATTAGACTGGTTTGTGGTTCATTCATGCCACCTCAATGCATCACTTTAATGCTTGGTGCCAAATTTGAATTCCAAGATTCCTTTCATGATGATTTGGCACATGGAAGGCTATGTCTTTGGCATTTTGTGTTATGGATCAGATCATCCACTCCTTTGTGTTGTAATTAATCAGAATTTTGATGATCAAAGTGTTCAAAATCAAACCAAAGAATCGTGGGGTGCAAGTTTTCCCCAAATTTTGTCATGAAAACAGATGCAGCAAGGCAACTTGGAAGATCCATAACTCCAAGCTCAAATGGAGTTTGATGGAGTTCTTGGACATTTTGGAAAGCTGACATATCCTATTTCAACATGATGTCCAAATTTGTTTTTGAATCAACTTGAATTACAATGAAAAATGCCTCTACATTTTGAAAAAAATAAGGCAGATTCTGACTTAGTGAAAATTTCACTAAGTGTTGGAAAAATGTCATATTCATGATTTTTGTGATTTTGCTCAAACAATAACTCAAAATCCATGATGAATTGGAATGAGGTCTAGTTGACATATTTGAAGTATGTAACATGAAATTCAATCTGAGCTTTGAATGGGAGAAAAAGGCCTTAGGGTTTGGGAGATATGGCCTTGCAAAGTTGGTACCCTAGCCACTTTGTTCCATAACTTAGAAAAATTCTAAGTTTTTTATGGTTACCCCTTTAACAAGTTAACTCACTTTCTTCGATTTTTCTTGATGAATGATGATTCAAATCACATACACATATTAACATTGTTTTAGGGTTAAGGAACCTTGGTTGACCAAAAATCCAAAAAGTCAAACTTGGATTTTTGTACAGTTAACTTTTTCATCAGATGAAATTTTGACTTTGTGATCCTTTTGTGAAATCAATCCTTAGGCTTAATTAAACTTCATGGATGGCCTCCAAGGGTATTTAGGAATGTCTTGGACCCCTCCCCAAGGTTTGAGATCAAGGGTAGGCCAACAGTCAAGGATAGGGTTGACTTTTTCCATGAGAAACCCTAATTTGTTATCAGATGGTTTTGAGTTCTTGTGGCTTATGATTTGAGCTCTTTGAGTCAATCAAATCTTGTAAACATGTCAATATGACGTATTTGAGGTTTTTGAAGTTCATTTTGAAGCTTCAAGCCATGTCTCACTTCACAAGTTAACTCAAGGGTTGAATTAGGTCAAAACCCTAATTCCTGATTTTTTGATAGATGGACCCTCAAAGTGATTTTGCCATTGTGGATGAGTTCTTGAGATCCTTTTGAGCTTGTTGGACCATACATTGAGGCATTGGCTCATGTTCAGATGGAAATTTTCATCTGGAGACCTCAGTTGACCAAAACCCTAATCTGGTGACACTGGCGATCTTGAGGCTTGATCCACTTGGAATGCTGCAACCTTGTGCTTGAGTCTTGATGTGGGAGTCCTCTTGATCCTTTTTGGGTGTTTGAGAGGCTAGACAAGTTGAAGATCATGTCATTTCTTGATTGATCCTTTGTCTAAATGCTCTGAGAGGGCTCAAAACCCTAATCTTTGATTGTAGTGAATGCTCAACCATCTTTGAGGAGATTGATGAGGCATGATGGTTCATCCATATTGTGATGATGATTTGCACAATGATGGGAAGTCTTGGTGGTCAAAATTTGGGGTATGACAGGTATATATAAGATTCAACTAGTATATGTGTCAATATGTGAATCGAAGACCCTGTGTGTTCTTATCACTACTACAGAAAACCCATTTCACAACGGTTGGAAAAGGGATACCATCACGATTGAATGATCATTAAGAGGTTAGATGTGGTTGTAAGTATGTTGTTTTCCACCACGGGCGTGTGACCGTTGTGATAAACTAGGTAACACGCTATATATCACAATAGTAAGAATAAACAAGTGTTGTGCAATGTAACAACCCGTATAATATATATCTAGAATAATATCATATAAGTGTTAATTTTAGGTACTGTCACAACATAAGTTTGTAACGACATCTTTATATACATGTCCATAAAATTAAATACAACATATGACACATGTCATACAATAGTGCCTAAATAAAAATCTAAGAACTATGTACAACATCTACAATTGTACAAAATCCACAGCGGAAAACCACAATAAAAGCTTCCCTTGAAACATCAATGCACAACTCCTCTTGTAATACTAAACCTGCAAACAATACCTGAAAAGCAACAACAATAATGGGGTGAGATAATAATCTCAATGAGTTCCCCTATCTTATGGGTTCACTCGGCTCTACAGGGCTATAATCAAATTCTAACTCAAGTCAAAAGGGGAAGAAGACTTGAGTTCACTTAACTCGCAATGTATAGAAATATGTCCTTTGAGTTCATCAACTCAAACGATCACTAATAGAAAACCATATCAATGTACCTTTCCCCGGCCAACCCTACCTCTAGGATTATCCACACGGGACACGGATCCTTGTATCATACTTTGACTTTCTTGAGAACATCAAATTCTTCTACGGGACTCTAACCCATTTGATTGCACTATGGGACTCTAACTCATTTGGTTGAACATATGGGACTCTAACCCATTTGGTTGATGCGAAGTATCAGTGCATTCATCCCAACCTTACTATATATAAGAATCATGACTTGGGACGGCACAATTAAGGGTTGTTTTCGACTACGTGATAAGATATAACACAACGTGATTATTTTCTACAATCACAAGGCAATCACATTCACCTTCATCACACAATGGCAACTCATGTTCCATACAAAGCATATCACTCTCAAACATGGCGATCATCCATCCATGATACTCACCTAAGTATCATATTGAATAAATGTCTCCGTCTAATGTTATCTAAGTCATATTTGTAACCTATGTTATCTTTCTAGTCCATTTACCTAGATATATCCTAGGTTTCATCACTCATCTTCATAAGTTTTTAATAATTTTAATTCACAATCAAAACATCCAATCAATTTATAGCATACACATTAGCATATCATAATATCTTACATGAAACACACATCGTAGCATAGCATGCCACAATAATTCCTAGGCATATCCAGCTCACAACATACTCTTAATTATCTAAGGTTATTCAAGTTGTTATGCACAAACAAGTCAAACATGAGTAGTTCACATAAGGCATACAATTATCACTATCCTTTACCAAGCATTCTTGGTTAGTTCATGGTCTCTCAATACCATGCAATAACTCATTGGATTAGCCTTCCAATTGCTTTAGTCTCGTATCCATTGGATTCTCGATTCATGAATTAGGAAGGAAACAAGAACCATAGTATTCACATTCACTTCAATTTCATCACTATTCTATCCATCCATGGCATATATCCATGTTTCTACTTCACTATAAAAAAGAGCATTGAAATATCTTTCCAACACATTCGACCGTGCGTCAAACAGAGTTACGGTTCTCGAGTTTTTGTGAAAACAAAAACCAAATATTTTTTTCAATGTTGTCATGCTAGTCTGGCGAGTTGGGGAAGAAACAAGTCAGTGGCAACACACCCTGTTCTCACCTGGCGAAGACCTAGCGAGACCAGCTTGCCTATGGCTCACCCGACAAAGTTGACAGAACCCTAAAAGTGCATAAACGCACCAAGAAAGGGAAAATGGCCAATTTCTTCAACACCCATCAATATATTGTATCCCTTGATGCCAATTAACATGTTTTAACACAAATAGGCATGCAAATCAACATGGTAACAACAACAACAACATAGCTTTAAAAATCAAGAATAATAACAATTTCATGGTTCAATACACAAAACTCTAACCCAATCTTTTCATGCTTTTTCCCCCAAAGCTAAACTATCTATGGAACTCACCTTAATTCAAGGAGATGATGAAGAAATTGAGATAGGGTTGATGATGATGATGATTTTATGAACTTTCCTCTTCTTCTTTTTCCATGAGTTTCTTCTTCTTCTTTCTCTTCCTCTCTTTCTCTTCTCTCGTCTCTTCTTTCATTTCTTCCCTTTCTGTTTTCTAATTTTCTTACTTCTTATCCACACTTTTCTTTCCACCACATAAAAATATAACAAATAATATAAAATTATAATATTAGCTAGTAATACAAAATATCTCAAATGATATTTTGTCTTCTAGTACCAATTGACGAATTATTAATGTTACCAAAATATCACCTCTTGTACTTATTAATAATGGTCATTCTTTTTTAATAATGATTAATCTCTTCATAGTCCACTGATTACTCTATTTGTCCCAACTGACAACAATTAGAGTACATATGAGCTTAAACTGTTCTAACTGATAAAACATAGAGTACATAGGAACTCAGTTGATCTCAACTGACAATTAATTAGGCATTTAAGGGTATATGGCATATTACATTCTCCCCTCCTTAAATTGAAATTTGCAACACCCCAAATATACCCCACGAAATATAAAAATAAATCAGATTAATTACATCAAATATATTCAGGATGTCATACAATTCAACTCAATCAGCTGCTCATATATGATAATATGTAACACATGCAATATTTGAAAATTAGTTATAATAACTATAACAACTCAACACATCTTAATTTCAAAACTTTATTGAAACAACAGAAGCATCAACTTAAAGAATTATTCATAGCATAATTATTCATCAAAATAACATAAACAACAAGTATTCTAGAGATATCCAAAAATCTCTATCAACTTAACATAACACAACATTCCCTAACCCCGATGTTACACATCAGAGTAGACGCCGACACTAAAAGGGAAAATAGAAGACCGCATCTTCTACTTACTTCAACTCCTCTACGGTGAGTTATCTGTACGATGCTCGTGTAAAGGCAACATTCAAACAGAAGGGGTGAGATACCATAATTATATAAAGGAAAGCATGATAATAAGTAGTAACAGATTATCTCGTGCACATCACCCATTCCACACAACCAACATAACAATCATCTACCAAAATAACAATGACCATTCAACATACAACATCAACATCCAATATACAACAACAACATTCAACGTACAACAACAACATCCAACGCAACAACAGATGCAACCAATATGTGATGCAATGAGACTCACAACTAGACTCAATACATGTGGTACCATTTTGTTCCTATTTCAGAACCCAATCCATTTTTTAGAATCATAATTCTCGTCGAAATTCCAATACGTGAACACTCAGGTTCATCGGCTCCGATCCTCACCTCATAGGATATTGAGCTCACAATTCGTTATCATCATTTTTGATAACATCTCACTGATTCCATTCATCCCGGAAATCAGCTACCGGCATACAATCCTCACTTCCTAGGATTGATGCTCATAACAACGGTCCAATGTCCCAACATCATGAATGCATGCAACATAATAATCATGCAACAACAACAACAACATCGAGTACAAAGACCAACACCTCCATAGTCATATACTCTGCCAATACTGGCCATCACACTCAAATACATGTTATAATAGTTCAACAACAACAACATAATAATATAGTAATCAACAACAACAATAACAACAGCAATGCAACGTACAATGATATTCACCTTAATCATTATACCACACCAAAACTGTTCACCAATCACCAACATATACTATAAGCATTCAACAATAGCACTATAGCAACAATTCAAGCAACATATTATACGTTCAACAACAACATCATGCACAATGTCCACCACCATGGTCAATGTACCGCGCCTATACTGGCCACCATACTCAACATACATATTGTAACAACTCAGCAACAACAATTTACAGCATAGCAATCAACAACGACACAATTCGGATTATGTTACACTACAACATAAACACTATAATTGTATTTAAGTCATCACACAGAAAAATAATCATCTACTAGAAAAGAACCCATTTTAATAAGGTAGTTCGTTGCGTTAGCTTTCCAATGCTTCAAACGACACTTCAATCGGACTTACGGATCAAAAATTATGATTGAAACGATTTCGTAGTACAAAATCCAGGAAGCTATTACAGCCGCCCGTAACACCTATTACGGCCTGTAATACTCTCAACCCAAAATTTCATTTTTCACACGTTTCTGGTACCAGAATCCAGAGGGTTATTACGGCCACCCGTAATGGCTGTTACAGGCCGTAATAAAGCCCAGAAAACCACTTTTTCAACGCGATTATATGCGATCTCTCGATTTTCAACATTGCAACAGACTCCAAACCCCAAGTTTTGACCCCTAACAACCCCAAAACATAAACTAACATATGTCACATCATTCAAGGGAATTAAACACATTCTATTCGTCAATTTATCAAACTTAAATTCATAGATTTCAAGTATTTCATCAATACATACACCAATTCATACAATTGCTCAGGATCAATTCCAAACATGTAAAAAGGGAGAAATTAACCTACAAGTAATACTACCTGTCGCACCTTGAAAAATTGCTAATCGAAGACACGACCCTCGCGCAAAAGGCGCAGAAGAAATTGAGGTTCGACAGAGTCGCCACCGAACTTTATTTATCCCAAAAGGGGGAAAGGAAAATATCGAGAAAACCTTTAAGGAGATAAAAACATGGTCTTCGCAACCACATTCTGAGTTCGGGATTCGGTTACGTGAGAGGAAGGTACGCGCAGCCTCTCATGTCCGTTGTTCTCAACAGGAACCTCTTAGTTCGATTTGTGATGAACGTTAGCTAAGCTTGTTTGTTTTCTTCTCAATGATAAATGTGAAATGGTGCGATAAAAGGAAAAGATGCTAAGGGGAAATAGGTGGTTTTTAGGATAAGGTGCTCGCCAAGGATTGAGGCCCTTGTGCCTACATATGCTCATTCGGACGAGAATGAGAAATCAGAGCAATCATAGTTTGACTACGGGAAGGGATAGAGGGAAAACGGAAGATGGATAGAAGTGTGCTCGCCAAGATCATCGCAATCTTGTGCCTACGTATCTTACATTTGAATGAATGAAGAATCAGAGCGTTCGTAGTTCGTGGCGACGACCACGTAAAGAAGGAGGTTAGTGTTTTAGGGGACGAAAGATTGAATGACAAACAACCCAAGGGGCATGCCCCGAGAGCAATCACTCAAGAATCCAAGGAATGCGAGACTCCAAGAATTCAGTTCTTTCGTGATTGATTGTGAAAATGTTTGATAAGTATTAAGTGTTTTAAGACGAAAGGTTGAATGAACAACAACCCAAGGGCGTGCCTCAAGAGCCATTCATTCGAAGATTCGAGGAATGCTAGATTCCAAGAATCCCCCCCTTTCGTAAGTTGATTAGGAAAACGGTTTGAAAAAGGTCGAGTCGGATTGGTTGCAAAAAGAGGTAAAGATCGATACTAGTCCCTAAGGGTGCTCCTAGTAGCGAAACCATGAGATGTGCAAGTTTGCATTTGATGGCGAGGCACAAGGCACTCGTCTTACGAGGATGTTTTGAGGGGTAGCTCCACGACGAATCGAGGATTGGTTTGGAAATGGTTTAGTTTGTAAAATTCGAAAAGATTAAATGAACAACAACCCAAGGGGCGTGCCTTGAGAGCCATTCATTCGAAGATCCAAGGAATGCTAGACTCCAAGAATCTTCTTCTTTCGAAGCTTGATCGAGAAAATGTTTGGTTACGTATTCAAATTGGATTTTGTGAAGGGTTTGTTTTGAAAATGGCTCGACGACGAATCGAGGATTTGATTGAAAAGGTGGGAATCGATCCTAGTCCCTAAGGGTGCTCCTAGTAACGAAACCACGATGAAAGGTACGAATGTGTGCGATAGGTTGATGGCGAATGTTAATGAGCAATCGACTTACAGGGGGTGTTTTGAAAATGGCTCGATGACGAATCGAGAATTAGTTTGAAAATGGTTTTGTCTATGCTAGTCCCTAGGGGTGCTCCTAGTAAACAAACCACAATCAAAGCAAGACTAATGCGTACATCGAAATGGGAGTGGGGTACATGTAAGTTACAGGGGATTGCACGAAATAAAAGGTCTCATTGTAAGGTATTCTAAGAGGAAGTCGTGTGTGTGTGAGGTGTCCTAAACTAAGCCTTGAGTAAGAGTCGGACAAAACCTCATTTGATTAGGGTTTCTGTACATAGTCAAAGTTCCGTTGCTCGGAAAAGTAACTAACAGTCCACCAATTGAGTCTTTTATTATTTTGATAATTATTAGTGTGTTTTGAACAAGGTATGAACAAAGAAATGGTTAGATGAATAAGATGATTAAGATGAATATGATATGAACAATATGAATAGATGAATATAAGATATAAGCAAGATATAATATTGACAAGAAAGTAAAGCAAGATAATATTAAATTTAGTGGTTAATTTATTAGTTATAAAAGCAAATGACCCACGATGGTTAAATAACCATCCTTGGGCTTTCAAACATAGGTTTGGGCCACGAAGAATCATTTTCCGATACGGGAAAATGTAGCGTTAAACCATCGTAGCACGATCTATAACGAAGATCATATTATAGGAGGTCGCGCAATTGATCTATGTGCTAAAACACGATAGAGAAATGATATTAAGGATCATTCTCCAATAAAATCCTGCCACACAAAAAGAAAAGTTGGAGGTCTCGTCTTAATCACAAACTCGCGTTGATTAATCAAAGGTAACCTATCACGATCCCAAAGTATAGAAAGTGATCTCGATGATCACTCAATACAGATTTGAAATAATGATGGTTAATTGCTTCAATAACCAACATTCGCGAATAGAAAGACTTCATCGATCGAAAATGAAAATAGAAGAAGAAGATAATGCGAAATGAAATGAAAATCGAAATGAAAATAAAACCGGTCTCATCTTAATCAAGATTCTAAATCGATAAATCTATAATCTTTGATTTTAGACTTTCATTGACCAATAAAAAAAGAAAATGGTCTCATATTGTTCAAGATTTTCATTAATTTGAATAAATCAACCAATCATGATCTTTTGTTATATCGTTGACCAAAGACAAAATCGAAAATGAAAATCTAATTGGAAATAAAAGAAATAAAATAGATAAAAATAAGTGAATTCAAAAAAAGTTAAGATTAAAAATTAGGAAGAAAATACAAAATAGATTATTGACAATTGAAATAATAATAATAATAAAAATAAAAAAAAAAGGAAAGGTTGCAGTTTAAAAAATGGTGTGGTTCGGACTAGGTGACTTGATTGAGGCTTGCCTTTTTTTTGAAAAAACAAAAGGTTGCAGTTTGTAATTGTGATGTTTTGAATTTTATTTAGCTTATGTGGCGATGCCTAAAGTGTAGAGCCTTTCCATTTTTTTGACACCTTCTTTTGTACTATGGGTTTGTTGAATTGGACTTTAAAAAAAAATTGGGCTTCATGTAATTTGTGTAATAGACTTGGAGTGATTTTTTTGGGATATAACTTTGAATGAGAATGAATTTGTAAATTGGATATTAAACTTGGAATGAATTTGAAACTTGACATAAATTGATATTTGGAATGAGATTGAATGGAATTTGAATATTTTGTCATGAATTTGGAATTTGAATTTGACAATTGAATGGGTGATTGGAATTTGAAACTCGGTTATAAACTTGAATGGATTTTTAACAGAAAATGTAACTTGACATGGATTGGAATGGACTTAAAATGGAAATGAATTAGAAACTTGAAATGAGTTTGAAACTTGTATGAATTTGGAGCTTGGACATGGATTGAATTTAAATTTGAAACCTTGAATAAACATGAACTTTAACCCTTGAATGAAATTTGAAGTGGATTTGAATTGGAACAAAATTAGAATAAAACTGATTAGAGTTTGAAATTGGATGAGACTTGAAGATTGGTTGTGACTTGGATGTTGATTTTTGAATTGAAATTGAGTCTTGAGTGGAAACGTAACTTGGACTCTGTACAAAACCCTAATTTAAGTCCTCAACCACAAACACTTGAATTCCATCCACGCTTGTCCTCAAAATAGCATATGATACAAGTGTCTTGAAATATTAATTGCATTGCCACTTTATCAAAACCTTAACTGAAATTCAACTGGCCCTGATGATCATCCACCTAGCAACAACTGCTTTTGCCACAGCCCGATAACTTGATCGCACATGCAACTTGAACTGACACAAACCCTAATTGAATCTTTAGCCACACACCATTTGAATCATCACACTCTTGCCTGGTGGTCTTGAAATGAACTTTGCCTGACTGAGATTAGGTCAACCAATGAACTTCAACCCATACTCATTCCTGACTTGGTGAACCTCAAATAAAACCTAATTCAATCCTTGCAACAACTTGGGCTTAGGAAACAAGAACAATGAAAGCAACCTCATATTTTTTTGATTTTTTGAATAATGGTTAGTGCATGGATGTACAGATGAAATTTATCCACAAGTAGGACAAATTTGGGGTATGAAAGATGCCCCTATCTAATTGTCCTAAACCATGTAAGACAAACTGCTACGGCGTTCAGTCTTTTGAGGTGAAAGTCAATTAGATATGAAGAAAACCAAGAATTTGTCCGAAGAGAAAGAAAATGCTTGGGAAGTTGGATAACAGATCATTGTCGATCGTCGAGTGGACACTGAGCAACTTGCAAAGGTCGCTATCACCAAAAGGATGATAACAGGAGAATCTGACATCAAAAGGATGACATACCTATCACCAAAAGGATGATAGTGAACACACACATAGAGAGGTATCTGACACCAAAAAGATGACAGACCTATCACCAAAAGGATGATAGTAAACTCACATGGTGTCATACCCCAAATTTTGACCATAAGATTTCCCATCATTGTGCAAATCATCATCACAATATGGATGTACCTATATGCCTCATCAATCCTCTTAAAGATTGTTGAGCGTTCACTACAATCAAGAATTAGGGTTTTGAGCCCTCTCAGAGTACTTAGACAAAGGATCAATCAAGAATGGACATGATCCTCCACTTGTCAAGTCTCTCAAACATCTATAAAGGATCAAGGGGTCTCCCACATCAAGAATCAAGCACAAGAGTGCAACATCTCAAGTTGATCAAGCCTCAAGATCATCAGTGTCACCAAATTAGGGTTTTGGTCGACCAAGGCCTCCAGAGAGAAATTTTCCTCTGGGCATGAGCCAATACTTCAAAACATGATCCAAGAAGCTCAAAGGGACCTCATGGACCCAATCATAGAGTCAAAATAGCCTCAGGGGATGCATTCATCAAAAATCAGGAATTAAGGTTTCTTGACCTAATTCAGCCCTAACTTGACTTTTGGAGTAATTCATGAGCCAAGACCTCAAGAAGTGTTTTGAAGACCTCCAATACATCATATTGATCCATTTACAAGATTGGATTGATTCAAAGAACTTGGTTCACAAGCAATACAAGGACCCAAATTCATCTGGACCAATTAGGGGTTCTAATGAAAAAAGTCAACTGTACCTTTGACTTTTGACCAAGACATGATCTCAAAACTTGAGACATAACTCAAGACATTCTATAACACCTATGGAATCCATCCATTAGGTTTGAATTAGTTTGAGGACTTGATTTCATAGAGGATCACTGATCGGTCACCATTTCTACTAGTTTTCGTCAATTATTCGGCATGAATCCGCGAAATCGGTAGCACTTTGTTTTGTATTGTCATTGTTTTTCAAGTCAATTTTACTTGTCATATTTTATTCTCACATTTTATGATTTGTTGTTTTATTTAAATTATATTGCATTTTATGCTTTGGTTTAGTAGTTTTCGATGGTTTCAGGTCTGAGTGGAAAAGCCCAAAGGACTCGTGCGAAGAAAATGGAAGTTCCAGGAATTTAGAAGAGTTTTTGGAAGGAAGCAGAGGATGCCTGGACCTAAAATTCAAAAAACATAGAAAAATATTGGGCAACCAAGTTTCTTATATATACTATGTTGTAGTTCTCTTCATTAGCTTTCTGACGCTTCGAACGGGGACTAAAATAGACTTACGGATCAAAAGTTATAATCGAAACAATGTCGGTTATAAAATCCAGCAAGCTGACACGGCCGATAGTGTTGGCTGACACGGCCCGTGTCAGCATTGATGCTGATTTCCTGAATTTTTTTCATATTTTCTCTATATATTAAGTTGTGGGGGCGCTTTGGGTATTTCCAATCGATCTGAGTGAATTGTGACTATTTATACTAGTTTTTGGAAGGAGAAGACACTTTTGCTTTGACGAATAATTTTACATTGGAGTTTTCATGCGATCAAGTGATCCGGAGAGGGAGATTCTTCATGAGTGCTAACAATTGAAGATCAAAATCATCTGATTACTATTGTAATGTCTACTTTTCGTATTGTATTTCTTTTTAACATTATGAATAGCTAAACCCCCCAATGCTAGGGGGTGTCCCTAAATTGTGATGTAATGAACCTTATTTGAATTATTTTATGAGATTATGCATTCTTCCATTAATCTTTTATTTTACAATGTTCTTAAAGCTTTTTCGATTGGACAAATTGAATTTGATTCACGATTAGGAGTAGGTCAGAAAAACCACCCTAATGCTTTTGCAAAATAATATTGCGGTAGATATTGCTTAGGAATGAGGATACCCCACAATAATCTTTATAAATCATGTCAAAACTATTGCTTGATGTCATTCTGAGATTGCTAAGGAATTCGGGTCAAGGGAGAATATCAAAGGTTTTTCTGTTAAGGAATTAAGGAAAAGCACTAATAAGATTGGGTAAGAAAAGGATTGATGCATGTCTCTTGAATGAAAATTAGGTTTATTGCAGAGCAATTTATACACTTCCCCTAGCATACTTCTCTTATTTGTTTAAGTCATTTTACTCGTTCTGCTTATTTGATTAATAGTTATTACAATTTTTACAACAAACAAACCCCCAAAGGCATTTTTGTTTAATTGAAATAGCATCTGCACTTATAATTACACGCAGTCCTCGAGAGATCGATTATGGGGATAACCCCAACTATTACTACATCGGTAAAAATAGTACACTTGCTATTTTTCCGATCAAGTTTTTGGCGCCGTTGTCGGGGACTGTCAAATTATAAGTTTGTGTGTTAATTCAATTGAAATTTTGTCACTCTGTGACTAAAATTTTATTTTTCTGTTATTTTCATTTTTTATTTTTTTTACTTTTTATTTATTTTTATTTTATAACTTTTGGATTATTACTGTTACTATTAATCTGCGTCTAACATTTTTATGCGAGGAGAACCCTCGGCAAATTTCAATTTTGACGCAGAAACCGAAAGAACTTTACACGCAAGGCATAGACAAGCAAGACTAGCAGCTTCAGAAGCAAAACCGTCAGTCCAAACACCAAAAGAAGAAAAAGTTTATGTTCGCTCAGAACAATCAGATTCAGATTCAGAAACAGGTTCAGAGGCGGACAGAGATACTGTGATTATGGCTGGAAATCAACCAGCGGAGAGACTTCTGGGCGATTACGGTAGAGCAAATACACCGGCTGGTAGGTTGACCATCGTAAACCAACCGGTGAATGTGCCGAATTTCTAGCTGCATCCTAGCACCATCACTCAACTTGAGAGGAGACCTTTCACCAGAAAGTTTAATGAAGATGCCAAAAAACATCTGCAAATATTTCTGACTATGAGAACCACTCTCAAGATTGATGGGTACACGGAGGAAGCAAAGAAGTTAAGAATGTTTCCTTTCACTCTGGCGGAAGAGGCTGAAGAGTGGTTCTACTCGTTACCTGCTGGGAGTATTACCACTTGGGAAGAGATGGAGAAGGCATTTCTGAATAAGTATTTTTCGGTCTCTGTTTATATCCGAAAAAGATATGATATTGTGAACTTTAAACAGAAGGACGGAGAATCTCTCGGAGACACATACAAGAGGTTCAAGAAGGTTTTGGTAGCCTGTCCGACTCACAACATGGATCAAACTGAGCAGATACAGGTGTTCGTCAATGGCCTCCGAATGAAAACTAAGCAACTTATTGATACAGCTGTGGTGGATTATCCAACTTCACCACCGCGACTGGTATCAAGAAAATTATTGAAGCTATTGCAGCCAACGAACATTTGGAGTTATATGATCGAAGTGTGAGTAAATCGGAGGGTGTGATTGACCTGAAGTTGAATAATCAAGTTGTGAAGGTAGAAGATAAGATTGCAGTTGAGGTAGAGAGAAGACTTAAGAAGATGAATCTTGTTACTCAAAGTGCCGCACAAGTTCAAACTGGTCAACCCATGAGTTGTGAGATTTGTAGTGGACCCCATTATATTGCACATTGTGTTGCGACTCCACAATAAATTGAAGAGATAAAATTCCTGAAGCAGAATAATCCCTACGCTCAAATTTATAATCCAGGGTGGAAGAATCATCCTAACTTATCCTGGAAAGATCAGAATCAACAACAATACCCACAGCAGCAACAAGCTCCCCAAAAAGCACAATGGGAGATTGCCATTGAGAAGATGGCCGCTCAAAGCTTCCAATTTCAAGAAGAGACAAGAAGTAATCTAAGGAACACAGGTGCTTCCATTAAAAATCTTGAAGTTTAGATGAGCCAGATAGCACAACAATTTGCAAGTTCTCAAACACCAGGCGCCCTCCTAAGCACCACAATACCCAATCCGAAGAATCATGAGAATGTCAATGTTGTTATCACAAAAAGCCAGGAAGTTGAAGAAGAAGAAGTCAGGCCAACCGAAGAGAAAAGAAAAGAAGCGGTTAAACCTAAGATCAAGTTACCATACCCCTCAAGAGTGACAAAGAAGGAGACACCAGAAAAAAACTTTGAGAAATTCAGCTCATTGGTCAAAACGTTAGAGATTAATATGCCCTTCTTTGAAGCACTCGAACAAATGCCTCTATATAAGAAATTCATGAAGGAGGTCATTGGGAAAAAGAAACCTAGTGGCGAAGAGCTAAAGAGTATAATTGAGGAGAGCAGTGGGGGATCACAAGGTAGGAGAATTCTAATCAAACAGAAAGATCCTGGTTCTATATCAATCCCCTGTACCATAAAGGATAGAATTTTTAAGAAAGTCTTGATTGATTCGGGTGCTAGTGTGAGTCTCATGCCCCTCTCAATTTTCAAAAAGCTGGGTATAGAAAAAATAAGTGAAACAAGAACAAATCTGAAGTTTGCCAACCACACTACCAAGCAGTCATACGAACTAGCAGAAGATGTGCTTGTGACTATTGATAACTTCACATATCCAATGGACTTTGAGATCATTGATCTTCCCGAGGATGAGGAGACGACTATCATACTAGGCCGACCATTCTTGATGACTAGTCGGTGCAGTGTAGATATTGAAGCTGGCACTCTAACTCTGAAATATTTTGAAGAGGAAAGAACCTTAAAAGTGTTGGAGCTCGAGAAGCAAGGTCAAGAGGAAAGTAATCACCCATTAGTCAGAATGATCCGAACTGTGGGAAAAAGCAAAATCTCAAAACCACTTCTTGAAAAACTCTCTGGAATAATCCATCAGGTTGCAGCATCTGAGTCATCTATTGCACCTAGCAAGACTCCAAAATCCAGTCAAGAAGTCAATAAGAGGAAGAAACATCAAAGAAAGAAGAGAAAAAAACATCAAAGGAAGAATGTGGAAGTTGGATGTAAGTTGGATCACAATGTAGCTCTTATTCCTGAACCTGACCGGTGCTCTGTTGTGGAAAGGTCAAGCAACAAAACCTGTAAGCTGAAGTACCCCCCATAGCATTGGGGAGTAACCCGTCGAGCCATGCGACGTTAAACTAAGCGCTTCATGGGAGGCAACCCACGGGTTTTATTTCTAAGAGTTTCTTTTGTTGTGTTTCAGGTTTAATTAGGTACACTCACAATCTTCTACTGTAGGGCGAAAAAAATTTTACAGTAAGCTGACACGGCCCCCCGTGTCAGCTCTACTGTAGGGCCAAAAAAAATTACAGTAGGCTGACACGGCCCCCGTGTCAGCTGACACTGCCCGTGTCAGCTCTACTGTAAAAAAAATAAATAAATTTTTTTGTGTGGATTGAGGACAGAATCCTGACACGGCCCGTGTCTGGCATGCGTGATTTTCATGTTTTATAACTTTTTCCCCCCTCAGTGAGGCTTTGTGATTTACCCTCTCACGCTTGTTCTAAAACATTGAGGTCAATGTTTGGTTCAAGTGTGGGGGGGATTTTATTGCTTTCAGTATTTTTATTCTCAGTTATTTCATTTTGTTCTGTTTATCTTTATTTTGGTTGGTGTGTTTTGTTTTCGTGTGTTACAGATTGAAGGTATTCGTGTCGGATGAATGAGGAGACTTATAGTTAGTGGATGAAAAGGCACAACCCATACTTGCTCTCCAGGAAACCCCCGAAAGTTGGTACTGCTGAGGTGGATAATTGGACGCGACTTTCCAACACTGGACTGATACGGGAGTACTGTGCACCTGAAACGGAAATGAAGCGGCATTACACTAGAGGTACCTTGGAATTTGTCAGTATACCAAACATGGTGAGGATCATAAAAAGCCAAACACCTTATCATCATGAGAGTTCGTCAGGTATGTCTCTGTCACTCTTAGTTTGCATACTCGTCTGTTGGAATTTCAATGCACACATATACACACTGAGGCACTTGTTTGTTTTTAACCCTAAGTCATTCCAGCCTCCCTTTTTATGTTATCCTTCGTTAACCCCCTCGAGCCTTCTTCCTTTTGTTTGTTTATTAACCTCATAATTAAACCATGAGCCCAAACACTCCCTCACCCTACTCAGATAAGTGTTGTTGATTTTTTATCTGTGAAAAATTCTAAGTTTGGGGTTGGGATACCTTTAAGAACTAGGTAAGTGCGAAAAGAAAAAAAAAAGAAAGAAAGAAAAGTTTTGAAAAAGAAAAAAAAAAGAGAAAAGAAAGAAGAAAAAAAAAGAAGTGGAATAAAGCACTTACCTAGAGGAGGATTTAGTTTGAAGAAGTCAAGAAGTAAGCTCAAAGAAACAATTGAGTGTAAACTAAAGAATCCTAGTAAAATGGTGTCTGATACCCTTGATTGTGAAACAGAACAAATACCATAGTGATTAGAATGACGACACTGAGTCTGAGCTAAAAACCAATCGTTTTTCCATTTTGTTTGTTTATCCCACCTTGTCCCTAAGCCCCGTTACAACCGTAAAAGCCCTCAAAAAGTGTGTATTGTGTGCGTTTGAGATGAAAATAGATGTTGTTCAAGCTTATGAGTTGACTTTGCATGCTATGATTATTGAGTGTAAACACTGTAACCCGAGAGATTTGGTGAGAGTGTGAAAAGCTGACAGGTAAAGAGGTACTTTGATGTGAAAGTGTAGCGGACCGTCAAAATTCAGGTAAGAAGGAAATGTTGAAAGAAAAGTGGAAAGATAGTCTCGAAAGATCTCAGCGGTGTTGTGGTAAGAAAATTTTGATTAATTCGGGGGTGACCTTTCTACTGTCTCAAGCATTACTTGAGGACAAGCAATGAGATAAGTTTGGGGATGTGATCGGTCACCATTTCTACTAGTTTTCGTCAATTATTCGGCATGAATCCGCGAAATCGGTAGCACTTTGTTTTGTATTGTCATTGTTTTTCAAGTCAATTTTACTTGTCATATTTTATTCTCACATTTTATAATTTGTTATTTTATTTAAATTATATTGCATTTTATGCTTTGGTTTGGTAGTTTTCGATGGTTTCAGGTCTGAGTGGAAAAGCCCAAAGGACTCGTGCGAAGAAAATGGAAGTTCCGGGAATTTAGAAGAATTTTGGGAAGGAAGCAGAGGATGCCTGGACCTAAAATTCAACAACGTAGAAAAATATTGGGCAACCAGTTTCTTATATATACTATGTTGTAGTTCTCTTCATTAGCTTTCCGACGCTTCGAACGGGGACCAAAACAGACTTACGGATCAAAAGTTATGATCGAAACAATGTCGGTTATAAAATCCAGCAAGCTGACACGACCGACAGTGTTGCTTGACACGGCCCGTGTCAGCATTGACGCTGATTTCCTAAATTTTTTCATATTTTCTCTATATATTAAGCTGTGGGGGCGCTTTCGGTATTTCCAATCGATCTGAGTGAATTGTGACTATTTAGACTAGTTTTTGGAAGGAGAAGACACTTTTGCTTTGACAAATAATTTTACATTGGAGTTTTCATGCGATCAAGTGATCCGGAGAGGGAGATTCTTCATGAGTGCTAACAATTGAAGATCACAATCATCCGAATACTATTGTAATGTCTACTTTTCGTATTGTATTTCTTTTTAACATTATGAATAGCTAAACCCCCCAATGCTAGGGGGTGTCCCTAAATTGCGATGTAATGAACCTTATTTGAATTATTTTATGAGATTATGCATTCTTCCTTTAATCTTTTATTTTACAATGTTCTTAATGCTTTTTCGATTGGACAAATTGAATTTGATTCACGATTAGGAGTAGGTCGGAAAAACCACCCTAATGCTTTTGCAGAATAATATTGTGGTAGATATTGCTTAGGAATGAGGATACCCCGCAATAACCTTTATAAATCATGTCAAAACTATTGTTTGGTGTCATTCTGAGATTGCTAAGGAATTAGGGTCAAGGGAGAATATCAAAGGTTTTTCTGTTAAGGAATTAAGGAAAAACACTAATAAGATTGGGTAAGAAAAGGATTGATGCATGTCTCTTGAATGAAAATTAGGTTTATTGCAGAGCAATTTATACACTTCCCCTAGCATACTATTCTTATTTGTTTAAGTCATTTTACTTGTTCTGCTTATTTGCTTAATAGTTATTACAATTTTTACAACAAACAAACCCGCAAAGGCAGTTTTGTTTAATTGAAATAGCATCTGCACTTATAATTACACGCAGTCCTCGAGAGATCGATTCTGGGGATAACCCCAACTATTACTATATCGGTAAGAATAGTACACTTGCTATTTTTCCGATCAATCACAAGGTTTTAAATTCATATGATAAAAAGTCAACTGTGCAAAAAAACCAAGTTTAACTTTTTTAATTTGTTGACAAACAAGGCTTCCCTAAGTCAAAAACAATGTTAACTTATGGTTTGGATCATCATCCATCAAGAAAACAGTCAATCATGAATCCAGATTTTGTGGTTTGGATCATCATCCATCAAGAAAACAGTCAATCAATTTGTTCAAATTGATTTCGAAGACAGATTTTGTGCCTTACTTTAGCACACGATTCTTGAGTCCAATTTTGGTGACTATGCAAGACTGATCCTCATCCAAATTCAACAAGAATCTCAGTCAATCATGAAGAACCTGCAAACTTGGACCCTAAGGCAAGGATTCTATCCTTTGGCATATGATCATTCAAGTTTGCAAATCCAAAAATCAAGTTTTGTCATTTGACATTGATGTGGAACATAGAGCTGTCATGAACCAAGCCATATCAGTCTAATTGAGTCAAGATTGACTCAAAATTCAGAAGACCTAAAGCTACCAAGACCAGCTCAAGTCAATGGCTAAGAGGAGACTTGATACCTTAGCATTGAAGAAAGTGATACATGGGCATATCCATTGGATAATAGAGTGAACCAGTTGGCATTCACTATTCCTCCAAAAAGAAACTTCCTCTACTATAAATAGAGGTCATTTCTGATGTTTCAAACCACACCAAAACAATACCAAAGCCTTGTTTTCTCACTCTCCCTCTCTTACTTCAATTTCAAGTCATAATGGAGAAATTTGGGAATTCTTGAAACCAGAACAAAAACCACTCAAATAACTATCCAAACACATCATAAATAATCCATTGGAGTTGTTAAAACCTTCATCCTAATTGTACAACACTAAAATCAGAAAGTCAACCTCCAAAACCTCAAATTTTGACTTTTCTGCATTTTTCAAGCCATGTCTTGATCCAATCACTTTCAAAGCCGATTAACCCTTCAAATACTCTCCAAATATCATCCTTAAGTTGTTCCAACAAGTTTCCCTCAACTGTAACACCATTTGAGTGAGTTACCATTTTGGTCACTTTTGCAAGAAAGAGCCAGTTCTTGTTCCTGAGATTTCCAGCTGGTTTTTGATCATCCTAAAAGCATCTAAGTGATCTATCAAGAGTGTCTAAGGCAGTCGATTACTTTTGGCATAAGCATTTTGAAAGATAGCACAAGGAGCTTCAAGAGGTAAGTGCATAACAACTTGAACTCTTTAAAATATGCATTGCTTTGATGTTCATTGATCATAAACATGTCATACATATCATATGTGTTGTGTTTGAACCAATTTATCATGCTATTGTTGCTTGAATGAAGTGGTAGCATAGAACTTGCAAATTTTGGCCTATTTTGAAACCACTATCGGGTTTTAAAATGTAGGCATCTTTAGAAAGTTCTGAGACCGCCATTGGGTTCCTCATGAAATTCTAGGTAGGATCCATCTAAATTTCATCCATTTTCATGGAGAAATGAAGAAGTTATGGCCTTCTTGCAAATGCCTCAAAATCTGGTTTTTGCCTTGGCCTAACTTAGAAATTAGGTCACCCTTATATGCATATGGGGTGGTTTTGATACACGGATGTCTCACCACCCCAGTGGTAGCAGCGCATGTTTGTTTGGTTGGAGGGCGTGGGTTCAACACCCACCCAGACCATTTTTGGTTCCTTTCAGTTTTTTTTGCTATTTTTCTTATTTTTCATCATTTTCTTAATAAATCTCAAAATTAATTTCTCCTTAAATTTTAATTATTTTATATTAATTTTTTTTTTAATTCACAAAAATGTTGAAATATTTTATTCTACAAAAAAATCAAATTTATATTATTTATTTAATATAGCTTGAATTTTTGTATTTAATTTAATTTTTATTTGTTTTCAAACATTTTTAAAATGTGATTTCCACCTTGAATTTTCAAATTCTATTGGATTCCAAGCTTTCATGTAATTAAACATGATTTTTTAAAATATTTTTCAAAGTTGACAACTTGTTTTTGAATATATTTGATATTTTATATCATTTTTTATTTAATTTCCTTTGAAAATTATATTTTTAATTGAAATTAGGGTTTTTTCTAAATTTTGATTTTTCAAACTTCATTTTGAAACACTTTTGGGCATCTAATAGAGTGTAAGTCCCATCCCCTTTGTAAATATACCATTTTGGGCCTCAGTCATTGTATAAGTCCCGATACGATTTTCGAAATAACGGTGCGATCGTTGTTTTTCATCTGGGCATCTCTTTGAGTTATAAGCCCCATCTCTTGTATAAAAATAAACTTTTTGGTGTCTAATAGAGTGTAATACCCATTCCCTTTTGTACATAGATAATTTTTGGGCCTCAGTCATTGTATAAGTCCCTCTGTGGTTTTTAAAATCATGGCGTGATCGTCGCCTTTTCAAAACAATTTTTGGGCCTCTCCTTGAGTATAAGCCCCATTATTTTTCTTTACAAACACTTTTGGGCCTCTATTAGAGTGTAAGATCCATCCCTTTGTACATAAAAAACAATTTTTGGGCCTCTACTATAATATAAGTCCCACAATGTCTATCGGTATCGCAGTGCGATCAATGTTTTCAAATAAGTCATCTGGACCCCTTTTTAAGTTATAAGCCCCAAAATTTCTTTCAAACAACTTTTTCTTAATTCAAATTCAAATTCAAAGTTTCCTCAAAACTTTCTTCAATTTCTTGAAACCCTAAAAGAGGCAATACAGTTGTAGTCAATACTACAGATCACAATATGCTTGGGCTTCTTCTCAGAAGGTAAGTCCCCACATCTTTTTCAATGCATATTTGTATATATATCTGTCAATATAATTGTCTATATATACTTGTGCATATCTTGTTTAGAATTTCCCCCAGCAGTTAGGTCTAGGTTTAGATCAAACCAGGGATCACTTTACAACATAGTCAAAACTAGTTCCCTCATAGGAAATTCCCTATACAGTCTGCCTCCTCTTGGGCTTATACAATATGGAACAGAGAAAGGCATTATTCCCGGTGAAACTTTTCACAAGACTGTCAAACTTAGAAATATATTTATACAAGAAATTCATTTCCCCAAAGAGGATTAATTCCCGGTGAAACCTCTTTTGAATTTCTTCAAACCCTAGAACTGTTCAACAGAGAAAGGATTAATTCCCGGTGAAACCTTTCTTGAACTTTTCTTTGGCTTGTACCCACAGTCTTCTTAAAAGCATCCCCAGCCTCCTCTTGGGCTTAGTACAAGGACCCATAGACTTCTTAGAAGTCCCCCTGCCTCCTCTTGGGCTTAGTACAAGGACCCAAAGGCCTCCTAAAGGCATAAGACAGAAATTAGTCATCTCTACTGGTTCAATCCTCAAGAGAGTCAAAATTTCCAGAACATCAAACCATCTTAGGGTTGATCTTTATCCCTTAAATCCCCAGCCTCCTCTTGGGCTTCATACAAGCAGACTTGGACAGTCTCAGCCTCCTCTTAGGCCTCATTCAAGTTAGACTTGGAAAGTCTCATATTCTCTTGAATCTCACAAAGAAACCCTCAAGCTTCCTAAAAGCACAGGAAAAAAACCTGATAATTTCATCAATATGCTAATCTCCAACAGAGTTAAAACCTCCATAGGTTTTCAAACTCAACTTTAAACTTCCTTGAACCCCCAATAAGGTTTAAAATTTCACCTTGAACATCCCAGCCAGAGTCAATTTACCATCAACAAATCCCCCAAGAGAATCAGAGCCTCATAGCCTCTGATATCTCAACTTTTCCCTGATTCCCAGAAAGAGAAAATCTCTTTGGATTTCCCAACACAATTTGGACCTGCTCCTAGATTTCCATAAATCCTCAGCAAAATATAGCCTCCTCTTAGGCTTCATATAAGAATTTCCCTCAGTGGAGTCAGTCAGCCTCAATCTTGGACTTGGTACAAGACAGATAAAACATTCCCCAGTGGAGTCATTTTCCTTCAGCCTCAATCTTGGGCTTTGTACAAGACATATAAAACCCTCCCTAGTGGAGTCAGTTTCTTTTAGCTTCAACCTTGGGCTTTGATCAAGGCACACAAAAATCAACATCCCCTCGGATGAGACCATAAGTCCACTCTGCAGGAGGATATTTCTTCTATACATCACATATCAAAACAAACAATCTAAGCTTTTTTCCAGATAATTATTGTAAGTGGCACACTTGTTGATTCAAAATCCAAACTGAAATCCTTCGTTTATCCTGGCTAAAAATCATCTTTCATCTAGCAGCTGTAAGGGGCAAGCCTCTGGATTCATAACATCCAAGCCAATGTCCCTCTCTTAGCATGAAAGATTCATAAGGAAAAAGTGGCATTGCTCTACACTGAGTTAAAGCTTTCTTCCTTCATGACATCACCCTTATAAACGAAATTATGGGATTGCTGGATTCACATATCCTATTATAAAGTAATATCCCTTATAATAAATTTCTCATTTGTGATGAATAGGTGAGATATCTCCCTTTAGTGATGACAAATTCTCTCTCAGTCAAACTTTTAGCTTTAATCTTGGGCTTTAAACAAGACACAAACACCCTTCTAGCTTCAAACTTGGGCTTTGAACAAGACACCAAATACCTTTCATCCCATAGAATAGGAGGAACTACGATTGCTCTGATTTCCCAAATCTCTTTACAGGAATACGTAGGCATAAGATTGCGAAATTTTAGCGAGCACACAAATCAAAAACTTTAGGTCCAGTACCTTCCCAAAAACAACATAAAACCAAAAACAGTCTCTCAATTCTCCCAAAGGATAAACTTTCCCAAGACACAGCAGATAAACATAAGAAAGCATTTCAAATTAACAGAGAAACATGCAACAAAAGGCCTATGGATAACCATATATACACTGGGTGTTAATAGCTTCCCTTTGTATAACTTGACCCCGATCCCCAATCTCTTAGCATTTGTTAAAGAAAACATTTGCGTGGAAGGTTAGTTTTAGATATCTTCCCTTTCCTTTCCAGCTTCATAGGATAAAAAAGAAATCAGAAAGTAGCACCCAATTCCAACATTGCGGTAAGGAGGTCGCGTCACCGACAAAAATTGCACGCTACACACGGCTCTTACACCAAAAGGATGACGAATCTATCACCAAAAGGATGATAGAAAACACATGCAACGACCCTTCACCAAAATGATGAAAGTGAGGTCAAAGCTTGCTATTACCAAAAGGATAATAGAGCACACACACACACAAACCCTTCACCAAAAGGATGAAAATGAGGTCCCAACTCGCTATTACCAAAAGGATAATAGTAAGCCCATAGATTCCCAACACCAAAAGGATGATAGTAAACTCACACGGCTTCGACACCAAAAGGATGACAGATCTATCACCAAAAGGATGATAGAAAACACATGCAACGCCCCTTCACCAAAAGGATGAAAGTGAGGTCAAAGCTTGCTATTATCAAAAGGATAATAGTGCACACACATACACACAAACCCTTCACCAAAAGGATGAAAATGAGGTCCCAACTCGCTATTACCAAAAGGATAATAGAGCACACGGATATCTGACACGAAAAGGATGACAGAGCTATCTCCAAAAGGATGATAGTGAACACACGCACACAGTCCCTTCCACCAAAAGGATGAAAATGAGTTCAAAGCTCGCTATTACCAAAGGATAATAGAGCACATAGATATCTGACACCAAAAGGATGGCGAGTCTATCACCAAAAGGATGATGGAGAACACACGCACACAGACCCTTCCACCAAAAGGATGAAAATGAGGTCAAAGCATGCTATTACCAAAAGGATAATAGATCACACACACACACACACACACATACCCTTCACTAAAAGGATGAAAATGAGGTCAAAGCTCGCTATTAGCAAAAAGATAATAGAGCACACAGATATCTAACACCAAAAGGATGACAGACCTATCACCAAAAGGATGATAGTGAACACACGCACACAGAACCTTCCACCAAAAGGATGAAAATGAGGTCAAAGCTCATTATTACCAAAGGATAATAGAGCACACATATATCTGATACCAAAAGGATGATAAACCTATCACCAAAAGGATGATAGTGAACACCTGTACACAAACCCTTCCACCAAAAGGATGAAAATGAGGTCAAAGTTCGCTATTACCAAAAGGATAATAGAGCACACACACAGGATTTTGATATTGTCGTTCATCAAAAGGATGACTCACAAACAAAATAATCCACTGATTACCGGCACCAAAAGGATGACGGGTCTATCACCAAAAGGATGATAGAGAACACACGACTCCGACACTAAAAGGATGAAGGACCTATCACCAAAAGGATGATAGTGACACACGTAACTCCGACACCAAAAGGATGACGGACCTATCACCAAAAGGATGATAGTGAACACCGAGATACCTAACACCAAAAGGATGACAGACCTATTACCAAAAGGATGAAAGTAAACACACACACGCAATGACCAATGACCCTTCACCAAAAGGATGAAAGTGACGTCACAACTTACTTCCACCAAAAGGATAATTGCAAGCACACAATGATATTTGAGGTTGTCATTCACCAAAAGGATGACACACAAACCAAAGGTTTATGGATCGCCGACACCAAAAGAATGACAGTAAGATCAACAACACAAGTTGCTACCACCAAACGGATGATAGAAACTTCCCAATTTTGAGGGCCACCCACACCAAAAGGATGAAGGTTTAAATGAAACAACATGAATGGCTACCACCAAAAGAATGATAGTAAATTTATGATTTTGAGAGTTACCAACACCAAAAGGATGAAGGTTAGGTTGAAACAACATGAATGGCTACCACCAAAAGGATGATAATAAATTTATGATTTTGAGAGTTACCAATACCAAAAGGATGCAGGTTGAATTGAGTTGACAGGGTTTGGCTACCACCAAAAGGATGATAGTAAGGTAATTGACAAAAGGTCAAGTTTGCCGAGGATATGATAAGTGAGGATTATTTGGAGACATCAACAGAAGGTTGAAACAAAGAAGTCACTAAGGAACACTATCCTTGTCAACAAAAGGTTGAAAGGAACCAAACCACTAGGGAACGCCCAAGAGAGGTTGAATTTGTTTGTAGAAGACCCACTGACTAGTCTGAGGATTGCAACTCTATCAACAAAAGGTTGGAGAGACAAGACTCAATGAGGAACGCCCACTGACTCAGAGAAATGCTTATTAGTTAAGTTGGGGATGACAACTTCGTCAACAAAAGGTTGAGGAACACAATTCAATGAGGAAAACCCACTGACTTGCTTGGAGATCACAACTTTATCAACAAAAGGTTGAGGTAACTTTATGAGGAACGCCCATGGATTTGAAGAAGATGCCCCTGCTTGGGCTGAAGATTCTCTTGAGCTTGTCTTGATCAACAAAAGTTTGATACAACTTCGTGAGGAACGACCACGGATTTGAAGAAGATGACCTTGACTAGGATGGAGATCGTCCTTCATGAGGAACGCCCACGGATAAGAATAAGATGCCCCTGCCTGGGCTGAAGATTACCTTGGATTCTTGACTTTCTCAACAAAAGGTTGAAACCACTTCGTGAGGAACACCCACGAATTTACAGAAGATGCCCCGACCTAGGATGAAGATCGTCTTGGAATCTCGAGATTGACCCTGGATCTTGTCTTGTGCATGAATGCTTGATTTTGTACTTATGTTCCATATTGAATGGAGATGCAATGCAAATGCTAATGCACGGAGATGCAAGTGCTGGGGAAGTATGATTTGTTTTAGGTATGCAAATGATGCACATGATGTTTATGATGCTGAATGTGATACGTATGATGCGTATGATTGCAGACATGTGATTGGATATATTTTGAAGGATGCCAGCATGGTGGACTTTTGGGTAGTTGCCAATGCGGATTGGACTTTGGGTGGTGGGAGGGTTTAATTTCCTCGACACTTAGTTCGTTGAAGATGCCATGATTGGAGCAGATGAAGATGCTCTCGAAGCCTTAAGCTTGACCACTTGTTGATAAGTCGTGAGCTCATTCTGAAAGAACCACAACTTATATGCTTGATGGTGAGCGTAACGGCGTGATCGACTAATGAAGACCGTGTTTTTGCTCTGAAGTTGATGATTGCTATTGTTTGGCAAGGTATGCTTAACCAACTTAAAGATACAGAGAAGATTTGCTTTCTGCAACTGGTCTTCCCCCAGTCTGACCGTGGTAATGGTGTGCTCCTGATTAACCAGTTCTGAAGTGATTTGATCTTTGGAAGTTGTGCTTTGAGATGTCTTGTCCCTAGTCGAGCTATTAAATGATTTACCCTTGATTGTGGGTTTTGAGATAGTCTTGATTGAGCTATTGAGGGAGTCTTGCTTTGGGTGACACCACTGAAAATTCTAGTTCCTCTTGGATTGCCCCTTGTTGGAGTGTCTTGGATGTCTAGCACTAATTTGCTGTTAAAATTGCTCATTCACAAATGGTAATCTTAATGCAATGCTCATGCAAGTTTTGAAAAAGTCGTTTATTGGAGTGTCGTGATAGTGTGAGACGAATGGACGGTTAGTCCAAATGTTATGCTGATTTTTTATAGTGTGTGAAAGATATAGCTAGGAGAATGACACCAATGCTGAAGATTAGCAAATATGTGGGGAGTCAATTTACGCAACCTTGCAATAGTACGCTTTCAAAACAAAACTCGCCTCAATTAGGTATTTTGAGGGTTGTAACGTGGTCTGGTTCACGGTTTATGAAACAAAGGACATAAGGCTCAAATCCTGGTTTGTACCCACCCCTTTTTCGTGATGTTCTCCAGTCCTATGTTCAGTTAATTCTGCACATGTTTGTCTGCCAAAAAGGTTGACGGTGTAAGCGTGATGATTCAAGGTTCGCTCGAAATGGTAGTCACCTTATTTTGTTTTTGATGGATGTCAATGACCTTTTGATTTGACATGGTGGTCACTAGATCTTATTTTATTTTTGTTGAGGATTCGAGGGCCTCTTTTGATTTTGTTTTTTAATCCTTATCTTTTGCATGGACTGATTTCGCCTTTCAAGTCCATTGAGATTGCCTTGATTTTTGCC
Source organism: Lathyrus tuberosus (assembly GCA_022829125.1). Lineage (NCBI taxonomy): Eukaryota > Viridiplantae > Streptophyta > Magnoliopsida > Fabales > Fabaceae > Lathyrus > Lathyrus tuberosus. The sequence continues at coordinate 1,134,435 of JALAZF010000794.1, forward strand.
TAAGTCTCCTCTTGAGGTGTTCGATTTAGAAGGATTTTGATTTTGATTTTGTTTTTGATTTTGTTGGATGATTATGACTGCCAAATCATGGGTTATTGATGAACAAACGACATGTCTTTTGGATTTTACTTTGTGATTTGAGTGCGTTATCGGATTAACTGAACACTACCCTGCCCCAGGTTGAGTGTAAGGGTTTAAATATCCGAAGGAAACTGCTACTTCTTGGCTCGAAGTGGTTAACTAGGGATTATCTCGTTGTCTCTCCAGTGTTTAGGGGATTAAAACAATGCCTGTACATCATCGGCGGGATTTTGTCTGAAAGCATACGGTTTGTAATTATGGGTATTTCGTTGTCATCATCCTCCCTCCAATCATTACTAAACAACAATTGATGAAGAGAGTGAAGTGGATAAATATGTGCCTGTGATTTGTAGTAAATGGAAGAAATGAGTGAATACGACATAACTAATTCAAAACATGCATAGTCACTACATTAATAAAACCAAATATGAATGATAATGTTTAAAGCATACAATACTTAAACAAACAAAATAAAATACAAGAATGCAAATGATGGGATGGCATGATGACTGCCTTTCTTCGGGGAGTGAGCTTGACTTGATTTGACTTTACTTGATGCTGACCCTAGTTAGGCGGAGGCAGAGGGTTGTTGATGACATTTGGAGACTTCCCATTGAATGTGAGAGCCTTCGAATTGATCAGGTTTTGCACTTTGTGTTTGAAGGCTCGGCAGTCCCCGATCTGGTGCCCTGGAGCTCCCTTATGATACTCGCAGTGAGCATTAGCATCATAATCTGGAGGAATGACAGTTGGAGAAGCTAGGTCTCTCAGAGTAATAGCCCTTTTCTCCATAATTGAGCAAAGATCTGAGCGTATGTCGTCGGCAGACAATCAAAGTTTCTATCTGGCCTCCTTGTCCTCTGTTCATTAGGCAGACGTTGCTATTGAGCAGTCCGCTGTTGTTGATTCTGAGGAGGATACTAATACCCATGTTGATTGTAGGACCGTTGCTGAGGCGTTGGAGCTTGAATAGCTGGTTGATAAGGCATTGGAGCATATTGTACAGCAGCAACATACAGATACTGGAAGTAAGGGACTTGAAAAGGAATTGGAGGGGGAGCTTGTTGAGCTTGCTCTTTCTGAGCAGAGATGGCGTTTGTTTCGCACTCCTTTTTCTTGTATCCATTGAAAGGCTTCTTGGCTTGGGACTGGCTGCTAGAACCTCCTTGGATCTTTCCGCTCTTCAGACCTTCTTCAATTCTCTCACCAACAATCACCAAGTCAGAGAATCTAGCAGAGACACTACCAATCAGCTTCTCGTTATATTGGCCTTGTATACCCATGAAGATGTCAATCAATTCACGATCAATAAGCGGCGGGTGCACCCTTGCATCTAGCTCTCTCCAGCGTTGCGCATACTCCTTAAAGGATTCGTTGTCCTTTTGAACCATACTCTGAAGTTGAGTACGGTTCGGAGTAAGGTCAGTGTTGTATTTGTATTGCTTGACAAACGCATAAGCTAGCTCAGCCCAAGTGCACACACTGCTACGCTCCAACTGCATATACCTCTCGAGAGATGCTCTAGACAAGCTGTCTTGGAAGCAATGAATCATCAGTTTTTCGTCTCTGACATAGGCAACCATCTTGTGACAGTACATCTTCAGGTGAATGTTTGGATAACTGAGACCTTTGTACTTTGATAATTTCGGCACCTTGAACTTGGGAGGAATGACAACATCTGGCACCAAGCATATTTCTAGAGCATTCAGAGAAGTTGAGTTGTGCCCCTCCATGATTCAGAGTTTCTCAGCTAGATCACGACACATTTTGATGGCTTCAGAATCCTGAGCAACAGCAGGATTGGCAAGTGGGATAACAGCATGATAGTTTTACACCTCATCATTCTGATCTTGCAGATTTTCCTAGGCATGAGGGATAATGACAGCAGGTTGGGCTTGAGGGATAGCTCCAACAGTAACTCCAGAAGTTGGCAATGGTTGAGAAATGGCTCATTCAGCTGCAGTAGTGAAGTTCATAGGTATCACATAAGTGATAGGGTTGGGAACAAGAACTGAGAGCCTTGAGGTAGATCCTTGCACAGGCGCATTGTTGTTGGCAGCAACGTCTTTATGCAGTTCTTCTTCCTTTCTGGCCATAACGATGGCTTCGAGAATCTAATCAATCTTTCCCTTGATAGAGTCCAACTCCTCTATGAAGGCGGCTTGCTCTTGTTGAATTTGCTCCAGCATGTGTCTTGTGTTGGCTCGAGTTACGTACCGGTGTCGAGGAATCAACTTGATTTACTGGAGAAGGAAGGAATACGAAATGAGTTTCGGGTCTTGAAATGAAATGCAAGATGCATAACAGATGCAATGCAATGCAAATGACATGTATGCAGGATGCAATACAAGATGCAAGATCCAGGATCACAGATTCAATTAGTCTGAGGTTGGTCACAGCGAAGGGTAGATGACCAAAGTCTTTGATCAAAGAAACCCTACAGGTAGGCCCTATGAGGAAATTTTTAGGTTCTTTACCCATAAACCCACTCACGGGATAGTTTCTACGTTGACGAATAAGGTTCCTATGATCATGGACACTAATCGCATCAACTTCACGCAACAGGCTAGCTGCATTACAATGAGAATGACAACAAGGTCTCTCCTGAGCGGGGTCCTCATGCTAGGCACACAAGGAGCGAGTCCTTGGGGACTAACACTACACGACCACCAATATAGAAATTGGTTCTAAAAGTGTTTCCCAGAGTCAGGGACCCTTCATGAATCAAGTCGTGCAACAGGCTAGCTATATTACAACAGGATCTACGAAAAGGTCTCCTCTAGGGGAGCTTTTATGCTAGGCACACAAGGAGCGGGTCCTTGGGGACTAACACTACTCGACTTCCAATTCTAAACTAGGTGTTCCCTCTAATTTTACCAAAGCTCGGGTGTAAAGCTTTACTCATGATATCATCCCAAGATCCAACAGACGAGAATAATACCGAGCATATAAAAGAGAAAGCAATAAGAGAACAAATATAAACGAGAAGAAAACAAATAAGTGAAGCTAACAAGCTCATAATTCTAACTAAGATAGGCTTGACTCTCTCTTGCATGGAGAAATTGTCCCCAGCAGAGTCGCCAGCTGTGGCACCTCGAAAAATCGCTAATCGAAAACACGACCCTCGCGCAAAAGGCGCGGAAGAAATTATGGTTCGACAGAGTCGCCACCGAACTTTATTTATACCAAAAGAGAGAAAGGAAAATATCGAGAAAACCTTTAAGGAGATAAGAACATGGTCGTCGCAACCACATTCCGGGTTCGGGAGTTGGTTACGTGAGTGGAAGGTACGCGCACCCCCTCACGTCCGTTGTACTCAATGGGAATCCCTTAGTTCGATTTGTGATGAACGTTAGCTAAGCTTGATTGTTTTCTTATCAATGATAAATGCGAAATGATGCGATAAAAGGAAAAGATGCTAAGGGGAAATGGTGGTTTTTAGGATAGGGTGCTCGCCAAGGATTGGGGCCCTTGTGCCTACGTATGCTCATTCGGACGAGAATGAGAAATCAGAGCAATCATAATTCAACTACGGGAAGGGATAGAGGGAAAACGAAAGATGGATATAAGTGTGTTCGCCAAGATCATCGCAATCTTGTGCTTACGTATCTTACATTCGAATGAATGAAGAATCAGAGCGTTCGTAGTTCGTGGCGACGACCACGTAAAGAAGGAGGTTAGTGTTTTAGGGGACGAAAGATTGAATGAGAAACAACCCAAGGGGCGTGCCGCAAGAGCAGTCACTCAAGAATCCAAGGAATACGAGACTCCAAGAATTCAGTTCTTTCGTGATTGATTATGAAAATGTTTGACAAGTATTAAGTGTTTTAAGACGAAAGGTTGAATGAACAACAACCCAAGGGCGTGCCTCGAGAGCCATTCAATCAAAGATCTGAGGAATACTAGATTCGAGGAATCTCCCCCTTTTGTAAGTTGATTAAGAAAACGGTTTGAAAAAGGTCTAGTCGGATCGGTTGCGAAAAGAGCCACGAGATGTGCAAGTGTGCATTTGATGGCGAGGCAAAAGGCACTCGTCTTACGAGGATGTTTTGAGGGGTAGCTCCACGACGAATCGAGGATTGGTCTGAAAATGGTTTAGTTTGTAAAAGTTGAAAAGATTAAATGAACAACAACCCAAGGGGCGTGCCTCGAGAGCCATTCATTTGAAGATCCAAGGAATGCTAGACTCTAAGAATCTTCTTCTTTCGAAGCTTGATCGAGAAAATGTTTGGTTACGTATTCAAATCGAATTTTGTGAAGGGTTTATTTTGAAAATGGCTCGACGACGAATCCAGGATTTGATTGAAAAGGTGAGAATCGATCCTAGTCCCTAGGGGTGCTCCTAGTTACGAAACCACGATGAAAGGTGTAAATGTGTGCGATAGGTTAATGGCGAATGTTAATGAGCAATCAACTTACAGGGGGTGTTCTGAAAATGGCTCGATGACGAATCGAGAATTAGTTTGAAAATGGTTTTGTCTATGCTAGTCCCTAGGGGTGCTCCTAGTAAACAAACCACAATCAAAGCAAGACTAATGCGTACGTCGAAATGGGAGCGGGGTACATGTAAATTACAGGGGATTGCACTAAATAAAATGTCTCATTGTAAGGTAGCCCAAGAGGAAGTCGTGTGAGTGTGAGGTGTCCTAAACTAAGCCTTGAGCATGAGTCAGAAAAAACCTCATTTGATTAGGGTTTTTGTACATAGTCAAAGTTCTGTTGCTCAGAAAAGTAACCAACAGTCCACCAATTGAGTCTTTTATTGTTTCGATAATTATTAGTGTGTTTTGAACAAGGTATGAACAAAGAAATAGTTAGATGAACAAGATGAATAAGATGAATATGATATAAACAATATGAATAGATGAATATAAGATATAAGCAAGATATAATATTGACAAGAAAGTAAAGTAAGATAATATTAAAGTTAGTGGTTAATTAGTTAGTTGTTAGAACAAATGATCCACGATGGTTAAATAACCATCATTGGGCTTTTAAACATACTTTGGGCCACGAAGAATCATTTTTCGATACGGGACAATGTAGCGCTAAACCATCATAGCACGATCTATAACGAAGATCATACTATATGAGGTCGCGCAATTGATCTATATGCTAAAACACGATAAAGAAATGATATTGAGGATCATTCTCCAATGAAATCGTGCCACACGAAAAGAAAAGGTGGAGACCTGGTCTTAATCACAAACTCGTGTTGATTAATCAAAGGTAACCTATCACGATCCCAAAGTATAGAAAGTGATCTCGATGATCACTCACTACAGATTTGAAATAATGAAGGTTAATCGCTTCAATAACCAACATTCGCGAATAGAAAGACTTCATCGATCGAAAATGAAAATAGAAGAAGAAGATAATGCGAAATGAAATGAAAATCGAAATGAAAATAAAATCGGTCTCTTCTTAATCAAGATTCTAAATCGATAAATCGATAATCTTGGATTTTAGACTTTCATTGACCAATAAAAAAAGAAAATGGTCTCATATTGATCAAGATTTTCATTGATTTGAATAAATCAACCAATCATGATCTTTTGTTATATTATTGACCAAAGACAAAATCGAAAATGAAAATCTAACAGGAAATAAAAGAAATAAAATAGATAAAAATAAGTGAATTCAGAAAAAGTTAAGATTAAAAATTAGGAAGAAAATACAAAATAGATTAATGAAAATTGAAATAATAATAATAACAAAAAGGAAAGGGTGCTGAAAAAAGATGGTGTGGTGCGGACTCATTTGGGCTACAAAGCCCGACCCATAAAGGTGGTCTCTTTTTTTTTTCAAAAAACATTTCCATCAGCATAATAGTCATAAAGAAACAACCTAGCAGCTCACTACTTCAGTCAACAAAATATAATCGTGAAGGGGCAAAGAATGGCTCACAATGAAACAACATGCTCAGAAGAAGAAGAAAGAGTCTTCTCTCCCTCATCGCTTTTCACGTCACAAAGCAAACAAAAACAAAAAGCCAACGTCAACAATTTTCAACCTTCTTCGCCTCCGTCCCTCACTACGTTTCAGCCTTGGATCCTTGCTCCCTTCTCTCTTAGGTTCGTACTTCGTTTCACTCTTCTCTCTGTTTTAGTGAATGGGTTTAGATCTTAATCTCTCTTCTTCTCTTTCTAGGTAGATTTGGTTTTGTTTATGAGTTTGAGAAAGATTTTGGTTTAGTCAAAGGAAGAATAGGGGTTGAATATGGAGGGTTTAGGGGAAGAAGAAGGGTGTTGATTCGGGTTTGAGGGAGGTTCGTGGTGAAGAGTTTTGAAAGAATTCGAGCAGAGGTTTGTTGGTTTTAATTGAACCTCTTCTGTGAGTGAGAATGAGGCTCTCTTTATAGAATGATTGAAGGGGTAATTTGGGGAAATAATTGAAGAATGTGAGCTGGAAATTGGTGAGGTATTTGGTGACGTTTTGCCGGGGTTGGTGCGGTACATGATTTGCAGTTACTAACGGAAGGCATGTGCGTGATTAGAACTTGTGTTGAGGTCATATGGTGTGTGAGAAGGATTTATGCTTGCTGCGCGTATTAGTTAGTGGACTTCATGAATTTTGTACCGGTACAGGGTGTGCGAATTGGTGGCTAGGGTGCATACATGAAGGTTTACGTTGTGGATGTTGTGGGGCAATGTTGTGGGGACCAGTTTGTGTTGCGTCTTTGCAGGTTTGTGAAAATAACGGTTCATTGCGTAGTCGTGAAGCTCGCGCAAGTTTGTGCCTTGGTGGTTCATATATTTGGTGTAGTGTGTGGCTATGGATTTTGTTTGCAGGGATGTTGGAAAAGTTTTGGTGCGATGCGTTGCCGTTATTTACTGAGTCACATGGGAAGAAAGTTGTCTTGGCTTTTTTGCATATCGTTTGGTTTTCATGGCTTGTTGTGTGGAATAACTCACATAAATGCTTTAATGTACATCCTGGTCACGTTATGGTTTTGTTAACTAGGTGACTCGATTGAGGCTTGCCGTTTTCTGAAAAAAAAAGGTTGCAGTTTGTAATTGTGATGTTTTGAATTTTATTTAGCTTATGTGGCGATGCCTAAAGTGTAGAGCCTTCCATTTTTTTCGACACCTTCTTTTGTACTATGGGCTTGTTGAATTGGGCTTCAAAAAAAACAATTGGGCTTCATGTAATTTGTGTAATAGACTTGGAGTGATATTTTTGGGATATAACTTTGAATGAGAATGAATTTGTATATTGTACATTAAACTTGGAATGAAATTGAAACTTGACATAAATTGATATTTGGAATGAGATTGAATGGAATTTGAATCTTTTGTCATGAATTTGGAATTTGAATTTGACAATTGAATGGGTGATTGGAATTTGAAACTCGTCATAAACTTGAATGTATTTTGAATAGAGGCTTAAAATGGAAATGAATTAGACACTTGAAATGAGTTTGAAACTTGTATGAATTTGGAGCTTGGACATGGATTGAATTTGAATTTGAAACCTTGAATAAACATGAACTTTAACCCTTGAATGAAATTTGAAGTGGATTTGAATTGGAACAAAATTAGAATAAAACTGACTAGAGTTTGAAATTGGATGAGACTTGAAGATTGGTTGTGACTTGAATGTTTATTTTTGAATTGAAATTGAATCTTGAGTGGAAACGTAACTTGGACTCTGTACAAAACCCTAATCTAAGTTCTTAACCACAAACACTTGAATTCCATCCACGCTTCTCCTCAAAATAGCCTATGATACAAGTGGTTTGAAATATTAACTGCATTGTCACTTTATCAAAACCTTAACTGAAATTCAACTGGCCCTGATGATCGTCCACCTAGCGACAACTGCTTTTACCACAACCCGATAACTTGATCGCGCATGCAACTTGAACTGACACAAACCCTAACTGAATCTTTAGGCACACACCATTTGAATCATCACACTCTTGCCTGATGGTCTTGAAATGAACTTTGCCTGACTGAGATTAGGTCAACCAATGAACTTCAACCCATACTCATTCCTGACTTGATGAACCTCAAATGAAACCTAATTCAATCTTTGCAACAACTTGGGCTTAGACAACAAGAACAATGAAAGCAACCTCATATTTTTTGGATTTTTTGAATAATGGTTAGTGGATGGATATACATATGAAAGTTATCCACATGTAGGACAAATTTGGGGTATGACACTACCCTCATACATATCAACATGCAAACCCCATATAATTAGAAATCCCATCCTTACCTTAGAGTTTTGCAACGAGTTATTCTTCCTCAACAATGGGTTCCTATTTTTCCTTGAGCCCTAACCTTTTCTCTCTTTTCTCACTTTTCTTCTGTTTCCACGATTTGACCAACATTTCTCTCAACTTCCCATTTTTTATTATTATAATATTATTATTATCATTATTAATATTCTACGAATCCAATAATAATAATAATATTCCCTAATTATTTAAATTAGTAATATCCAACTAATATTACTAATATTAATTAATTAATCATTCTCACCACACCACCAAGTTCTACATAATTAGTCACACACCCCTAACCCTTAGAGTCTATAATTCTAAAGTCACTACCCCCTACCATAGGCTATCCCAACACAACAAAAACACCAATAAGACATACACATACACAACATCATTTAATTTTAATTACGAAAAAATAATTAAAATAAAATAGGGCGGTACAACTCTCCCCCACTTAGAATATTTTCGTCCTTGGAAATTTACCTGATACAAATAACTCAGGATACGCCTCACGCATCCTGCTCTCCAACTCCCAAGTCATATTTCCACCGGCAGCGCCTCCCCACACTACCTTCACGGAAGAAATCTCTTTGCCTCTCAACTGCTTCACTTCACGATCTTCAATCCGCACAAGCAAAGCCTCAATCGTAAGGTCATCCCTTGTCACAACGCAAAAACAACCGGCAATAAACAGAGTCACCACCAAATGTTATTTATCCTGGCGGGGGAAAGGAAACGATCTAAGAAACCTCAAAAAGGGAAAGAACATGGTCTCGCAACCAAATTCCAGGTTCGAGAGTCGATTACGCGAGAGGAAGGTGTTAGCACCCATCGCGTTCGTTGTACTCAACTAGATCCACTCTTGTTTTTTTAATCAAAGGGTACGTACATCTAAAGCCTACTTGCTAACAGAAACGAAAAGGGGAAAAAACAAAAGGAGACTCGAAAGGACTTCGCTGTCCCATGCCTACGTATTCCCTCGTGCAATGGGAAAGTCAGAGTCAACGTAGTTCGAAGGACTACGGGTGGAAAAAGAGGGAAGGGTGCTCGCCAAGACTTCGTCGTCTTGTGCCTACGTATCTTCATTCAAACGAGAATGAAGAAATCAGAGCGTTCGTAGTTCGTGGGACTACGGGTGAAAAGGGGGATGGTTGCCCGCCAAGACTTCGCCGTCTTGTGTCTATATATCTTCATTCGGACGAGAATGAAGAAATCAGAGTGTTCGTAGTTCGGCCTACCACGTGTGGCTAAATGTATTTTATGAGCGATGCTAAGTTCGCATTCCAGCAGTTAGGGACGAGGCCTGTTTGCGGCAGAATGGAAGTAGCATGCCCTTTCTGAAAGAGATTTGAAGGAAAATCCCAAAGGACAAAATGATTTGAACTTGTTTAAGTATTTTAAAGAAATGAATTGACTTTGTTTGAGATGCGTATTGCACTAAAGTCTATGACATAAGAGCGAATACTTTGCAAGATCGCCCCAAATAGGACGTATGCCACGCAATCTAGAGGAAGTAAGGAGAAACTCCCACTATTTATTTCTTATGTACTTAAGGCTCGTGACGTACAATACTCATCGTATTTATTACGTGTTTTGATTTGATTTGGGAGAGAAGAAAGAGACTCAAAGGGCAAAAAAAAAATCTAAGGGAACTCACACCTAGATGTTGTCATGCAAATGGTCCTATAGTTGAGGATGAGAAAGGGAACTCTACCCTAATGTTATCATACAAGAGATGGACCTAAGGTTGAGGTCAAAAGGAGACTAACCTAATGTTGTCATGCAAAGGATTGAGAGCCTAAAGTCTATCCTACTCCAAGAGTAATAAAAAATTAAGTTGGACTAGGAGGCCCTAAGGGAGCATGCAAAGACAAGCAAAAACAAGCTAAAAGGAAGAACAAACAGCAACAACAACAGCGCTTCAGCTCAGCACAACGATAAAATCCAGCAACAACATAACACAACATTTAATAGCGCATGTTTTCAAAACAACAACATGTGTATATGCAGCAAGACAGAATGAGGGCATTTTACAGCATGTATTCACAAAACAACTATGTATGTAACAACAACAATATATGCATTCAACAAGATCAAGCACACATTAACATGAATATGCAATACGAGAGTGAGCTAGCATTAGCATGTATCATCAAACAAACAATCATCAAGAACATGTACCATGCAATTAAAGCACTTGACACGAACATGTATCAACAATTAAACCACTAGCATGAACATGTATCATGTAAACCAAGATTAAGCAATGTTGACATGCAAGCAACAACCCACAATGAATCAACATAAGCAAGCTTCAACCATCAAGCAAGATTAATCAACATGCAATCAATATGATCAAGTACTCATCGTGAACATGTAATTAACAATCACAAAGTTTAAGCGCGTAAGCTAACCACAACCCTCACAAATACTGCAAATAGATCACGTTTTATCAAGAAAAATGATCATACAAAGTGATAACAAGTTACTAAAGGAAAGGAACCAAAACAGTCCACAAAAAAAGTAAAAATTGCAAAAATTATAGCCGTAATCGGTTACGCCAAATGCCGTAATCGATTGCGGACACGAAATAGGCAGATCCAGGTCGTTTTTTGCCTTCATAATCTGTTACGCAAAATCCTGTAATCCGTTATGGAGGCAAAAAAAAGCAAAAACAGCTTCATGAAAAGCATTTTTCAGAACCACTTCTCCAATTAAAAACCAAATGTTAGAGCATGCAATTGTACACAAAAATTACATCAAACATCAACAATTAAACACCAATTGAATCCATCAAACATCAAAATCAACAATTAAATTAATCAATGGATCAATTCACACCAAAAACCAATGGATCTACATTGTGAAAGTTGTAAATAAGCTAAAATGAGTTTGGATCTAAGAATCACCAACCTACAAAGTAGAGATTTGCTTTGGCAAGTGTTGCAAGCAGAATTTGATGCTTAGAAACAAAGAAATCCAGAGATCGAAGAAGCTTTAGCAATAAAAGTTGAAGATCAATGCAATAATCCAAAAATAAACCAAAAGCTCTTCAATAAATGATTCCAAAACTTGATCAAGATCCAAATAAGCTCTCCAAATTTAGAATGGAATAATGGAAGATTATGCAATGGAGGTTTAGCTCAAGAATTCACAAATTCCAATGCACAATTTGTGAAGTTTTTTTTGGTTATGGAGCTTTAGTAAGGGTTTTGGAATGAAGATGAAAATGGAGAGTGAAAGTGAGAGAGAATTTGAGAGAATTTATAGGGAAAATGAAATTATCAATGAAGTTGTGTAAGGTTTAGAGCAAATTCATTTAAATAGGCTCTAGGTTTAGAGTGTAAATGAGGTTTGGAGTGTGCTTTGGAATTAGCCCTTGAACTGGGTTTGGAATAAGGCTTGGCACTTGCTTTGGAGTTGGTTAAAAATTTAGGTTCTAGATCCTTCCAAAAGATACTAGAATGAAGCAAGCAAAGAAAAAGACCACAAGTTGCTGCAAAACTGAAAAAAATGCTCTTTTGCAAAATCTGCCTGCGTAACGGATTACGGGATTCTGTGTAATGGGTTACGAAGGAAAAAATGACATCCTGGGCTGTTTTCGTGTCCGTAATCGATTACACAATATGCTGTAATCGAGTACGAAGGCAAAAAAGTGAATTTTCTGGCCCATTACACCCTTTTTTAAGCACGTCTCCCCAGTTGAACCTTAGCCTTGAGTACTAAGCTTGAATAAAACCTGAAACATGATAGATAATCTGTCTAAAACCACATCATGTGAACTCTGTGCTTTGTGTTTCTGATTCTGAAATAATCAAACCATCCGCTGAGCAAAATAAATTCTTGATGCCTCTGATGACTGTCTGTTTAGCTATGAATACTGCTGAAACAACCTCTGAAATGAAGAAAGCTCTAAACTATAAGAAATACACTATGATCCCATGTTCTAGAAGACCAATGTAATGCATGAAAAGATGATGCAAATGAAATGAAGCATAAGCCAATCAAGGTTGAAAAAGGGAGGGAAAACTTTGGGGTGCAACAGCTGCCCCTATTCAATCAACTTAAACCTGAAGGTATGAAAGACAACGACGTTCATACATTCAAGGTAGAAGGGGATTGCATATATAAAGAACCATAAAATTTTCACTATGTGGGGAGAGAAAATAAGCAATTGGGTGCCATCCAAAGGTGGACTTAAAAGAGATTGACGGTCGAAGCGAACTTAAAAGGGTGTTGGCAAGAAGTAGAATCAACGGACTTACGACCTGATGTAAAGAGAATATGACTTTGTTGGGGAATAAGCAAAAAAAATATGATTAAAATCTGTAGGGAAAACAGACGAGTGATGGCTTCAACAGGGATGGACATAGACGAGTGTCAAGAAATAAACACGACGAGTGCTGAGGTCAATACAGACGAGTATTGAAATAAAAGAGGTGAACACATACGAGTGTCAACTGCGTTGGGGATAAACACAAATGGGTGTTGAAGGATCAATACGGACGAATATTGAAAAGAAAGACGACAAAAACACGGACGAGTGTTAAGGATCAATACGGATGAGTATCGGAAAGAAGTAAAATAAACACAGATGAGTGTTTAGATAAACACAAATGAAAGAAAACACGGACGAGTGTTAAGGATCAATACGAATAAGTATTGAAAAGAAACACGGACGAGTTTTAAGGATCAATACGAATGGGTATTGAAAAAGGAAGATAAAAGAAACACGGACGAGTGTTAAAGATCAATACGGACGGGTATTGAAAAGGAAGATGAAAGAAACACTGACGAGTGTTAAGGATCAACACAGACGTGTATTGATGAGGCTGAAACAAACATGACGAGTGTTGAAGATCAATTCAGACGGGTATTGAAAAGAAATGAAACAAACACGGATGATTGTTTAAATCAATACGGACGAGTATTGAAAAGAAATATGAAAGAAACACGGACGAGTGTTAGGGATCAATACAGACGAGTATTGAAAAGGAGGAAACAAACACGGACGAGTGTTTTGATCAATACAGACGAGTATTGAAAAGAAATATGAAAGAAAGACGGACGAGTGTTAAGGATCAATATAGACGAGTATTGAAAAGAAGGAAACAAACACAGATGAGTGTTTTGAGCAATACGCACGAGTATTGAAAAGAATTATGAAAGAAACACAGACGAGTGTTACCTGAAGCTAGGGATTATGAAGAACACCAGTTCTATTCACCAAAGAGTTTATGGAAGAAAAATTATCATCGTCAAAGGGATACATCATCAAAGAGTTGATGGGAAGGAAACTTTACTTAAAGAGACACATCGTCAAAGAGTTGACGAAAAGAAAACCAACATTACCACAGGAATAATAGAATGAAAACTGACATCGTCAAGGGGTTGACGGAAAGAACCAACTGACATCATCAAAGGGTTGATAAAATGAAAACTGACATCATCAAAGGGTTGACAGAATGAAAATTGACATCGTCAAAAGGTTGACAGAATGAAAACTGACATCGTCAAAGAGTAGACGGAAAAGAACCGGACATCGCCAAGGGGTTGGCAGAAAGAAACGGACATCGTCAAAGGGTTGACGGAAAAGAAACTGACATTTAAAGATACACATCGTCAAAGAGTTAACGGGAAGAAACTGACATCATCAAAGGGTTGACGGGATGAAAACCTGACTGAAGGAACACATCGTCAAAGAGCTGACAGAAAGAAAACCTGTCTTCGGAATTTCGTCATCAAACAGTTGATGGACAAGGACTGATTGAGGGTAAGATCAACGTATGATCTACGACCCAGATTGAAAGAGGGTAAGACCTACGTATGATCTACGACCCAAACGAAAGGTAACCAGAGAGGTTGATTAAAATGTCTGCTGAGGAATGGACTCGGCATTATCTCTGGGGATATGTCAATGTCTTGATTAAGGGTTGACTCAGGCTTTCACGCAAGGCACCAAAACTGGCTTATGCTTCGCATGCATGTTTGACTTTTTCCATGAGGTAATGCTCCATTGCAAGATGGAAATGCTACGCATTTGAGGATGAAATATGCTTATGTATGCTCAGACTGCTGAGGAAAGAAGGATGTGCCAAGTATGATTGGCCTTTGCTGGGAAGGACAAGTGAAACCTGATGGTGATTGGTTTTTTAGATTGGTCTTCATTTCAAAGGTGGGATTTTTCTGGGTACCAATGTGGATTGGATTTTGAGTTTATGTGGATGCTAATAGGGATTGGACTTTTGGTGGTTGCCAATAGGGATTGGGCTTTGGATGAGGTGCCAATATGGATTGGGCTTTGGATTTCTCGTTTGGTTTTGCAAGGCTTCATGCTATGCTATGCTAGACGAATGATATGCATGAGCGAAGTGACATGACTACTGCATGGTAATGATTTATACAATGATACGACGGCTCGACCGGTGGCTTCGAGGTAGGTCAGGTACGACTGACGTTGGAAAGTGTTTTGTCTGGCTACAAGATTTCTGGTTGAATGGTTATGGGATGTATTCAGCATGACTTCACGACATTCATCTTGAAGGTTGACAGAACATGCTTAAGTACCTATGGAAGTATGGAGAGGAAACATTCCTTTGTCGCTAGTCTTGCCCCAGCCTGCGGGATCTCTGTAGGTATCTGCCTCAAAAGAAAACCTGGGACCTCTCTACCCTGATGGTTTAAGATGGACTTCCCTAGTATTCTGAACCTCGGAGAGGTGCTTCGGATTAATCTTCGCTCTGGACCGGATTAACTTCTTGTGTTCTTGGGTGGCCTACCCCTAGCCTTGAAGTGATTTTGCCCCTAACTGGCTGATTTTCGAGCGATTTGTCGAATCTCGACCTGATTGCCTCATATTAACTGAATCTTGGAGTGTCTTGTCTTCCTGCTCAATAGAGTCTTTCAGGCGTTTTTCATCTTAGCTTGATCAATTCTTCCATTGCAAAAACTCTCTCGATGTCAAGTGCTTACCCGCAAGTAAAACTGATCGTTTCGAAAATGATAATTTTAATGTAATGCATATGACAATTTTGAGATCCAAGTCCGTTCACTGAAATTATTTTGCGACATATAGTGAATAAATCATTGATCAGAATGTCACATCGATACCAACATGAATGGTAAGAAAATCCTTTTAAGAGTCATCTTTGACGCGATTACCGAAGTATGCATTCAAAACAACCCTACTTCAATTAGGTCTTTTGAAGGTTGTAACGTGGCCTGGTTCACGATTTGAGAAAGAAAAGATATAAGGCTCAAAGTTTTTTTTAACCCACCCATTCTCCTTGATGTTCTCCAGTCCTACGTTCAGCTAATTCGGCACAAGCGTTCACCTTTCAAAAGTTATTGAATGGTATGAGTGATGGTTAAGGAACCCACAAGGTTTTCAGAGTGGCAGTCACCCTTTTGTCTCTGGTGTCTGTAGTCACACGACTTTGTTCTTTATCAAGGATTTTTCTTTTGTAATCTTTTTCGCTTTTCGCTTTTCATTCTTTTGCTTTTTTTTTGTTCCCTAATTGTTGCCTGGACTATTTTTTGGTTTATTTTAAATGTCCAGCAGGATGTCCTAACTTTTGCCTATTTCACTTATGTTCAAGTCATTGACTTAGCGGGCTTTCTTTTTTTTTCTTTTTCTTTTGATTCCTTTTTTATGAACAAATCATGTGACACTGGCTGTCTGACTTGCAAGGGCTGTGACTGCCTCATTCCTTGTAGTGAGGGAGAACCATTGTGGGTTTTGTGAGGTATGACCTCTTGTGAGGGATAAGATGTGATTGATCCTCGAATGTGACACTCATCTTTTTCCCTTTTTGAAATCTGAACGTATGGTCCAATTAACTGAGAACTACCCTGCCCCAGGTTAAGATTGAGGGTTTTTCGTTTTAGAAAGAAATTCCTACTTCCAGGCTCAACAGGGTTGACAAGGGATTATCTTCCTTATGTCTATGGTGTTTAGGGATTTGAAACAATGCATGTACATCATCACCAAGGTTTTATTTCAAAGCATACAATCAGACGTTTTGCATCTTTCAATTTCATCATACTCCCTTAGACTTTGCTTAAACAAGCGTTTGATATCAATAAAAAAGAGTATGAGTGAACACAAATGGATTTAATCAAAACATGCATATTCATTTCATTAACATTATCAATTGAAAACATACAAGTTTTACAAATGAGTTTGCACTTAACAGAAAAGAAACTACAAATGTAAAGTAAAGATATGATCTAAAGGATTGCCAGCTTCGGGGAACTGGACTTTCCAATCTTGATTTGCAACTGAGGTAGCCATCTTCAGAATTGCTCGTTGAGATCAGTTTGATAATCATCTACGCATCTATTCTTGGCAATTTCTTCCATAACATAGACTGATGGACCCACATAACCAAGTGAAGGAATGCTGATTTGAATGCCTTGAGGCGTGAATGAGAACATCTCAGAGTCAAGCAGAGTCTGAACCTTGCTATTGAGCACCTTACAATCTTCAGTTGAATGCCCGTGTGCCCCAGCATGGTAGTCACATCGGGTGTTGGCATCAAAACCTGGTAGGTACGGAAAAGGCACTGGGTTCAACTCCTTCAGTATTATTAATCCACCTTTGATCAAATCTAGCAATACCTAATTGTACGACATTGGTAGCTGAGTGAAATGCCTTTCTGGCTTTCTTGGCCTTTGTTGAGCGTGCTGACATGGCTGATGCAGAGCGTGCTAACATCAGTATAACCGTTGATACTGAGGAAGTCCTTGATTTGGAGAAGGATATTCTCCCTGTGGAGAGAATGAAGACCCAAAAGGTTGCTGACTCTGAACAGTTGAGATGCATAGGTATTGAGAATAAGGTAGCGGAGGTTCCTAAATGGAATTATTTTCTTCCTCCCATTCTTCTTGGGAACTAACAATTGATTCACTTTTACTAGCTGGGATGTCCGAGGCGCCTTGGATCTTTCCTCTTTTAAGGCCGCTCTCGATGCATTCCCCAACTGATACCAAGTCAGAGAAGTTGCATGTCCCACTGCCAATCATCTTATCCAGGTATGGACCCTGCTAAGTATTCATGAATAGGTCAACTAATTCTCTATCTGAGCATACCCTCTGAAGAATTCATTATCCTCTTGAGATAAGCCTTGCAACTGGATGTGGATGGGAGCCATGTCAAGATTATATATGTATTGCTTCACAAAGGCGTTAGCTAGGCCAGACCATGATTGGATGCAACCACTATCGAACTACATGTACCAACTCAGTGATGCCCCACTCAGACTATCTTGGAAACAGTGAATCATAATTTTGTCATTGCGAATATACGAGGTCATTCTTCTGCAAAACATCACCAAATGTTGTTTTAGACAGCTATCCCCTCTGTACTTCTAAAAATTTGGTGTCTTGAACTTTGGAGGTATTACAAGGCCATGTACCAAACACATGTTCAAAGCATTCAGATCAAGAGTACCACGCCCTTCCATGACTTTAATTTTCTCTTCCAACACGCGATATCTTTCAATAATCTCAACAACTCGTGGGTCCTTGGTTTTCATCACAGGGACCGCCCCTTGGAACTCTGGCATAGAGAATGAAAAACTCTGATAGTCCGTAGCATCAAGAGAAGAGGAATGTCCATCTCAGACAATGGGACGTTCTTGTATAGTAGGGTTCTCAACATGGATCCGCACAGGCTGAGCTTGAGCAACATTGTTCACTTGAGGTGGAATAACATTCCTAGTGATTGAAGTCCTCTAAATATTGGCATCTCTCTTTGCCAAGGCTGTCATAGCTTCCACAAGTTGGTCCAACTGGCTTTTCATCAATTCAACATCTGCCCTGGTCAGAAACTGGCTCTGCTCTCCTGAGTTCATGATCCTTCCAAAATCTACTTCAAATCTAATACAAGAGTCGGGAAATCAACTGCGGGCTGGGAAAAAGATGGATGAGCTCTGTTGTTTCTTGGTGAAGAATGATATGCAAAATGATGCGTAAATGCTTATGTTATGCAATGTTATGAATGCAATAGACATGGGACCAAAGCTTCCATATATTCTGAATAACTGCTGCACTAATACAGAACAAGTCGAACATAACAGGTTCAAAAGTATGCTATGACGAGAATACCAAAAAACCAAGCTCAAAAGTTCATACTGACAAGAAAACCAGAAAACCAGGTAGGATGAAGGTCAAGTCATGGATAAAGGCATCCTAGCAGGTCCTCAGTCTCACGGGCTCTCAGGTCAAAAAATGATAATACGTTACTGCTATGACATCATGGTCATCATGACCACGTGGTTTCAGCTGTCTAATCAAGATGTGCAGGCACCCAAAAGGGTAATCATCACTCCCTTATTTACTAAGAAGTAGTGGGCTACCACCTGCAACCATCTCATCTCACCGTAACGGATTGACACGTGCCCCACTATCTCAACCACTAATCATAATGGCTGAAATGAAGCATTTTGTTTCACACTATAAATACTCTTCTTCATTTCTTTTTCACTTTTCCACCTCTCTGAACCTTCTTCTCTCTTTCATGCGCAAGATAACTGTTCATCTTCTCTCAAACAAACGCAACCAACTCAAAGTACTCTTAACTTTCATCGTCAATGGCGTCCAAGAAAACATCAACGCTTGCAAAAGATGCCAAGAAGCTACCAGCTCTCCGTCCTATCCACAGAATCATTGGCCCTCACGTCATAGGTAATCCGCAATACGTTCCCAAACCTCCTCTTGAGGAAGAAAAAAGACGAATCTACCAATCTCAGGTACTAATTCCAATTTTTGTTGCTAGAAGAGTACACGCTCTTCCTGGTCCCTTACCAGAACTTGATACTGATCCTGTGAAACTTAGGGAATTCTTCCCCAATTATCATAGGTATAGACCCATGGCAAGTAGGAAAAAACCTAAATCTGTAACTGAAATGAAAACCCCTGAACCACAAAAGGGAACAGAAACCCAGGCCACATCTTCGACTGAGCTAGAAGAAAATACTATTAACTTAGATTACATGAGCACTACTCTTAGAGCATTCCGCTCTTGCCCTTTATCCAAAGACCCGGGGAATTATCTGACTTGGCTGGCATAGATAGAGAAGAAGAAAGCTGACTTTTGGAAGGAAATGAAGATTTTCAACTTGATCCAATTGTCGAAATATGGAC
This sequence comes from Lathyrus tuberosus, assembly GCA_022829125.1. NCBI lineage: Eukaryota > Viridiplantae > Streptophyta > Magnoliopsida > Fabales > Fabaceae > Lathyrus > Lathyrus tuberosus. Next base: position 1,153,891 of record JALAZF010000794.1, read on the forward strand.
CTGGATATTGTCAACCTATGCTGCTCACCTCCCTATATTTTTGGGACAGTACTCACAACAACTTTCACTTCCCTTGAGGAATGTTAACTCCCACTCTCTTCGACATAGATGCCATTACTGGCCTTTGACCCACAGGAGAGTCTTTCGATCCAATTCAGATGACAGAAGACAATATTAGCTTCGACGGGAATCGAGCCACTTTCACTAACTACATTGCTGACCATCATCAGCAAGACACTGAAGAAGTATCTAACGAAGAACACATTTCTTTTCTAGCTATTTGGTTATCTCGATGCGTGTTCTGCTCAAGGTCTCTATAGGCCGCGGAGACATTTCTGTCCATGGCTAACCAACTTCATTTTCTTCGAAAGCTTTGCCTCAGCCAAATGATCATTGGTTGCTTGTTCGAATCCTTGGGGAAAAGTGTAGCACTCCTCAAAAGTATTCAGAATGAATCAAACTCAAACTTGAATCTAGCTGGTCCATTATGGCTACTTTAGCTGTTGCTGAATGCGACCTTCGAACCCTCGCCTTCGACGTGCAACACTACTGAGTACTTAATGATGTATGCTAAGTGCTACAACTTTACTCCTTATATGGCTCCTTTCTCCAAAAGGACTTGTGGCCCAGAATGGTTTACGCGAAAGTTTCCCCCTGTGTCGAAAGACCTAGAAGCAGAATCCATCGCCATTTAGGATGCCTTCCTCACACCAAAACTAATTGCCACCAGACTCTGTCCCTCTAGAAACCAAATATTCCTTCTTAGCTACCAGCCAAACCTTGTTTCTTGACAGTTTGGTATTAGCCAGATTTTACTAAAACCCATTTTTTCAAGGAAAAGTATAGCCATTCTCTACAACATGCACCACACAGAAGCTGAGTGCATCGAAGAGATAGCTCGTTACTCTGGCCTCACTCAACTTACTCCTATCCCTATCTCTCCATCTTATTATTGTTCAAAATAATATGACACTTGGTGGAGGCAATATTATCTTACAGAAATGTTCGAAGTCAATGCTTTTACTCAACATCTAACTTCTGCTTTTGCTGTTATACAGGATAAATCCAAGAAAGGTACTTCGACTCACATCAAGGAGATTGAAAGATTCCAAAAACTAAACTTCCTATCGATTTGATGATCTTAGTAGAACAATCCGTGAAGAAGCAGTTACTTTAAAAGAAACGTTTATGCAAAAACTCCCAGATTTAAAATACCTTCTTATGTTAAACCATATCAAAGGTATGAGTTTGCTTTTAACTTATATCCTCCAAGGTTCCCTCGACTGTCAACGACTAATTTTGGTGTGGCCTTTAGGCCTCCGTTTCCCGACTGGTTAGTCTGTGAGGACTTTTTGAAAATCCTTCAACAAGAATCTCAAAAGCTGGCGAAACGGGTGGTTCCGACTAAGCACACTTTGGACAGTTTCAAAGGGCGTCTTCATATTGGCATAGAGGATGTTCAAATACTCTCTCCCATACTTAAAGGCGTGGAATAGAAGAATTTATTTTAGTTTACTTTCTCCTCTAACAGTTTTCTTGATGTTTCTTGTATTTGTGGCAACTGTTTTTTACTCATATTTTCTAGTTGTCGACCGAAAGAAACTTGTTAAGGCTCCAACAAAGAAAGCTGCTAGTCTAGCCAAGGACGAAGGCGATGACAAAAACACTGTCAAAGCAACTGTAAAAAAGGTACACTTTGTGTTCTTCTCATTTTCAATTAATATATCACCCTCATATATTAACGTTTGTACCATTCTCCAGGCTTGTCAAAAGCCTCCACCTACTCTAAAAAAGCGTAAGGTTAAAGAGCCTCAAGTCCAACCCATCGAATCAGATGAAGACCTATCACCAAACACCTCCAAAATCCCCAAGAAAAAGAAGAAGGCCAAAGTTTCTGATGCCACTTCTCAACCAAAATCCACCACAACAAAAAACATACCATAAATTGTTCCCAAAATAACCAATGTTATTTCTAAGCTTGCCACCAAAAGCACTCCTGAACAAGATGAAAGTGATAACTCCAGCCCCGGTGCTGAAGGTTTTAAGGTATTAAACTTCCTTTTGAATTGTTTAACTAGCTTTCGACTTCGCATTTTTTTATTTACCATAATTCAACTTCTTTTGGAGGATGGCGCAGGTGGTACAACATAATCAAGTGTCAAATACACAACCCCTGCAAATACCAATCCCCCTTCAAACCAACCTACTTTCAACGAGGAATCAAAAAAATGTTCAGCAGCCGAAGCCAATGATCCAGTCGAAGAACAGTGAGGCCCTTCTCCTCCTAAGGGTGCCACTCATCAAAATCAAACAGCTGACCCAAACAATAAAGAAGATGAGGAAGAACAGACTCTCGTTATTGAAATCTATGATACAATGGATGTTGATGACCAAGCCGATGACGCTTCGCCATAAGTTTCTATTCAAAGTGAAGATGGAGATGAAGGGGAAGAAGAAGAAGAAGAACAACATGATGAAGGACACTCCATGTTTGACTACGAAGCCAATCCTCCAGAAGATGAACTCGAAGAAGAAAAAGAAGAAGAGACAGCGCATGAGTTAAGACCAGATGAAACCATCACACCTACTCGACCTCCTAAAACTTTCAAGGACACTAAAGCCTTGTATACTGGAACCAACAGTACCTTCTCCTCAGAGGAATTAGCCAGACTAAAGAAAAATAACCCTGCAGAATACTTGAAGGTTATCCTCAGTACAAGAGGTAGTTCAGCGAAAAAGTGTTCTAGTTCTTCGACAACTTCTGGAGATCAATCTGGCCCCAAATCTACTAACCATCTGCTCCAAAAAATTAAAGAGAAAGTCTTTGAAGTTGATTTGTTCCAACTCTTAGAGACCAAATTTTCTACTTCTTTCGACATCAAAAATCTCCTGAAACAAATCGACGTCCTAACCGCTTCTCCTGAAGTTGTTGATGTTATCCTAGATCTTGGACTACTAATTGATCACGTAACTGCAGATCTAAATCGTCGAAGTGACTTTACCAACAAAAATCAAAATAAAGTGAGCACTCAGACAACTGAATGGGAAGCTGCAACTGAATCCACCAATAGAGTTGTTGTGTTGGAGAAAAACTTCAAACAAAGCCAATAAGAACTCACAACTGGCTCCAACAATATTGCTGTCTGGGAGAAACAAATCAAGGAATTGCAAGCAAAAATCAAGAAGGAAAAAGAGCGCGAATAAGAGATCCAAAAATTTAACCGCCAAGAACTCGACAATGAAATTCAAGTCGGAGTACATCATGTCGATCGAGCTCAAGTTTTGGGAGAAGAGATTGACACTCTTACTTTGAACAAATCTTTAATTGATCGTCGTCTATTTCTCTCCAAAATGAAATACGAACGCATGAAGGCCTCTTTACCCTTTTGATAATCTTGCTTGTAATTTGTGATGTAATTTGTTGAAGTTCATTTTGATTTCAAATTTTGCTGCTTATAATGACTTAGCCATTTTGGCATTTAATTTAATTTACCATTTTGCCTACAAATTTTGCATATAAATTATTCTGCTAATATCTTAACTTCCTGAAGCATGGGCTTATTTTTCTTCAAATATTTCCCATTTACTCTCATGAGCCTTCGATCTTCAGCAAATTCTTCGATTTCGTACGCATTATTAAAAAATAATTGCACAACTTGGAACAGACCCTCCCATTTTGGGGACCATTTACCCAAAGTTCTATCTCTCTTATCCATAAGCAAAATTACTTTCCAAACTAAGTCTCTAGATGAAAAAGACTTGACCTTTACTTTCTTATTGTACGCCTTTTCTACTCTTTTTATTCTGCCTTCTCAATAATTCCAAAGCATTTAACCTTTCTTTATCCAATTCTACCATCTCATCCAACATCATGTTCCAATAAGTTTCAGATGGAAGTTAGTTCTGTCTTTGAACTCTAGTCGATTGAAGATAAATCTCGACTGGTAACACTACATCATGTCCAAAAGTTAGTCGAAAAGGTGTAGCATTTGTAGTGTCCTTAGGGGATGTCCGACAAGCCCATAAAATTTGGCTTTTTTCCCTACATGCTTCTTTATTAGTCTAATAACCACCTTATTGGCTGCCTCCACCTGACCATTCGCCTGAGCATAATAAGGTGTTGATGTCAATAATTTGATTCTTATATCCTTGGCAAACTCTTGGACCTTTCGACCAGTAAACACTGATCATTGGTTTGTTGAAATTGTCTCTAGGATCCCAAACCTATATATTATATGTCTTTGTATAAATTCGATTACTGCATCCTGATCAACATTCACCAAAGGAATGGCTTCAATCCACTTAGTAAAATAATAAATACCCAATAAGATATACTTGTGACTTTTTGAAGATGTTGGTCGAATCTCACCAACTAAATCCAATGCCCAACCCCTTAAAGGCCAAGGCTTCACAATAGAATGTAACTCACTTGCAGGAACATGTTGTATACCAGCATGCTTTTGGCATTCTTGGCATCCCTTGGTAAACTCAATGCATTCTTTTAGCATAGTAGGCCAGTACATTCCTTGTCGAAATAAGAGCCATTTAATTTTATGGCCTACTTGGTGTGCGCCACGTGCCCCACTATGGACATTTGACAAAGCTAGATAGGCTTCAGCCTCACTAAGGCACTTAAGTAAGATTCCTTCAGGTGTCTTCTTAAAAAGTTCATTCCCCACCAAAGTATAACTCAAATATTTATACTTGACTCTTCGTTCCACTCAAATAGTCCACAATAGGCTTCCTCCAATCTGAGTCCATTAGGCTCTTGATTGCCAAGATTTCAAAATTCTTATCATTTGCATAACCCAATTTTGTTATTTCCAAGTCCATTGGAGTTAACCTTGTTGCCACCATTCTCCCTCGAACTTCGATCACATCCTCTAACTGCTCTTTCAAAACCTTATAGCCAGAAGCAATTTGAGCCAAATCATTGGCCTCCTGATTCTTCAGTCGAGGAATATGCTTAATATCTACCATATCAAACTTTTACAATAGTCTATTGGCTATTACAAAATATATTATCAAATTCTCTTTAACACATCTGTACTCTCTTGTAATTTGCTTCATAACCAATTCAGAGTCTCCAACGATCTCGACTCTAGTTGCCCCCAACTCCAACAAAATTTCAAGACCAGCTATTAAGGCTTCATATTCAGCCTCATTATTCGAATAAGTCCCTTTAATTCTGTACTTGAATCTTATTGGAATTTTATCAGGAGAGATAATCAATATCCCAATTCCTGTCCATCCTTATGACTCAAACCATCAAAATATAATTTTCAAGGTTCAAGTTCAAGGTAGTTTTGGGGACTTTCGACTACATAGTGATCGACTATAAAGTCTGTAACCACTTGTCCCTTCATGGCCTTTAAAGGCACATAAGTTAATGAGTACTCCGTTAAAGCGAGTGCCCATTTTCCAATTTGACTATGAAGATTTGGTTTAGAAAGCATGTACTTAATAACATCGAAATGGGAAGAAACATAAACATCCACTGGTTTTATATAATACTTCAATTTCGTACATGAGATACTCCAATTTGGGCAAGAATCTTTCTAAGTTCTAGATCACAGTGTCTTATAGGCAAAGACTTCTTTGACCGGTCTTCACAATTTCGCTGTCGAAGCGTACCTTGCTCCTCCAAAATGAGTTTTCAAACTTCAACAACCCATTTCAAATCTTCACTTCCTTTGAAACACCCTTGCCATTATTTGTTGTCGAATTCAGCATGCTCCTCTTCAGGTTATGACCTTGAAAACTCCTAACTTGTTTCCAGCATTAATGGGTGTCGAAATCCCGACCAACAATGCATTACCAAATACTCATAATGTCCATACCGAGTTTTGAAAGTCATCTTTTGAATATCTTCATCCTTCACTCCAATTTGATGATAACCCGACCTCAAGTCAATCTTACTAAACATATGTGCACCCACCAGCTAATCCATCAAGTCATATATTCTTGGAATCGGATACTTGTTCTTAATAGTCACTTTATTCAACTGCCTGTAATCCACACACAACCTCATATTATCGTCATTTCTTCTTCACCAACAACATCAGAGCTCCCCAAGACGATACACTTGGTCTCACAAATTTCTTTTCCAACAGCTCTTCTAATTGCTTTTTCAACTCTGCTAACTCTGACGTTGAGACCCTGTATTGTGCCATAGAAATAGGTACAGTACCAGGGACAAGATCAATAGAAAACTATACCTCTCTCACTCCGGCGACACATTTGAAATATCATCTGGAAATTCATGCACTACCTGCAACTCATCAATCATAGCTTTACTCTTCACACATAATGACGTGAACAACGCAAGCACTTGAGCTTCCTCTTCCAAAAGATCCTTAAACTATCTAGCAGACAACAAACCTGCTTCTTCCTCATCACCAAGAGCAAGAAACCGCACCGACTTGTTATAATAGTTGATATGATCGCGATTGAACTCCAACCAGTTCATTCCCAAGAAAACATTGTAAGAACAAGATTTGGTTCTGCATCTTATCTCTATGTTTTGATGATAACAATGGAGTATTTGTGTGAGAACAATTTTGGTACTCTAACGTTTGTTATTCTGATGGTTTTGACAAACAGGTTCTGACTCTGATAAAGATCATGTGCTATGTCACTCTAAAATTCTCAATGGTCGCTTCTGCGTAAAGAAGCAATATTGCTTATGATCTACTGTGCGTTAGAAAGGGTCTAAGAAGACACTAGGTTGTCGCTGTAACGTCTCTTGGTTTCTAACCTCTGAGCGTGACTCTGATGTTCTATTTCTGAAGCCTGTTTAGCTTCTGAAGTCGTCAACTTCTGAAGACTAAGTGCTGAAGATTCTGAAGACAAGGTTCTTCTGAACGAAGTTCTGAAGACTCTGAAGACTTAAGGATTCTGAAGACTAAGGGTTCTGAAGAAGGAGTGCTGAACATTCTGAAGACAAGGTTCTATTGAACAAGTTTTGAAGACTCTGAAGACCCAATGATTCATTCTTCTGATCATGCTTCAATCCTATCAACTCAGAAGCCTCTGATGAATAGAAGAAGATGAAATGTTTGTGTAGGAAAATATTACATGGTACAGATCAATAACGTTCTTTTCCACTACCATTCCACTACCCTGATTTGGTGGTACAAAGGACAATTTTAGTGTACGATTCTCACCCCAGTATAACGACATTATTTCAAGTCGCCAGTAATCTTCTGGTATTACTGATCTGCCCTTCAACGGATCTTTTTCTGGCTATATATAGATTTGATCATTCAACGAATCAGTAGTGATAACAAATGTAACACACAGTGTGAAAAAGAGAAATATTAAAAACACTGATTCATATGAAGAAGGAACTCAAGAAATGGAGAAATTTATGAGTGAACAGTAAAGTACCACAATACAAAGAAGAAGATTGTTCTTACTGTGTAGATTCGCTCTAAGTTAGATTGAGCTAGAAACTGTGTTTACTCTGCTTGTGTAGAAGCATCATTATTGTAAACAAACCTTTGTAACAAACAGTTGTTTGTGATTCCTAAAGGACCGGTTAGGTATGAAGCTTTAGGAAGATTTGTGTTCCCTAAAGGACCGGGTAGGTCAGAAGCTTTAGGAAGACTAAGACAGTGAGTTTTAGTGTTGTTAGTCACTTTCAGTTGGCTTGTGCATTGTATTTTCAAATAGTGGTTTGATTTCCTTGAGAGACCGGTTAGGTCAGAATTCTTGAGAAGTCTAGGACTAGTGTGTCTTAGAGATTAATTCCTTAAGGGACCAGTTTGGTCAGAATCCTTAAGAAAAGACGGTTAGTCTGTGTATTGTTAGTCACCAGCAGTTGCTAGTGCAGTTGTAATCAGTTTGGTTATAGTGGATTAAGACCTTGCTTGAGAGAGGCAAAATCACCTTGGTAGGTGGACTGGATTAACTTGATAATTTTCACGTGAACCAGGATATATCGTGTGTCTTTCTCTATTGTTAGTCTATTTGTGATCTTTGTTTGAGTGTCACGAATAGCTTTCATTTTGGAAAACCTAATTAAAACCCCCCATTTATTGTGTTTTTCGCACACCTTCAATTAGTATTAGAGCCTGGTTCTGATTGTGATAAACATTTTATCAACACTTAACAATGTTCAGTACCGATCCAGTATTTGTGTGAGATATCATGGCAGCTCCTGCTAATACCACCACTGAAGAGAAAGATCATTACAGTGCCAAACCACCAGTCTTTGATGGTGAAAAGTTTGACTACTGAAAAGATAGAATTGAAAGTTTCTTTCTTGGTTATGAAGTAGATATTTAGGATTTTGCAGTCTATGGCTACACTCACCCAGTTGATGCTACAGGTGTTAAAGTGTCTAGAAGCGCTATGGCCAACCAACAAAAGAAAGAATCATCACAAAGCAAGACCCATATTGCTAAATGCTATCTCTTATACTGAGTATGAGAAGATAACAAATAGAGAAACTGCCAAATCCATTTTTGACTCTTTGAGAATGACTCATGAAGGAAATGCTCAAGTTAAGGAGACAAAGGCGCTTGCCTTAATTCAGAAATATGAGGCATTCAGAATGGAGGATGGTGAAACAGTTGAGACTAAATTTTCAAGGTTTCAAATGCTAGTCGCAGGACTCAAAGTCCTGGACAAAAGTTACTTAACTGCTGATCATGTTAAAAGATCATCAGAAGCCTTCCCAAGAAATGGAGACCTATAGTAACAACTCTAAAGCTATTCAAGGATCTGAATAGTATAAGTCTTGAAGAACTTGTTAGTTCCTTAAGAAGTCATGAAATAGAGCTGGAAAAAGATGAACCTCAGAAGAAGAGTAAATCTATTGCTCCTAAGTCTAAACTTGAAAAGGAAAAGGCTTATCAAGATGAGGAAGAATCAGAAGATTTTGATGAAGAATCAGAAGATGAGATATCGCTAATCTCCAGAAGACTCAAGAAGCTCTGGAAGCACAGGCAAGAAAACTTCAGAGGATCTAGAAGAATCAAAGGCCGCTCTGAGTCATCATCTGGACAGAAAAAGAAGAACTCTGGAAAAGAAGTCATCTGCTATGAGTGTAATGAGCCAGGTCATTACATGAACGAGTGTCCAAAGCTCAAGAAAGACAAGAAGCCTAAGAATAATTTCTCCAAAGCGAAGAAAGGTCTAATGGTAACTTGGGACGACTCTGATTCTGAAGATGAAGAAGAATCTGATGAAGAACAAGCAAATGTTACACTTGTAGCAACAATTGACGAAGAAGTTTCTGGAGAGCCAGAAGACAAAATGTCATCAGAACCATAATCAAACTCAGACTTTGACTCAGAGTCATCCTTGATGGCACCACTGAAACACCAGTCATGGTACCTGGACAGTGGATGCTCGTGACACATGACGGGAGGAATGCATATGTTTCAAGATTTGGAACTTAAGTCTGGAGGTGTCGTTGATTTCGAAGGAAACCAGAAGGGAAAGATCATTGGCTCTGGAACTGTTGTTTGTAGATTAGGAAATCAGTTTTTCAGAACCTAAGAAAAAGGCAGAAGAAATCAAAGGTTCAGAAGCTCCTACTTCTGATATTGTTGTTGCTCCCTCTGATCCTCCACAACAAAAGAAAAGTAGAATTGCAACTTCACACCCTAAAAATTAAGTCTGGAAATAAGGACGCTCCTATCATAACCAGATCAGCCTTCAAACCTTCTGAAGAAACACTTCTGGGTTTGGTGTCTTTGATCGAGCCAACATCTGCTGATGAAGCTCTATTGGACAAATACTGGATTCTGGCGATGGAAGAAGAACTTAACCACTTTTCAAAGAACGATGTTTGGGATCTTGTTCAGAAGCCTAAAGGTGTCCACGTTATTGGAACTAAATGGGTATTCAGAAACAAGCTCAATGAGAAGGGTGAGGTTGTCAAAAACAAGGCAAGACAAGTTGCACAAGGTAATAGTCAACAAGAAGGAATAAACTATACAGAAACCTTTGCTCCAGTCGCCAGGAAGAGTTCAAGATGAGTCTGATGGGTGAATTGAAGTTCTTTCTGGGAAATCAAACTGAACAAAAATCAGAGGCTACTTACAAAGTAAGTACACCAAAGAACTTCTGAAGAAATTCAACATGACGGAGTGTACACCAGCTAAGACTCCAATCCATCCAACATGTATTCTGGAAAAGGAAGAGGTAAGTGGAAAGGTTTGTCAGAAGCTCTATCGTGGTATGATAGGCTCTCTTCTGTACTTAACTGCTTCTAGACCTGATATTCTTTTTAATGTTCATTTGTGTGCTAGATTTCAATCAGATTCTAGAGAATCTCATTTAACTGCTGTTAAAAGAATTATAAGGTATCTGAAAGGAACTATTAACCTTGGCTTGATGTATGAGAAAACATCAGAGTACTCTCTTTCTGGTTATTGTGATGCAGTTTACGCAGGAGACAGATTGGAAAGAAAAAGCACTTCTGGAAACTATCAGTTTCTCGGGAAGAATCTGATCTCATGGTCAAGCAAGAGGCAATCAACAATTGCTCTCTCAACAGCAGAAGCAGAGAACATATCCACGTCTTTATGCAGTACGCATATACCGTGGATGAAGAACCATCTAGAAGATTATCAGATACATGAGAGTAACATTCCTATCTTTTGTGATAATACTGCTGCTATTTGTTTAAGTAAAAATCCAATCTTACATTCTAGGGATAAGCACATAGAAATTAAACATCATTTTATTAGAGATTATGTTCAGAAGGGAATCTTATGTTTAAAATTTATAGATACAGACCATCAATGGTCAGATATTTTTACAAAACCCTTGGCTGAAGATAGATTTCTATTTATTCTGAAGCATCTGAAAATGGACTACTGTCCAGAGTAAGATTTCATCAGAATCAGATGTGTTTAGTTAGAGTCTGAAGAAATCAGATTTTCATTTAAACTAAATAGCATTTGTTTTTAACCTCAGCCATCAGAGGATGCTTTGTCAGAAGTGTCTCTAATCAGATGGAAACCTTTTGGTCTTCCAGACTCTAAGGATATCAAAACGTGTCCAAAATCAAATCATATCTTCTGTTGAAAAGACACCTCGAGCGTTGTGATTTTGTGAGACTAGGTTTCAAGTAATTATTACCTATTACTCCTTAATATCATGTTTAACACATTGAATTTAAAAATGTACTTGATAAGTGTTTAAATCTTTACGTTTTCCCTCCTCAGTAGACATTCATAAAGATGCATGTAAGACAAAAATTTCTTGGAACTTAACAATTGTCTTCCTTTATTCATTGTCAGAATCTGCCTTCTCATTTTTTAGTATACATTTATTCACATTTATTGACTGATGTCATAATATCAATAACGTGTACTATTCCATAATCTTTTGGAGACTGATACACTCCTTCATCATTCTTTGTTCTTGTTTGTATCCCGTGTATTGGAAATGATTAATTTCTTGTCTCAAGTCATCCAGTCTTTATTTCTATTTATTGCTATCACTCTTTGTTCTCTATATATACCACATAACCAGTCATTCATTTCTAAACTTGCTTTTTGCTCCTATTCTTCTTACTTTCAAGATGTCTTCTAAAACCATTAGAGAGAAATCTCTGATTTGGATCTCTTGAAAGAATACTCTATTGATCTTAATGATCTTGTTGAAAATGGTCATACCAACATTCTCTCAGACATCATCTACCAAGATTGGGACAAATATCTTGGAATTCTCAACGGACCAATCTATCCAGCTATTGTAAAATAATTCTGGGCCAATGCTCACATCCTTACATATGAATCTGATACTTGTTGCATTCTGTTTACTGTATATGGATTTCCCATCATGATCAATTCCTCAATCATCTCTCAAGCTATTGAATGCAAAGAAGATGGTGAATGTGTTGAATACTACAGAGGAAATAACTGGTTTGCTAAACATATTCACATCATTTATCTTCAAGAAGGACCTGCTGAGAGTCCCTCTTCTCTCACTCCCGAGGTTAAAATATGGTACCAAATCATGGGAACAAATCTTAGACCCAGGGAAAAGGGAACAGGACAACTCTCTGCTATGGATAAGCTTTTCATTTTCTTCTTAATCTCCAAGATTAAGATTAATCTGCCTCAATCCATATTCAACTTCTTGAAAGAAGGCATTCTTTCGTCAAGAGCGGAGTTATCATTTCAGATTCCTTATAGTGGAGTTATTTCTCACATTCTTGATCTTCAAGGAGTTGTTGCGCACTTAAGACAAATCGGAATGAATGAGAAACTCGATACTGAATGGTGCTCTCCCATGAACTATTCTGAAACCATCATCAGGGAATAAGATAGCTGGTTGGCTTGCAATTCATCACTGTTTGATCTTTTGATTGCTGGTTGCTTGGTCTCTCTTTTCCTCACTGTTGGTTTTGTTTGTTGTCTTTGTTGTTGTTTGTTTTGCTGTCTTATGATTCTGTTTTTGTAATGCACTCTGGCATTTTGTTGTTCTATCAATGAAGTACTTTCCTTATTCTCTTTATCTTGTCTTACTGCATTCCATAATTATTATCATAAAAATGAAGAAAATGACTAACTTTAACTTATCTAAATTCTTTCAAATCAAAATGATTTAGTTAAAATTTTGATAACGTGTGAACGATAATGGTAACAACTATTTGACTCATTGGGTTTCGTGAACTTCTTGAGAATAGGCTAAAATCTTTACGCATTCCCCTATGACTGTGCATTCATAAATGATAAGACGTATGTGAGTTAAGTTATACCCTCTTTTGTCTTTACTATGTGTCAATTTTCAATTGCCACTTATAAGTATACATTTATTCATAGTTATTGACTCCTATCAAAACTTAAATAACGTATCCCAATTTGTGACCTTTTGGATATTCTGTTTTAAGATACTGCTACACTCCTTTCCTATTCCTTGATATTCTTTGTCTCTTACTCTGCCACTGTGTCATTGGCATATCTTATGCATGATACACATCTTGACCTATGTCATTTTCTCAGTCAGTCACGTCTCTCATTTCCTATATATATATTCATTTCTCCTCCCATGTTCTGTAGTGCTTGATCTTACTAGTTCAAAATTACCTTTACTGTCTAAATCTTCTCATCATGTCTCTAATCACTTTCCAAGGAGATGAGAACCTTCTTGAGGTCAAATCAGAAGAACAAATTAACCTTCTTCATCTTGGAAACAGAGAAATTGCTAGCAGTATCACCTCAATCATGCACTATCATGAATGGACAAAATACTTCATCATTCTGGATAAACCAGTCTACTTAAATCTTATAAACAATTTTTAGAAACATGCCTACATTAATTATGAAGATCGTTCAATTTCCTCTCATGCTTTTGATGTCCCCATAAACATCACTCCCTTCACCATTGCTCTAGCAATTGGCTGTGAGAGCATTGGCTTTACTGTTGAACATTTTAAGTCTAGGTATCTTATTTATGAGGAACTCGCCTCGCTTCACAACACATCATCCAAATATGAACCTCTCAATCCTGAAAACCTTCTTCCCATTCCCAAAGCTTGGTTTAAGCTTTTGCTGACAAATTTTCGTCCTCGGGAAGAAAACAAAAATATCTTATTTCATGATGATCGGGTCTTCATCTTTCTCCCGATGGCTCAAATGCGGATAAATCTACCTCAGACTATATTCAATTTTCTGCAAAATCCATTACTGACTCCAGAAATGGCAATTTCATCAAGCCCTACATACCTTTTGGAAGAGTTCTATATGAAATCTTCTTTAAAGAAGGAATTGTTGAATTTGTCAAGACAGATGGTCTAGAAAATGGTTTGTTGAAGAAAAATTATGAAGTCTTTGATGGTTAATCTTTAGCATGTTGTATCTTGTGTTTTCTGTCTCGTCTCTAGGATGCTCTGTGTTTGATTTATGTTTGAGTCATGCCAATGTATTTCGATCCATTATTAATGAAACTGTTTTTATGAGTACTATGGCCTATTTTAGAAATCTCTTTCTCACATATTTATCATGATATTTCACTGTTTATTGCATTATCTTTTTGATTATGACAAAAAGGGGGAGAAAGTAAAATGATTTTGATAGTACCTATTCTCAGAATCTCGAACTCAAACATTACATAATGCTTTTGCAACTAACCGTTTGTTTGATGTTTCAATTAAGGAACTCTGAAAAAGTTCACTTAGCATTCTAGACAGGTTGAATATAAAGATCCTACTCTCTTAAGATTGAAAATTTGATGGATAATTTCAACTCTGATAATTCATGGTTAAGAAGTTGTACACTCTGAGAATATATGTTTATTCAAACAGATGTTCCAATACTGTTCAGAAGTTGTGAACCTTCTTAAAGTCAAGAAATCTTGTTTGATATCATAGTGTTCAGAAGTTGTAAACTTTCTAAAAGTATGAAATTCAGACTTAAGCGTCAGAAGTTGGAATCTCCTTGAAAACAAGTCAAGTCAATTCTCTGATTCAAAGATACTATTTCAGAAGATACGCTCTGCAACAGATGGTATTCTGATAAAATCAATCAGGCTCTGAATCTGATAAGATTGGTGAATCCAAGAAAAAATTGACAAAAGAGAAGTCATTTCTAATCAAACTCTGATACTTAAGAATTTGTGATTCTTCTTCAAGATCTGATAAGAAGTTCTGATACGAGATGTGTGGCATCATCCAATCAGACTCAAAATGAGGTTTTGATTTTTCATCAAAGTTCTGATAGTAACCAGGTTTTGAGATGAAGATCAAGTGTTCTAGTCAGACTCTGATGAGTTGTTGTAGGGAAGTATTCCTTCTCTATTGTTATGTTCTGAAGAAGTCAAATTTTATTTTGTGAGTCTTAGGATCAGGGGGAGACTCTGAACAAGCATGAATGAAAATTTGAGACTAACAGATTCAGGGGGAGCTGAGAGCTTAAACTCTGAATTTGTCGGCTATGGTGATTACCCTGTATAAACTGTTCTATCAAAATACATGGTTTAGTCATCATCAAAAAAGGGGAGATTGTAAGAACAAGATTTGGTTCTGCATCTTATCTCTATGTTTTGATGATAATAATGGAGTATTTGTGTGAGAACAATTTTGGTACTCTAACATTTGTTATTCTGATGGTTTTGACAAATAGGTTCTGACTCTGATAAAGATCATGTGCTATGTCACTCTGAAATTCTCAATGGTCGCTTATGCGTAAAGAAGCAAGATTGCTTCTGATCTACTGTGCGTCAGAAAGACTCTAAGAAGACACTAGGTTGCTGCTGTAACATCTCTTGGATTCTAACCTCTGAACGTGACTCTGATGTTCTATTTTTGAAGCCTGTTTAGCTTCTGAAGTCGTCAACTTCTGAAGACTAAGTGCTGAAGATTCTGAAGACAAGGTTCTGCTGAACGAAGTTCTGAAGACTCTAAAGACTTAAGGATTCTGAAGACTATGGGTTTTGAAGAAGGAGTGCTGAAGATTCTGAAGACAAGGTTCTGCTGAACAAGTTCTGAAGACTCTGAAGACTCAAGACTCTGAAGACCCAATGATTTATTCTTCTGATCATGCTTCAATCATATCAACTCAGAAGCCTCTGATGAATAGAAGAAGATGAAACGTTTGTGTGGGAAAATAGTACATGGTACAGATAAAAAACGTTCTTTTCCACTACCATTGCACTACCCTGATTTGGTGGTACAAAGGACAATTTCAGTGTACGATTTTCACCCCAGCATAATGACATTATTTCAAGTCACCAGTACTCTTCTGATATTATTGATCTGCCCTTCAACAGATCTTTTTCTGGCTATATATAGACTTGATCATTCAACGAATCAGTAGTGATAACAAATGTAACACTCAGTGTGAAAAAGAGAAATATTAAAAACACTGATTCATATGAAGAAGGAACTCAAGAAATGGAGAAATTTATGAGTGAACAGTAAAGCACCACAATACAAAGAAGAAGATTGTACTTACTGTGTAGATTCGCTCTAAATTAGATTGAGCTAGAAATTGTGTTTACTTTGCTTGTGTAGAAGCATCATTATTGTAAACAAACCTTTGTAACAAATAGTTGTTTGTGATTCCTAAAGGACCGGTTAGGTCTGAAGATTTAGGAAGATTTGTGTTCCCTAAAGGACCGGGTAGGTCAGAAGCTTTAGGAAGACTAAGACAGTGAGTTTTAGTGTTGTTAGTCACTTGTAGTTGGCTTGTGCATTGTATTTTCAAACAGTGGTTTGATTTCCTTGAGAGACCGGTTAGGTCAGAATTCTTGAGAAGTCTAGGACTAGTGTGTCTTAGAGATTAATTACTTAAGAGATTACAATTGGAATATCCACAAGAAGTAGACGTTTCTCCCCCACTTGGCCTTTTAACATCAATAACTCTCTGTTTACCCGTATCAACTGGAGCACTGTAAGCCTTCCCACGATTCACATTCTGCTTCAGCTCTAGAAACGCAATCTCCTTCTTCCCACGAACATCCTCAGGAAAGTACTTCCTCAGGAACTCCCTTCGACTTAACAAAGACAAAAAAGACAGTATTCAACTGTCACAACACTACGACTCAACAACTTGGCCGGACAGATCGACCTGCTCTGATATCACTATTGTAACACCCCAAATATACCCCGCAAAATATAAAATTAAATCAGAGTAATTACATCAAATATATTCAGGATGTCACATAATTCAACTCAATCATTTGCTCATATATGATAATATGTAACACATATAATATTTGAAAATTAACTTAAATCATCAAATATATGATAATATGTCACACAATTAAACTCAATCAACTGCTCATATATGATAATATGTAACAACTCAACATGTCTTAATTTCAAAACTTTATTGAAACAGCGGAAGCATCAACTTAAACAATTATTCAGAGCATAGTTATTCATCAAAACAACATAAACAACAAGTATTCTAGAGATATCCAAAAATCTCTATCAACTCAACCTAACACAATGTTCCCTAACCCTGGTGTTACACATCAGAGCATACACCAACACTAAAAGGGAAAATAGAAAACTTCTTCTTCTACTTACTTCAACTCCTCTACTGCGAGTTATCTACATGATACCCATGTAAAGGCAACATTCAAACAGAAGGGGTGAGATACCATAATTATATAAAGGAAAACGTGATAATAAGTAGCAACATATTATCTCATGCACATCACCCATTCCACACAACCAACACAACAATCATCCACCATAACAACAATGACCATTCAACATACAACAACATCCAATATACAACAACAACATTCAACATACAACAACAACATCCAACACAACAATAGATGCAACTAATATGCGATGCAATGAGACTCACAACTAGACTAAATGCATGTTGTACCGTTTGGTTCCTATTTCAGAACCCGATCCCTTTTTTAGAATTACAATTCCCGTCGAAATTCCAATACGTGAACACTCAGGTTCACCGGCTCCGATCCTCACCTCATAGGATATTGAACTCACATTTGTTATCATCATTATCGATAATATCTCACTGATTCCATTCATCCCAAAAATTAGCTACCGACATACAATCCTCACTTCCTAGGATTGATGCTCACAACAACAGACAAATGCCCCAACATTATGAGTGCATGCAACATATTAATCATGTAAAAACAACAACAACATCGAGTACAAAGACCAACACCTCCATAGTCATGTACTCCGCCAATATTGGTCATCACACTCAAAATACATGTTATAATAGTTCAACAATAACATAATAATAATAATAATATAGTAATCAACAACAATGGCAACAATGGAACATACAATGATATTCACCTTAATCAATATACCACACCAAAACTGGTCACCAACCACCAACATATACTACAAGCATTCAACAATAACACAATAGCAATAATTCATGCAACATATTAGACATGCAACAACAACATCATGCATAATGTCCCACCACCATGGTCAATGTACACCGCCAATACTGGCCACCATGCTCAACATACATACTGTAACAACTCAACAACAACAATTTACAGCATAGCAATCAACAACGATACAATTCGGATTATGTTACACTACAACATAAACACTATAATTGCATTTAATCCATCACACAGAAAAATAATCAACTTCAGGAATAGAACCCATTTTTAGAAGGTAGTTCGTAGCGTTATCTTTTCAACGCTTCAAACGGCACTTCAATCATACTTATGGATCAAAAGTTATGATCGAAAGGATTTCGTAGTAAAAAATCCAGAGAGTTATTACGGCCCGTAATACTCTCAACCCAGAATTTCATTTTTCGCACGTTTTTGGTACCAAAATCCATAGGGTTATTACGACCACCCGTAATGGCTGTTACGAGCCGTAATAGAGCCCATAAAACCACTTTTTCCACGCGGTTATGTGCGATCTCTCTCGATTTTCAACATTGCAATAGATCCCCCAAACCCCAAGTTTTGACCCCTAACAACCCCAAAAACATAACCTAACATATGGCACGTCATTCAAGGGAATTAAACACATTTTATTTATCAATTCCTCAAACTTAGATTCATAGATTTCAAGTATTTCATCAATAGATACAACAATTCATACAATTGCTCAAGATCAATTCCAAACATGTAAAAAGGGAGAAATTAACCTACATGTAATATTACCCTCATACATATCAACATGCAAACCCCATATAATTAGAAATCCCACCCTTACCTTAGAGTTTTGCAACGAGTTCTTCTTCCTCAACAATGGGTTCCTCTTCTTCCCTGAACCCTAGCCTTTTCTCTCTTTTCTCACTTTTCTTCTGTTTCCACGATCTGACCAACATTCCTCTCAACTTCCCCTTTTCTATTATTATTATTATTATTATTATTATTATTATTATTATTATTATTATTATTATTATTATTATTAATATTCCACAAATCCAATAATAATAATAATAATAATAATAATAATAATAATATTCCATAATTATTTAAATTAGTAATATCCAACTAATATTACTAATATTAATTAATTAGTCATTCTGTAACACCCCACACATAATTGACTAGTATATTATGCATGAAACGTTAAAATTGGTTATGAGTACATACAAAAGCTTTAAAGAAAATAAAACAAGTCATATACAATAAGAAAACTGAACTAAAATGTATACAATAAGGGTCTTCAAGGAAACCGCACAGCAGAAAACAAGATCTGGCACGATCTTTAAGCCAATTCTCCAGAGCATCCAAGACAAGCCTTCCAGCGAATCTTCAAACTAATCCTGAACTTGAAAAATAATCAATAACATAGGATGAGATTACTAAACCTCATTGAGTTCCCCTATCTTATGGGTTCACTCGGTTCTACAGGGTACACTATCCTTATCTCATCCTATTAGTAATCATCTTTATACTATTTCATAGGATTTAAGGTATGAAGCATAATACGCTTCAAAATAACGTATAAGCTAATAACTTAAACGCACTATCCTTACCCTCCGCCCATCATGGTAAGGTGTTACGGAAGTTTCTGAGCCACGTAGAATGTAATACCCCGTATTATTTAAATGCTCAATTGGATATCAGATGAGATCAGATGAGCGTCTATGTGTTCTATCTTTGGTAAATTGGAGTAAGGGAATCCTTTAAGTACTTTAAGTATCGACACTTAGGATCAATAGAGCAACTAATGAACTCTGAAGAGATCAAATTATTATTAGTTCAAGAGAGACTTTTATGATAACTCTAATAATTGATCAATTGGTTGAGATGACAAAATATCAATTGGAGATATTTTACTCTAATGGATTATATTATATAATAATAGTATTATATATATATGTTAAGAAAAGGAAAAGATAGAAAAGGAGAAGAAGAGGAAAGGAAGTGAAGAAGAGAAGAAAGAAGGGAAAGAGAGGAAAAGGTTCAAGGAAGAAGAAGAAGCCATGGATCATCATCATCTTCTCCAAACTCCTCTTCGACTATCAGGTGGGTTCTAGTTAGACACTCTAAGTTCTAGAAATAGATGTTTAGAACTTAGGTTAGAATTGAAAGAAAATGATTAAACGGATAATCGATGAAAATCTAACGGATGAAATGTGTAGAATATTTGTAGTATGATTGGAACATGTCTTGGTGGTTTTAGTATGAATTGGAAGTGTTTTGGGGTGATGAAATGTTGTTTTTGGACCCATAATAGCGCTGCTGAGATGCTGGGTTTCGCATGGTTCGCCTAGCGAACCTGGGGCGAAGCGCAGCGAACAGCTTTCGAGGGTTCGCCTAGCAAACCCGGAAGCGAAGGGCAGCGAATGTTCGCCAAGTTGTTCGCCTAGCGAACTTGGTATCTTTTCAGTTGTGTTTGGTTCTGCCTTGGTTCGCCCGGGGGTTCGCGAAGCGAACGGCAAGGCGAAGGTTCACCTAGCGAACTTTGTGTCTGTTTTGGTCTGATTGTGGTTTCGCCTGGAGCTTCGCCTAGCGAAGGCGGTAGCGAACGCTCGCTGGGAGGTTCGCCTAGCGAACATGACAATTTGTGCAGTTTTGTTTCCTTCATAACTTTTGATCCGTAACTCGGATCGGGACGTTCTTGGTGTCATTAGAAAGCTATGAAGACCCTCTATCCGTAAAAAAGTGAAAATCTTGGGTATGATGTGGGATATTTAATTTAGTGGAAAATGAAGGAAAGTAATGTTTTGTGAAATGTTGGGATTGACATCTTTTGGATCATAAGTCCGATTGCGGCGTAGGAATAGCCGTTGGAAAGCCGTGGAAATATCCTACGGGATAAGAGTGAGAAATATTGATTTCTTTACCCGATTAAATGAATCGGAGGAAAACCGAAATGATGTTTTATGTGATTGAATTATTATATGTGATTCAAATGTGCAATTGTGATATGCTTTGCTTGTTATTGATGTTTAACTTGATTGAAATAAATATGCATGTTTAAAATATGGATTAGGAAGAGTGAGTAAACTTTACCCCAAAAACAAAATGGTATAGTTCTAGGTTGTGGATAGAATTGTGATAGAAACTCTGAATGGTGACGCTCGTGCATTCACTGACAAGTTCGGGCCTAGAGTAGATAACGTAATGACAACGCTCGTGCATGAGAGGCCGAGGCGTGTATCCATTATTGAATGGTATAGAATGAGCGAAACACTAGTATGGAACATGTGTAATTGTTATGTTTTATTGTTAAAGGCAAAAGAGGCCTTAAGGCGAATGTGGCCTTGTGATTGTCTAATACAATCACGTTGTGTATATGATCACGTAATCGTAACCATTTATCTTGCGGTGTAGTTTCATGAGACTCGAGCTCCTCCTCTGAAACGTATGCACAATTACTTGGCAGGTTTGATTCCCATGTATAGTACGAATGGAGCCTACGGGTAAAGAGACTTGTGACGGTGTACGGGCCGTGTGAAGTGACGGATCACGGTGTACGGGCCGATGATCCCGAATCCATGTCGTATGTCAAGTAAGTTACAAAGATCCATGACTCGGGTCGACTTCTAGACGTAGAAGCGGACGGGAAAAGGGGATGCCTTGGTACAGTTATCGATTCGTAAGGAATCTTGAGTTAACAGGCTCAGGACGTAAAGCCGAGAGGACCTATAGGATAGGGACTCACTGAGATTTGATGTATCTCACCCCACTATAGTTTCTATATTTCAGGTGCAGGTTTGGTTACAAGTGGAGCGACGCTTGGATGTTTCAAGAGAAGCTTATTCCGCTGTGTATTTTATTGTTCTTGTACAATGAGGAATATTGTATATTTTTCTTAGATTCTTTATCTTTGGCCAGTTTCCATACCTTGTACCATATATTGTTTTTATTTTAAGAAATGGTCATGTATGTGAATTACGCCATTAGGCACTTATGATGGTGTCAGTACCAAATAAAATGCGTGTATTGTATTATTCTAGATATATATTATACATGGCATTACATAGAACAAATGGAGCTACGGATCTATCACATCGAAGCCTTTGACGAACTTCTAGCCCAGCTAGTGTTTCGAACGTCATTGACTATCGGCAACCCACCGCCTATCATGGTAAGGTGTTACAGAAGTTTCTGAGCCACGTAGAACAAATGGAGCTGCAGATCTATCACATCGAAGCCTTTGACGAACTTCTAGCCCAGCTAGTGTTTCGAACGTCGTTGACTATTGACAACCCGTCGCCCATCATGGTAAGGTGTTACGGAATTTTCTGAGCCACGTAGAACAATAGGAGCTACGGATCTATCACATCAAAGCCTTTGACGAACCTCTAGCCCAACGAGTCTTTCGAACGTCGTTGACTATCGACAACCCGCCGCCCATCATGGTAAGGTGTTACGGAAGTTTCTGCACCATTCTAATATGACTAAGTCCTATAAGGTGGTTTCCGAAAATTATCTGCCGCCTTCTCTCAAGACTTGTCTAGCAAGGTGGTATCCAGAGTTCTCCTACCTTCCATCTAATGGGACTTACTCTCCTATGTTTCAAACTACGCATTAACATTGGTCGGGTAATCCCAACTTTCACCCCCTAGATTCCTTTACCTTAGAATTAGGGTGTACCGTATAATACCAAGGTTTCTTCTTTTCAATTCTAAACAATTCCCTATTTTTGATAACACTGATCCTAGGGTCCCACTCACTAGGTAATTTCTATTAGGCAAGCATTTTATGCACTCTAAGGTTCACCTCACTAAGTATTGTCTTTATCAACAAAACACATGAACATAAACATGATGTTATCATTATTACTTAGGTATAGTATGTGATCATGAAGGCTGGATCAGATCCTGTAGAAGTGGGCCACCAAGTGCGTCTGGGATGCTGGTCGTATGGAGATGAGGGGGGTGTACCTGCAAGGTACTCCTACGCTCAAGTAAGAAAGGGTCAGAGAAAATGGGCAAGTACAAAGTATTAGTTCGTAGGGTGAATATTGGATACCTGACCCTCTCAAGTGAGAGGGTTTATATAGAGCCCCCAGCGCGTGGCCAATGGTCCTATTTTCAGGGATAAATAACCGTTTTCCCCAAAGAATAGGTAACTACCCAAACTAGCCGTTATGTCGGGAAGGGTGTCCGAAACTAGCTGTTATGTCAGGCACAGGCGTGGTTTCGGGCAACTGCCCTTGACTGTTCGGGGAGCAATGGAGCCGTGCGTGACGGGCAGTAATTCTGGGGAGGAACAGTGCGTTCCCTGCCCGGTTTGAGGGGCAGAAAGGTAACTTTTGCCCCCTTGTGGGTTGGACTTAGGCGGTTTGGACCGCTCTGGAGCAGAAGCGGATTGGGCCATGTCTAGCCATTGGTCCAGTCCAGAATAGGAGCCCCCCAAGTCGTTGCTCCTGAGCATGGGAGTGATGACTTAAGGACAGGTCGGTACTCTGGGGATCTAGAGTGAAGTTGTTGTTTGAAGACAAGGAGGGTTGTCTCAGTGTGCCCGTGACCCCTGGTGTCCGTTAGATTCGTGGTCGTGACCTTGTTGCCCGGAGTCCGGGGAGACTGAAGGTCAGTCAGAATTGGAAACGTTGGGGTGCCACGCGTGTCTAGAGCTTTGCGTAGCAGACCCTAGGTAATGATGGCTAGTTGATAGTCATCATGGCCTACGAACGCGTGGTTGCACGTGCCCCTTTGTATAAAAGGGGGAAATCCGTTCCATTTGGAACTTTTTCGCTCTGATTTCTCTTCATCTCCTTCAACGTTCCTGCCCGTCACCGCCGTCTGCATACTCCGACCACCGCTACAAGCTCCGAGCAGCCACTTTCGTCTTCTTAAATCAAGTAAGTTTCCGATCCTATGCTTGTTCTACTTCTTTTGGTGGTCAATGGTAGATTGCATGTGGTTAGGGCTAGGTTTAGAGGACGAAATAGGTTGATTCCCGGTGATTATTGGTGGTGGACGGTGGTTGTGCCACCTTTCCACTTCTGATACGTCATCGGACGTGTTAGTATGTTTCGGTTAGGAGGGTGGTTGACGACGTCGTTGCGATGGCGATGCTTGTGTAACCGTCGTGATTTTTCATCTTCTGAGTGGGTGATGAGTTTTCCGGTAGAATGCTCCCAGATTCCGGTGAAGTTTTGCGGTTTCCGGTGAAGCTTCGAACGGAAACTGGGTATGAGTGCGGGGAAGCTCCTCGCTTGGGGATGACTTGCCGCGGGCATCTCCTCGCAGGGAGGTTTCAGTTTTTTGATGTTAGGGCTTAGGTCGGGGACATTGACCTCAGCCCTATGCGCGCCCTTTCACTTGACTTAGCGGTGGAAGGGTGGATTTGATTTGTTGTTAAATTCACTTTTCTTTTCTGCTTTTCAGGTGATCGACATGGCGACGGGGCCAGATAGAAAAATTATCTTAGATACGTCCGAGGAAGAAATAGGCTCTTCGGAAAATAGTAGCTCGACGGCCTCGAGCACCTCCAGTGATGTCGGGGAGGAAGAAGAATTAGAAGTTATGGAAGACGACACCGTTGAGGGTCTCGTGGGAGAATGGGAGGTGGCCGAGCCTGTTGAACACGTGTCCACTTTTGCAACGTATTTGGGTGATGTATTCACGGAGGTCGGATCGTAGGGGGAGTGAAAGGTGCACTTTCCCTCCGAGGATGAGCGGGTCAGTACGATTTTCGGGGACCGCTTTACAATGTATGAATATTCCTTTAAGGAGCTGGGTCTGAGGCTGCCGTTCACCGATTTTCAGCAGTCGGTGTTTACGCACTTGAAGTTGGCTCCCACGCAGCTGCAACCCAGCTCGTTGGCCTTCATTTGGGCGTTCGAGCTGGTGTGTGAATACCTCTCGATCGGGGCTACTCTCCCTTTGTTCTTCACCATCTTTCATTTTCAAAGGCAGTTGTCGGGGAGGAAGTATGTTGGGTCTTCCTGAAGCAGCCTCGCAAATTGTTTAAACCATTTTCGGAGTCGATACGGACGTTCAAGGAGCAGTATTATGTTGTCGAGCCCGTGTTCAAAGCTGCCTAGGACAGTACATACGTCTGGGAGATTGAGGTGGATGAGGATGGGAACGACCTATGCGACGAGGCGGGGAAGTTTATTGGGCAGAGAATCTACAAGTTCCCCCTTCATTGGGCACCTGACCATTTCGCCAAGAAGCCCGACGACTATGTTCTCCAACCGCACGAGCTACACGGGCAGGATGTCGTGGCGTACGATGAGTTGGTGAAGTACGTTAACTCCTTCCTGCTCGCTGAGTGCTGGACGAAGAAGAGTAACCCGATCTTAGAGGAGGACGGTAGTCAGAGGGTTAAGTATCGGTTTATCAACACCAAGGCACTGCTGGAGTGCAAGACTCCTGCGAAAGTCGAGAAGCTGCTTGGTAGTTTTAGTTATTTTAGATTTGTTCGTATTACTCTTTTCCTCGTAACTAACGTGTTCATCTTTTGTTTGTGCAGGTGAGATGCCTCAGGCCCATGAGAGGGTTGTAAAGAATGCTCTTGAGAGGAACAAGGTCGGAGCAGTTCCTCTGAAGTCTCGGTTTACTGGTGCTCGTGCTCCTCTTACGGCGCAATCTGCTGCGGGGACCTCTTCTTCTCCTACTCCCGCTCCCCGGGGGTCTCCTCTTCCTTTGACTGGTCGATCCAAGCGGCCAAGGTTTAATGACGCTGTGGACCTCACTCGGGTACCGGAGAAAGGGAAGTTCGAGCTTCCTCCTTGCATCCTCAATAGGAAATTCTTCGAGGGAAACTCTCTGATCGTGTCTCGGGCAGAGTCTCTTCGCTTGGAAAGTATGGACCTCCCGAGCAAGAGGGCGTTGGTGGCTCAAGATGCTTCAGCTTTGGTTAGGATGCTGGAGAGGGCAGCCGTTTATGCTGAAGGGGACTCTGCAACTGAGGCTGAACTCAACGCTGCTCGGGCTACCATGGCTTTCCTCAGAGAAGAAGCCAAGGTTGCCGATGATGCTCGGAAGAAGGCTGAGGAGGAGGTAGCTCAGTTGAAGAAGGAGAATTCCACGCTGGCGGCGGAGAAGAAAGCTTCCGAGGAGTTGGTCCAACAGTTGAGGGCGGCCAATGCCCCGGGTGAGGATGAGCCAGAAGATGTGAACGAATTGAAAACGAGATCCGAGCTGGTCGCCCGTATGCTAGTGGCTGAGGATGAT
Organism: Lathyrus tuberosus; assembly: GCA_022829125.1. Taxonomy (NCBI): domain Eukaryota; kingdom Viridiplantae; phylum Streptophyta; class Magnoliopsida; order Fabales; family Fabaceae; genus Lathyrus; species Lathyrus tuberosus. The sequence goes on from JALAZF010000794.1 coordinate 1,179,912, forward strand.
GGTATTGCCGTCGCGGATGAATCCTTCAGGAATGCTGTGCTCAACTGCGGGTGGTGAACCCTGAGCTTGATTTTTCTGTCGAGGGTACTCACTATCTGGCACGTGTTGAGGATGGTCGGATCGTTATGCCCGACACTCTTCTTGAAGGGAACCCCGAGGATCAGCTTGCGGGGGACCAGGGGCCTCAGTCTGAGCCAGCCGAGTACATGGACGAGTGAGGAGTCTGTTTTTATTGTTGTAATCTGTCCGACCTGCGTGCCGAGTAGTTGTTGTAATTTTTTTTTGGGGGGGGCATGGCCCCCATTTTATGTAATCTCGTACAGCTGTGGTCCCAGTGGCCACTTATTTATGTTTAAACTATATGTTCGATTCTGCTATCTGCATGGTTTTACTTGCTTTTATTTTTGCTAAGTGTTGTACTCATGCTCGTTGTGAATGTGTGTCTGCCCGAGATAGGGAGTATTGGACTTGTGCGATCTTTTAGGGGGATTTCTCGTTGTAGATGTGTTCGGCAGTGAGAGGTACTGATCGAACTGCCGGGGAATGTCCTGGCGGGGATGCGGAGCTTAGGTCGCGTTTGAGGCCTGAGTTCGCGGCGTGAACGTTCCATTGCGAGCTGGGGTTCTGCCAATCATGGTACTTTAACGACGGCGATGCTTGATCGAGGATCGCCGTCGAGCAGTTACTCGGCTCGTTATTGAGCGGGGTTCTGCTTTATTGGTATGCAACGCTTGTACCTAGGCGTGCATAGTGGTCGGTAGACGGCGTTCGTCGCAGTGACGGGCCGAACCGAGAATTAGGGCCTTAGCTATAGTATTGTTTTAGATTTTCGGCGTTCCATGGTCGAGCAAGTTCTTCCCCGTTGAGATGTTCTAGGTAGTAGGCCCCATTTTCCGTTTTTGCTCGGACGCGATAGGGTCCTTCCCAGTTGGCTGCTAGTTTGCCTTCGCGAGAGTCTTTGTGGTTTCTTCTTAAAACAAGGCTCCCCACATCGAACTCTCGTCGTATCACCTTGGCGTTGTGCCTGATGGTAATTTTTTGTTTTGGTGAGGCTTCGCGGAGGCCTAGCCCTGTTCGGATTTCCTCGACGAGGTCAAGTTCTTCTCTTAATGATGCGTCATTCATCTCCTCGTCTAGGGGGGACTCTGTCCACCTGGAGGGCACGTGAACTTCGACGGGGATTACGGCCTCGGTCCCGCATGCTAGACGGAAGGGAGTTTCCCTGGTTGTAGAGTGTGGGGTTGTACGGTATGCCCACAATACGCTGTGCAGTTCCTCAACCCAAGCCTTCTTTGTTTCGTTCAGCCTTCGTTTGAGGCCTCGAAGGATGACTCGGTTAGCTGCCTCAGCCTACCCGTTTGTTTGGGGGTGCTCGACGGATACGAAGTACTGCTTCGTGCCTAGCTGGGCGACGAAGTCCTGAAACTTCCTGTCCGTGAACTGCGTCCCATTGTCCATCACTATTGCTTGGGGAATGCCGAAACGTGCAAGAATGTTTCGTTTGTAGAAACGCAGTATGTTGAGGGAGGTTATTTTGGCCAAAGCCTCTGCTTCTATCCATTTTGTGAAGTAGTCTACGCCTACTATTAGGTATTTGTTCTGATTAGATCCTACTACGAAGGGTCCTAGGATGTCTAGGCCCCACCAGGCAAATGGCCACGGGGAGGATATAGCCTTGAGCTCGTTAGGTGGAGCCAGGTGCATGTCCCCGTGCTGTTGGCATTTATCGCATTTCTTCACGTGCTCTTTTGCATCGTGCTGCATGGTCGGCCAGTAGTACCCTGCTCGGAGGGCCTTTCGGGCAAGTGACCTTCTGCCGAGATGTTGGGCGTTGATTCCCTTGTGGATTTTGCGCAGGATGTGTGCGACCATTTCTTCCTCGACGCATCTGAGCAGCGGAATAGAGAATCCTCGCCTGTAGAATTTGTCTTCGACCAAGACGTAAGAGCAGGCTTTTCGCCTAACTATGCTGGCCTCTTTTGGGTCGCAAGGAAATTCGTCTTTGGCGAGATAGTTGTAAACAAGGGTCATCCAGCAGTTGTTGTCGCCGATCACCTGCACGTCGAGGGTCGGGGAAGTCTTCTCGATACTAGGTCGAGGAAGTACTTCATGTATGACGGATTTTTTTCCGCCTTTCTTCTTTGTGCTGGCTAGTTTGGACAACACGTCTGCTCGCACGTTATGTTCGCGGGGAACATGTTTCACTTCCACTATTGTGAACTTCGCCATCTCCTTCTTAACCAGGGCCAAGTATTCGGTCAGGTTTTCGTTTTTGGCTTAATATTCTCCCCGGACTTGGAGGGCCACGAGTTGCGAATCTGTACAAATGACGACTTCTTCTGCGCCAAGGTCTTCGGCCAGGCGTAACCCAGCGAGGAAGGCCTCGTATTCAGCCTGGTTGTTGGAGGTTGGGAAGGACAGGGTGAGTGATACTTCAACGATGATTCCTTCGTCACTTTCCAGTATGATGCTCGCGCCGCTCCCTGCCGAACTCGAGGCACCGTCAACGAAAATGGTCCATTTACGTGCTTCGCTTGCGGGAGAGTCTACGAATGTCATTTCTGCGATGAAGTCGGCCAGAGCCTGGGCTTTGAGAGCTTTCCTGTCTTCATACCGGATGTCAAATTCGAATAGCTCTAGCGACCATTTGAGCATTCGGTAGGCCATATCTGGTCGTCCAAGCAGCTGTTTTATGGGTTGATCTGTTCGAATCACGATCGCGTGAGCCAGGAAGTAGTGTCTTAATCTTCTGGCTGCGTTGATGAGGGCCAGTGCCACTTTCTCTATCTGTTGGTATCTTAACTCTGGTCCTTGCAGTGCTTTGCTCGTGAAATATATGGGCTTCTGCCCGTCAGGTGTCTCGTAGATGAGAGCGGCGCTCACTGCTTCGGTTGCTACGGTGAGGTACAGGTACAATGTTTCGCCATTGTCCGGGCGAGAGAGGACCGGTGGCGCTGATAGTACTTGTTTCAGTTGGAGAAGGGCCTTGTCACACTCCTTGGTCCATTTGAATGCTGCCTCCTTGCGGAGGAGTTTGAAGAATGGTAGGGCGTGCTGGGCGGATTTGGCCACAAAACAAGATAGTGACGCGAGCATCCCGTTGAGGGACTGGATGGATTTCTTAGACTTGGGTGTAGGAAACTCGGAGAATGCTCGGCATTTATCGGGATTGGCTTCAATTCCTCGTTCCGTTAAGTAGAAGCCGAGGAATTTACCTGCTCGGACATCGAACGTGCACTTCTTCAGATTAAAACGCATTTTATATTTCCTGGCCTGTTCGAAGACCTTTCTCAAATGGGCAGTATGATCGGTTTCCTCGTGGGATTTCACGTCATGTCATCCAAGTAGACTTCGAGCATGTCGCCCATTTCTCCCTGGAATACCTTGTTCATCATTCTTTGGTAGGTTTCCCCGGCGTTCTTCAGGCCGAAGGGCATTACGTTGTAGTAATAGTTGCCCGATTCGGTCATGAAGTCCGTGAGTTTTTTGTCGGCCATTGCCATTGGAATTTGAGTATAGCCCGAGTAGGCATCCATGAACGATAAAAGTTTAAAACCAGCAGAATTATCAACAAGTTTATCAATATTGGGGAGGGGGTAGGCTTCCTTCGGGCATGCCTTATTGAGATCGGTGTAATCAATGCACATGCGCCATTTTCCATTAGATTTTTTAACTAGTACAATGTTGGACAGCCAAGTGGTGTACTTGGCCTCCGAAATAAATTTGGCCTCGAGGAGGTCCTTTACAGCTTTTTCAGCAGCCTCCGTTCTCTTCGGAGACAGCTTTCTCCTACGTTGTGCTACGACCTTGATGGCCGGGTCGATTGTTAGCTGGTGGCAGGCGACAGATGGATCCAAGCCGGGCATTTTGGCGGCGCTCCATGCGAAGAGGTCGGCATTCTCACGGAGGCATGCTTTGAGCTGCTTACTCGCGATGTCGGGAAGGTCTGCTCCAATCTTTACTCCCCGCTGAGGGTCATCGCTGAACAGAACGATCTCGAAGTTTCCATCCGGGATTGGGTGCATCGGATAGGAGCTGTTGTTGGATGATGTAGATGGGTTGGCCAAAGCTGCTCGTTCCTCCTGCCGGTCTTCTTCGGGGAAGCGACTGTCGAGGTCGATGGAGTCAACCTGGGGGAGCGGCTTAGCTTCCTCGGAGCTGCTTGGCAATGCTGGCTTGCTCGATATCTTTGGCTTGGACGCTATGGCGTTGATCCCCTTTGTGGCCGCTTCGAAACACCGTCGGGCAGCTTCGATGTCGCGTGGAGGGTGGCGACCATTCCTTTTGAAGTGTAATACTCCATCTTCAGGTGGACTATTGAAGGCACCGCTACCAACTCGGCCAGGGTTGGTCTTCCGAATATACACTGGTAAAGTGACGGGCAGTCGATCACCAGAAATTACACCTTGAGTGATCTGGCAGTCTCAGCTGATTCGAAGGTAATGATCAGTTCGACGTATCCCCAAGGCTTGGTCACTGTTCTGTTAAACCCCTGCAAATCAGACCCTACATAGAGGGTAAGGTGTGATTCGTCCAGTTGAAGTGTTGAAAACAGCTGGGAGTACATGATGGCGACCGAGCTGCCCTGGTCGACGAGGATTCTGCGAACGTCGAAGTTCGCCATTCGGGCTCGGACGAGCAGAGGAATGCTCGACTTCGGGGATCCCCCAGGGAGCTCTTCTCGGTAGAAGGAGATGAGGATGGAGCCCTTCTGGGCCTGATCAAACGTGGTCACTTTATTAGAGCTTGTGTTGATCAAATGCTCGAATTTTCGTTTCACGGAGCCCACAGTGACTTTGTTGAAGCCCCCGCCAAAGATGACCATGGCGGAGGGAAATGTCTCCCACAGGCCGTGGGCTGCGAAATAAGCAGGGGCGCTGAGCCCGTCCGGGACGTAGAAGTCCTCTGGTCGCGATATGGACATAACGACCTGTATATTGGCGTCTTCCGAGGAGGGTACTTCCTCCTCTATCTTCTTGGACTCCTGGGCATCCTGCTGAGGAGTGTCCTTCTTCTTCGCGAACTATTTCAGGTGGCCGTCCCTGATCAGTATCTCAATGGCATCCTTCAGATAGATACAGTCCTCTGTAGTGTGGCCGTGACTCTTGTGGAAACGGCAGTATTTTGATTTGTCCACGTTTGGTCTGGTCGGCAGTTGCTTGGGGAAGCGAACCCTGCCTGCTTGAACTCCGAATTGGCACATTCGAATAATATTTTCTCCCTGGAGACGGTCAGGGGGGTGTAGTCATGGAAACGCCCAGAGGGTCCCTTGCTGTCGCGGGAGTCCCGTGGGCGGTCGTTGCACCTCCGCTCACCCCGAAGAGATGTCGAGGCTTCCTCTCCTCTGGAGGCCCGAGCGTTCTCCTGATGGCGTGATGCTCAGATGTTGTTGGCCGCAACCTTCTCTTTATACTGAATGTGCGATTGGGCTTTAAGGAGGAGGGCGTCTAAATTCCTCGGTGGAGCGAGGCCAATGGCTTTAGAAAACTCGGAGCCCGGGCGGAGCCCTTGCTCGAGCAAAAACTTCTTCATTTCGTCCGTTGTAGGGACCTGTACTGCTTCCTTGTTGAACCTCTCGATATATGCATGGAGAGGTTCGTCCTTTCCTTGGATTATGTTACCAAGGAAAGCCTCGGTCTTGGGGTGACGGCGAGATGCTGTGAAATGCCGTGAGAACATCCTGCCCAGTTGTCTCCACGAGGTAATGAACTCCTCGGGCAGCTGCTTGTACCATGTCATTGCTCCCTTTCGGAGCGTGGTTGGAAATAGTTGGCATTTAATGGTGCCTCATACGTCGCGGTAGTCCAACAGTGCATCGATGTTCTCGATGTGCTCATCGGGGTTAGTGGTTCCGTCGTACGTGCCCAGTGACGGGGGCTTCTCCAGGCCTTTTGGGAGACAGGTAGCCAAGATCTCCTAGGACAACGGGCCAGAGGCTCGTCGTCGCTGCTAGAACTGGTGAATGATGGGGACCGAAGAGGACGCTCGCGGCGGCGGTTCCTCCGGGGAGAAGGAGAGTGGTTTCTTCGAGGAGAAGGTGAGCGGTTCCTTCGAGGAGTAGGCGAACGGACCTGGCCTTTAGACTTGACCGGGGGAGATTGCTCATTCCTTCGAGTCCTCTTGTGGTCGGGAGAGTGCTTATTACGCGGGGAAATCTGGTCGCGCTTTCAGGCTGCGCGAGGGTCAGGCTCTTGGCGCAGTCTCTGGTCAATATCTCTCCAGGGCTGCGGGCTCCTTGATCGTCGCTGGTTCCTCCGTGGAGGAGGGGATCTTGGATGCTTGGCTTCTTCTAACGCCCTGATCCTCTCGTTCTGCTACAGGATCAGGGTGTTGGTTTTGTTGATCGCCTCTAGGAGGGCAGCCACGGTCGGGTCGACGTTGGGTGGAACAGGAACGGGCTGGACGTCAAGTGAAGACTGATCGTTGTTGCGATCAGCGGGGGTAGGGGAAGGAGAAGCAGTGGCTCCGTCCCTTAGAAAATGGGCATCTCCGAGGAGAGATGATTGGTCGTCAACGTCAGATTTGTTGAAGGGGGAGACAGTGGTTTGGAGAGCATCCTTGGCGCGATCTTGAGAGGCCATGATGATGATGATCTTTGAGAATTGTTTTGATCTTCGGTTTCTGAGGAAAGAAAGATGGGGAGAACAATGGTTCCCACAGACGGCGCCACTGATCATGAAGGCTGGATCAGATCCTGTAGAAGTGGGCCACCAAGTGCGTCTGGGATGCTGGTTGTATAAAGAGGAGGGGGTGTACCTGCAAGGTACTCCGACGCTCAAGTAAGAGAGGGTTTATATAGAGCCCACAGTGCGTGGCCAACGGTCCTATTTTCGGGGTGAAATAACTGTTTTCCCCCAAAGAATAGGTAACTACCCAAACTAGCCGTTATGTCGGGTAGGGTGTCCGAAACTAGCTGTTATATCGGGCACAGACGTGGTTTCGGGCAACTGCCCTTGACTGTTCGGGGAGCAATGGAGCCGTGCGTGACGGGCAGTAATTCCGGGGAGGAATGGTGCGTTCCCTGCCCGGTTGGAGGGGCAGAAAGGTAACTTTTGCCCCTTATGGGTTGGACTTAGGCGGTTTGGGCCGCTCTGGAGCAGAAGCAGATTGGGCCATGTCTAGCCATTGGTCCAGTCCAGAACTGCATGGTTATGGAAGCTTAGGTATCTCAAAGCCTTCGACGCTAGCTTTCCAACGCCTCCGACCGCATCATAATCCGACTTGTGAAGCTCAAGTTATGGTCGAAACAACAAAGGTCACTTTCTTCCAGATGGAAATCGATTTACATCCTTAGGTTCCCCAACCAAAGCCTAAGCATTTTTGACAGTAGTAACATGCATTCTAACAATGAAATAGAGTTCATGAATATAGTTTAAGCCTCTATTAACACCAATACATGTATTCTCCTTCCAATTTCATTCTAACCACACATACATCTATACATTCAAGTATTCACTCGACATATATCAAGTTCTCATTTTCATTCAAGCAACTATGACACTTCAACAAGGATAGCATATCATGATGTAACATCAATACAAGCATTATCATTTAGACATGGAATCACACTCCCAAAAGGGATGGAAATCACTAATGCATTTCTATGCAATCAAGAGGTAAAATCACGAATTCATGTGCAACCTTCAAGTATTTGATATAAGAATGATTTCAAACATATATTACCTTCATAGGAACACATTTTTATCCATTGATCAAGCATGCAATGATTAAATCACATTCTAAACCCTTGACATGTCTCATTCCCAATTCCTACCCCAAGTTCCTAACTAATGGAACTCACCTTGCATCAATGGAGGTTAGGATGATAACCATGCTGCAATTGGACTCCCACCTTGGTCAAAACTTCACCTCCAACACCATCAAACCCGTAGTCCCATCTTACCCATTTCCAGCAAGAATTTCTCAACTTCAAACACATTTATCTTTTTCAATACAGATCTTTCTGACACGAAATTATATACCAAAATGAAGGGAATTTCGTGTAAATTCCATAAATTCAAGAATCGCTTAAATCCGAGTTACAAGTAAAAAGTTGTCACCTGTTTAATGGAGGCTGGTCAAGAAATCCTGTGTACATGCCTTCACCAAATTCAGCATCAGACCCTCATCTTCAAACGCATTTATCTCTCTCATCACAAACATGCAGAAGACAAAGTTTATATGCAAAATGTAGGTAATTTTGTAAGCTTTCCAAAGCATCCAGAATCGTTTATATCGAAGCTACGAGCCAAAAGTTATTACCTTTTTAGTGAAGGCTGTCCCAAAATACGAAAATGGAGATGAAGATGAGTAACATGGGTTTCTCCTCTTTCTCTCTATCCTTCAAAAATATGATTTGTTATGAGACTACAATGTTTCTCTACCAAACAAGTCTTTAAGGATTCATTTAATATGGTTAATGTCCAAAATGCCCTCCAACTAAACCATATTTACCGGTTTGCCATTTAGTCCAATTCTAACTAATTCCTTAAGGTCTCTAATAACCTTTTCTTAATTCCAATTAATCCATTAGTTTATTTTAACAAATCTTAATTGCCAAATGGTCTCATTAGCTTTTATTCTCATGCTTAAAGAAATAGGGATGTTACACATTCTCACCACACCACCAAGTTCTTCATAATTGTAACACACCCCTCACCCTTAGAGTCTATAATTCTAAGTTTACTACCCCCTACCACAGAGTATCCCAACACAACAAAAACACCAATAACACATACACATACAAAACATCATTTAATTTTAATTACGAGAAATAATTAAAATAAAACGGGGCATTACAAAATTCGCCCCCGAATTTCCTCTACTCAACAAATAACCACTTTTTGCAACATCGCCCTAGGTCAACATATGACTTACTTCAGTTCAACGCTCTGCCATACTCAATCTTCCAACTTGTCTTTACTGACCAATTTCCTTCTTTCACAAACTCTGAAGCTTCCTGGTCTTAACCATATTCTCATTCCAATATTTGATTAACTTATAACCTTGCTCCTACTTAGTTCATCTATCATACCACTCTGAATCACCTGATTACAAATCTCCATGGAAACCACGACTTTCTTTTCTTGTACTGAGTCAACCAAAATCATAAACACGACACCTTATTATGATCGGACAAACAATATTCATTAAACCTTTATAAGATAACTTGTTGATTCCTAGACTACATGCAATATTGACCCCTCTTCTTTTACAATTCCTTCAGCAATTATGACAAACTTTATAATCCATCAATTTATATCCTTATCAATTTCACTTAACTTGGTACTATACACTACAAGCTCATAGCCTGATGCTTCACTCCTCTTTTACTATTCCAATTAGATACACATTTGGCACGAGGTTGTCTCACTTTCATTCATACGATTAGCTATCCCTCTGATCCTCCATTTTATTGAACCCTTCCATTCATCACCTTCCACTGTGCTACTTTGATTCAAACTATGTGAAACACCTTGGATTCATAGACACTACTAGTTTGCTAATAGCCATCATAGAAACTCATACTTATCCTCTAGAGTGACCACCACTAAAAACAATATTAGAACCTTACCGTCATCTACTGGTAGAACACTTCTCTTTTCGGCATAAGATGGAGAATTAAAACCAATGTCTGTCAAAAGATAGATATGCAGGAGTCACACGAGTTCAATCATAAGAGTGCATTACATTCAGAATCATCTTGCACTAGTCCTTATTTCCATAATCCAATCCAAGTTCTTTGTGGAGTTCCGTCATACTCATGGGTTGTTCTAACACAAGATTACAACCAACTGGAGAAATAGTACCAACAAGAAATTCAAATCATCAAAGAGCCAACACTTTCAAGGAACTCTAACCAACTAGGATGTATCTATGAGTTTCCATACTACTTACAGAGTCACACAACCTAGTCATGCATCCGTAGCTAACCTTGCATTTCCTATCCAAAAATCATAAATATCAAATATCTTACTGCATTTCCCGAAACTCTAGATCGTGTTCTCTTTCATATACGATCCAAGTTACATGCTTAACTTCAGAAATATTTCATTCCCATTCTTGACTAGAAGGATAACTTACAAATCCTTTCAATAGGGTAGGATAACATTGTATACATCAGGCACTACTCTCACGGGGTCTACCTCCCACACCATGTGCCTAGGAGAACTGTCCAGATGTCATACCCTGACTATCCACTTATACCTTACTAATATTTACAAGACACTGAATGAGGATATCTTGGGATCACCACTTGGTAAGTCCTGTCTAATTCCTCCTTATCAAAAATTGATTATGACAACCCTTCTAATAATTCATACCCCAACACCATACTCCAGCCTTATACATATCTGATCTACTTAATACTTTCACCCGTCTAAATTCCATTCACTCCTACTCGCGATATGACTAAGAAACTCCGCTCTGGCCATGAAGACTCAACTTGATAAACTATACCAGAAGTTTCCTCAATTCTTGTGTAGTACGAGAATCATTAAGGATATCGTCGATAACCACTGCTACAACACAACTTGTGATACTAACATAAAGGGCAATAAGAACAACAACAAACACAATCTCAACTTCAAGAATTAGTAACCACAAGTTCTCAACCATACAATTTAACGACAAGGTCAACAACATTATTTATAACTCAACATCAAACTTACAACACCACAATCATTACATCATCTAAGAGGTATCATGAATAAACCATGCCAAGCATACAACCTCACTCTCTCACTTGATTCCTTGCTGAGAATCAAGATAATAAACTTTCCTAGTCCAACAAAAGGTAGATTCGGAATACTTTGACCATTCATAAATATGGGAAATTCTCCCACTATTGACAACCAAGTTAATACACCCTCCTGAAGAACCTTGATATCTTCCACATACTTATTAACTTGGATTCTCTTCCAACCCAATATCCTTTGAAAACTTCACCACATAGAAACCACATATTTGAATGACTCGTAACCAATAACTCTCATCAACTACCTACAAGATCACTCGGTATAGTCCATTCCACGATTCACTTAGTCTTATACTCAATCTTAGCTTGTCTTTCGTTGCTTACCACGTACTCAAACTTCTCAGGACACAAGACTCTCTGCTCGAAATAAAGAGTGTGATACTCACAACCATCCCAAACCAAGGTAGTCAATTTCACATACCTGTGACCATAAATGCTACTATAAACACTTCTTAATACAAAGGTATAACTTCCTCCACTCCACTTCATACTCTAGAAGTCTTTATATGTGAACAATCATCAACTACACGTTTCTATCTTATCCTCTATAAAATCTTTATAACTTCAAAGTCTCTTTATCTGAAATGCATTCCATTACAATAGTTATAATGCAAGGTTTACACTACTCCAAACTTTGTGTCCGCTTCTCTTCTAAGATAATTCCCTTAACTCCAATTATAAAACAATTCTATTAGAATTCCTCAAATCCACATTACTGGTTCGTTTCCTCAGCACAAAATCTCCTTCAACCAATCCCCCTAAAGCTTCCGATGATCTGTGATGTTTGTTCTTTCTTTTTGACACAAATCTCTTCCAACTAATTGTCGCTACCGCGAAAAACCACCGGTGAAGACACAGATTCGCCACCGAACTTTATTTATCCCAACGGGGAAAGGAAAACATCGAGAAAACCTCAAAAGGGAAAGAACATGGTCTCGCCAAATTTGGGGTTCGGGAGTCGATTACGCAAGAAGAAGGTATTAGCACCCTCGCGTCTGTTGTACTCAATGAAATCCACTCTTGTTGTTCTAATCAAAGGGTGTGTATATCTAAATCTTACTTGCTAAGGGAACGCGGAAACAAAAAGGGAGAAAAAACAAAAGGAGACTCGATAGGATCTCACAATCTTATGCCTACTTATTCCCTCGTGCAATGGGAAAGTCAGAATCAACTTAGTTCGGAGGACTACGGGTGAAAGGGGGATGGTTAAGGCATAACCAAGGTTAAAAAGTTGTTATGAGTTGGTTTTACAAAATTGTGAAATTGGAGAGTGAGAGAAAGTGGAGCACGAGTTGAGCATCACATGAGGTGTTGTTGTTGTTGGGATTTTGGTGAGCAAAAGAGAGTGAGAATGAAGCATGAGAAGTTGGCACGTGAGGAGAATTGTGGCAAGGTTGTTGTGATAAATTCCTTTTTTCCAACTTTAGCAAAAAAATTCACAATTGGAGTGTGCATGGTAAGGAAAGTGTTTGGCTTATTTTGGCAAGGAAATAGAGAGGTACATGCGTGTGGTACATGATGATGCACAAAAACATGTCCATGTATGCTACTTTCCTTGATCATAACTTGATGATGGATGATCCAATTGATGAGTTTTTGAGCTCAAATGAAAGTCGGAAGATCAACCAACAACTTTAATGTTGAAAGAAAAATTAATTGAAGCCTTGATCAATGAGAATTTTGCATTTTATGTTTGTTCCATGAAGCTGACCAAAAACACTTAGAAAAATTCTAAGTTTTTATCAAATTGACCAAATTGAATACCTTGTCTTTGAAGCAACATATCTTGAGTTCTAATGATCCAAATGGAGAGTTCTTGTCATCAATGGAAAGCTTGAAGAATGAGGAACAACTTCTATGTTGATTGTAAAATGAAATAGAGCTTGAAACCTTGTGGAAATTGGTCTTGAAAACACACACTCAAAACTGAATATCAACACTTAGAAAAATCCTAAGTGTTTAGTAACTTGCAACCTTATTTTTCTTAACTTTATGCTTTCATAACTTTTGATCCATGTATCTTCTAAAGTTGATTTCTTCTACAAACTTGTAGTGTATGATGTCATCTTCAATTCTAGCCCTTGATTGCTCAATTTGGCTCATTGAGGAGAGAGATACACATCTTGCAAAATGACCACATGAACATGTTTTTCCCATACTTAGAAAAATTTAGAAAACTCTAATTTAGAAACTTTTCCTGATTTTATGATTTCTCTAGATTTCTCTTGATCAAACTTTATAATATCATGTATGATGACTTGAAAAGCCCATGGTTGACCTAAAAACTCAAGAGTTGACTTTATAGGGCATCAATTGACCTTTTGACCAGATGAATCCAACTTCTTCCTCTATCACTTAGGAAACTCTTGAAATGCTTTGTGATGAACCATGAGGCATATATGGAATCCCTGAAGTGTGCTTTGAACCCTAGAACCATGTTTAGTCGAGAAAATAATCACAAGTTTCCTTTGCCCAAAACCTTAGCTCAGAGCCAATATGAGCTTGATCAACTGCAAATCCTTTGAAACCCTAATCCTCTGATGATTGAGTGAACTTATTGAGATACTTTGAAGTATGTGAAGGCCTTGTAGCTTAAGAATACCATGATGTTGAGAATATCTCCTCTCTCACTGCTTTGAAAACCAACTCCTCCTCTTGAGGAAAACCAAGATACCTTAATCCCATGTCTTAGAACCAATGCAATGCATGAATGATTATGACCTAATGAATGAAACATAAGCCAATTAGGGTTAAAAATAAGAGGAAAAATTTTGGGGTGCAGCACTAATCCATGGGTAACTCAACATTTCCCATAACGTCTTCTTACTAACACCGAATCTCTGACGAACTATTGTGAACCCGATCTCCCTTCTAAGACTGGATATATTTAATTTATCTTCTACCCTTCATCTAGTGCATACATGTTTCACTTTGAATAGGCAGTCAAGTCCTCAAGTTTTCCCTTACACCTCACCACTGCCTTAGACCCTTACAAAGATAGTACGTCCTTATCTCTCGAACCCTCAACCACTTGGAAGGTACCATTCTGAACATATTCCTCGAAGTACTCCTGTTCTTCCAAGATGCTCTAGTGACCTTAGAAGTTTAAACACCGATCCACTACCTCACTTTCAGACCTTATGTCATACTTATAACAAAACCATCCTTCCTCCTTCACTATATGGAATTACCTACAATACTTATTCCATACCAGTGGGTCAATCTTGTTCTACTAGAAAATTCACATATTATAGCGAGCGATTTTGGACGTGGTTCTTAAGCACTGTCGCTCTAGGGGTACTACAGGTCGATTCATTTTTTATCCTATTGAAGCTGATGAAGGAAGGGAAATAGATGTCTCCAACTAACCCTGCTTTGCAAACTGAGGTTAAACAGTCAAAACTGTTGGTTTACAGATGCGGTTTTAGTTCGTGGGCCTCTCTCTGTTTATTTTGTTCAGAACGAAATACCGGGACTGTTCATGGGGAATTTGTTGGGATACTGCGCTAGATTGGCTGGAGGTAGGGGACTCTTGGGTTTTTTTCTTTTGATTAGTGTGCTCGCTAAGATTCTTTTGTAATCTTATCCCTATGTATTCCCGGGATAGGGAAATCAGAGCGATTGTAGTTCCTCCTATTCTATGGGAGGAAATGGTGTTTTGGTGTCTTGTTCAAAGCCCAAGACGTGAAGCTAAAGGTGGTTTGTATCTTTTTCAAAGCCCAAGATGTGAAGCTGAAGGGTCCATTTGTGTCTTGTTCGAAGCCCAAGATATGAAGCTAAAGGGTTTTGACATTAGAGAGAATTTGTCATCTCTAAAGAGGATCTGTTTGCCATAACTGTTGGGTGACTGGTTATAAAGGAGACTTACTTTAACTGGGATATGTGAATCCAGCAACGCCATAATTTCCTTTATAGGGGATTTTTAACCTGAAGGAGAAGACTTTAACTCAGTGTAGAGCAATGCCATCTTTCCTTAGGAATTTCTCATGCTAAAAGAGGGACAGTGGCGTGGATGTAAATAATCCAGAGGCTTGCCGCTTACAGTAATTAGATGGGGGAAAAGGAGTTGTTGATGTTTGTATACTATGAACAAGACACAACTTTTATGCTAAAAGGTTGATTGACTCAACCGGGGTTTCCTTATACAAAGCCTAAGAGGAGGCTATTGACCCAGCAAGAGGGTGCTTTTATGTGTCTCATACGAAGCCCAAGAGAGAGGCTAAAAGGGTTGACTCAACAAGAGAGTGCTTTTGGTATCTCGTACGGAGCCCGAGATGGAGGCTAAAAGGGTTTAACTCAACAAAAAAGTCTTTTATACTCAACAAGAGAGTGATTTTGTATCTCGTACGAAGCCCGAAATAGAGGATAAAAGGTTTGACTCAACAAGAGAGTCTTTTATACTCAACAAGAGAGTGATTTTGTATCTCGTACGAAGTCTGAGATAGAGGCTAAAAGGTTTGACTCAACAAGAGAGTCTTTTATACTCAACAAGAGAGTGATTTTGTATCTCGTATAAAGCCCTAGATAGAGGCTAAAAGGTTTGACTCAACAAAAGAGTCTTTTATACTCAACAAGAGAGTGATTTTGTATCTCGTACGAAGTCTGAGATAGAGGCTAAAAGGTTTGACTCAACAAGAGAGTGATTTTGTATCTCGTACGAAGCCCGAAATAGAGGGTAAAAGGTTTACTCTGCTGGGGAGAATCATTGTACAAAGTCCAAGAGGAGGCTATGGTTACTGTTTCAGTTGAGTGACAGGTCCAGTATGTTGGTTAAAAGAGAAAATCAGTTCTTATATGGGTAATGTTGTACTCATGGATTTGATCTGAGGACCGGGATTATTTCCTGTTCTTTAAGGAAACGGGGAATCTGAAGGGTATTGAGACTGCCCAAGTCTACGGGTGTCTTTTCCTATTTTTGAAAGGAACTTGAGAATGTCTTCGAGACTCAAGGAGATTAGACTGTCCAAGTCTAGAGTTTTATCTTTTGTACTATGCTTAAGAGAGATCAAGAGACAGTCCATTCGCCATAGGAAGATCTAGACTCTTTGAAAGACTGTTCTATTAAGATGACTAATTTCTGTTCCTATACCTTTAAGAGGTCGTCGGGACAATTTATACAAAGCCCAAGAGGAGGCGAGAAAAACTTTTAAGAAGCCGACGGGACAATTTGTACGAAGCCCAAGAGGAGGTTATCTTCCCGGAGGAAGAATCATTATACGAAGCCTAAGAGGAGGTTGTGAAAACTTCTAAGAAGCCGACGGGTACTTGTACAACGCCCAAGACGAGGCAGGGATGCTTTTAGGAAGCCTGTGGATCCTTGCACTAAGCCCAAGAGGAGGCTGTTGAACAGTTCCAAAAGGCGTTTCACTTGGAACATTGGCCTTCTGTATATGAACTGTTCAAGGGGGAGATTTCTTAGATCTAGTTATCTAAAATTGTTGTAAAAGAAAATTCTCAGGGTTTAGGTTATGTTGAAATATCCGGGAGAACATCGGAGGTAAGGAGACGAGGTTTTGTCTAGTTCTAGACGTAGTTGCCGGGGAAACTCTAAATATCTATACTAGTATTACACAGTCGATATGAGTTTATGAAAGAAGACTTACAGTGAAACAGCCCCACAATACAGTTATATACATATGAAAGCGGTAAATGAAAGCGGGTAAACACTTACTAGGATGTAGATTTTCTATACTGTATTGTTAGTTGTTCAACAAAGAAATTGAAAATAACAGTATGTTACAAAATCAAAGGAGAAAGTGCTTTTTGAAAGGGAAATTGGGACTTACAGCTTAAGGAGAGGGCCAGGGTTTTATCAGTGATCGCACTGTTGTTTTGTACAGGGACTTATACAAGTGACTGAGGCCCAAGAAAGGTTTTCTGTACAAGGGGATGGGTCTTACACTATCTCAAGAGGCCCAAAATGATTGAGAGTGAACAAAGATGGGTCTTATAGCTCAAGGAGAAGCCTAGATGTTTTTGAAAAGGGCGACGATCGCACCGAGGTTTTGAAAACACAGTGGGTCTTATACAATGACTGAGGCCCAAAAGTTTTGGGTTTCAAAAGGGGATTGGGTCTTACACTCTATTAGAGGCCCAAAATTTTGAATGGGTCTTATAGCTCGAGGAGAGGCCCAGGGTTTGTTTTAAACGGGCGATGATCGCGCCGAACTCTTGAAATACAACGGGACTTATACAACATTTGAGGCCCAAACTAGGTTTGTATTTACAAAGGATAGGGTCTTACACTCTATTAGAGGCCCATGAGTGTTCGGAAAAGTTTGTTAGGGTGAAAATCAATAAAACCCTAATTTCATCATTTTTTTAATATAATTATTCAAAGAAAATTAATACAAATGATAAAAATTCCAAATAAGTTTGAATAAACAACTTGTGATTTTGGTTTTAGGTTTGAAAAATGAGGCTTTCATCACAAGATGAATTAAAACCTACTTGGTTTTGATTTTCCAAAATGGATATTTATTTTTAAAAGGTTTTAAAACAAATAAAAGACATTTATTCACAAAAATATTAATTATATTAAATAAATAATATAAATCTAATTTTTTTGGGGAATAAAATATTTCAACATTTTTGTGATTTTTTGCAAAAAGAACCAATAAAAAATAATTAAAATTGAGGGAGTTATTATTTTTTCAAATAATTAATAAAACATGAAAATATTGGAAAAAATAGCAAAAATGTGAGAAAACACAAAATGGCATGGGTGGGGTTTGAACCCACGACCTCAAGGTGATACGACGTGCGTCTTACCACTGGGGTGGTGATACATCCGTTGATTAAAACATAACCATAAATATACAAGGCTTGCCTTGCTTTTGGCCTGGCCCAAGGCAAGGCAAGGCAAGTTTTGACAAGAAACAGGAAGGTCCATAACTTTCACATTTCTCCATGGTTGGGGACAAAATTTATATGCATCTGGCCTAGAATTTCACAAGGAATCCAATGGTGGTGGTATTTTTTTCAGATCATGATCCCTCATCAAAATTCGATAGTGGTTTTGAAATAGACCATATTTTGCATTTTCTGTGCTACATCTTGGTACAGGTATGAATTACATGATAAATTGATGCAAACACAACACATATGACATGTAGAAGGGATGCATGATCAGTGAACTTCAAAGCAATGCATATTTTGGAAAGTTCAAGTCATGATGCTTACCTCTTTTTGAGCTTTTAGAGTTTTTCGTGCAATCTGCCAAGTTTCTTGTTCCAGAAATGGTTTTATGCTTTGGACACTCTCAAATGATCCCTTAGAAGCTTTTAGGATGATTGGAATCAGCTGGAACCTGCAAAAACAAAAACTGGCCCTTTCTTGCAAAAAGGGTTAAAATTGCCAAAATAGCAACTCTCTTAAATGGTGTTCCAGATGTTGGGAGCCATTTGAGACAGTTCAAGGATGATATTTGGAGTGTGTTTGAGGTTTTATCTGGTTTGGAAAGTGACTGAATCAAGACATGGCTTGAAAAATGCACAAAAAGCCTATTTTGAGGTTTTGAGAGGTGACTTTGAGATTTAAGGATTACAGGTCACTTGTGTGAGTTTAGATAGCTTAGAAATGACATATTTGATGTGTTTGGATTATGAGCTGTGATGGAAATGCTCTCTAACTCAAAAACTCAGAGTTACCTTGCTAAAGAAGGTATTTTTGCCTAAAGAAAGTGATTTTGAGGAAAACATCTGTTTGATGGCTTTGGTGTACTCAAACTGAGCACAAATGAGCTCTATTTATAGTAGAGCAAGTTTGTTTTGGGATCAATAGTGAATGGCAACTGCAGCAGAGGTTTGGCCAATGTTGATCAATAGGAATCCAAGTCTCCTCTAGCCATTGACTAGCGATTAGAGCACATAGTTGTGGTTCCCTAGTTGTTGGATGAATCTTGACTGAATTCAGTTGGAGGAAGCTCAGTTCATACCACCTCTAAGCATCCATTAAATTCTATAATCCAAAATTGGAATCTTGTCCCTCTTTTAGGGATTTCTAGGTTTGGCATGCTACTTCTTGTTCCAAAGACTTTGGAGGCTTGGATCAGTGTTTGTTCCCTTTAAATTTGATCCTCAAATGTGTCCAAAGTGATGACAAGGCTTGGAATTATCTGATTTTGCCAAATCGAGCAAAAGTACAAAATTTTGCCTAGCCTTGGCAGTTTTCAGCAAGGCATATTGCCATTGTCATATCTCATGGCTCAAGTGGAATTTGATGGAGTTCTTGGTTATTTTGGAAAGCCCTCATACGATACAATAACTGTTTGATCATAATTGGTTTTGATACTTTTTGGATCCAAGTGAAAAATTCCCCTACATTTGGAAAAAAGTAAGGCAGATTCTGACTTAGTGAAAATTTCACTAAGTGTTGGAAAAAAGTGACATTTTCACTTTTTGTGATTTTGATCATTCCATAACTCAAAATCCATGATGAATTGGAATGAGGTGTAGTTGAAGCTTTAGTAGAGGGTAATGAGAGCTACAAATCCAGCTTTGGATGGGGAAAAATGGCCTTGTGGTTTAGGAGTTATGATCCTCCAAAGTTGGTACCCTAGCCACTTTGTTCAATAACTTAGAAAATTTTCTAAGTTTTTTATGGTTACCCCTTTTACAAGTTATCCCACTTTTCTTGATTTTTCTTGATGAATGATGATTCCAATCATACATTAACATCATTTTGGGGTCAAAGAACCATAATTGTGAAAAATCTCAAAAAGTCAAAGTTTGACTTTTGTGCACAGTTGACTTTTTGTCAGATGAATTCCAAACTGTGCGATCCTCTATGAAATCAAATCCTTGACCTAAATCAAACTTGATGGACATGTTACATGGGTGTTATAGGGTGTATTGAATCATGTCTTAGGGTTTGGGAGCATGTCCTAGTCAAAAGTCACAGATACAGTTGACTTTTCTCGCAAAACCCTAATTGTGATTCTGATGAAATTGAAACTTGTTGCTCAAGCTTCTTGGATCAATCCATTGTTGCAAGTGGATCAATGTGATGTATTTGAGACCCTCAAATCCCCTTTTGAGGCATTGGCTCATGATTTGTCCCAAAAGTCAACTTAGGGGTGAATTAGGTCAAGAAACCCTAATTCCTGATTTTTTGGGTAAATGCATCCCCTGAGGTTAAATTGACTTGTTGATTGGGTTCATGAGATTACTTAGAACATCATAGGTTATGCTTGGAAGCATTGGCTCATGCACAGAGGAAAAATTCCAACTGGAGGCCCTGGTCGACCAAAACCCTAGTTTGGTGACACTGGCGATCTTGAGGTTTAATCCACTTGGAATGTTGCAGTCTTGTGCTTGATTCTTGAAGTGGGAG